>OX438599.1:10364336-11069336 GCA_949316135.1 Choreutis nemorana | reverse complement strand
TGCCGCCGAAGTTCGGCGACCTCCCTACGCAGCTCTGCCAATTGGCTTGTGAGCCGCGCATTTGCGGCCTCCAGCTTTGCCACCTCCTCCGACATGGTGCGGGCCTTGAGTTGGGACACTGCGACCGAGATCGTAAACGCAGCGTCCTTCAAGGACTTTACGAAGCCTCCTTTTAAGTTCATGGATTTCGTGGCCACCTTTTCGATGATGGCCACTGAGTCCTGGACTAGCTTCTCCAGCTGTCCCGCTGTCTGCGGGGCATCATCCGGTGTTGGATCGGGGTGGGCCATGCAGAATTTGTCAATGGCATCCTTGACAGATTCCCCCCTTCTCACCATTTCTTCCTCGACTTGGAGCCGCAACGCCTTCTCCTTCTCTGCGTTCAGATCCGCTTTCGCCCTGGCTAGCCCCACATACTGCCCAGTCGTGGGCGGGCGGCCTCGGCCCTTTGCCTTGGGTGCTACCTTTTTAGGCGGACCCATCGCACCCTCGTCCGACTCCTCAGACGAGTTCTGTCTACTCCTCTTTCTTTCTGCTCGGGCGCCAGTCCTAGCGCTTGCGGGAGCGCGAGAACGTCGCGACACATCCGACGCCAGGCTGGCGTCCGAGCAGTAAGAGTCATCTAGACCGAGTCCGAGGGATTCGAGTTCCTCACGGAACTGTCTGTCCAACTCCTCGTCTATTTCTCTCTCCCTAGCCATAGTAGCCATAAGTACGCCATGTCGTTCAGCGGCAGCCCTCTCCTTCTGGGAGACGACCACCACCGCCGAATCATCAATGTCATAATCACAAGCCGATCGTTTGTCATTATTAGCGCCAGGTTGTCGTTCACGGGGGCCAGTGGGACACTGACCTCCGAGTCTGTTGCTGCCTCCCCCGTATAACGTGAGGCTTCCTTCCGCCGGAGCAGAAGGGCGGGATTCCCCATCGCTGGGACCCGCCCGGGGACTTGTTTCACAAGCAGACTTTTTCATGGGCTCTAACTCTCCGATGACTCCACATCGTCGTCGCTTTTTTCGGGAGTGCGCTCTCCCGTCAGCGCGCCCGGAACCTCCCGGTTAGGCGCGCCCACCTCGCCAGACAGGCCCATGAAGGGCCCCGCCGAAGCTGTGCTGTTCTTAGTCCAGCCCCTCCCCTCCAAGCCAATCCGGTATGAGTAACTCTGCCGGCATAGCCTTGGAGGATCAATGGAACCTTCAAGCCCCCCCACCTCGACAAGGTGACAGCACTTCGGGGGGGAACCTAACCTAACCTAACCTTTTTTTTTTTTTTTTTTTTTTGTACGTGGGGAAATGCTCATGCATCTCCTCCGCTCCGGGGGGAGGCGAAGGAGTATGTCGGACTCAGGGAAAAGCCCTGCCTACCGACTAAAACCCCACGGTGATCTACGTCGCCGCGTTTTGGCAGGGGACAAGTGGGCACGCGTTAGTTCTCTCCACATCCCCCGCCGCGGTGTCTTACGCAGACTGCAACTCACGGAGGCTGTGTTGCTCTCCGTCCACTCTTGGTGACGCACCCGATCACAAGGCACGTCATCCACTCGAGGGCCCCTTTACGGGACGACGGATACCCCCGTATCCATCGCCTCCGGGCCCTCTCCAGGGTTGGGCGGTGGCCGCGGCGCCTCAGCACCAGCTACTGCCCTCCTGGGCCTGGGCAGGTCTCGGCCTGCAGTGCTGCCCGATCTGCTTCCCCCGTCGGTTTGTGACGGAGGTTGAGGAGCAGTCGGTTCGCCCTCTCTCTGGGACCTTTTGGACCCCTTCTTACGTTTGCCCTTGTTTGGGCAACTCCTGCCACCCAACACGTGTGCTGCCGGTTTTCCCGCTGCCTTACACAGGGCGCAGACAGGATCAGCGGCTTCGCAGTCACGAGCATTATGACCATGTTGGCCGCAACGAAAGCAAGTTCCATTGCGGTCAACACCGCCACCGCATTGCGCACTGACGTGGCCGGCCTCCAGGCACTTGAAGCACCTGAGTGGCCTGGGCTCCAGCACGATAACTCGTGCAATAACCCAGCCCACCCGGAGCCGACCAACACCCACCACCTTCTTGGCGGCGGCCACGGGACAGGCTACCCATAGGGTGCCCCATTTGGTAACCCTACCCGTCTTGATTGCCGCCACATCACAATCTCCGTCTCTCGCGAGAGCTGCCGCGACTTCTTCTGGGGTGACTGAATCGTCCAGCCCCTTCACCCGCAGATCCACCCTCTTCGTTGGCCGATGGACCCGGAAGTTGGTGGCGTCCAAGACCTCCCTTAGCTTCGCAGCTAGGGAGTTTGCCTTCTCGGGCGCACCTTCCCCCGAGACCTCCAGCAACCTCGCACCACTCGCACCACCACGGAAACGCACGCCTTTGATGCCAAGAGCTTCAACGTCTTCAAGACGAAGGTGCTTCTTGGCCTCAGCGATGATGTCCGTGTATTGGATCCCCCGCTCTTGAGCACCAGGTTGTAAGTCCAGACAAACAACCTCAGAGCGGGGCGGCCGGAGCCGGATACTCTTCTTCTTCGTCTTCTTGGGAGCGGCTGGTTTTGCAGCCTTCTCTACCGTCCTCGTTCGATTCGGCGTCCGCTTCACCACTTCACTCCACGTCTCCCCCACAGGGGCGGCGTTGAGCGAACCGGGAGCTCTAGCCGCTGTCGCTTCTCTGGCCGCGAGGCTCTTCTTCTCCTTCCTCTTCCCCTTTCGGGGAGTGGCGGTTGGGGCAGAAGTGCCCACGGCGGCACTCTTCTTCCTGGCAGACCGCTCTTGGCTACCCTGGGAAGTCATGACTGACACATCAGGGGCCGCAATGTCGGCCTGCCTGTCCCGTCCGGTATTAGGAGGAGCCAGCATTCGGGGTTCCGGCGGGAGCCGGTTCTCCATGCCGGCAAGTCTCGTCTCCAACATCGCGCTGAACTGCGCAATGTTAGAGCGCGAGACTTCCTCTAGCAACTCCTTTACATTGAGTTGTGGCTCAGCTGGGGCAACGGGTTGCCTTCGAAGTTCGAAGACCTCCCTGCGCAGCTCTGCCACCTGGCCAGTGAGCTTTGCATTTGAGGCCTCCAGCTTCGCCACCTCCTCCGACATGGTTCGGGCCTTGAGTTGGGACACTGCGACCGAGATGGTAAACGCAGCGTCCTTCAAGGACTTGACAAAGCCTCCTTTCAGGTTCATAGACTTTGTGGCCACCTTTTCGATGATGGCCACTGAGTCCTGGACCATCTTTTCTAGTTGCCCTGCCGTTTGCGGGGCATCGTCCGGTGTCGGGTCAGGGTATGCCATGCAAAAGTTGCCAATGGCCTCCTTTACCTGTTCCCCTCTCCGTACCATCTCCTCCTCGACTTCAAGCCGCAACGCCTTCTCCTTGGCGGCGTTGAGTTCAGCCTTAGCTCTGGCCAGCCCAACATACTGCCCAGTAGTGGGCGGGCGGCCTCGGCCCTTCACTTTGGGAGCCACCTTTTTAGGTGGGCCCATCACATCCTCGTCCAACTCCTCAGACGAGTTTCGTCTACTCCTCTTCCCTACTCGGGCGCCAGTCCTGGCGCTTGCGGGAGCGCGAGAACGTCGCGACACATCCGACGCCAGGCTGGCGTCCGAGCAGTACGAATCATCGAGACCGAGTCCGATGGATTCCAGTTCCTCACGGAACTGTCTGTCCAGCTCTTCATCGATCTCCCTCTCCCTAGCAATGTTTGCCATAATCACGCCATGTCGTTCGGCGGCAGCCCTCTCCTTCTGGGAGACGACCACCACCGCCGATTCATCAAGTCCATATTTACGCGCAAAGTCTTCGTCCATAGGAGTGCCAGGTTGTTGCTCACGTCGACCGGCATCTTGCCGGCCTCCGAGTCCATCATTGCCTCCCCCGTAGTACGTGAGGCTGCCTTCCACCTGTGGGGTGGAAGCGCGGGATTCCCCATCGCTGGGACCCGCCCGGGGACTTATTTTCTGATGGGACTTGTCCATGAATAATACCCTCGCTGCTCTACAGCTTCCGTCTCTTTTTTCCGGGGTGAGCTCCCCGGTCAGCACGCCCAAACGTGGACGTGCCCATTCCCGCCTGCCAGGCCCATGAAGAGCCCCGCCGGGGTGTGCTGTTCTTGGTCCAGCCCCTCCCCCCCAAGCCAATCCGGTATGAGTAACTCTGCCGGCATAGCCTTGGAGGATCAACGGAACCTTCAAGCCCCCCCACCTCGACAAGGTGACAGCACTTCGGGGGGGAACCTTTTTTTTTTTTTTTTTTTTTTTTTTTTTTGTACGTGGGGAAATGCTCATGCATCTCCTCCGCTCCGGGGGGAGACGAAGGAGTATGTCGGACTCAGGGAAAAGCCCTGCCTACCGACTAAAACCCCACGGTGATCCACGTCGTCGCTTTGTGACGGGGGACAAGTGGGCACGCGTTAGCTCTCTCCACATCCCCCGTCGCGGTGTCTTTTCAGACGTCGACGCCTCGGAGGCTTCTGTTATGCACTCCGTCCTCTCTGGTGACGCACCCGATCACAAGGCGCGTCATCCACGCGAGGGCCTCTTTATGAGGCGATGGACACCCCCGTATCCATTGCCTGGCCCTCTCCAGGGTTGGGCGGCGGCTGCGGTGGCTCGGCACCAGCTACTGCCCGTCTGGGCCTCGGCAGGTCTCGACCTGCTGCGCCCGATCTGCTACTTTGCCCGCTGGTTAATGTCACCAGTCGTGTAGCAGCCGGCTTCCTCTTCTGCTTCGGTTTAATACGCTTACCCTTGGTAGGGCAGCCATTTCCCCCCATCGCATGTTCTGCCGGTCTGCCTGCTGCCTTGCATAAGGCACATACAGGATTGGCAGCCTCACAATCTCGAGCTATGTGGCCGTGCTGACCGCAGCGAAAACAGATTCCGCTTCGGTCAACACCACCACCACACTGCGCGACAACGTGACCAGCCTCAAGGCACCTGAAGCACCTGAGTGGTCTGGGTTCCAGCGCAATTACTCGCGCAAGAACCCAGCCCACCCTAAGCCGGCCCATTTCCACAACCTTCTTTGCAGCTGCCACAGGCAGAGCAACCCATAGGGAGCCCCGTTTGGACAGCCGCCCACACGCAATGGTTGCTTGTGTGCAGCCCCCTTGATTGGCGAGCGCCGCCGCCACCTCGTCCGGTGTTACAGAATCATCCAAGCCAGATATCCGTAGTTCCGCCCTCTTAACAGGCCGAAGGACCCGGAAGTTGGCCGCATCCAAGGCTCCCCTTAGCTTTTCAGCCAGGGAGTCTGCCTTCTCCGCCGCACCTTCTCCCGAGACCTCCAGCAGCCGAACACCAGTGGCACCCGTACGCACGCGCACCCCAGTGATCCCCATCACCGCCATATCATCCAGATGGACGTTACGCTTGGCCTCTGCCATCAGAGCCACGTAGTTAAGGCCACGATCCATCGCCCCAGGCTGCAGATCTAGCCCCACGACCGCCGTGCTTGGAGGGCGCAGACGTACCCCACGCTTTTTAGGTTGGGCAGCCGGCTTGGTTGCCTTCTCCTTCGTCACGTTCTGGGTTTTGGGCTTTCGCCTCACTACTTCACTCCATACCTCCCCCGAGGGGGCAGCATGGAGCAGACCGGGAGCTCTAGCCGCTTCCGCCTCTCTGGCCGCGAGGCTTTTACCCTTCCGTTTCCCCTTTCGGGTAGCGGAAGTTGAGGTAGAGGCACTCGCAGCCGCCGTCACGTTCGGGGCAGGTCGCTCTTGGCCACCCTGGGAAGTCACTCTCCGTGGACCTGGAGAGGACACATCAGGGGCCGCGACGTCGACCTGTATGTCTCGTCCTGTACAAGTTGCCGGAGAGGGCCGCACTCGAGGTTCCAGCGGGAGCCGGTACTCTATGCCGGCAAGCCTCGTCTCCAACATCGCGCTGAACTGCGCAATGTTGGAGCGCGAGACTTCCTCCAGCAACTCCTTCAAATTAGGCTGTGGCTCAGCCGGGGCAACGGGCTGCCGCCGAAGTTCGGCGACCTCCCTACGCAGCTCTGCCAATTGGCTTGTGAGCCGCGCATTTGCGGCCTCCAGCTTTGCCACCTCCTCCGACATGGTGCGGGCCTTGAGTTGGGACACTGCGACCGAGATCGTAAACGCAGCGTCCTTCAAGGACTTTACGAAGCCTCCTTTTAAGTTCATGGATTTCGTGGCCACCTTTTCGATGATGGCCACTGAGTCCTGGACTAGCTTCTCCAGCTGTCCCGCTGTCTGCGGGGCATCATCCGGTGTTGGATCGGGGTGGGCCATGCAGAATTTGTCAATGGCATCCTTGACAGATTCCCCCCTTCTCACCATTTCTTCCTCGACTTGGAGCCGCAACGCCTTCTCCTTCTCTGCGTTCAGATCCGCTTTCGCCCTGGCTAGCCCCACATACTGCCCAGTCGTGGGCGGGCGGCCTCGGCCCTTTGCCTTGGGTGCCACCTTTTTAGGCGGACCCATCGCACCCTCGTCCGACTCCTCAGACGAGTTCTGTCTACTCCTCTTTCTTTCTGCTCGGGCGCCAGTCCTAGCGCTTGCGGGAGCGCGAGAACGTCGCGACACATCCGACGCCAGGCTGGCGTCCGAGCAGTAAGAGTCATCTAGACCGAGTCCGAGGGATTCGAGTTCCTCACGGAACTGTCTGTCCAACTCCTCGTCTATTTCTCTCTCCCTAGCCATAGTAGCCATAAGTACGCCATGTCGTTCAGCGGCAGCCCTCTCCTTCTGGGAGACGACCACCACCGCCGAATCATCAATGTCATAATCACAAGCCGATCGTTTGTCATTATTAGCGCCAGGTTGTCGTTCACGGGGGCCAGTGGGACACTGACCTCCGAGTCTGTTGCTGCCTCCCCCGTATAACGTGAGGCTTCCTTCCGCCGGAGCAGAAGGGCGGGATTCCCCATCGCTGGGACCCGCCCGGGGACTTGTTTCACAAGCAGACTTTTTCATGGGCTCTAACTCTCCGATGACTCCACATCGTCGTCGCTTTTTTCGGGAGTGCGCTCTCCCGTCAGCGCGCCCGGAACCTCCCGGTTAGGCGCGCCCACCTCGCCAGACAGGCCCATGAAGGGCCCCGCCGAAGCTGTGCTGTTCTTGGTCCAGCCCCTCCCCTCCAAGCCAATCCGGTATGAGTAACTCTGCCGGCATAGCCTTGGAGGATCAACGGAACCTTCAAGCCCCCCCACCTCGACAAGGTGACAGCACTTCGGGGGGGGTCGGGGGGGAACCTAACCTAACCTAACCTTTTTTTTTTTTTTTTTTTTTTTTTTTTTTTTTTTTTTTTTTTTTTTTTTACCCTGGGAAATCTGCTTTCAGACCGTCTCAACCGAGCCGTTGCGAGCACCGGGAGGTGTGTGGGGATGGGCGATGGTCTGCCCGACCCACTAAAACCCAGGGACATCCGTCAACCGCTGCCACGAGAACTTTAGAAGCCATTCGCGGACTGTGCGGCGGCCCGTTAGGGCCCTCCGTCTTGCCATGGCACCTCACCTCCCGGATGTGAGAGGGGCGCCTGCCACCTTGAGGCTATGGTGCGGGGGCACGATACCCCCGCGCCGGGCTACGATGGGTGCAACAGCCCATGCAGCCGCCTCCGACGACCCGTTCGTCTGCGTCGAGACGCGACTGATAGCGGGTCATCCTCTCTCGCCCTCTCCGCCATCTCTTTCCGCGAGATGACATTCTCGCAGAAGGAGGCGAAGGCGTCCCTTGACCTTCCGCTCGTAACTATGGCTTTAGCCACGGCCGACAGCGTCAGGTCGGGTCCGATAGCAGCGAGGAGTTCCTGGCGTTCGCTATCGAATGCTGGGCAGAGAGCCAATGTATGCGTAGCCGAGTCAGCACCGGCACCGCACTCATGGCATTCCATTGTAGGCTCCCGACCGATCTTGTGCAGGTAGCCACCGAAACATCCATGTCCGGTGAGGACCTGCGTGATGCGGAAGGAGAGCCCACCCTCCTTGCGATTGACCCATCGCTCTAGGACAGGCCGAATTGCTCCTATGGTCAAGTGGCCAGCAGATGGATGCTCCAGACGTTGTCGCCATTTCAGCAGAGCCATCCTCTGAGCGCGCCTTCGCCATTGGGTCAACGCCCCGGGCGTCGCTCTATTGCCCAGGCTGTGTGCTTCGGCTCTCTGCTTATACACAGATGCCAGCACTTCCGCATCCAGCTCCCATGGGGGAGTCCCCGCAAGTACGCAGGCCGCCTCAAAAGACACGGTGCGGTAACCGTGTATCACCCTTAATGCCATAGCCCTTTGGGGCCTCCTAAGAAGGGTTTTGTTATGGGCACTAAGGGCGTCCACCCACACTGGTGCCCCGTACAACGCCATGGAGCGTACGACGCCAGTATAAAGCCGGCGCGCGCTGGAACTGGGGCCACCGATGTTTGGCAATAGGCTACCAAGCGCGTGAGCCGTTTTCACCAGCTTCAGGGACTGCCGCCGGAAATGCTCGCGAAAACTCCACTTGGGATCAACAAACAGCCCGAGATATTTAATGCACGAGCTGATGTTGATTCGCACGCCATCAATGAGCAGATGAGCACCTTGAGTCGGCTTCCGGCGAGGGCCGTAGAAGTAAAGGGCCTCCGTCTTCTCAATCGCCACTTTCAGGCCAAGCTTTTGGATCCTGTTCACCATGTGGGTGACACCTTCTGTGGCCAATCTGGCTGTCGCCTCAAAGTCGGCACCACGAGCGGTGACTAACGTGTCGTCAGCGTAGCACGTAACGCTTATACCTCGGAGCTGGGCACCTCTAAGGGCCCAGTCGTAACCGATGTTCCACAGGAGCGGCCCGAGGACCGACCCCTGTGGGACACCGCACGACACTCCTCTGCTACGGAGAAGTCCATCACGGCCAACATATACGACACTTCTACCCCGCAGGTAATCGTGGAGTATGCGTCGCAGGTAGTTGGGTAGCCGATGATACCGAAGTGCCTCATCAATCACCTCGAATGGCAGGCTGTTAAAGGCATTGGCGATATCAAGCGATACCGCCAGAGCCACTTTGCCCTGCGACACTGCCTGTTGCGTCTCCTCTTTCACGCTAAGAATGGCGTCAATGGTGGAGTGTGCGACCCTGAACCCGTACTGACACGGGGATAGATCAGGGCCGCCCGTACCAAGATGTTCATTGATGCGGTACGCCAAAATGCGCTCGAAGAGCTTACCGGCCTCATCAAGAAGCACGATGGGCCGATACGCCGACGGAGAGTCAAACGCCCGCCCCTCCTTCTTTAAGAGGACTAGCCGTCCTGTCTTCCATTTCGATGGAAAGCGACCAGACTGGAGACAAGAATCCAAAAGACCCCGAAACCTTTCGTCAAACAACTCCTCCACAATTACCCAGGCGCTCCCCGGGATTCCATCAGGTCCAGGAGCTGTCTTTTTACCCCTCAGCCGTAAAAATGCTGCACCCAGCTCACCGGTAGTGACAGGTGGTACTGCGGCATCCTCAACATCTGCTGACGGAGCCATATGCGGTGGAACAAACGCCGGTCTCGTGGGGAACAACGCCGCAACGACAGACTCAAGGAGAGGAGGCTCGAGAGATTCAACCACTGGGGGGCCGGCGTTACGTAGTTTCCCACGAACTGAACGATAAGGGCGCCCCCAGGGATCTCGGTTTAACTCCTCGAGTAGCTCCTCCCTTGCGCGATCTTTTGATTGGCAAATTGCCGCCTTGAGCGCCGCTTTCGCGTCTTTGTATGCCTCGTGAAGCGGGCCATCATCCGCAACGTTTCGCCTACGTCGCCTAAGGTGATTGGTATAGGCTCTTCGGGCCACGATACAGTTCTCCCGAAGACCAGCGATCTCCTGGTTCCACCAGTAGACTCCGCGCTTCGTTGGTCGACGCCTTACACGTGGCATGGCCGCGTCACAGACCTCGGTCATTGCGTTAGCCAGCCATAGCGTGCCCTCCTCCACTGGTGCGTTCTGTGCGGTAGATGATGGTGTAAACCATAGTTGCACTATTGCAGCCTCTACCAGTAGATCGCGGTTCATGCGGTTAAGTGCCCATCTTGGAAACGGCGAGCCAGATGTTGTTGGCACGTCGGGACTGAAGACTCCCCGAGAGCGGGAGACATCAAACCGGATGTAACGGTGGTCCGAAAGAGTCTCCACCCCCTCCAGGACCCTCCATCCCATGACACGTTGAGCGACTGCAGGTGAAGCAAAGGACAGATCTACGATAGATCCGCCCTGCAGCCGGACACAGGTATTAACCCTCCCCTGGTTGAGCAGAGATAGGCCAGATGAAATGGCCCACTCTTCAACCGCGTCGCCGCGCTGGTCTGCAACGGGGGAACCCCAGGCGATTGACTTCGCATTAAAGTCTCCCAGAACGACCACTGGTAATGGGGCCGCACGATTCACCGCAGCACCCAAAAGATCCAGGAAGACTTCAAACTCTGCCAATGTTTTGTTAGGAGAGAAATAGACCCCTATAAGCACCATTTCCCCCCACTTGCCAACTACAAATCCGGCACCACTTTCGATAAACGAAAGCGGCGGAGAAGCATAATCCGACCCACCTACAATCACCACCGACCTATCCGACGCCGCTAACCAGTTGTAACGGTTGGGAATAAAATATGGCTCGGCCGCCACCGCAACGTCAATGGACCACTCCGCCATTGACTGCACGAATAAGTCCTGTGCGCCAGCAGAGTGGTTTAAGTTCGCCTGGAGAAGATGGTAGTTCGGCGAACTAGACATTGTTGGTGTCCATCACATCTACTTGAGGCATCTGCTGTGTGCCTCTTTGAGAACCGCCGGCCGGTGTCTCGGTCGCTGGTCTTTTTCGCCTTGGGGCTTGACACAATTTGCTGCCAATAGCATGTGACGCGGGCCGCTTCGCCTCCGCGCACATCGGGCAGTTTGGTGCCGAGGAGCACGATGCCGCTATATGGCCTGCTTTACCACAGCGATAGCAGATATCGCTGCGGTCTATCATGGCCGTGCATCGGGCTTTGGTGTGCCCCCTTTCGAGACATCGGTAACATCTAAGCGGCCGTGCCTCCAGAGCCTCAATGCGGGCAATGCTCCAACCGACGCAGATACGTCCCTCCTTCAGCAAAACTTTGGCCGCAGCCACAGGGCATGACACATATATTGTGTACATTCCACCAACGCCACGACGCATCTGCCCTACCCTAACATGCTCAGGCGAGCATGAGCCCACCTTTGCCACCTGTGCAAGGACCTGCTCTGGAGTGACGGTATCATCCAGGTTAAACAGACGCAGGTCAACGCACTTCACAGGCCTGGAGACTCTGGCGGCATTGCCTAAGGCGTCTCTGATTTGACAAGCCAGTTGGTCAGCTTGCTCCTCCGTGGCCGTGGTGGGAAGATTAAGGATGCGAGAACCCGTGATCCCCTCTCTAAATCTTACTCCCTCGATCCCTAGTTCAGTGGGATTAACAGACTCCTGTGCCTTGAGGAGGATGTTGGCATAAGTAAGCCCTCGCTCTTGTGCCTCCGGCTGCAGCATAATGACCACCGCCGGCGAGCGTGGAGCCTTCAACTTGGGCTTACGCTTTTTCTTCGCCTGCTTTTTGCCAGGTTTGCCCTGGGAGTTTTGCTGCGGCTTAGCCGCCGCCCTGCCTTTCGCCTTGCGTCTTGCCTTACGACCTCCATCAACTGGGGTCCATTCGTTTCCTGATGGTTTGGGGGTAGGCGCAGGATTGGATGCCGCAGATGTACTGGCAACCTGGCTTGAAGGAGCATTGAGTGCCTTGGTTCCCTTGCCCTTCCCTTTCCCTTTCCCCTTCCCTTTTGTTCCCTCCTTCGACACCTGAGGCTCGGCCACAGGAGTACCAACTGCCGCAGCAAAGGTTTTAGCCTTTATCTTGGCATCTGCCGCCAAAGGGGGACGTAGCCTGGGCTCCGGAGGGAGCCTTGCAGCGAGAGAGTCGAGTCTGGTGTTTACCATTAGGCCAACTTGTCGCATCACCTCGGCCATAAAGGTCTGATCAACCTCCGGCGGAGCCAGTGGTTCTCCTTTAGTCTTAGCCTTGGCCTGAGGCTTTGGCTTCGCCATTGCCGGCAGTTCCTTTTGCTGCACCACGGGGACACGCAGCGTTTTAGGAGCCACAAGTGCGGCTGGAGGTACATGATCGGTCATCTCCCCATCCCAAGCATCAGAAGTAGGTGTTACTTCAGGGTATGACTGCCTCTGGTGCAGATACTCCACCGTGGCCTGAAGAGTAGCCATTTCCTCCCTGAGGCTAGCCACTTCCGCACTGAGACGAAGGTTTTCAGCCTTCAGGGCTTCGGTTTCCTGCGTAACCGTTCGGTGTCGCAGGATTCCTATATTCTCCCTATATGACTCAGCAATCGCCTTAAGGGACTTAACATAAGTGCCCTTGAGGTGGCCGGATGTGTTGGCTACATGAAGCAGCATTTTAATGTCGTCCTCCACCTCTCGAGCGACAACCTCTGCGCAGGCCTCCTCATCCTTATCTGAACCGCCCAATGCGGTAATTCTGGATGCCCTTGTGACACGCCTCTCGTTCACCATTTCGGCGTACTCCTTTTCGACCTGAAGTTCCAAGGCCCTCCGCTCAGCTTCGTTGTGCCGTTCTTTGGCAGCAGCGAGCCCTACGTACTCACCGGTAGTGGGCGGTCTACCACGCCCCCTGCGAGCTGTTGACATTTTGGACGAGGAGCGGACAGAGTCTCGGTCAGACTCCGAAGATGTCATATCCGCCCATGTCCTTGTCCTTTTACGTCCTCCTTCTGTTGTGACGGTGGCCACTGAGGAGTCGGACATGTTGTCCTCCACCCCAGCCGACGGAAGCAGCGTTTCTTCCTCACTCTCCCGATGGTTGCTCCGACTTCGAATTTGAGCCACGTTCAGTCTGGTCAACGACACCGATAACACCTTGCCCCTCCCGGGCTTACCATCTTTACCTCCCGAACTATCAACCTCCTTGCCCGATCTACTGGGCCTGCTAAAAGCATCAACCACCACGGACTCTTTCCGGCCGTCCATAGCCCCACCACCCACGACGGACCTGTAGTCAGGCTCCGCCGACTTCTCCGAAACGTCAAGAAATTTATAACGAGAACCCATAACAAATCCCACGAGAAGAGAACAACTAAGTGTCACCCTGTGCAGTGGCCTCATACACAGGGAACCCTAAGTACTGCCAAGGCCGGGGAGTATTGGCAGGTTTTAACGAGGTTTCTCTCGGGTTGTATAGTGTGTCCTTCACGCGGCCGGCCGGTTAAGGCAAGCCCTCGTTCCACCACAGAACCCGCGTACCCCACAACGCCACGAGTGGGGGTCGTTGCAGGAACCGCAGTGGGTTACGATGATCGAAGGTTGGCGTAGGCCCCCGTTGCACCGCTTTCGCGATGCTCCCATTACCCCCCTTTGCGACCACCCTTAAGGGGCGGCCGTCTTCGTGATACCCCTCTCAAAGCTGCTCAGAAGGAGCAGCGAGTTGCACGGTCCAAAGTAGACACGTACAGGGGTTGCAGGGCCCAGAAGAGGCACCCGCCTTGTCAGATGTTAGCCGATTGGGCCCAACTTTCTCCGAACGGAGAATGTTGGAACCACTCGTTGCCCAGAGTGCACCACGTGGAGGTCATCTGACTCGCACCCCAACCTAACCTAACCTTTTTTTTTTTTTTGTTGACGAAGTGGAAATGCGACCTTATGCATCCCCCCGGTGGAACCAGGGGGTATGTGGGGCTCTCCATCGGACCGACCCACGGTCACTGGCATACCCACTAAAACCACTCCGGCGTTTCCGCGTCACCGCTTAGTGGTGGCACCCAGCGGGATCCCGTTAGGTTACTACCGCAGGCACCACCCACGGTCGCCCTTTCGGGACTTCCTCGTCGTATGATGGGGGGACTCGAACCCCCCAGACACTCACGGGTTCAGGCAGCGAACCGCCATCACTACCACGCAAGGCACGCTCGACCACAGCCGAAGCCATGGGAGCTCCACTCGGGCCCGCAAGCGCACCCCTGTTTTTTAGTGAGGTTGTCTCCTCAGGTTTTTTAAAGAGGTCTCCTCCTCGGCGGGCACGCCTTCACGCGGCGCACCCTGGTTTTTTAGTGAGGTTGTCTCCTCAGGTTTTTTAATGAGGTATCCTCCTCGGCGGGCACGCCTACACGCGGCGCACCCTTGTTTTTTAATGAGGTTGTCTCCTCCGGTTTTTACCGAGGTCTCCTCCTCACCACGTCGTGCTGCTCTTAGTCCAGCCCCTCACCTCCAAGCCAATCCGGTATGGGTAGCCCTGCCGGCACAGCCCTGGAGGATCATTGGGACCTTCAAGCCCCCCCACCTCGACAAGGTGACAGCACATCGGGGGGGAACCTAACCTAACCTAACCTAACCTTTTTTTTTTTTTTTTTTTTTTTTTTGTTGACGAAGTGGAAATGCGACCTTATGCATCCCCCCGGTGGAACCAGGGGGTATGTGGGGCTCTCCATCGGACCGACCCACGGTCACTGGCATACCCACTAAAACCACTCCGGCGTTTCCGCGTCACCGCTTAGTGGTGGCACCCAGCGGGATCCCGTTAGGTTCCTACCGCAGGCACCACCAACGGTCGCCCTTTCGGGACTTCCTCGTCGTATGATGGGGGGACTCGAACCCCCCCGACACTCACGGGTTCAGGCAGCGAACCGCCATCACTACCACGCAAGCCACGCTCGACCACAGCCGAAGCCATGGGAGCTCCACTCGGGCGCGCAAGCGCACCCCTGTTTTTTAGTGAGGTTGTCTCCTCAGGTTTTTTAAAGAGGTCTCCTCCTCGGCGGGCACGCCTCCACGCGGCGCACCCTGGTTTTTTAGTGAGGTTGTCTCCTCAGGTTTTTTAGTGAGGTATCCTCCTCGGCGGGCACGCCTACACGCGGCGCACCCTTGTTTTTTAATGAGGTTGTCTCCTCCGGTTTTTTACCGAGGTCTCCTCCTCACCACGTCGTGCTGCTCTTAGTCCAGCCCCTCACCTCCAAGCCAATCCGGTATGGGTAGCCCTGCCGGCACAGCCCTGGAGGATCATTGGGACCTTCAAGCCCCCCCACCTCGACAAGGTGACAGCACTTCGGGGGGGAACCTAACCTTTTTTTTTTTTTTTTTTTTTTACCCTGGGAAATCTGCTTTCAGACCGTCTCAACCGAGCTGTTGCGAGCACCGGGAGGTGTGTGGGGATGGGCGATGGTCTGCCCGACCCACTAAAACCCAGGGACATCCGTCAACTGCTGCCACGAGAACTTTAGAAGCCATTCGCGGACTGTGCGGCGGCCCGTTAGGGCCCTCCGTCTTGCCATGGCACCTCACCTCCCGGATGTGAGAGGGGCGCCTGCCACCTTGAGGCTATGGTGCGGAGGCACGATACCCCCGCGCCGGGCTACGATGGGTGCAACAGCCCATGCAGCCGCCTCCGACGACCCGTTCGTCTGCGTCGCGACGCGACTGATAGCGGGTCATCCTCTCTCGCCCTCTCCGCCATCTCTTTCCGCGAGATGACATTCTCGCAGAAGGAGGCGAAGGCGTCCCTTGACCTTCCGCTCGTAACTATGGCTTTAGCCACGGCCGACAGCGTCAGGTCGGGTCCGATAGCAGCGAGGAGTTCCTGGCGTTCGCTATCGAATGCTGGGCAGAGAGCCAATGTATGCGTAGCCGAGTCAGCACCGGCACCGCACTCATGGCATTCCATTGTAGGCTCCCGACCGATCTTGTGCAGGTAGCCACCGAAACATCCATGTCCGGTGAGGACCTGCGTGATGCGGAAGGAGAGCCCACCCTCCTTGCGATTGACCCATCGCTCTAGGACAGGCCGAATTGCTCCTATGGTCAAATGGCCAGCAGATGGATGCTCCAGACGTTGTCGCCATTTCAGCAGAGCCATCCTCTGAGCGCGCCTTCGCCATTGGGTCAACGCCCCGAGCGTCGCTCTACTGCCCAGGCTGTGTGCTTCGGCTCTCTGCTTATACACAGATGCCAGCACTTCCGCATCCAGCTCCCATGGGGGAGTCCCCGCAAGTACGCAGGCCGCCTCAAAAGACACGGTGCGGTAACCGTGTATCACCCTTAATGCCATAGCCCTTTGGGGCCTCCTAAGAAGGGTTTTGTTATGGGCACTAAGGGCGTCCACCCATACTGGTGCACCGTACAACGCCATGGAGCGTACGACGCCAGTATAAAGCCGGCGCGCGCTGGAACTGGGGCCACCGATGTTTGGCAATAGGCTACCAAGCGCGTGAGCCGTTTTCACCAGCTTCAGGGACTGCCGCCGAAAATGCTCGCGAAAACTCCACTTGGGATCAACAAACAGCCCGAGATATTTAATGCACGAGCTGATGTTGATTCGCACTCCATCAATGAGCAGATGAGCACCTTGAGTCGGCTTCCGGCGAGGGCCGTAGAAGTAAAGGGCCTCCGTCTTCTCAATCGCCACTTTCAGGCCAAGCTTTTGGATCCTGTTCACCATGTGGGTGACACCTTCTGTGGCCAATCTGGCTGTCGCCTCAAAGTCGGCACCACGTGCGGTGACCAACGTGTCATCAGCGTAGCACGTAACGCTTATACCGCGGAGCTGGGCACCTCTAAGGGCCCAGTCGTAACCGATGTTCCACAAGAGCGGCCCGAGGACCGACCCCTGTGGGACACCGCACGACACTCCTCTGCTACGGAGAAGTCCATCACGGCCAACATATACGACACTTCTACCCCGCAGGTAATCGTGGAGTATGCGTCGCAGGTAGTTGGGTAGCCGATGATACCGAAGTGCCTCATCAATCACCTCGAATGGCAGGCTGTTAAAGGCATTGGCGATATCAAGCGATACCGCCAGAGCCACTTTGCCCTGCGACACTGCCTGTTGCGTCTCCTCTTTCACGCTAAGAATGGCGTCAATGGTGGAGTGTGCGACCCTGAACCCGTACTGACACGGGGATAGATCAGGGCCGCCCGCACCAAGATGTTCATTGATGCGGGACGCCAAAATGCGCTCGAAGAGCTTACCGGCCTCATCAAGAAGCACGATGGGCCGATACGCCGACGGAGAGTCAAACGCCCGCCCCTCCTTCTTTAAGAGGACTAGCCGTCCTGTCTTCCATTTCGATGGAAAGCGACCAGACTGGAGACAAGAATCCAAAAGACCCCGAAACCTTTCGTCAAACAACTCCTCCACAATGACCCAGGCGCTCCCCGGGATTCCATCAGGTCCAGTTGCTGTCTTTTTACCCCTGAGCCGTAAAAATGCTGCACCCAGCTCACCGGTAGTGACAGGTGGTACTGCGGCATCCTCAACATCTGCTGACGGAGCCATATGCGGTGGAACAAACGCCGGTCTCGTGGGGAACAACGCCGCAACGACAGACTCAAGGAGAGGAGGCTCGAGAGATTCAACCACTGGGGGGCCGGCGTTACGTAGTTTCCCACGAACTGAACGATAAGGGCGCCCCCAGGGATCTCGGTTTAACTCCTCGAGCAGCTCCTCCCTTGCGCGATCTTTTGATTGGCAAATTGCCGCCTTGAGCGCCGCTTTCGCGTCTTTGTATGCCTCGTGAAGCGGGCCATCATCCGCAACGTTTCGCCTACGTCGCCTAAGGTGATTGGTATAGGCTCTTCGGGCCACGATACAGTTCTCCCGAAGACCAGCGATCTCCTGGTTCCACCAGTAGACTCCGCGCTTCGTTGGTCGACGCCTTACACGTGGCATGGCCGCGTCACAGACCTCGGTCATTGCGTTAGCTAGCCATAGCGAGCCCTCCTCCACTGGTGCGTTCTGTGCGGTAGATGATGGTGTAAACCATAGTTGCACTATTGCCGCCTCTACCAGTAGATCGCGGTTCATGCGGTTAAGTGCCCATCTTGGAAACGGCGAGCCAGATGTTGTTGGCACGTCGGGACTGAAGACTCCCCGAGAGCGGGAGACATCAAACCGGATGTAACGGTGGTCCGAAAGAGTCTCCACCCCCTCCAGGACCCTCCATCCCACGACACGTTGAGCGACTGAAGGTGAAGCAAAGGATAGATCTACGATAGATCCGCCCTGCAGCCGGACACAGGTATTAACCCTCCCCTGGTTGAGCAGAGATAGGCCAGATGAAATGGCCCACTCTTCAACCGCGTCGCCTCGCTGGTCTGCAACGGGGGAACCCCAGGCGATTGACTTCGCATTAAAGTCTCCCAGAACGACCACTGGTAATGGGGCCGCACGATTTACCGCAGCACCCAAAAGATCCAGGAAGACTTCAAACTCTGCCAATGTTTTGTTAGGAGAGAAATAGACCCCTATAAGCACCATTTCCCCCCACTTGCCAACTACAAATCCGGCACCACTTTCGATAAACGAAAGCGGTGGGGAAGCGTAATCCGACCCACCTACAATCACCACTGACCTATCCAACGCCGCTAACCAGTTGTAACGGTTGGGAATAAAGTATGGCTCAGCAGCTACCGCAACGCCAATGGACCACTCCGCCATTGACTGCACGAATAAGTCCTGTGCGCCAGCAGAGTGGTTTAAGTTCGCCTGGAGAAGATGGTAGTTCGGCGAACTAGACATTGTTGGTGTCCATCACATCTACTTGAGGCATCTGCTGTGTGCCTCTTTGAGAACCGCCGGCCGGTGTCTCGGTCGCTGGTCTTCTTCGCCTTGGGGCTTGGCACAATTTGCTGCCAATAGCATGTGACGCGGGCCGCTTCGCCTCCGCGCACATCGGGCAGTTTGGTGCCGAGGAGCACGATGCCGCTATATGGCCTGCTTTACCACAGCGATAGCAGATATCGCTGCGGTCTATCATGGCCGTGCATCGGGCTTTGGTGTGCCCCCTTTCGAGACATCGGTAACATCTAAGCGGCCGTGACTCCAGAGCCTCAATGCGGGCAATGCTCCAACCGACGCAGATACGTCCCTCCTTCAGCAAAACTTTGGCCGCAGCCACAGGGCATGACACATATATTGTGTACATTCCACCAACGCCACGACGCATCTGCCCTACCCTAACATGCTCAGGCGAGCATGAGCCCACCTTTGCCACCTGTGCAAGGACCTGCTCTGGAGTGACGGTGTCATCCAGGTTAAACAGACGCAGGTCAACGCACTTTACAGGCCTGGAGACTCTGGCCGCATCGCCTAAGGCGTCTCTGATTTGACAAGCCAGTTGGTCAGCTTGCTCCTCCGTGGCCGTGGTCGGAAGATTAAGGATGCGAGAACCCGTGATCCCCTCTCTAAATCTTACTCCCTCGATCCCTAGTTCAGTGGGATTAACAGACTCCTGTGCCTTGAGGAGGATGTTAGCATAAGTAAGCCCTCGCTCTTGTGCCTCCGGCTGCAGCATAATGACCACTGCCGGCGAGCGTGGAGCCTTCAACTTGGGCTTACGCTTTTTCTTCACCTGCTTTTTGCCAGGTTTGCCCTGGGAGTTTTGCTGTGGCTTAGCCGCCGCCCTGCCTTTCGCCTTGCGTCTTGCCTTACGACCTCCTACAACTGGGGTCCATTCGTTTCCTGATGGTTTGGGGGCAGGCGCAGGATTGGATGCCGCAGATGTGCTGGCAACCTGGCTTGAAGGGGCATCGAGTGCCTTAGTTCCCTTGCCTTTCCCCTTGCCTTTCCCTTTCCCTTTTGTTTCCTCCTTCGAAACCTGAGGCTTGGCCACAGGAGTACCAACTGCAGCAGCAAAGGTTTTAGCCTTTATCTTGGCCGGCCGGTTAAGGCAAGCCCTCGTTCCACCACAGAACCCGCGTACCCCACAACGCCACGAGTGGGGGTCGTTGCAGGAACCGCAGTGGGTTACGATGATCGGAGGTTGGCGTAGGCCCCCGTTGCACCGCTTTCGCGATGCTCCCATTACCCCCCTTTGCGACCACCCTTAAGGGGCGGCCGTCTTCGTGATACCCCTCTCAAAGCTCCTCAGAAGGAGCAGCGAGTTGCATGGTCCAAAGTAGACACGTACAGGGGTTGCAGGGCCCAGAAGAGGCACCCGCCTTGTCAGATGTTAGCCGATTGGGCCCAACTTTCTCCGAACGGAGAATGTTGGAACCACTCGTTGCCCAGAATGCACCACGTGGAGGACTTCACGAATCCTCCTTTAAGGTTGCTGGACTTAGTGGCCACCATCTTGATGACATCCAGCGAGTCCATCACTATTTTCTCCAGATGACCCGCCGTCTGCGGTGCATCACTAGGTGTGGGGTCAGGGTGGGCCATACAGAACTTATCTATGGCCACCTTAACAGTTTCTCCTCTCTTTACGACCTCCTCTTCGGCTTCCAGCCGCATCGCACGCTCCCTTTCGGCGTTTAATTCCGCCTGTGCCTTGGCCAGCCCTACATACTGCCCGGTCGTGGGCGGGCGGCCTCGGCCCTTAGCTTTGGGTGCCACCTTTTTGGGCGGGCCCATTGATCTCTCATCCGACTCCTCGGACGAGTTTCTACGACCCCTCTTTTCTACCCGGGCGCCAGTCCCGGCGCTTGTGGACGCGCGAGAACGCCGCGAAACATCCGACGCCAGGCTGGCGTCCGAGCAGTAAGAGTCATCTAGACCGAGTCCGAGGGATTCGAGTTCCTCACGGAACTGTCTGTCCAACTCCTCGTCTATTTCTCTCTCCCTAGCCATAGTAGCCATAAGTACGCCATGTTGTTCGGCGGCAGCCCTCTCCTTCTGGGAGACGACCACCACCGGCGAGTCTTCAAAACCAAGTCCACGCGCGTTGTCAATATCCTTGAGCGAGCCATGTCGTTGTTCACGTCGACCGGGTGTACTTACCCGGCCTCCGAGGTCGTTACTGCTCCCCCCATAGTACTCGGAGCTACCATCCACCGGAGTGGATGGGCGGGATTCCCCATCGCTGGGACCCGCCTGGGGACTTATTTTCATAAGCGACCTTTTCATTTTTGAATCTCTCCGATGTCACCTCATCGTCGTCGCTTTTTTCGGGAGTGCGCTCTCCCGTCAGCGCGCCCTGAACCTCCCGGTTAGGCGCGCCCACCTCGCCTGACAGGCCCATGAAGGGCCCCGCCGAAGCTGTGCTGTTCTTGGTCCAGCCCCTCCCCTCCAAGCCAAACCGGTATGAGTAACTCTGCCGGCATAGCCTTGGAGGATCAACGGAACCTTCAAGCCCCCCCACCTCGACAAGGTGACAGCACTTCGGGGGGGAACCTTTTTTTTTTTTTTTTTTTTTTAACACGGGGAAAATCCTCATGGACTTCCCTCACCCTGGGGTAGGTGAGGGGGTATGTGGGACTCACGTTTCCGCGCCTACCCACTAAAAACCCCGTGGTGTTCCTTCTCCTTCTCGCACTTTTCGGGAACGCTTTCGCTCTCACCAAAATGGTACGTGAAGTTGCCCTTTCGGACCCTCCTGGGATAACTATCCCTGGTCCTCCACAGGTTTGCGCACAGAACACAGTGCACAGAACCTTACTCTAAGCAACCGATAACCCCATATCGGTTACTCAGAGGTCCGCCCTAGGGCAAGCGATTATGGGCTTGTCGCCTCCGCCCAGCCCTCCTGTGGCGCATAGGGGCGGACGTGGAGTCCTCCTCTCTCGCGCGCTCAGCATCCTCCTTTGCCTTCATCACCGCCTCACAGAAGGCGACGACCGCATTCCACGATTCCTCACTGCCAACCATTGCCTTCACAACGTTTGGCAGCGAGAGATCTGCCCCTACAGCCGCAACAAGACCTCCTCGTAGGACTGCCCATGTCGGACATTCAGCGAGGGTATGGTGTGCCGTATCAATTTCTGCTCCGCATTGGTGGCATTCCGTTGTGGGTTCCCTCCCAGCCACTTTGCACAGGTATCTACCGAAACAGCCATGCCCCGAGAGTACCTGCGCGAGGTGGAAAGTAACCACCCCGTGCTTTCGCTCTACCCACTCCTTTAGTACAGGCCTCACAGCTTCCACTATAGCGTGTCCGGCGCTTGGCTCCATCAACTTCTCTACCCATTTCTGGTGGGCGGCTTCTCGTGCGGTCACCCGCCAGCGACGCACCTCCTCCGGGGCCGGGTTTTGGCCTCCTGACCGCATCTCAGAGACGCGAGCGTGCACACTGGAGAGGATCTCTGCCTCGAGATCCCAGGGCATACTCCCTGCCAGCACACACGCCGCCTCACACGAGATCGTACGGTACCCCCTGATCACCCTGATCGCCATGACTCTCTGCAGCTTTCGCAGCAGGGCCTTGTTACGGGGGTTCAGGGTGTCCGACCATATGGGAGCACCGTACATCGCCATCGACCTTACCACGCCCGAGTACAACTTCCGGCACGAGACGCTCGGACCACCCACGTTGGGGAGCAGTCGGCTCATTGCACCAGCAGCACGTATTACCTTATCCACCATTCTTCGGAAGTGATCCGTAAACCTCCACCGGCTATCGAGGACTAGACCAAGGTAGCGGATTGACCCCTTTACATTTATGGAGATTCTATCCACCAATATGCCCGCATTATTAGGCAGCACCAACCGAGGCCCATGAAAGCAAATAGCCTCCGACTTCTCCAGAGCCACCTGTAGCCCCAACCTGCGAATCCGCCCAACCATGTGAGCTGTGCCCACCGTGGCTAGCGCTGCTGCATCTTCGTATGTGCACCCCCGGGCCGTCAGCAATGTGTCATCAGCGTAGGCCGTGACTTCCACGCCTCGCAGATTTGCACCTCGCAGAGCCCAGTCGTACCCGATGTTCCACAGGAGCGGCCCAAGGACCGATCCCTGTGGGACACCGCACGACACTTCCTTCTCCTCCCACCCGCCACGGGTTGGGTACCTCACCTTCCTACTGGACAGGTAGGCCGCCACCACTCTTCTGAGATACGGCGGGACCGCATGAAACCTGAGCGCCTCCAGAATGCAGCTCCAGGGAAGGGTATTAAACGCGTTGGCGATGTCTAAGGACACCGCCACGACGACGCCTCCCCCTGCCACTGCCTCATCCGCCAGCCCCCTCACCCTCGATATGGCATCGATTGTGGATAGGTGCCGACGGAATCCGAACTGGCACGCACTCAGGTTCGGCCCGACTCCCTCAAGGTGCGCCTCTAACCGGGCTGCTACCACGCGTTCAAAGAGCTTGCCTAGCTCCCCCAAGAGCACAATGGGTCTATACGCGGATGGCGAGTCCAGCGGCCGGCCCTCCTTCGGGATTAAAACCAGCCTCCCTGTCTTCCAGCTCTCCGGAAAATGGCCTTGCAACATGCATGCTGAAAAAAGGTTCCGTATTCTCAGCATCATGGCGCCCTCCTTCTCCGTAGCTAGTACCCAGATCCGGCCCGGTATCCCATCAAGACCAGGCGCGACCCGCTTCGCCCTTAGGCGCAGCAGAGCAGCACCCAACTCGGACTCCGTCACTTCCCTCACGCTCTCTTCACCTTCACCTTCACCTTCACCGTTCAACGCTGCTGGTGCCATCGAAGGCGGGGAATGATCTTCGCGGTTGGGGAACAGGCCAGCAACAATGCCATCCAAAAGACGCGGCTGGAGTCCTTGCGTCAGTGGGGGACCAGTGGTTTGGAGCTTCTGCCTCACCATCTTATACGGTTTCCCCCACGGATCGCTGTTCAGAGACTCCAGCATCTCCTGATGAGCAACGTCCTTGGCTCTGCGGATAGCTGCTTGGAACCGCTTGATTTCCACTCGGTAGGCCTCGTACAGCACGGCTTCATGTGCTCCGTCCCGTACTCGCCGTCTGCGGCTCCTTGTGTACTGGCGTCTCACCCTTATGCACTCCTGACGCATCTGCGCGAGTTCAGGGGACCACCAGTACACTTTCCGACGAGGGTAGAACGGTCTGGCTCGAGCCATTGCCGCATCACAGATATCTGTCATGGCCTCCCCTATCTGGATCGCTTCATCTTCCGCACTCGCCTGCACGTGACTGTCGTGAATCCACGCCTGCACTTCCAAAGCCTCAGAAAACGCTTCTTTGTCCAAACTTTTGAGAGACCATCGTGGACCTTCATTGCTCCGAATCTGGTTTTCACCGCCAACGCCTGTACCAGAACCTAGACCATCCTCCACTTTAAAGCAGATGTACCGGTGGTCAGACAGCGTCTCAACACCTTGGAGAACTCTCCAGTCCCTGATATTGTGGGCAATGTCCGCATTGGCAAAAGTAATGTCCACGATCGACCCACCATGCTGTCGCACACAAGTGTGGACCGACCCCCGGTTTACTACCATGAGCCCAGCAGAAGCTGCCCACTCTACTAGCGCCCGACCCCGCGCATCCGTTACTGGGGATCCCCACGCCACAGATTTGGCGTTGAAATCCCCAGCAACGAGCACCGAGGCAGAGGGCCGCTGACCCAACACTGAGCCTACTTCAATCAAGAACCCTTCGAAGTCGGCAAGACTGCGGTTAGGAGAAACATATACCCCCACAACCAAAATGCCTTCAAGATTCACAGCCACATAGCCTCGACCCTTCCTCACATCACTGACAAAGGGAGCACCAACAGCAGATTGAGTAATAATAACCACTGAATCCGCCGTATCACCAACCCAATTGTCACGAGGAGGGACAGAGTAGGGCTCCGCCACAACCGCCACATGGATCTGTCGCTCTGCCAGGCTCTGGAGTAGAAGATCCTGAGCCCTGGCAGAGTGATTAACATTCGTCTGCAGGCACTTCAAATGGATCATTGTGGTTTGTCTCCTGCCTTCCTTTGTGCAGTTGGTAGCTTCAGCCGTTCTAAGACCACTACCGCCGCTTTGGTGTTTTGAGGGAGCCTATTGCTCTCCTTCTCCACCTCACCTTGGGTCGGTTGGCAAGGAGATTGCCGTAACCCCGAAGATTTGCTCTTCTGCTCAGCCGTACCCTTTCGGGTGGCCCGCTCACCCTGGAAGTCTCTGGGCGCTCTCTCAGTGTACTTCCTCCGCTTAGCCGTACTCTGGATAGAGGAGCTTGGACAGCCTTTTCCCCTTACAGAGTGAGCTGCTGGCTTTCCTGCCTTCTCACAGAGTGGACAGTGGGGAGCGAGTGCCTCACACGCACTTGCTCTGTGCCCTGGCTCACCACACCTAAAGCACAATCTACTACGGTCGACAGTGCTTCGGCATCGAGCTCCTACATGTCCCGGCTCAAGACACCGGTAGCACCTCATAACTCGAGGCTCAATTAAGGTGACTCTCGCCGACACCCAACCTACGTTAAGTCTGCCAGCATTCTCAATCTTTTTGGCAGCAGCCACTGGGATGCTGAGCCGGATCGAGGCGACCCCAGCCGGGCCACGGGACATCACACCAGGCTTGACATCCTCCGGGGAGCATTCACCCTCCTTTGCTGCAGCAGCTACTAGCTCCTCCACCGACACCGAGTCATCAAACTGACTAACTCTTATGTCAGCCCTCTTTATGGGCCGGTGAATCCTGACTAGCTCTGCGTTGAGCACCTCCTTTAACCTATTCGCCAAAGCGTTGGCTTTTTCAGGGGCAGCGTCGCCCGAGATCTCAAAAATCTTTGCCCCGGTTGCCCCGCTGCGAAATCGCATCGTATCAATCCCGAGCTCTGCTAAGTGAATTGCTTGTCTAGCCTGAGCAATGACCTTCTCGTACGACGCTCCTTTCTCCTCTGCCCCACCCATGAGAGTGACAGTCACCGCTGCTGTTCGCGGCTCTCGGAGCCTTCGCTTGGACACCACTCTACGCTGGGTTACGGGCTTCTGCTGAGAGGCGGGCTTGGTGCGGACCTGTGTGGCCGCCATGGGAGTAGTCGCCTGGCCGCTTCCCTTCTTCTTGGCCCCACGCCCCACCACTGAACTCCAAGATGGCTTTGGCACCCCTACAATTCCTGGCTTGTCAATTATTGCCTTTGTTTTTGAAGTCGAAGCTTCTGCTTCTTGGGCAGCCAAGGTTGTCCTCTTCTTTTTTTTCTCCTTCTTCTTACTCTTGTTCAAACCTTCTTTCTTCTTGTCCCGTCCGGGTTTTCCCACTCCTGTCACGTCCTGGCTCAGCACATCAGCCTCCGTAGGAGGGGGAGGTATTATCACATCCGCACCAACCACGGTCACTGCCGACGAGGCACGGTGTTGAGGCTCCGACAACAATCTACGCTCAACCCCTTCCAGTCTTGCGTCCAGCATCAACTGAAACTGCTTCATATTCGCTGACGAGAGCTCTTCGAATAGTTGCTGAAGATTTGGCGCCTGTTCTTTAGGCAAGGACTGCTTTCGCAGCTCCTCCATCTCCCGCCTGACTTCTTCAAGCTGCGTGCTCAGCCGGGCATTGGCTGCCTCCAGCCTTGCGACCTCCTCCGACATTGATCGGGCCCTCGATTCCGCAACAGCCTCCTTTATGGAGTCTGCCGCATCCTTGAGGGAGCGTACAAATCCGCCTTTAAGGTTGCTGGACTTGGTAGCAACCATTCTGATAACATCTACCGCGTCCAACACCACTTTTTCAAGACCAGCCGATGCCTCTTGATCCATCGCACACGGTGCAGGACCAGGCGTTGTATTTTGACGGAGGCTAACCGCTACGTCTCTCAGCACTCGACTCCTTTGAAGGACCTCCTCTTCGGCCTGGAGGCGCAGCTGTTCCGCCTTTTCGGCGTTGAGTTGTGCCTTAGCCTGCGCCAGGCCTACATACTGGCCTGTTGTTGGCGGGCGGCCCCTGAGCCTTTTGGTTTTGGGTGGTTCCGAGGGCGGATTAAGGGTGGGAGCCCTCTCTCCATCAGACCCAGACTGTCCCATTGTATCGCCATCGTCATTTGCAGGCACGACTACCTTCAGGGTAGCCACACCCACCGCCTTATCAACAAGGTCCGATCCGCAAGTAAGATCAGTATCCATTTGTTCGCCAGGTTGTCGTTTACGTCGACCGGCATCCTGCCGGCCTCCGAGGTCGTTACTGCTCCCCCCATAGTACAAGGAGCTACCACCCACTGCAGTGGATGGACGGGATTCCCCATCACTGGGACCCGCCTGGGGACTTATTTTCATAAGCGACCTTTCCATTGAAAAAAAAAACCATCACCGAAGACCCTACATCGTCGTCGCTTTTTTCGGGAGTGCGCTCTCCCGTCAGCGCACCCGGAACCTCCCGGTTAGGCGCGCCCACCTCGCCAGACAGGCCCATGAAGAGCCCCGCCGAAGCTGTGCTGTTCTTGGTCCAGTTCCTCCCCTCCAAACCAATCCGGTATGAGTAACTCTGCCGGCATAGCCTTGGAGGATCAACGGAACCTTCAAGCCCCCCCACCTCGACAAGGTGACAGCACTTCGGGGGGGTCGGGGGGGAACCTAACCTTTTTTTTTTTTTTTTTTTTACACGGGGAAAATCCTCATGGATTTCCCTCACCCTGGGGCAGGTGAGGGGGTATGTGGGACTCACGTTTACGTGCCTACCCACTAAAAACCCCGTGGTGTTCCTCCGTCCTCCCGCAACCTTTGGGGACGCTTTCGCTCTCGCCAAATGGTAAGCGTGAGTTTGTCCTTTCGGACCCTCCTGGGATGTAGTCTCCCTGTTCCTCCACAGGCTTGCACACGGAACACAGTGCACAAAACCTTACTCTGAGTAACCGATAACCCCATACCGATTACTCAGAGGTCCGCCCTAGGGCAAGCGATTGTGGGCTAGCCGCCTTCGCCCGGTCCTCCTGCGGCGCATTGGGGCGGACGTGGAGTCCTCCTCTCGTGCGCGCTCCGCCTCCTCCTTTCTCTTCATCACTACCTCAGAAAAGGCATTCCATGCACTCTCGCTGCCAATCATTATCGGAATTATGCTTGGCAGCGACAAGTCTGCACCTACAGCCGCAACCAGCTCAGCCCGCTGTACTGCCCATGCTGGGCATTCGGCGAGCACATGTTGCGCCGTATCTTCTATCGCTCCACACTCATGACACACGGTGGTTGGTTCCCTCCCAGCCACATTGCACAGGTATCTCCCGAAACAGCCATGTCCCGAGAGAACCTGCGCTAGGTGGAAGGTAATCACTCCGTGCTTTCTGTCCAGCCACTCCTTCATCACTGGCCTCACCGCCTGGACTATGTCACGGCCGGCGCTTGACTCCTCCAACCTCTCAACCCACTTTTGATGGGCGGCCTCCTGCGCGGTCTTCCGCCAACGCTGCACATCCTCCGGAGCCGGATTTCGGTCTCTTGACCGCATACCCGAGACGCGAGCGTGTACACTGGAGAGGATCTCTGCCTCAAGATCCCAGGGCATGCTCCCAGCCAGCACACACGCCGCGTCGTACGAAATCGTACGATACCCCCTGATCACCCTAATAGCCATGACCCTCTGCAGTTTCCGCAGTAGGGCCTTATTGCGTGGAATCAGGGCATCCGACCATATAGGAGCACCGTACATTGCCATGGACCTGACCACACCTGAGAAGAGTTTCCGACAAGCAACACTCGGGCCGCCCACATTGGGGAGCAGTCGGCTCATCGCACCGGCAGCCCGCATAACCTTCTCGAGGACTCTCTGAAAGTGGGACACAAATTTCCACCTGCTGTCAAGAACCAATCCAAGGTACCGGATTGATCCCTTCACGCCGATGGAGACTCCATCCACCTCAATGTTCGCACCATTAGGTACCGCCAGCCGAGGGCCATGGAAGCAGATAGCCTCAGACTTCTCCAAGGCCACCTCTAATCCCAACCTTCGGATTCGCCTAACCAAATGCGCAACCCCCACTGTGGCTAACGCTGCCGCATTTCTATAGTCCTGTCCTCGTGCCGTCAATAGCGTGTCATCCGCGTATGCCGTCACCTCTACCCCTCGCAGATTCGCGCCTCGCAGCGCCCAGTCATACCCGATGTTCCACAGGAGCGGCCCGAGGACCGAACCCTGTGGGACACCACACGACACTTCCTGCTCACCCCAGCCTTCCCGGGTTGGGTACCTTACCTTCCTATTAGATAGATAGGCTGCCACCACCCTTCGAAGATACTGTGGGACCGCATGAAACCGAAGCGCCTCCTGGATGCAGCTCCAGGGGAGGGTATTAAACGCGTTAGCTATGTCTAAAGACACCGCCACAACGACGCCTCCCCCGGCGACTGCCTCATCCGCCAACCCCCTCACCCTCGATATGGCATCAATGGTGGATAGGTGCCGACGGAATCCGAACTGGCACGCGCTAAGGTTTGGGCCAACTCTCTCAAGGTGCGCCTCCAACCGGGCCGCCACCACGCGCTCAAAGAGCTTGCAGAGCTCCCCCAGAAGCACAATGGGTCGATACGCGGATGGCGAGTCCAGCGGCCGGCCCTCTTTTTGAATGAGAACTAACTTTCCAGTCTTCCAGCTCACAGGAAAATGGCATTGCGCCATGCAAGACGAGAAGAGATTACGCACTCTCAGCTCCATTGCGCCCTCCTTTTCCGTGGCCAGTACCCATATCTGCCCAGGCACCCCATCCAAGCCGGGAGCAACTCTCCTTGCTTTAAGGCGTAACAGCGCAGCACTCAGCTCTGACTCTGTGACCTCCGTTTCTGTAGCGTCCCTCACATCATCCCCTCGATCAAGTGCGGCCGTCGTCATCACAGGCGGGAAATATTCGCCTCGATCCGGGAATAGGGTGGAGACAATTCTCGCTAGGAGCTGGGGCTGGAGTCTTTGCGACAGTGGGGGACCAGTGGTTCGGAGCTTCTGCCTCACCATCTTGTACGGTTTCCCCCACGGGTCGCTGTTCAGAGACTCCAGCATCTCCTGATAAGCCATGTCCTTGGCTCTGCGGATAGCTGCCTGAAACCGCTTGATTTCCACCCGGTAGGCTTCATACAACAACGCCTCTTGAGCTTCATCTCGTACTCGTCGCCTGCGGCTCCTAGTGTACCGGCGCCTCAGCCTCGTGCACTCCTGGCGCATCTGTGCAAGTTCCGGGGACCACCAGTACACTTTTCGACGAGGGTAGAACGGTCTTGCGCGGGCCATCGCTGCATCGCAGACCTCAGTAATGGCCTCTCCTATCCGGGTCGCTTCATCTTCCGCACTCACCGGCGCGTGGCTGTCGTGGATCCACGCCTGCACCTCCAAGGCCTCAGCCAGCGCTTCCCTGTCCAGACTTTTGAGGGACCATCGCAGACCTTCATTGCTCCGAATCAGGTTTCCACCACCATCACCTGCACCAGCACCTAGTTCATTACACACACTGAAACAGATGTACTGGTGGTCGGATAACGTCTCAACACCTTGGAGAACTTTCCAGTCTCTGATACTATGGGCAATGTCCGCTGTAGCCAGTGTGATATCTACAATCGACCCACCCTGCTGCCGCACGCAGGTGTGGACCGACCCCCGGTTAACTACCATGAGTCCTGTTGAGGCAGCCCATCCCTCCAGCACCCGACCCCGCGCATCTGTTGTTGGAGATCCCCACGCCAGAGACTTGGCATTGAAATCCCCAGCAACGAGCACAGAAGCAGTGGTCCGCTGATCTATCACCGTCCCGACATTGACTAGTAGCCGCTCAAAATCTGCAAGACTACGATTAGGGGAGAAATAAACGCCCACAATTGTTATTCCCCCCAATACCACAGCCACAAACCCACAGCCTTTTCTAACGCTATCAGCATAGGGAGCCCCCAAAGCGTTCTGTAATATGATAACAAACGAGTCCGTCATGTCACCAATCCAGTTTTCCCTGAGAGGAACAGCGTATGGCTCCGCCACTACAGCAACATGTACCTGTCGCTCTGCCAGACTCTGGAGCAAGAGATCCTGAGCCCTAGCAGAGTGATTAATATTTGCCTGCAGAAACTGTATCATTATGCCTGGATGTAGACTCCTCCTCTCGGGCAACTGGAAGCTTAAGTCTTTCGAGGACCACCACCGCTGCCCTGGTTCCTTGTAGTGGGTTACAAGGCTCCACTTCGTCATCAGCCAGAGAGTGGGTTTCCGGCAACTCTGATGCTTCATCGGCAGGGGGATGCGGTCCTTTAGGACCCGGTTTCACCTGAGAGCGCCTAGGGGCTCTTTCAGCGTACCTCCTCTGCCTGGCCCGCCTCGATTCATTGTATCGAGAGAGGGTAGGGCAGCCCTTCCCCCTCACAGAATGAGTTGCAGGTTTCCCCGCTTCAGCACACACCGGACAATGCGCTGCAGGAGCAGTGCATGCATTCGCTCGATGTCCAGGCTCTCCACATCTATAACACAGATTACTGCGGTCAACTTTACCCCGACACCGGGCCCCTACATGCCCCGGCTCCAAGCACCGGTAGCACCGCATCACCCCAGGCTCGATGGGTATTACCCTGGCAGAAACCCATCCAACACTAACTCTCCCTGTCGTCCCAACCTTCTTGGCAGCAACTACTGGAATACTCAGCCGAATGGATGCCATCCCAGCGGGGCCGCAGGACATTTGGCCAGCCTTGACCTCATCAGGAGCACACCCACCCTGTGCCGCAACAGCCCTTACGATCTCTTCAGTCGTAACGGAGTCATCAAACTGGGTTACCCTGACGTCAATCCTTTTTATAGGCCGGTGGACACGAACGACATCAGCACCGAGAACCTCCTTCATCTTTTCGGCCAAGGCGCTGGCCTTTTCGGGAGCCGCATCACCTGAGATTTCGAAGATCTTAGACCCTGTAACCCCGCTTCGAAAGCGCATCGCTTCGATACCGAGATCGCCGATACGGATGGCCTGCCTAGCTTGTGCAAAGATCTTCTCATACGTGGCCCCTTTCTCCTCCGCGCCTGGTAGCAGAGTGATCGCTACTGCTGCAGTACGTGGTTCTCGGAGCCTCCGTCTTAGCGTCCCCATCAACTGGGCGTTGGACTTCTTAGAAGCAGCGGGCTTAGCCTGACTGGCAGGCTTGGGAAGGCTCGCCTGCCCACTCTTCTTAGTTCCACGCTTCACTACAGCACTCCACGTCGCATTCTCTGCGGGCGGTGCCAACTCCGTATATGCATGGTCGTTTCTTTCGGTGGTCCTAGAAGAAGCTGCCTCTGCAGCGGCCATGTTCTTTTTCTTCTTCTTTTCTTTCCCTTGCTTTTTCTTCTTCTGTTCCTCATCCGTCTTTCCTCGTCCAGACTTTCTCCCCTGAGGGCGAATCTGAGATGACGCTGCAGATTCTGAAGAAGGTTGGAGAGGTATCTCCACACGATCCACCTCCGCCGTTGTAGCAGGCTCCGACAGCAATCGACACTCTATTGCTTCGAGTCTCGCATCCAGCAGCAACCGGAGCTGCTGCATATTTGACGCTGAGACTTCGTCTATCATCTGCCGGAGATTCGGCGCCTCGCGTTGCGACGAAGCCTGCTTGCGAAGCTCCTCCATCTCGCGCCTTATCTCCACAAGCTGGCTACTGAGCCGAGCATTAGCCTCCTCAAGCTTCTTGACCTCCTCTGTCATCGAGCGCGCTCTCATTTCAGCAACTGCACCCTTAATTGATTCAGCCGCCTCTTTCAAGGATCGCACATACCCTCCTTTAAGGTTGCTGGACTTGGTAGCCACCATTTTAATAATGTCTAGCGAGTCCATCACTACCTTCTCTAAGGTCGCAGACAAGTCCGGGTCCCCCGCCTGTGGTACAGAACTAGCCGCTGGACGGTGCAGGCTGGCCGCCGCATCCTTCAGTTTCTGGGTTCTGCCCAGCACCTCCTCCTCAGCCTGCAGGCGCAGTTGCTCCGCCTTTTCAGCATTGAGCTGCGCCTTGGCTTGGGCTAGCCCAACATATTGCCCCGTTGTGGGCGGGCGACCCCTCGGCCTCTTGACCTGTGATGGTTCTAGAGGTGGGTTGAAGGGTGAAACCCTTCCCCCATCCGAACCAGAGTCGGAGGAACGCATATCCGGTTCACACTCCTTCCTTCGTGCAACCCTCTTAGGCCTTGAAACCTTTGAGGTTTTAGAAGCCTTCGATGTCTTCGATGCGGCTAAAGCCAGACCGGCGTCCGACTCCGAACCACCCCACAGACATTCCTTCTCCTTGCCATTGTCGTTGGAAGGTGTGACCTCCTTCAGGGAGACCACACCGCCCACCAGTTTGTCGGTACTAGTACCGTGTGCAAAAGCATTGTCCAGTTGAAAGCCAGGTCGTTGTTCACGGGGGCCAGCTACCAGCTGACCTCCGAGGCTATTAATGCTCTCCCCATAGTACATAGAGCAGCCACCCGCCGTAGCGGATGGACGGGATTCCCCATTACTGGGACCCGCCTGGGGACTTATTTTCTTAATAGGCCTCTCCATGATAAACGTACTCCGATGACTCCACATCGTCGTCGCTTTTTTCGGGAGTGCGCTCTCCCGTCAGCGCGCCCGGAACCTCCCGGTTAGGCGCGCCCACCTCGCCTGACAGGCCCATGAAGGGCCCCGCCGAAGCTGTGCTGTTCTTGGTCCAGCCCCTCCCCTCCAAGCCAATCCGGTATGAGTAACTCTGCCGGCATAGCCTTGGAGGATCAATGGAACCTTCAAGCCCCCCCACCTCGACAAGGTGACAGCACATCGGGGGGGGGGGGGAACCTAACCTAACCTTTTTTTTTTTTTTTTTGTACGTGGGGAAATGCTCATGCATCTCCTCCGCTCCGGGGGGAGGCGAAGGAGTATGTCGGACTCAGGGAAAAAGCCCTGCCTACCGACTAAAACCCCACGGTGATCCACGTCGCCGCTATGTGACGGGGGACAAGTGGGCACGCGTTAGCTCTCTCCACATCCCCCATCGCGGTGTCTTTTCAGACGTCGACGCCTCGGAGGCTTATGTTAAGCGCTCCGTCCTCTCTGGTGACGCACCCGATCACAAGGCGCGTCATCCACGCGAGGGCCTCTTTATGAGGCGATGGACACCCCCGTATCCATCGCCTGGCCCTCTCCAGGGTTGGGCGGCGGCTGCGGTGGCTCGGCACCAGCTACTGCCCGTCTGGGCCTCGGCAGGTCTCGACCTGCTGCGCCCGATCTGCTACTTTGCCCGCTGGTTAATGTCACCAGACGTGTAGCAGCCGGCTTCCTCTTCTGCTTCGGTTTAACACGCTTACCCTTGGTAGGGCAGCCATTTCCCCCCATTGCATGTTCTGCCGGTCTGCCTGCTGCCTTGCATAAGGCACATACAGGATTGGCAGCCTCACAATCTCGAGCTATGTGGCCGTGCTGACCGCAGCGAAAACAGATTCCGCTTCGGTCAACACCACCACCACACTGCGCGACAACGTGACCAGCCTCAAGGCACCTGAAGCACCTGAGTGGTCTGGGTTCCAGCGCAATTACTCGCGCAAGAACCCAGCCCACCCTAAGCCGGCCCATTTCCACAACCTTCTTTGCAGCTGCCACAGGCAGAGCAACCCATAGGGAGCCCCGTTTGGACAGCCGCCCACACACAATGGTTGCTTGTGTGCAGCCCCCTTGATTGGCGAGCGCCGCCGCCACCTCGTCCGGTGTTACAGAATCATCCAAGCCAGATATCCGTAGTTCCGCCCTCTTAACAGGCCGAAGGACCCGGAAGTTGGCCGCATCCAAGGCTCCCCTTAGCTTTTCAGCCAGGGAGTCTGCCTTCTCCGCCGCACCTTCTCCCGAGACCTCCAGCAGCCGAACACCAGTGGCACCCGTACGCACGCGCACCCCAGTGATCCCCATCACCGCCATATCATCCAGATGGACGTTACGCTTGGCCTCTGCCATCAGAGCCACGTAGTTAAGGCCACGATCCATCGCCCCAGGCTGCAGATCTAGCCCCACGACCGCCGTGCTTGGAGGGCGCAGACGTACCCCACGCTTTTTGGGTTGGGCAGCCGGCTTGGTTGCCTTCTCCTTCGTCACGTTCTTGGTTTTGGGCTTTCGCCTCACTACTTCACTCCATACCTCCCCCGAGGGGGCAGCATGGAGCAGACCAGGAGCTCTAGCCGCTTCCGCCTCTCTGGCCGCGAGGCTTTTACCCTTCCGTTTCCCCTTTCGGGTAGCGGAAGTTGAGGTAGAGGCACTCGCAGCCGCCGTCACGTTCGGGGCAGGTCGCTCTTGGCCACCCTGGGAAGTCACTCTCCGTGGACCTGGAGAGGACACATCAGGGGCCGCGACGTCGACCTGTATGTCTCGTCCTGTACAAGTTGCCGGAGAGGGCCGCACTCGAGGTTCCGGCGGGAGCCGGTACTCCATGCCGGCAAGCCTCGTCTCCAACATCGCGCTGAACTGCGCAATGTTGGAGCGCGAGACTTCCTCCAGCAACTCCTTCAAATTAGGCTGTGGCTCAGCCGGGGCAACGGGCTGCCGCCGAAGTTCGGCGACCTCCCTACGCAGCTCTGCCAATTGGCTTGTGAGCCGCGCATTTGCGGCCTCCAGCTTCGCCACCTCCTCAGACATGGTGCGAGCCTTGAGCTGGGACACTGCGACCGAAATGGTAAACGCAGCGTCCTTCAACGACTTCACAAATCCTCCTTTCAAATTCATTGACTTCGTGGCCACCTTTTCAATGATGGCCACTGAGTCCTGAACTAGCTTCTCCAGCTGTCCCGCTGTCTGCGGGGCATCATCCGGTGTTGGATCGGGGTGGGCCATGCAGAATTTGTCAATGGCATCCTTGACAGATTCCCCCCTTCTCACCATTTCTTCCTCGACTTGGAGCCGCAACGCCTTCTCCTTCTCTGCGTTCAGCTCAGCTTTTGCCCTCGCCAGCCCCACATACTGCCCAGTCGTGGGTGGGCGGCCTCGGCCCTTTGCTTTGGGTGCCACCTTTTTGGGCGGACCCATCGCACCCTCGTCCGACTCCTCAGACGAGTTCTGTCTACTCCTCTTTCTCTCCGCTCGGGCGCCAGTCCTGGCGCTTGCGGGAGCGCGAGAACGCCGCGACACATCCGACGCCAGGCTGGCGTCCGAGCAGTACGAATCATCGAGACCGAGTCCGATGGATTCCAGTTCCTCACGGAACTGTCTGTCCAGCTCTTCATCGATCTCCCTCTCCCTAGCCATGTTTGCCATAATCACGCCATGTCGTTCAGCGGCAGCCCTCTCCTTCCGGGAGACGACCACCACCGCCGAGTCATCAATGCCATAATCACAAGCCGATCGTTTGTCATTATTAGCGCCAGGTTGTCGTTCACGGGGGCCAGTGGGACACTGACCTCCGAGTCTGTTGCTGCCTCCCCCGTATAACGTGAGGCTTCCTTCCGCCGGAGCAGAAGGGCGGGATTCCCCATCGCTGGGACCCGCCCGGGGACTTGTTTCACAAGCAGACTTTTTCATGGGCTTATACTCTCCGATGACTCCACATCGTCGTCGCTTTTTTCGGGAGTGCGCTCTCCCGTCAGCGCGCCCGGAACCTCCCGGTTAGGCGCGCCCACCTCGCCAGACAGGCCCATGAAGGGCCCCGCCGAAGCTGTGCTGTTCTTGGTCCAGCCCCTCCCCCCCAAGCCAATCCGGTATGAGTAACTCTGCCGGCATAGCCTTGGAGGATCAACGGAACCTTCAAGCCCCCCCACCTCGACAAGGTGACAGCACTTCGGGGGGGGAACCTTTTTTTTTTTTTGTTGACGGAGTGGAAATGCGACCTTATGCATCCCCCCGGTGGAACCAGGGGGTATGTGGGGCTCTCCATCGGACCGACCCACGGTCACTGGCATACCCACTAAAACCACTCCGGCGTTTCCGCGTCACCGCTTAGTGGTGGCACCCAGCGGGATCCCGTTAGGTTACTACCGCAGGCACCACCCACGGTCGCCCTTTCGGGACTTCCTCGTCGTATGATGGGGGGACTCGAACCCCCCAGACACTCACGGGTTCAGGCAGCGAACCGCCATCACTACCACGCAAGCCACGCTCGACCACAGCCGAAGCCATGGGAGCTCCACTCGGGCGCGCAAACGCACCCCTATTTTTTAGTGAGGTTTTCTCCTCAGGTTTTTTAAAGAGGTCTCCTCCTCGGCGGGCACGCCTCCACGCGGCGCACCCTGGTTTTTTAGTGAGGTTGTCTCCTCAGGTTTTTTACCGAGGTCTCCTCCTCACCACGTCGTGCTGCTCTTAGTCCAGCCCCTCACCTCCAAGCCAATCCGGTATGGGTAGCCCTGCCGGCACAGCCCTGGAGGATCATTGAGACCTTCAAGCCCCCCCACCTCGACAAGGTGACAGCACATCGGGGGGGAACCTAACCTAACCTAACCTAACCTAACCTAAGTGGCAGATATATGCGCGAGATCGTCTTGGTTGATACCACCCTGCTTTCTATTTACAACTTATTTTATTTGAAGGTCAGTGTAATTACCGGCACGAGCGGTACGACGTCTTCACCTCCGAGTGGGCAACGCATTGGCGGTGCTCTGGCGTTCCAGACATCAAGGGCATTGTCCTGTCAATAGGCGAAGGCATCACTTCCTATCACGTGAACCGTATGCTTGTTTGGCCGTAGTGTTGTATAAAAATACGATTTAACTCATTTACACTACAAATACAAAGTTTTACAAGTCATTTTAGTAATTTCACCGCATAAGTCATTCATTACAGAACTCAGTGAACAATTAAAATCAATTATATAATATTAAAACTGACGTTTCACCGCCTTGATGTTCTGCAGTAAACAGTTAAGACACTGTTTGCAAATAAAACTAGTTATTGGTTATACAACGCTTCGATAGTTATATAAGATGACGAACTAAACCACAGTCTAAAAAACTAAACTACATTTCTTTCAACATGCATTTCGGGGCACAATCATCGCCTGTCCCACCATTGAAACTCCTGTTAGCCAGGATCAACAGTGGCGTTCTTTGTTACGTATAATGCAGCTGTGCAATGAAGCACAGGTTGTGTGCCCAGACATACTGCTCGTTTGGATATTGGTTCTCTGGAATAAATCACTTGAATAATACAAAGGAGTTAATAAAACTCAGCGAAATGTTTCGCGCGAAATTACTGACATGATGGGAGAAGACGTCATAGCTTCTAACATGAAACATAATTTTTATAAAAGTGATGACAACTTTTTTACTACCAGAGATCATATTAAATTGCAGGAATACAACGATATAATTTATAGGGCATTATATTTATAGGCATGATATAGTTGTGCTACTTAAAAATGACCTATCTTGAATTTAATTTTTAATTTTTAGTTTTTAGTTTAACATCCATTTTTTTCTCTCTTTTTCATAGTAATTACATACAGTACCAATTTAGTTTCATTAAACACTGGAAACTTTGTTAATGTACGTAATAATTATAGTAATATTATTTGTAATTATTAAAAATGTATCTTTCTGAAATTTATGTAAAATAAAATAAATTATAAAGGCGATTGAAAATATAACCTTAATTCTTAGTCTAGGGCGCGCACCCTACACTCCTGTATACCTTCATATCATCAATCCACGGCTAGTGGATGTAATTACAAAAACGAAAGCAAGTTCCGTTGCGGTCAACACCGCCACCGCATTGCGCACTGACGTGGCCGGCCTCTAGGCACTTGAAGCACCTGAGCCGACCAACACCCACCACCTTCTTGGCGGCGGCCACCGGACAGGCTACCCATAGGGTGCCCCATTTGGTAACCCTACCCGTCTTAATTGCCGCCACATCACAACCTCCGTCTCTCGCGAGAGCTGCCGCTACTTCTTCTGGGGTGGCAGAATCGTCCAGCCCCTTCACCCGCAGATCCACCCTCTTCGTTGACCGATAGACTAGGCTAAAGATAACCTCAATTTCGTACCCCCTCCCAGGAAGTGCCCACGTGGTAATCGAGTAAACCCACCCTTGACACTCCCCCCCAATTTCTTTTCCACCATAAAACCTAACCTATTCCTGGCACCTCAAAATTCATTATTCATAAGCAATTTTACTGATTAACTGACCATTGCGCTTTATTGAGTGTAATTGTATTAGCTTTAAGACTTAGGTACCTGACTAATTTAATTTTTTAAATTTTAACCGCTGTTGCCCTCTATTGAGAGACAACAGCAATATATTTAAGGACCTACAGCTAAGGTGCTACAGCCGAGGCCAGAGCTTGCCTAATAAAAGCCAAAATCCATTTAAATAGCGCGAGGAACTTAAAAACTGAAATAAAAAAAAATGAAGTCCTCGCTGCTCTGGATCGGCTGTACCAACTGGTAAAGGAGGCAGAGTTGGGGAGAGAGGGTAAACCTTCCATGAAGGTCTGCCAGCCATCGCAGCCTGCAATCCGCGAGGATGCAGTCCAGATCGCTCTATCGAAAGATCTGGCAAACCTAAAAGCCGCTGTTCTGGATCACACCCAGCTGCTCAAAGACAGCTGTGTCAAAATGAATAACCTAAAGAGCAGCATCGAGGGGCACAAGCAGGCTCTCTCAAACCCCCTCGCTCCCCCGAATGCCACATACGCAACTGTCACCGCTCGAGCGCCTCCTACCCTGCACTCGGTCATCGTTACATCCAAAGATGAACTCGAGACGGGGGAGGAGGTGTTGGAGAAGGTGCGGAAGGCGGTCGAGGCAAAGGAGGGGTGGGTAAGGGTTGAAAGGGTGAGGAAGGCCAAAGGTGCAAAGGTCGTTATGGGATTCAGTACCACGGAGGAGAGGGGAAAGGTTATGGAAAAGCTGGAGGGAGCTGGCGGCCTCTACGTCGAGATGGCTAAAAATCGGGACCCACTTCTAATCATAAGGGACGTCCTAATAGTTAACACTAATGAGGATGTCCTGAGGGCGATTAGAAATCAAAATCCCCACATTTTTCGCGATCTCTCGAGATCACCTCAGTCACCCTCGGGTGAGGCTGCCAGAATGGCCGTCCGGTTCCGTAAAAAAGCTAGGAACCCCCACACCAACCACGTCGTACTGAGTACGGCGCCGGAGGTGTGGAGGAAACGCTGGAGGCCGGGGCACTTCACATCGACCCTTAAAGAGTCAGAGTAGCGGATCAATCACCGCTACTCCAATGCTCGAGGTGCCTCGGCTTCGGGCACGGCACGCGATTTCGCAAGGAACCGGAGGACCTGTGTAGTCACTGTGGTGGTCCTCACCTGAAGGTGAAGTGCGAAGAATTCCTCGCAAACAGTAGCCCGAATTGCTGCAACTGCGCGCGAGCAGGTGTGTACCCGGCAGATCATAATGCATTCAGTGATGAATGCATTAACGCAAATGGGACACCCTGGCGCGTGCAACTGTGGCATACTGCTGGGGACACCGTGGTGGCCGACGCATTTCTCTGGTTTGGCAATAGTAGGGGTTTGTTTCTGGGAGAGTGCCTACCTTGTGACCCAAGCTTGTGCATTTGTGTTATATTTATTTTGGTGAATAAGGATGACAAATGTTGCTAAACTGGGTAGTGCATGCCTCCCCTGGAAACAAACGTCGAAACCCGACCCGATTTCTCATACCCATACGACCGAAATAACTGTGATATTTATTTTATAAGATAAGTTACTTTGTATTTCATCTCATATGCCTGTGTACCTGAGTCTTTACATTCTGTCTTCATCAACATTACCTTTTACTTAGTCTTTACTTAGATTATTAGTTTAAATGTGTCTTTTCAAAATTTGATATTGTAATTACTAAATAGATTCAATTAATTATTTAAGATTGTAATCCCTTAAATCTAACGTATTATCGCTTTGACAAATCTCTATTTTATTATATTGAAAATGCTTATTTTATCATTAGGCTTAGCCTTAGTACTGACGTATTTAGTAAAAGTAACGAATTGTAAAAAACTTAAAATAGAGTACAAATGTTATTTTAGTAACAATAAGGTACTAAAAAACTGTAAAGTACATAAGAAAAAGAAAAAACATAAAGAAACAGAAATATGTAAAAGAAAAAGCAAAATTAAATTTAAAATATAAACAAAAAAAAAACAAAATGGCAAAGAAAGAAAGAGAAAATAAAAATCAATATGTACTTAGATTAAGTAGATATATTTAAAACTAACATTACATTAGTTTAGAAGAGTGTTAAGCTGAATACAGGCCTCAATTATGTTGGGGGATAGAGCAGGGTCACAATAATGTGACCCATTAAACAAAAAAAAAAAAAAACCTAACTTAACTAATTTGCTCACAGGACGATGAAGAAAATTGAAAGCTCAAACCTTCTGACGCAGCTCATGACCGGGCATGGGGGCTTCTCCGAATATCTACACCGATTTAAGTGTAAGGAAAGCCCCCAATGCACCTGCGGAAACGACGAAGAAACTGTGCCCCATATCCTTACCCAATGTCCCGTCTTCGGCAAACGGCGTTTTCACCTGGAGCAGGAGACGGGTCTGCGTGTGGTCCCGGAAAGTCTTAGTATTTTAATGGCAAGTCCATACAGAGAAGTTTTTCTTAATTATTGTTTAGAAGTCATAAAAATTGTAATAGATAGAAATAAAACTAGATTGTAAGATGCTTGTTAGAAATATATTGAAATATGTATATATTGAAATATGTATATATATTGGCTCTTATTTTGTTTTGAGTAGTATATTTTATTTAACAAACATAATTTAAGTAGTATAAAATAAATAGTAGACATGTTACAATAAGAATAGGAAAATAAGCTCTAAATTGTAAGGATAAATTGTATCAATGTGTTAATTATAAGAAATGTAAAAAAAAAAAGATAAGACAAATTGTCATAAATACAACAATGATCACCGACACCAAAAGCGGCAATGTGCGAAAATTATTCCCTATGCACCTTCCTGTTATAAATAAATAAAAAGTAGTAAATAAGAAAATAGATACGGTTATAGTAGACGGGATAACCCACCCGTATTAGAATGAAAGAATGTGTGAAAGAAAGATAAAGTATGTAGAATGACAAAGAGGCTCAGAATGAATGCGAGAACTGGAATGAAAGGAAAGATAGTAAACAATAGGCATAACATAGGCTCCGACCATGTTGGAGGTAGGAGAAAAAAAAAAAAAAAACCTCCCCACTGGCTAACGGCCTTCCGTTTCGCCAGGGTGCGCACCCGTCTCACCTCTTCGAGAACGGGGCGCTCCCCCCGCAGTCGTGCGGCCACCCTAGCCTGATGGACCCTGGACAGAACCAGGGCCTCGAGCTCCCACGGAGGCGTACCTGCCGCAGCGACAGCGACGGCCGCGACAGCGACGTCGCAAGTGGTGCAGACACCACGCCAAGGAGGCCAGGCGTCAACCTGCCATCCTACAAAGGAGCGGTAGAAGATTAACTGTGTCACTATCAACAATTCGTATTGGCTAATGCGCGGACCAATGAGCGCCGCATCCGTTCAGAACAAGCAAACTGAAATAAGAAACTAAGTAAAAACTATTAATTAAACTAACTAATAAATCATTACAATATTACTTACAATATTTTCGAGGTTTAAATCAAAGCAACAGAACTTTTAAAATTAAAAGAAGCTAAGTACAGGAAGAACATACCTACTTACTTTTTAATAATATAAAACACTATGACAAATAACCACAATATAATTAAAACCAAAGCTTTAAGCGAGAATTATTGAATCAAGTATTGACAAACCTAAGATAAACTCATTATTTTACGAAATCGTTAATAAAATGAGAAATCATATTTTTATAAAGTCCGTCAACGAATCCTCGCGGCGACATATATAGTACAATCTTAGTCATCATCACTTAACATGTGTTTTCTTACACTGGCCATCATATAAAAGATATAAAAAATGAAATAAATAAAAACATAAATTACATATTCTAACAAACGTACGTTATTGATTGTTTATATAAACGAATATTTTGGGGATGCTGCTATTGAGAGCTATTAATGTATGAGGACCGGTTGTAAAATGTGCAAAAATATAACCTTTTTAACCTCGTTTTCCGTTCGACACTTGTCACGATGAAAGAAATTTATTTTGATAGATTGACAGTTGGTATAACAATAACATACAATCAAATACATAAAGGACACACGGCGTTTTATGCCTAGCAATTTAATTTTGACGCTTACTATGCCCCAAAAATGTGTTTCTAAATGTACTAACTCAACCACTAATAAAGGAGTAGAGGCCAAGGAAAAAGAAATAGCTAATGCACGCTTAGGTAGGTATTAGTGTGCCTACCATGAGAGTATTATCTTCGATGCCTTAAAAATAAAAATGTATGGGAATGACATAACAATGAAGTAACTCAAGCGCGAGGAAATGTCATTTCAATACATTTTTATTGTCTGTTGCTATTAACGCTTGCGGAATAATGGCATTTGTCTGAAGAGGCAGGACGTTTGGCATATTTCGGAACTTCCTCATATGGTTCTTGCAAATACCCCGGGATTTTCAAGAGAATCTTGTGTCTCAACACGGTGTACCTGGCTTTCTTTGTTCTGATAATTATTTATAGATATAAATGAGTCAAGCTCCGTTCAGTTAGAAGGAGGAAACAGTTCGCGGCCATCAACAGCAATGGCAGCGGCGACAGCGACGGGGGGAGACGCAGGCTCCTTCTCTCCTGTAACCGACGATTCTACTTCATTTATTCAGGTTCATTCTTCAGATGTTCTATGTTGCTTACGTAAAACAAATGTTAGTGAGATTTCTCACTACGAGTACCTTAGAAAAAAAAACTAAAAACTAAAGTGATTGTCTTTCTGCCAGCAAATTAAGGACGCCAAAGTTTTTCTTAAATGTTGTATCGTGTAGATTGGAAGTACATCATTATGTTCATTTAAGTGCCTTCTATAAATTACCTTCTATAATTAAATACTTATAGCAGGTAGTTTGTACAGGTTGTACATATGCTTCTAGCACATTTCTACGTATCGCAGGTGGTGGTGCGCAAGCACCGCGGGCCGCACTCGCCGCTGCAGGCCGCGTCCGCGCGCGCCTCGCCCAGCCCGCACCCCTCCGCCGCCCCGCGCCTGCCCTCCTCCTCCAGTCCAATACATCCACACAATGTTCAACAGGTAATAACATTGCTGTATCAATATTTTCTTATCCAAAGCAAGTTTTATCCTTTAATTCTTAACTTTCAGAGTACCTTTTCATACTGGGGTTTTTATTATAACCTACAAATGTTTAAGGTCCGGGAGAGCGGCAGCAACGTTTACGTGATGCCTCAGCCGCTGCTACTCACATACCCTCTTACTACACCCGCACACTTCACGTAGGTACCTACTGGTACTTAGCCATTACATTATTTTATGATTAAGCTACGCTGCCCGTGTGTGTCAGCTTTGCATCTCATAGACCACAAACAATAGGTAGCAATATACCGGTTGGCAGATTCAGGCAGGGCGTAGCACACACTACTTTGTTTGTAGTTGGCAGAATGTTCCACGCACGCTGGTTGAGACTGCGACTAGTGCACGTAACACGTACCAAGCTCGGGGCGAATACGAGAGCACCTCGTCGGCAGAGGGCGCTGCTATCGAGCGGGAGCGGGAGCGGGGCGGGGCGGGGGACTACACTGTCACGCGGCAGGACACCAAACAACTTCTCAAGAATGTAAGATAATACAAATTGATGATTTAATTAATAAATACAAGCTTTTGCCCACGACTTCGTCTGTTCTTACTTTAGAAATTATCCAGAGAAATAAAATTAAACATGATAAAATGCCATCTTGTGGATTTGTAAACGGGTTAAGGGCAAGGATGTTCAGGCTGAATGAAAATTATCTTATGTGTCAATAGAAGTAAAACTATGTGCGTTTAAATTCATACAAATCTGTTCAACCCATTTTGTACGATCAAGTAACAACATCCAAACTTCTAAAGTTTTACACTTAGAATTAAACAGAACTTAAATATATTTTTTGCGTTACAGGAAGGAATAAAACAGCCATTTTGGAAAAAGATGATAAATTTTAGCGAAGAAAATCTGAAAGTCTTGAGAAACGGTTTGGATACTTTTAACTCTTTAATATTATACTTATAACCGTTGGTAGGTACGTATTATGTAGATTCTACAACAATAATAAATCATAGATGAATAAATGGAGCAATAATGTCAGGCCCGGATCGCGTAGAGATTTACTACTTGGAGCGTTGCGGCGGCGAGTACCTGACGGCTCGCGACGGCTCGTCTGTGACAGTCACCGAGCGGCTCGCAGCGCGCGCCACGCGTTTCGCTGTACGGGCGTTGGACGAACTGCTCGCTGTGCCACAACTACTCGTCGCTATACCAGTAGCCCTATTACTTCAAGTCGAGAGGTTATTGTTATATTATTTGAGGACGTGCTATCTCAGTTTGTTTCGTGCCTTGGTTAACCGACCGACCCGACCCGGCAGGTCAGGGTTTGAGTCTTGGTTTACCTAACAATGTACCATGCCATGTTCCTCAATGTGGCCGGATAGTGGTGACAGAGTCGCAACCTGTCATACTAGAACTCAACATAAACATACGAACAGCGGTGTTAGCGGCTTATTGAAAACTCTAGCTTAACAACTAAATGTAGGTAAATTTTGTTAAAAAATTGAACTTCCTTTCCTACTAGTCCCACTCATATGCTTTCTAATGCCCAATAAGCAGGGACGGTCTTATGAACGACTTTTTATTTCACTGTTGCAACATTTACCAAATTTTATAATAAATAAAAAACATTTTTTTTTCATCCGATCTCGTTTGTGAGTAGATATAGTTAGAAAAATGTAAAAGTAATATTAAAAAACTATAATTTTGGTTTTGGCGCTTAACGGGTTAACGTGATGATCATACATTTTGATGTCTAAATTAGTTTTAACAAGAGGAATGTAGTAGAGTTGTAACTCGATATTATGCGCTTGTGCACGCAGGGCGGTGCTGAAGGCGTTCCGTGACCTGTGTGTGGGCGGAGTGGCAGCAGCGTCAGACCTGGTGCTGAAGCCGGCGCTGGCGACGCTGCACAACGCGCTGCTGCTACCGGCGCTGCAGGCGGCGCGCGCGGCGGCGGCGGCGCTGCGGGAGGCGCTGGCGCCGCTCTCGGCCGCGGCCGGAGACGCCGCAGACCCGCTGGCGAGACTACTGGCGCAGGTTCGCCTTGTACACGTAACGACGCAATGCCACTGTCATAGAGATACGCTTGCGGTGTAAAAACCCGTATGGGGTTTGATTGAATTTTTATTTAATTTAGACTAATGTATATAATTCATGACATAGTGTTTATCAATTAAAATATTTAAGCTGCAAATCTTTTTCATTTCCTGCCTCGATATTTTTGAAAGAAGTATTTAACCGCTAATTAATATTTTTATTTGGTATAAGAGGGCAGATTAAAAGTTAACAGCGTGCCTACCAGAAGTTTTGATAGTTAAATTGAGAGGCATAAATAGATTTCAACGTCAACCGCACCACGAGTTGCTTCTGCGGTTTGTATTGTTTTTAAGATACAGTGATATAGTTTTATTCCAGAAAGTTGGCAAACCAACGAGTCTTGTTGTTGACTTAATTTTATTCTATCTCTTCTCAATTCAGTTGAAGGTAAAGAGAGAAGACCAAAGTAAAATTAACAAAATAACTTTACGAACATGTAGTTTTCTTAAAAATTATTATTTTTCGTTCAATCATCGTTTATTTTATCAGTTTCTACCGTTTTTCTAGCAGAATATCAACCAGCAAATACTTTAAGTTTTAAAAATAACACTCACTAAAAATTAACTCGAGAGTGCCGTAGCTATTGCGGAATCAATATAAACTTTTGCGTCTGTCAAATTTGTAGCCTATCAAGTATGTTTTAGTATATTGAGAACTTATGATTAAGTCAAGAGTGTTTGATGAAGAGTAATTTATTAGTTGTAAGTCAACACTTAATTCCAAATCACTTAAAAATCTTAAATAAAACGCAGATTCAGTCTTTTCTGTACATTTATTGCTGATAAGATGTTCTATCGGGCGGCGGTGTCGGGTCAGGGGTCGGTTGCGGCGCGGCGGCGGGGGGCGCTGTGACTGCGGGCGCGGGGGGCGCCGTGGCGGGGGGGGCGGCAGCTGGGGCGGGTGCTAGGTGCGCCACTACCACATGCGCCGGGTGCCGCAGCAGGCGGGGTGCTGCCGGAGCCCCCGCGCGACGCAACGCTAGCTGCTGTAGCTGGAGTGTCCGCAGCGCCGCCTCGCCCGACCCAACCTTATCACAAAAATATTAATATGGACATATTAAAACTCAATCATAGTAGTTATCAGTATTCTCAGATACCTAAAAAAAAGGTCCGTTTGTAAAAAGCATTACAAAGTAGCAAAATTTATCTTCCTATCACGTACCAGCATGTAAATAAATAAATAAAACAATAGATCAATGATTTCATTTATGTTGTTGGATTGAAACAATATAATAATATTACCTGTGCATGAGGAGTGGCCGTATGATGAAGAATCTTTAGATGATGTCTGGCAGCGATAGCTTGATGTCTATAAAGCAGATGCGCTGCGGGTGCGGTGGCGGTGGCCACCGCCCCGGGGGCGGCGGGGCGGGGGCGGCGCGGGGCATCGGCGCGCGGGCCCGCGGCCGCCACCACGATGCGCTGCGGGGGCGGTGTGGGCGCGGCGCCCGCCGCCGACACCGCCGCTGCGGCCGCGGCCGGCGCCGGCGCCTGCGCCCCGCCACCGGCCTTCTGCTTCTCCTTGGCAATACGCTCAGCCCGACGGGTCGCAATATCCATCGGCGTCGGCGGCACGTCGTAATCGACGCCGTGGTCGGCCAGTAGCGCTGCGTGCTTGGGGTTGTTAAGGTGGTGATCATCGAGGCGGCGTTTGGGCGCGGCACGGCGGCGCTCGGAGGCGTCGCGCAGGGCGTCGAGGCGCTGCAGCGGGGGGCGCGGCGCGTCCTCGTCGGGGCGGCGGCGGGCGGACGGCGGCTTCTTCTGCTTGCGGCGCGCGCGCTCGGGGTCGGCCAGCGCCTCGTGGCGGTCGCGGCAGGCGCGGGCGGAGCGGTAGGCGCGCGCCGCGTCGTTGACCAGCTCGGCGGCCCAGTCCCAGTTGGGCGCCAGCGCGGGCGGCGGCGGCGCGGGCAGCCGCTGCAGGCGGAGGGCACGGCGCAGCGCCGCGTCCTCGCCGGCGCCCCAGTCGGCGGCGGGGGGCGGCTCGCGGGCGGCCGGGGGCGCGCGCGGCCTGGGGCGGGGGCGGGGGGCGCCGCGATCAAACAGCGAGGGCGGAGCGGGGGCAGCGCGGGGCGGTCGGGGGCGGGCGGCGCGCACGGTGCGGTCGCGGCGGGAGGGGGCGGGCAGCAGGCAGTCGGCGGCAGCACCGGCTCGGTACAGGACACGGCTCCATGGCTCCACGTACACGTCGCCGTCACTGGATGGCGGCGTCGGCGGACACCACATCTACAGTGATGAATAAAACTGTTATATCAATAGTTCTCAGTCCACTGGAGCAATCCTGTGAATTTGTAAAGATTTTTCCGATTATAACTCGATTATCATCAATCGGTTCGTCGTGAAAGTAGAATGATTACAAAATAATGTTTAAGTTCGACTATGATGGCTGGCTACATGAAAGTGATCGAACAATCACGATTTTTTTCTCACAAGATTACTTTAAGGTTAAATGATCAACTTGCAAAATGCCAGAATCTTACCAAGGTACTAGTAATAAATGATTTAAGTCTGATAGGTAAAACAATACCTACGTGTATTAAGTACTTTATAATACTTACTGGCATTTGTTGTTCCACGCCTCCCACTGTGCTCACCCATACCTTAATACAAATATTTTGAGATGAAACATCATATGTTGGTATGTGTAAACAAAAACCGATCGCGATCCCGAGTCGACGGATAAGCTCATAAAACCAAAAGAGAACGTGAACGTGAAAAACTACGAATATCATTACTGTCTAGTATGCAAAACAATTAATTACTTGTTTCATGTAAATATACAACTAGCAACATTTAATGTAATATGGAATTTACCTTTTTTATTTTACTAGCGTGCATTATTATCGGACGCACAATTATTTGTACATTGCCACTATTTACGTGTTGGGGGTAGAGGTATTACCGAGCGTTCCCAATCACAACAATATTAGGTTCTTTTTTAAATAATTGAATACTAATTTCTACATAATCTTTATCTAGATTTAAAATTCAAAAGCCGGTAACGGGCGAATGTGGAGTGGAGTGCGAGCGCTCGGCTGGGTCGAGGCCGACTCGGTTTCGCCTGTAAATGCTTTCGTGCTTTACATCCCTGACGTTCGGATCGGCGGCGCCGTTTTGGTGGAATCTCGCGAAAACACCGGTCCGAGAGAGGGACACTCAAGCATTTACGGACGAAAGTCGAGCGGCACCAAAACGTCGAACGTCAGAAATATAAAACACGCCATTCTAGCAAATCATTTATTATCATCTTTAGGTCTATCGTCCCGCGTCACCCACGCGTCCAGCGTCCCGTTACGGAGCGGACGCCGGCGCACCGCGGCGCCCCCGTCCGCCGCCCCCGGGCCCGCGGGGGGCTCGTCCAGCGTCCACAGGTTGATCTGCACCGTCCCCCGCGAGCGCGTCCGCGGCGTGGCGGGCGCGGCGGGCGACGGCGCGGCGGGCGACGGCGCCGCGGGCGGGGGCGCCGCGGCCGGCGCGGGGCGGCGCCGCACCTGCGCGCGGGCGTCGCGGCGGCTGTAGGTGAGCGCGGGCGGCTGCGCGGCGCGCGGCGGCGACGCGGCCCGCAGCGCCCGGCGCGCCTGCTCCCACGAGCGGCGCTGGCGGGCGGCGTCGTCCAGCGCCGCTCGCTCCGCCGACCCGCTCTCCTCGCTGCTCTCCACCACGCGCATGGCGTACTTCTCTATCGGCGTGAGCTGCAACAGTACGGGAGCGTGAGATACACACACGGCGCGGCTGTTGTCTGACACACGATACGGAAGCAGCGCTGACCTGGTTCATGAGTGCGGCGAGGTCGTCGGCGTCGCGGTCGGCGCGCGGCGCGGCTGGCTCGTCGTCCAGCGGCAGGGTCTCGTCGAACTCGGCGAGGTCGCGGTTGGCCTCGGCGCGAGCGGCGCGTGCGGCCTCGGCGTCGGCCTCGTCCTCGGCGGCGGCCAGCGCGGCCTCGGCCTCCGTGTCGTCCTCCTCGAGCCCTTGGCTATCGGCCTCCGCATTGCATCGGTCTGACTCAGCTTCAGACCCGAATAACTCTTTAATGTTAGCCTATGAGAGTAAACAATGTTATCATATCATAAGACTTCACATTTTAGAATTAATTTCAAAGAATTCATGCAACTTATCTATTACAAGTTTTTTTACAACATTATGGGTTAACGAGTATACAGCCGCTGTTAAACCGCTATTACATTATCATAGAAATATGATCAGAGATATAGCCATTTCAATCTAGTCTATAATCAAGGATTAAGGATCCTATTTCACAGCATGCGCGTACAAGTATATTCATATCGTCAATCTTCAAAAAATTTGAGTGTAATTTCGAAACAACGAACTTATAAATAATCGAGGAAAACTAGTGTTAAGATAATCATCTAGCACCGAATTTCAAAAAACGCGACAAAATATGGTCCATAATGTCAAACATTGCAAAACTAATGGGTAATAAATACAGCAGTCTTTTATTTCTTTGTTTTAGTATCCATTTTTGTTTTTTCGTTGTAATTAATAAAATTGCTCTCATAGCTACAAAAAACGAGGCTAAATGTTGTCCATTTTGATTATATATGAGATTTAAATGATCTGACGTGTAATAAATAAATTCTAATAAATGATAATGTAATAGCGACCTTAGATTCAGGGCCAGGGTTTATTGAGGATAAACGATCAGATAGTATTTATTCGGGGAATAGCAAAAAAAAAAACTATTGAATCGTCAATCACAAATAGATCGGTCGAAAAAAAGATGATATAAACTTGAGTCACTACTTTTAGATAGGATGTTCAGTTTCATCTAAGAGTTCAACGACGATTCAGACTTTATAAGTATTTATTTATAAATTATAATTTAGGAAAAGATAAATTTTTATTCGAAAAAAAAGGGTTTTGTTTTTTATAGGTTGATCGATGTTTAGGTGGCGATATTTTAGAGTAGAACTCTTGTTTTACAAATAAAATAGTTTAATACCATTAAAGGAATATTTAAGGCTACTCACGGCTTTCAGATAGGAGGTGGTAAAGTTTCCGGTCTCTATAGCGAGATGTCCGAGTTTCCGCTTTTGGTCGGCTTTGCGCAGAATGTTCTCCTCGACGGTGCCGGCGGTGACGAGTCGAAACACGTGCACATCCCTGGTCTGGCCGATGCGATGGCAGCGGTCCTGTGCCTGGGCGTCCATGGTCGGGTTCCAGTCCGAGTCGTAGAACACGACGCTGTCGGCGCCCGTGAGGTTGAGCCCCACGCCGCCCGAACGCGTCGACAGGATGAAGGCGAACACGCGCGCGTCGCCGTTGAAGCGGTCCACCAGCGGCTGGCGGGCCTCCACGCGCGTGGCGCCGTCCAGCCGCAGGTACGTGTGCCCGTGCAGCGACAGGAAGCCCTCCAGCACGTCCAGCACGCGCGTCATCTGCGTGAAGATCAGCACCCGGTGGCCGCCCGCCTTCAGCCGCCGCAGCAGCGAGTCCAGCGTCTGCAGCTTGCCTGCAACCGAAGCATCGCGTGAGCTCGCGCCGCAGCCACATCGCGGCACCTCAGCTCACCGCACTCACCGCAGTCGTACTGCAGCAGCCGCGGGTGCGGGAACGCCACGGCCTGGCGCGACGCCGGCGCGTGCAGCACGGCCAGCGCGCCGCGCGCCGCCGCCACGGCCCGCGCCGCCGCCGCCGCGCGCCGCCGCCACGCGCCCGCGCCGCGCGACGCCAGCAGCACCACGCCGCCCGACCGCGCGCGCTCCCAGCACACGCTGAACCTGCGCCGCATCCGGCACTACGTTAATCATGCTCTTTACACCTACTTACGTTGCATACAAAGGAAACAGTGAAACATAAGTGACCTGTCTATCGTGTCGTGCATCGATCTCAGCAGATCCTCTAAGGACGGGGGCTCCAGGCAGGGCGGAGGCGGCGGCGGCGGCGCGGCCACGGCCTCGCGCAGGTCGGCGCCGTACAGCGGCATGCGCCAGCAGCGGCGCTCGTTGACGGCGGCCAGGCGGCGCAGGCAGGCCCGGCGCCTCGCCGCCAGCCGCCCCGCGGCGCCCGAGGCCGGCGGCGCGCGGGGCGCTGCGGGCGCGGCGTGGGGCGGCGGGGGCGCGGCGGGCGCTGCGGGCGCGCGCGGGGCGTCGGCAGGGGGCGCGCGCGGCACGAGGCGCAGGTGCAAGCGCAGGGCGGCGGGCGGCGGCCGGGGCGCGGCGGGCGCGGGCAGCTCCTCCACGAGGCGTCGCGGGGGCGCCAGGTGGCGGGCGCGGTGCGCGGGGAAGGCTCGCGCGCCGCCCGCCTCCAGCGCCGCCAGCGCCCCCCCGAGGCGCGCGCATGTGTCCACACGCTCGGCCACGCCGCTGCACAGCACCAGCGCCGGCGCGCGCCATCTGAGCGGTTCCAACTGCAGCGGCGACTGCACGGGCCGCGGCTCGAACAGATCTGGATGATTGCACACCTTGCGAAGCTGCATCAGCACGTTTATGACGCTCAGTAGGTTCCCGGACGCGAGACTCTCTTTAGTTCTGCAAGCGAAAGGAAGATCATAAGAGGGGCGATCGCCACAAATCGGGGAGGTATGAGTCGAAACGGTACTCACTTGGCACGCGACATGAAATCGTCGTAGAGGAACCTCTGCCGCTTTGCGAGGCGGCACAACAGCACGTGCTCGTACTTGCTGGGCATCTGGCGCTCCACGTCCGCCTTGAGCCGCCGCAGCAGGAAGGGCCGCAGCACGGCATGCAGACGCCGCACGAGGGGCTCGCTGTAGCGCTGGCTGCCGTCCGCGATGCCCGCCACGCCCGTGAACCACTCCCGGAACTCTGAGTGCGACGCGAACACGTCCGGCATCAGGAAATGCATCAGCGACCACAGCTCCAGCAGACTATTCTGCAGCGGTGTGCCCGTCAGCAGTAGGCGCCTGCAACACGACAAAATTGATCGATCACATTTTAAACTTATTAAAAATTTACAACATGGAATATGATTTGCATATTTCTTATTAAATAAAATATTCACCTTTCAGTTTGAAAGTTTAGGAGCATCTGCCATCTTTGAGATTTAAAATTCTTAATATTCTGAGCTTCATCGAGAATGAGATACTTCCAACGCTTCCGTCTAAAACTCTGATGGTCCTGCACTACCAACTTGTAACTGGTGATGCACACATGAAAGGAATTGGCTTTAGTCCAACCGACACGCTTCAGCTTTCGCTCCTTGATCGTGCCGTAGTAGTTGAGGATCTTAAAAGACGGACACCACTTCTTGAATTCCATCTCCCAGTTGAACACCACCGAGGTCGGCGCGACAACAAGATGCGGCCCCCAGTCGTGCAGGTCCAACGCCAAGTGGGCCAAGAGCGCGATCGTCTGGATAGTCTTGCCGAGCCCCATTTCGTCGGCGAGGATGCCGTTGAGCTTGCGCGCGTGCATGGTGGCGAGCCAGTGCAGCCCCACGTGCTGGTACTCGCGCAGGCGGTGGCGCAGCAGCCGCGGCACCGGCGTGGCCACGGCCGTGTCCTGCAGCGTGGTGCCCGTGGGCTGCAGCGACGCCGCCAGCGACGCCGCCGCCTCCACGCGCGCCTCCTCGTCGCCGGCGCCCACCAGCGCGTCCAGCCGCGCGCCCGCCTCCGACCCCGCCTCCGACGCCGCCTCCGACTGCGAGCTGGAGCCCTCCGACTCCGACTCCGGCTCGCTGGGCGTGTCCGTGCGGTCCGACGGCGTGGGCGGCGCGGCCGAGTAGCGCCGCACGAGGTCGGCCAGGTCCAGGTCGGCCTCGTCCTGCAACGCCGCCAGCTCGGCGCGCGTGTCTTCGGCGCGCTCGAGGCGCTCCTGCTCGGCGATGGTGTCCTCGTCGTCGGCGGAGTCGTCGGCGGGCGAGTAATCGGCGGAGGCGCGGCGCGGCGCTGGCTCGTCCGGCGGCGTGTCCGGCGCCAGCGTGGCTGCCAGCTGCCGCGAGTACTGCTCCGTGCGATCCACGATGTACGACAGTTGTGAGTCGAGCGCCTCCTTGCGAGCGCGCTCTACTCGCCGCACTCGCTTCCACTCCACTAACTAAAAGAAACGTTCCCTTTAATCAAGTTTTTATTTTGGTAAATTTCTATTTAAAAAACAAAAAAAAATACCTTTTCTACATTGGACCAAAAGGTTCGTATCTCCTTTGCGGCGAAAGCAGCAATTTTTTTTAATTGCAATTCTTGCGCTTTCTCTGCCTTTTGAGCCGCCAAAGCTTTGTCTTGAAAGTATTTTTGAACAGCTCGTGCACACTGAAAGTTAAAGAAAATATGAAACATCTAAGCGTATTTTAGTATAAACATTCGGTGGGTAGTTTAAACAAAACCAACTTTTTTAGCGGCCTGTTTCTTCCACTTCCGTTCATGTGCGAAGTCCTGTGCGAGCCAGGCCATCTCCTCGAGCAGGTAGTCCCAGTGCGTCTTGTGTCGCGGCGGCTCCAGCACGCGCGGCAGGCGGCGCTCAGGCCACAGGCCAGCGCGAGCCAGCTCGGCCACGCGGCGCGCCACGTGCGCCTCTTGCCGTGCCTGCTCGCCCACCTCGTCGCGCACGGGCGGCGGCTCGGGCGGCGGCGGTGCCACGCTAGGCGGCCGCCGCGCCTCCAGGAACGCCACCAGCTGCGGCGCCGCCGGACGCTTGCGCCACGACACGTAATCCATCATGTTGCCACCCGCTTGTAGGAAATACAGCTCGCTCAACTGCTCCGTGAACCTGACCATACATCGAAGTACCTACATTAATTTTTGTTTTGACATTAAATAAAGTTTGAACTGAACTAGGACAAAATAAGTACCTATCTCGTAGAGTTTTAAGGCGTAGCAACTTGTATTCCAGGATGCGTTTCCTGAGTGCGGCGACATCATCGATGGTGGTCATTTTGAGCCTCTTGTTGGGGGGCTCCTCCGTGGTCGCGCCATTCACGGCCGCCTCCGCTCCCCCAACCATAGCGCCGACACGTTCCACGCCCTTTCAATTAAAAATATTACACCAACATTAAGTTACAATTTTGACGACCTCTGTGGCGCAGTGGTGTAAACAGCTGACTGCTACCCAAAACCCCTAGGTTCGAATCCCGGCGGGGACGGAATATTGCGTTATTTGCAAGACGCATTGTTTCGTGATCTTGGATGTAGTATTCTTTTCTATGTAGTTTATGCCATATCGTTACCATATGCCATAACACAAGTCTTCAATCTTACTGCAGGGCTAAGTCAATGTGTGTGTCGCGATGTCTTTTCTTATTATGAATATAAAAATTTAATGTATTATTTAGTTAAATATATTCTCAAATCAAGACAATATTTATGCCAGCAAGCATATTTTTTTTCCAAGAAATAAATTAATTTTTATGAGATACTATAAAAATATCATAATATTAAGTGTTCCAAAATTACACTAGTAAATAAAGTGACTATAGGCAATCTTGCCACAAGTAAATATGGGATATACTATATAGATAAGAATACTATATCCAAGACAAGGAAGCAAAAGGCTTCTTGTAAATAACAAAAATTTCCAGCTCTGCAGAGATGTACACCCCAACCCAATTATGTATTAACCAGTTGTTACACTGCTGACAAAAGAGGTTAGAGACTACTATTTAATATTGCATTATGAAAACAGATAAAATCTCTCCAACTTTCATTTACCTATTCCCAATTGTCTGGATTATATGAGCAGCAAAAATTATTTTTTTCATAAACATGTATTTTTAGTACATGTGATTTATTTATTCATAAAAGATGTACAAACAGATTGCAATTATAAAATAACCAAAAATTAAATTCTAAACTATATTGCAGTAAGAGAACACATAACCTTGTTTAAAAATATATTATTAACAATTTAAATACTAAGATGTAACAGAAAGTACAACAATGTGCTTTGTCTTATTCTACCTAAAACTGCAGTCAAAAGGGTGACAGTCCTGCCATCAGTAATTTTTAAATAATGTGAATTTAGTATTAAACACATCAACATCCGCCTTATATTTAATAGTAAGTTTGTTGTATTAACTGCATATTCTGGACATGGAATTATAGTAAGAAGTGTTATTTGTGTAGTTTTGCAAAACAAAAGCATTATTGTTAAGTACATGTGGGTTATTTGGTGTTAATATTAATTTCTGAAAGGTGTAATTGAGACTTAACAAACTAAAGATGATGTAGAATCAATAGTGCACCCTATTACCATTGTAAAATGCACATTTGTAGCAGTACTTGATGCAATTATTGTGTTAAAAAGACTTGTTTAGGAAAGTATTAACTGTCAACAAAAGATATCAAGACTTATAAATTTGGCCTGACCCCTGTTGTTTTCGTCAAGAGTTCCTTAAAAAGACATCTTGGTCTAAGTAAACAATCTTTAGCAAAACTAACAACTACAAAATACCTCTTTCCAAAATAGCTTGATACAGATGACAGATAAAACACAGACCAAAAATATAACTTCTAACCTGCATTTTAATAAAACCATTTTTAACAGCACAACAATACAAAAAAATTACACATCACATGACTTTTTTACATTTTCATATATGAAAACAACCTGGATTATACAATAATGTTTACATGCATAGAAAGTTGGATTGACTTGAAAAAAAGTTAGGGATGGAGTGAATTGATGAAACAATTTTGTAAATTCATCAGATTGATTTGATTCGGAAAATGATTAGGATTTTATTTTTTGGCATAAGTTTAACCTTAAACCTATAAATAAATGTTCTATAACAATTTGAATGCATTCATTTGCATACTCCAGTAAATTTTGATTCAAAAAATTCACACAAATTACAATTCATACAACAAATGATGTTCTTACTGTTACATTTTACTTTACTACAAATACAAAATAATTTATTTTTAAACTGAATTTTTTTTTGGATAGAAATGATATATATAAATTTAAATAGTTAGGTTGAGTTATGTCCCATCACTAGACTAAGCCTTTATATATGTCATCCGTATCAAGCTATTTTGGACCAAGTATAATCTATTTATAACAAAAGTAAATACAGAACTATATATAGTATTTTATTTACACAATTAGTAGATTCACCACATCTAGACTATTTTTATCAATTGTTAATTCTGAGAAAAATATAAAAATGTTTAAACGTCTTTACAGTTTATATTATCTATATAAACTCTAAAAATGATTAAACAAATGAGTTTAATAAAAACAAAAAGAAAGGCAGTAAGTTTTCCTTGTAATAAGCAAACTTTAACTTAGTATTGGAGTAGTTCTTTGTTGGTTTCAATATGTAGATTGTCTAAACAACTAAGAGTTACAATAATAAAACAAAAAACACTTACATACATTGTTGTTAAACAATAATGCAACTAGTACATTCCCTTTTTTTTGGCATAAATAATATGTTTTAAAATTAGTAAGTATAATGGGACAGTTATAAATATTAAAGTTATTGTAATAACAATATATAAGTTACTTGATAGTAGGTAAGCCAGTGTAGGTAAAGACTTACCATGAGTTGCAGAGATGTTTCACCTGCGCGCGTCGCCACGGGCTCATCGTAACAACTCATTTTGTTTCATTTCTGTATCCCTTGCATCAAACCATTGTTAATCTTCTACTTAACTTGAACTGATAATACTTATTTAAACCAAATATATTACAAATCCAACATTCAAACACTGAACACATACTATTAATCAGCCGAACTTAAAATTTAATGATTGTGTCGTAATACTGTGGACGAATGATAAGCAAATCGGTCTTTAAACATTTCACGAAGGCACTGTTGTTATTTTATTAACATTTAACGTAACTTGAGAAAACACTGTATTATCAATTTAAATACTGACTCAAACTTTGGCAGCCATATTGAATTTATTTGGCGCCGTCCATCACTCGAACTGATCAAAATCGTTTAATTAACTGTATTAATTCAGATCATCACAACGTATAATATTTATAAAAACGATTTTACATGCCCGTCACTGTAAAAACTAAATCTATTTTTGATAATGATGACAACTAGGATACAATAAAATATTGATTAAATCGCTGTTAGGAGCGTATCTTGCAGCTTTTTTGACAGTTCTTAACAACACAGACAAGAAAGACTTTTCGGTCAGTCCCTGTCAAATAGAGTCATAGACCTATCTTTTTTTTTCTTCTTCAGAAAAAAGAGCGTTAGACATAACTTTTTCTTACAAAATGGAATAATTTATCCTAAATACCTCTTATAGCTGGGCAGAAATTGATCTGGATAAACTTTTCGTATTAAACTTCTATAGCTGGCCTCACATTCGTTTTTTTATGAAAGAACAAGGCGTACCATTACCCTTTAATTGACAACTGTTTTAGGCGTCTACACTCATGAAACTATGGGGTGGCATGGTGGCAAAATACCACGTGCCCCAAGCCTAATGAGTTCCTAGCGAGAGCGGTATAAAGGGGCTCCTAAAAGAGCGACTTGTTACGGGCCTGGGCCCCGTACCGTTTTTAGAATAGAGAGCTGAAAAAAAATAGAGATGAAAAGTCGCCACTTTTAACAAGCCCCGTCCGTCATTTATCTGCCTTGGGCTCCTAATGGTTTAGTTATACGCCAATAACATCTGAGATGGCGAATAAACGTGATGAACTTTTTAATGTTCTCTTCATCATAAGTTTTAGATTTTTATTTATTTTGTTTTATATTTGTATTCAACGTTAGTTTTTTTGGTACTTTTTACAGTAAATCTTAAAGTGGGTATGTAAAGTTCAAATGCCATAAAAATCTAGAAGTAAGATATACAAGTATGAAATTATAAACTTCTTAGACTTAAACTAAAAACATAAAATTTTCAGCAAAAAAGAATCGAATGATTTTTTTCTTCTAACTAGAGCTTTATGGGCTATTGCTTTTTGCCTGATGTCAAAAGACAATTTTTACCGAGTTGCATTCGGTACCTAATCAGTAGGTAATACTGATTTTGGCTGCTTTAGAAACAAAATTTTAGCTTGAAACAGTACCTACTTCAAATTTATGTATGTAGTTGAAAAAAATATAATCCTGGTTTTAATTAATTTTTCTAATTTGATTAATTTAAAAGTGTTTTAATTCAATAATTTTTGTAGCTTTAACTCACTTTTTAGGTATTCACTGTCATTTTCCTTTCAGGCGCTCGTAGTGTGTATTTAAATAATTCAGCTGCCTATAGAACTGCCTAGGAACCAGTATGGTTTTTAGAAGGTTATAGTAAGCCCACTGATGTACTCTGTTTAAAGTACCGTTTTTACTACATGACACTATAGTATAATATAAGTAAATATATAATGCTTGTGCTTGATCCGTAGTTGGCTATGTAAAAATAAGACTAACCAATGTCGTCGAGCATTTCAATCGCTGACACAATTTGAAAATCTTTTTTTTTTCAAATAGACTTGAATACATTTTAAATCGTTATCTTTTATACTAGCAACAACCTTTGTAATTGCTTATTCAAAACCATTTTTCTATTTATTAAGTTATTTTAAAACACTATTTTTCTATTATTTAAGATGATGACTGAAGTTGATTTTAAATAAAAGTTACGCAATTGCATGAAATGCAAAGAATGCAATTAATATTTTATATTTTTATGTGATATTGTGAAATCACCGATGACCTGCACTGCCCTCTCCTTTCTAATGGTTCACTGGACCTCCACGAACGGGCTTCCGCCTTCAGGGCTAATCGTAGAGAGAGTAAAGAAAAACCTGGCACAGAAAAGAAGATGATCCCGCCCAGGAGGGTAAACCTAGAGCCCTGCCAGTTATTAGACTGGTGGCAAGAGAGAGGCGTGGCCTCGGGATCGGCAACACCATGAAACCCACGAAAAAAGTTGAATAGTTTATACAGAACAATTTTTTGCCTGGTTATAAAAGGTTATAGTAAGCACCCTGCAAGGCTTAACAAGTGTGGGGTCGATTATAGGCTATATTTGCTTCATTTTTCAAGTAACTTATGAGTTCCTAAAGGTTTTTATATTTATTTTATATTATCATCTCATCATCAATAAATATTTTTAAACTGCTCTTTTCGGAATAAGATTTTCGGAAAAATAATCTGTCACTTTGACGTTGACATTAACCTGACTGACGGATGGCTGAATGAAGCTGAAACTGAAAGTTGCTTGGCAGTTAGTTTGTAAATTGACGATAATTTGACTGAACGTGCTAAATAATATAAAAATCAAAGAATATAAATTTATTTATTTAAAACATCCTCAAAACTGAAGGACTTTAAATTATTTTGCGAGTTAGAAGCGTCATATGTTTACTATCTACGTTTCGGTACTTGTAGCTGTATAAAACAATGATTACGTGTTGTGAAAATAAGAACTGGATGGTTTTGTGTTATTTTTAGTGCATTGTTTGATGGAGGTAAGGTTTTATGACTTAAGTGTAAAATTAAATAAATTGTAAAAAAGAGATATGAAAAAGTAGTTAAAATGACTAAGAAATATAAATTGTGGAAAGTAAAAATATATCAAGAAATGATAATGTTTTATTAGGAGTCGTTTTATTTAAACGTTCGTTTGATTGTAGTTGGTGTTAGTTTCAAACAGTCCTTAATCTTATTTTATTGCATACATTTTGCGAGAGTAACCTATATCAATAATATTTCATTAATTAATGGTATGAAATTAAGATGAGTAAAGACGTTTTTGTTGCTTGGTAACAGCAGTAGCAGACTGTTTATTAATAAATAAAAGACATTTCAGATAATATCATTAAGTTAAATAAACATTTTATTATCATTTAGAATATAGAGACACGGGTGAGGATTTGTTTCAGCTTGGGTTTGGAAAGTTTAATTGACATAAAATAAATCAATTTTGATGTAATACAAAAATGAAAACACAAGTCAAAACTTTTATAAAGTAAAGTGCCTATTGCTAAACCAGTTTGTAAAGTAAAGTGCCTATTGCTAAACCAGTTTGTAAAGTAAAGTGCCTATTGCTAAACCAGTTTGTAAAGTAAAGTGCCTATTGCTAAACCAGTTTGTAAAGTAAAGTGCCTATTGCTAAACCAGTTTGTAAAGTAAAGTGCCTATTGCTAAACCAGTTTGTAAAGTAAAGTGCCTATTGCTAAACCAGTTTGTAAAGTAAAGTGCCTATTGCTAAACCAGTTTGTAAAGTAAAGTGCCTATTGCTAAACCAGTTTGTAAATTAAAGTGCCTATTGCTAAACCAGTTTGTAAAGTAAAGTGCCTATTGCTAAACCAGTTTGTAAAGTAAAGTGCCTATTGCTAAACCAGTTTGTAAATGAAAAATTATTGATATGTCTGTGATATAATTATGTCTACACAAAAATATTTGAAATAAAGTTCTAAAACTAAAACATGACTACTGAAAAATTGCAGTCTAAAAAGCAAGAAACAAGAACATATAGTTATTGTTACATACTAATTGTTCAATAAAGCTGTGGCTATATGCCTCCAGCGGTAGTGGGTGATGTAATGTGTTTATTATTTTGTTAGGGTAGGTGGCACATGACTATGGTTATACCTATTGAATGGTTGGTACATAATAATTTGAGAATAGATGTTTTGTATTTTGTTTTTAGATTGCAATTGTTCAGTAGTTGAGTTTTAGTTTTAGAACTTCTTTATTATGTACCGGTTGCTCACATGGTCAAACTAGAAAAGTACTGATGCAAACATGCACAAATAAAAAACACTGTGATATTTGAGGGTTTATAATTAAATATGTTAAATTTAAATATGATTTTAATTATGTAGCTTTTTTAAAAATGCAAATAAACATTTTTTATAAATTCCTAGAAAAACAAAAAAATTTAGAAAAATTTTTTCAATTTCAAATTAATTATTATGGTGAAATGCATTAATCATAAATAGGAATAACTAAAACACACAACAAAACACACCCATCGCAGCAAAGCTGTTTACAGAAAAGCTCCGCATGAGGTATATAGAATATAATCTTAATTTTATGAATTTCTACTGTCAAGCAAGATGGCAATTTTCTTAAGAAATTGATGTTTGAGATAATTTCGAATAATTCTGAATTATTAAATAACCTAATAATTTATCTATTTAAAAACGTTTCTAATAGCTCTGTCCATTCAACACCTATTTTGTACAGCAAGCTATATCATTGCTGTAGGCAAAGCAATAGCTATTCTAGACATGTGATGTTACCAGGAAGATTAACAAACATGTTTTGGTTTCTTAATTGTAACAGAGCACCAAGTACAATAGATATGACTCAACTGTACTGTCCATATAGGCATCTGAGAATTATGTGGGACACTACATTAGAACACCAAAATAAATTAATAAACATATTTCGATACTAGACCTGCAAGCTCTATCACCTCCTGGTCTAGCTATTAATATTTACTGTTTTATGGTTTAAAACATAATAGCTACTAATACTGACACACCCATCCCAAAAAACCAGTTAAACTACCATAATACCACCAGTAGTATTGTTGCTAAAATGTGATGTATCAAAATTTAAAATGAAATTTGAATTGAAGGTGGTGTGAAGCGTGGTGTGCGTGATGTGGTTGCGGGGGCGCGGGTGGCGCGCGGCGCTGAGCGTGGCGGCGGCGGCGCTGCTGCTGCTGGCGTGGCGGCTGCACTGCGCTCGCGGCGGGCTGGGCTCCGGGAGCGCGGCGGTCGGCGGCGGGACCGTGCCCGGACGCGAGCTGCCTCTCATCTTCATCGGCGGCGTGCCGCGCTCCGGCACTACGCTGATGCGCGCCATGTTAGACGCCCACCCCGACGTGCGCTGCGGCCAGGAGACGCGCGTGGTGCCGCGCATACTGCAGATGCGCCAGCACTGGGCGCGCTCGCAGCGGGAGACGCTGCGCCTGGAGCAGGCCGGCGTGTCCAAGGCGGTGCTGGATAACGCCATCGCCGCGTTCTGCCTGGAGGTGATCGTGCGCCACGGGGAGCCAGCGCCGAGACTCTGCAACAAGGACCCTCTCGTTATCAAGATGGGCACCTATGTGCTGGAGCTCTTCCCTAATGCCAAATTTATTTTTATGGTCCGAGACGGCCGGGCCACGGTCCACTCCATCATCAGTCGCAAGGTAAAATATTGTAAACATTGTGGTCATTGTAAATACTCTTATTATTTGTTTTTCTGATCATCTGTTTTTTGTTCTATAATGCTCGCTTTCCAATCAGGATCCAGGCGAGCGTGACATTTCTTAAGTTTAAGATCAATTCAGATCAAGCAATTTGAATAAGTGTGATTCATAATTGTGTTACAACCGGAGATTGACCTCACGAGCTCGATAACACATGACATACCAAAATAGGTAGAAATTGAAAGACGTTGATGTCTGGTTGCGTTATTGACTGGGTTATCTCCTAGACAGGTTTTAGAAAAATAATCGTTGCAAGTTTTTAAAAAGTTTGGATGAAAATCCCAGGGCGAGAGCAATGTAATCAGACTACACTACTGGTAGTTTCTGATGCAAGTAGTTATTGTTTTATTGTGATGCTTTGGTATGGTGGCTGTGCAGGTGACGATCACCGGGTTCGACCTGTCGTCGTTCCGGCAGTGCATGTCGAAGTGGAACAGCGCAGCGGAGACGATGCAGCAGCAGTGCGCGCTGCTGGGCCCGACGCGCTGCCTGCGCGTGCGCTACGAGGCGCTGGTGCTGCGGCCGGGCGCCACGCTGCGCCGCGTGCTGGCCTTCCTCGGCCTGCGCTGGCACGACGCCGTGCTGCACCACGAGCACTACATCAACCAGCCCAACGGCGTCGCGCTCTCCAAGTACATTCATACACCCTATCTATGAAGCTGACGCCGGGTTCGAATCCCAGCTCGGATACATATTTGTGCGACGAGTACCTATTAGTTGAATAGGTATAATATTAATTAATTTAATTGTAATATGTATTTAAATAATAATGCAATAAATCCTGGAAGTAAGTTAACTTGCAGTACAAGCCTAGTTTAGTTTGGGTCTAAGGAGTTGTGGTGAATAATATCTGACACGCTTGCAGCTGCGATAAGTGTTTTCTAATCTCGTAAACAATACAAGCATTATTCGATTTGAAAACTGTTATTTCATCCGTTTTATCGCCTACAAACGATAAAGCTTGGCTTGTCGTTCCACTTTGTGAAAAATAATTGAAATCTAGTCGTTGTCTGTCATTTTACGTGATTGCTGGCTGTATGGACATGTTGTATTGTGCATTTGCCGCGATCGCATGAAGTGTCTCATTATCAGTGCTGTCAATACGCCGGGAGCGAGGTGTGAAGGTGTGAGGTCACATGCGGTCACTCACTCGCTGTACAATTTGCACCTCACTATTGTAATTTACATATAACGGGTATTTTATTCAGCGTTGTCGATACCCAAGCAATTTGCAATTAACTAAACATTGATTTGTATTTGTTACGCGTTTTCTTCCTTTTGACCTAGCAAAGACGTGTGGATTTTTACATCGGCATATTTATCACTGTCACAAAAACGTATAATAGTAATGGGTCCATTAAAAGTAGCTTATCGCGCAAATTGTATTGTTTTAAGCAGTTGAGTCACGACCAGCAGTTACAGAGACATGACCAAGCATCTAGTGGCATTGCTGATTATAATATCCCTGATTAAACGACATTTTTCTTGTTTTTTTTACTAATCAAACATATTTATTGATATTCCAGTCATTAAAAAAATTTGCCGTCCGAATGTCTAGACAGCTTTTATGCAAAGTTTGTACTCAGTGTTAGGAATCGAACCCGCTACCCTAGCGAGTCGAACTATTGTCTATGTATGTTACCGATGTTATAAGTAAGTTGAGGCGTAAAGCGCCTAAATATTGAGGAACCAAGTTTTTTTTTGGTTTCGGGTTCGATTCCCAAAGCACTTGTCCATAGGCTGAGAAGTTTAAGTATGTCAATACGATTGTTTTTGTGAGTAAATGTGCGATTTATGTTTTTTGCGTTTCAGCGTGGAGCGTTCGTCAGACCAGGTGGTGCGTCCGGTGAACCAGGACGCGCTGGAGAAGTGGGTGGGACACGTCCCGTCCGACGTCCGCGCGGACATGGCAGAGCTGGCGCCCATGCTGTCGGTGCTCGGGTACGACCCCTGGGCCAACCCTCCCGACTACAAGCACCTCGCCGACGCAGACCTCGCCGCACATTCACAGCCACCATAGTCACTGATACACATTATATAATATATTACCAGTTACAAATGTCTTTTATTTCACCTCGGCCTCGAGGAACTCAACAAATAATGGTCGCCGTAATTTATTTGACATGGATGATGTTTATGTATAACACCTGCCGTGCGTGACAATGAAGTCATGACGTTTCAATAGAACAATGTTACGCATTTCGAAGTTTATTTAAAAAACTACTTAAATGTAATTGTAAGATAATGAATACAAAAATATAGATGCGTTAAAACGAACCACTGTCAAATAGAAAGGTTCACGGCTAGTTCATTCTTACATCCTGCTTGCGTTTCAGGGGCTGCGAGGAGCTCATGATGTGTCTTGGCATCTTTTTGAAACAATCTATTCTTTCTCTGTTGAGTAGAAAGCTGCTCCTGAAACACAAACACCGACCACGCAATGACTGCGCATGTATGGACTTTGGTTTATAGCTGCGATAATTATTCATTTAACATGAAATAGATTTTACCCTAGATTACTCTAGAGTAAATTTAACGGTATTTTACATCTTAAAAATTTTAATAATAACTCCTTGTAAAATTTGAAAAATCGTTAGGAAAGTCCAATTTTGCCGATAAGACACCTCTTGAGTTCTACAGCTTTATTTCAGTTAGATATAATTGGCAAAACATAGCCGTGAAATGCAATAAAGGTGAAGTTTATTTTAATTTGTGTTCTGTTTCACTTACGGGATATTTTATTAATAACAATTAGATTTAATCATCTTGACTGGATAATTACTCTCAATAATAATATATTTACTGCCATCTGTTATCTGTTTTTATAACCAAAAACCAAATAATTTTTACAAAGCTTTATAGTTTTCTCTATAACAGCACAGATGGCAATAGTGATATTAAAAGCTTCTCATGGAACAATAGTAATAGTTGTAGTAAGTCGTAAAACTGTTCTCTATAGTTCACTATTTATTATGCATATAACATACCTACCTATCTATTCAATCAGGAGTGAAAACTTATTTTGAATTATTAACTTGTTAAAGACTACAGAAATATTAAAATTGAGAAAAATATAATTATGTATTTATCTTGTACTCTATAAAGTAAAATTTAATTCATACTCTACTCGCAATTGCTTGAAAAGATATTGCCACGGAGGAATGAATTTTATATACTTTTTTTGTATCAACTTTTTTTGCAAACAATTTATCAGCCATTTTAAAAAGCTCTATCATGATCTTCTTTTTGATGCGTTTGTTCATGCACAAGTTCATATCAACTTTTGCATTTAATTTATTACTACTATAATTACCATACTATAATTTTAAAACATCTACTTGTACTATAATTTAATTTCATTCTCTTTCTCGTACGGTTCCAAGATTAACAGCTATCTCGCTCATTCATGGTTGTTGTCTTCTCATTCACTCGACTTCGCACTCTTTGTTGGTGTTGGGTTGGTTTGGTTGGTTAAATTGCAATAGTGTCAGTTGAGCTTCGGAAGCGAGAGGTCGTGTCGTATTGTGTGTAAACTTAATTACACGTGTTTTGAAATTTGCGCTCCCATAAAATGAAAATGTACCCGACATTAAGTTTAAAGTCACAATATTTAAGACTTTCTGAGGAAACATGGATTTCGTGAAATAATTGACAATGCTCGTTCTAAAAACATGAGTTTCTAATAGTTTGTGTAATTAAACTAGGTCTCCTTTGTTTTGGTGAGAGCTCGTTATGTGGATCCGCGGTATTTATTTAGTATTGTGGTTGTGTTATTGTGGTGCGGGCGGTGTGCGGCCCGCGCCGCTCGCCGTGCCGCGCTGCTGTGGCGCTGGCCAGGAGCTGGCGCAGGAACTGCTGCTGGCGTCAGTACTCGCACCCGACCGCGCGGCTAGCTACTGTCGCCCTATGGACTCTGTCACGCCGTGGTCGCCCCGGGTGTACGCGCCGGCCAGGGGGACGTTCCTTGAACGCGGCCGTCTGCCAGCGCACTGGAGGATAGCCGATGCCGCAATACCGGTCTGTGATGAGCTGCGGGTGCTGCCGGAGCACGCAGCTCCGTACGCACTGCTCGCCAACAACGGATCCCTGTGGTTGCGAGACCCACCGCTGGCGCTTCCGCCGGATAAATACTGTGCAGACTCCATAGGGGCCCTCGTGTGTGTTGACGATGCTCCAAGAGCTATATCCAAGTGTTGCGCTGAGGGTCGAGTGTTCGACGGCTCCAAGTGTGTGGAGGACGCGATGCTGGCGGCGGCCGCGGCGGAGGAGTTGATGGCGGTGGCGAACGGCAGCGCGGTGGGTGCGGGCTGGCCGGCGTGCACAGGGGGGTCCACATACTCGGTGGCCGGCGAACTGCGCGGCGCGCGGCTGGAGGCCGACGGGTCGCTGCGGCTGGCCGTCGGCGAGCGGCTGGCGGCGGGCGCCTGGTGCGCGGAGGGAGTGCTAGGAGAAAGCGGCACGCGCGTGCTGGCGTGCGAGGAGGCGGCGCGCTCGCACCGGCCGGCGCAGTCCGCGCGACACGCGCTGTACGGCGCGGGGCTGGCGGTGGGCGCGGCGTTCCTGGCGGCTACGCTGGCGGCGGGGTTCGCGCTGCCGGCGGCGCACCACGCGCTGCACTGGCGCTGTCAGACGCACTACGTGGCGGCGCTGATGCTGGGCGACGTGCTGCTGGCCGCCACGCAGCTCGCCGCCGACAAGGTGCCTCCAACGCTGTGCCGCGCACTTGGTAATATTTCCCGTAAATTTTTCTGTTAAATTTATATAAAATACATAGTAGAAAATTAAAAATAAACGGTTCATGTTGTTGCAGCTGTGTGTATGCATTTCTTGTTCCTGTCGGCGTTCTTCTGGCTCAACACGATGTGTTTTAACATTTGGTGGACCTTCCGGTAAGTTGATTTCCAACTTCATACAGACATACATAACCCTCACGCCTCTCTCCTAGTTGCTGTTGAAGGACTCTTCTTTAAAACCAACAGAGAAATTCACAAAGGTTATTCATGAGATTATTTTATCAATGATGTTTGTTGAAGATGAAATACAAAAGACCAGGATTAAGTTCACAGATTCACAAGGTCTTAGCTAGCTTTAGTTACTTAGACAATGCATGATTTGATTACTCCGATTGCCAGAAATGATCAAAGTCCCGTCAGTCAAAATGTTAAATGAATGCATAGGGCGTCGCTGAACGGACCCGGGATTAAACTTGACACATACACGAGTCGTTTGATTCCCAAAATTATTGTCAGAAGCAACATGATTATATGGGCTGGTTACAGTCATGGATACATCCTACATATTGATCAGGTACATCTCGTACATACTGTTACCTGATCAATATCAATGAATCTACGAAAAAAACAGATTTTTATTCTATACTAGCTGTTCTTTGCGGCTTTGCCCCCATAAATTATGAAAATCAAAAAATTTCTACCCGTCATTTTTACTTAAGATCAAACTTTTAGTATCTTACATTTAGAATGGATTCTGTTTAAAATGTTAGGGGGTTTAATTATTTCTCAAATATCATAGTACCTAGCCCATAATATGCCCTGAAATATATGCTATCATTCAGTTAAAGTCCCGTCAAATTCGGTCCATCCGTTTCGGAGATTACCAGAAACAAAAGAAAGACAGACAGACAAAAATGTTAAAATTGCTATTTTATTTATTTGTATAGATATCCCAAACAGTGTATTAGAATCATAGAATATTAGATAGAGATTAATAATTCACATTTTAGTTTCATCAATAATTTCAACGGTAAAAAGAGATCGGTAGTCTAATATTCATTACGACAGCAAAACTTGTGATGATTCAGTAGTGGTGACAGTCGCCGTCTTTCATTCACATGGCTGAGGATACTAGAATAAATGGTTTGTGTGGAGTATGTAATGAGTGTCGTGTGTGTGTGTGCAGTGACTTCCGCCCGACGAGCGTGGAGCGCGGGCAGGAGGTGTGGCGGCTGCGCGTGTACATGGTGTACGCGTGGGGCGGGCCGCTGGCGCTGGCGGGCGCGGCGGCGCTGCTCGACCACCTGCCACCGTCTGCCGCGCCCGCCTCCTTCCTGCGGCCACGGTTTGCAGTACAGCGCTGCTGGTTCTACGGTGACATGGAGATCCTCGTCTACTTCTTCGGACCCGTCGGAGTGCTACTGCTGGTCAACCTAGCGCTCTTCATATCCACCACCAGGCAGCTCACCTGCGGACTGTGGCGCAGGGATGAAGTCAAGTCTACGTCGGAAAGGTACTGTTGGCTCTCGTTAAAATCATTATAAATCTCGATTAGTGTTTTTGTATGTTGATTCACGGGTTTTGTTTTTGTTTGTATGTGTAGAGCCGCGCTGGGTCGCGTGTGTGCCAAGTTGGTGGTGGTGATGGGGGTGACATGGGGTGCGGACGTGGTTTCGTGGGCGGCGGGGGGCCCGGACTATGTGTGGTACGTGACGGACTTGCTGAACGCGCTGCAGGGCGTGTTCATATTCCTGGTGGTGGGCTGCCAGCCACACGCGTGGGCCGCGTTGAAGCGTGCGGCGGGTGCGTGCTGCCGGGCGCGCCACCAGCCCACGCACTCGTCCTCGCACCTGCCGTCGTGCGGCGAGTCCCTCACGCACACAACGGCCGCGCCACCGCCCTCCGCGCCCGCCACCAACACTCTCTCCACCACAAAGGTGCCCATGGAGACCGTGTGCTGAATGCTGTGCTCTGTGCTGTGCCCGGGACACTGCCATAGTGACATTAGTGTGGACAGACAGTTCTAAATGATACGTTTCTTTGTATTGGATATTTATTTCTACAGTATTATTTTTGTATTTTGTTAACGATTACGATAAAGTTGTTTCGTATGAGTGTAACTATTGAAGGACTGTGTTTATGCATTTTCGTTGTAATGCGATGTTATGAGGCTTTTTGTATATTCGAAGTAATGTGATTATGAATATTTGTAAATTGAAAATATTCCTTGTACATGATTGTATATTAACAAATGTATAGTTGACGATCGTCATCTGTTATATCTTGCCCTGTTTAATTGGCCGTTAAATTAAAACAAAATGATGAAATATAGTTCAATCTTTTATTTCATATTTTTCCTTATTAACTTTCAAATGACAATCAATATCTGGATACATAAATAACATACATACAGTGTGTCAATGGATGTGCATCGTCGGCTGAGTCCGTGCCGCGCGCGTTTATATCTTTTACATACAACTTGAAGCAAATACAAAGTATCCAACATGAAATCGACACTTTTCTTTCCGGAAACTATCGAGCAGACTGATCCTAATAAAACTAGGAAGTTTATATAGAACCAGGTAGGTACCAACTTTATTTGTTAAGTCCTTTCAAAAAACCTCGACTGATAAATGGAAATCATTTTAAGAGGCGTCGTTTCTTTGTAATGGATCAACTAGTACAGTACGATTACGTAGGTACACACATACACAATACAATATGAAGCCTGACACCAAGATGACGTCCGGCTGGCCCGCTTTCTCTTTTCCATTATATAAGTTTAATAATATGAATCATTGCGTCCTTGTAACCGTCTCGTCACGTGGTCGTGTCGGTCCACTGATGCGTCGCCATCGACACCGACTGCTGCTGGTGGAGGGGACAAACGTCACGACGTCAAACAATGTACTGCGATACTTTATATCAATAATTGAAACAAATAAACAAAACAGATAGTTCTGTGTACATCTTTATCAAGGGTTTGTAGTTGTCAACTTGTGCGTGTGGTGTCATTAGCATGAAATAATGAGTTTAAGTGAAGGAGTTATAAATTAATTAATGACAAGGCATTATTAATGTGCATCCGCTGTCATCGCCGAGAGATCCCGAGGTATTCCGAGACGCTGGCCATCAATCAGAAAGAGTCCGAAACAACGCCTTGCTGATAGCGGGCAGCGGTTCAGATAATGAACTTCGCCAAGATAACGACACCGGGCTGAGGGTTATCGCATCACCCGTCGTCCTGCGCCTGCGCCGCCGCCACTGGAGCGCCCCTGCCCCGCGAGGATATAAACGTAACTGATAACGCATGCAGCAAGAACAAGGAACACTTGTTCTCCCAGCACTAATCACAATAACATGCAACTTAGATATAGTTTCTCAGAATATTTTTACAGCACAATTGCTTATTGTTAAGCAAGAATGCGTTTAGAACGAGGGCTTTCTTTACGAATGAATCATTAAATAAGGACGCTCTATTCTGTCTGTAACGTATTGTTCGATGCTAATGAGAGGGTCGACTTTTACATGATTACATAATCACTCAAATCCTGCCAGTAATCTGTGTTCTGTTATAGTTCTTATCTTTGACCACACAGGAGTGATGATAAGACATTCCGTTGTTGTGTGATAAGGCAAGGTAATAGTTGATGAAAGTCCCGATGCAATGGTGCAGATAGGGCGGCATTAGGATGGTCGTCACGGAGGGCAGTGATAGTATTGCTGGTAGTGAGTGAGTGATGGGATACTGGATAAGTTCATTAGAGTGAGTAACGCCGGAGTAAGCAGCGCGCGCGCCTCCCTGCCCCCGCCCCCCGTCCGCCGCAGCCGCAGCGACCTTGCCGACACACAAACGAGGTCGTTCAACTGACACCATGACATTGTTCCCACTATATGGCATTCCATGTCGATTTTATTATAAATTCCCATTATATCCTACTTGTAGAAAGTAAAATAATTAATAAATAAAAATATTGTTAATTTACAATCATAAACCGAGATTTTATGATTTTAATCAATTGCACCAAAAGACCTTGTATCATAAATGAATTCTTCCATAAGTGAACCTATCTAACCGCTTCGTAAAAATGTTAAGTGAAGTCAATCGGCATTCCAGCGTTCGTGCAATTTGTACATTGCAGTAGGTAGTCGTGTCTGTGTGCGTGCCATGTGTATTGACTGCACACACACACACACACACAGCACACGCGCCGGTCAATTGGCAATAATTGCGTGCTACAGCTTAGATTGGACACTGGACTGGCACTAAACGGCACTAATCATTGGGATGAAACAATCACAGTGAAATAAAGCTTACTTTAAGGTAACATAAGCGTACCTCCTTCCATAGTAAACGAGGATTTATTACATCGGCATGAATAACAGATAACGGCAAAGATGCGTAAAAACTAAAATTAATAAAAAAAGCCACTCCATTAGTTGCACGTCTTTTGACTAAATAGAAACTAGTGTTCGATCTCGGAAGAAGCAAGAGTTTGCCAAAACAAATAGAAAACTAATGAAAGTATAATATTTATTTGTTTTTATACATACACATCTCTCTCGTAAAGGTGGAGCAAATAGAAAATGGAAAATATGTATAGGTATCCGTGTCAAGTTGTCACGTAAGGAAGGATTACCGATATGCAAATCAATGTGACGAGTCGAAATGATGAAACGCGTCACACGTAGCATTCTACCATCATGACGAGCTTTTATACTAATATAGAATAACAGAACAACAAACGGAATTATATAATAAATGATATAATTTTGAAGATTTAGCAATTTGACAGATCGACTATGACAAAGTGACAAGCTTCGTTCATACAACGTAATGCAGTACATGAACAAGAACATGGTTTTCCCAAATAAAAACAAACAGGCAGTCGTAAGTGGAGTTGCATAAGTGTTCGTTGGTTGCAATGGCTCCTAATAAGACAGATGAGATTTGAGGCTGTGAGGCTCGGACAAGACACCGATAATTAACTCTAAAGTGCACTTAACGCATAAGCAAGGAATACATACAATGCATGGGCTACAAATACTACAATACACACCCGTATATATCTGATAAGGAGATGGACGGGACTGATATCGATTAAGTGTTTTCATTTGGTCAGCATTTATTCCATCCATACCTCACTCAGAGATTAAGGTTGTTATATTAATAAAGCTATGCAAGCCAGTCAGGCTTGTTAGTAATTTCGTCGCATCGCATGCGTTTGTTCTTGACATTTCAAAAGAGTTACGTACAACTTCGCCGCAAGTATGAAAGTGTATAGTAATTTTTGGGGCAGGTTTGGTGGGAGATGAAATTAATTTTTGACGTGGTATGTTCGAGTAGTTGGATATCGAAAGTATTGTGTGACGTAGAGTTGCGTGTGCGATGGGGCCGCGGGATGGAGGGCGGGGTGAGGGGGCCATGGGAGACGGGGGAGGGGGACAGGAAGGCGCTTTCTCCGACCGACCCGGTTCGGACCCGGCGCGGGGCCGAAGCGGGGGGGACTCGATCGGTCGGCTTCCGAGAATGTTTGGTCGCTAATGCAGCTAGACGCGGCCGCTAATGGCTTCCACACTGCATTCCTTCAACCATTGTTTTCAACAACTTTCGCGGAATCGCCCGCTTCGGATTCCCAATTACACATATTGATTTAATGCCCTTACTTACTGTGTAGCTTCGATTAAACTTTTTCTTCATTTACATATTTATTTAAAACAAATGAATATACTTGTAATTAGTATATATAGAGCTTTTGGAATGAAGCCCTACTTATAAATCGACAGGGAAATACAACCCACATGAATGCCTAGTATCGTGTGTGGGTATGGTATGGATGGAACGGGTTTGTGAGTGTCCCCGGGGCAAGGGGTGCGGCAGGTGGCATTGTCTGGCGGATTCTTTGCTTTTATTGCAAGGCGTTTGCGGTGCAGGGAGGGGGTGCAGCGGGGGGGGCTTCACCGAGTGAGGCCGCACTCATGCGCATGCACCGCCATAGGTGCAATGTAAGTTACTGTGCGGTTTGCCTTGCTGATTGTACATACCTTTTAATACGTACCTCACTTAAAAGCAGTGGTGATGAATTGATGTCTGATCATTGTTAGCTAGTTTCAAGTTATGGACATATTGTATCTGTTATGTGATGAATGTATTTATATTTTGTTTGAGGCAAGCCTACTCAATCCTACCTTCAACATCCTACCATAGATAAGACCTCACCTTATCAGGTTCACGTCTACCGATTGCCAAATAAACCGACCATTCCATCGAACGAGTTCAATACATTATTATCTATCGTAAAGAATGTAAAGCTGTCAAACAGTAGCAAAGTGTTGGTTATCTATTTATCAATACAATAGATGGAGAAGTGTAGATGAGTCACGCACGTCGCGGTCATTTCTGTGACAAACTTGACGCAACTACAGATAACCCGAAATAGCCGCCTCGGCCACGTCGCGTCGCGTCGCGCGCTCATCTTAACAACAATACATTTACCTGTACAAAGACTGTTGTGTCTCATTTCATACAAATAAAATACTTTCATACATGAGTCGACTCTGATGCGTCTACATTAAAGAACTAAATACAGTTTCATTATAGCTTAGTGTCCGTATGTATATTACATTTACATATTAAAACCTAATTTAGATGGTACCGTCGTTAAGCTTGCATAGCTGTGTATTGTCACAATTAAGACATTATACAATAGTGATTTGTTATCCTGTCGTTAGATAAATAGTCGGCCGCCGATCCCGAGCAATGTATGTCCTGGTGCGTCATTGTTTACAATATTATTGGTACAATGGCTTTTGCTGATCATATTATCTAATTCGAGTCCATCTCTGTTTGACACCAATATCTGTGGGATCCTTAACAACAATGAGTGATTGAAATCAATTTGCAATGTGCGTGTTGATAAATTCTGATGTTAAATTTTATACAATAGTAATCAAAATAACATGACAACTGTTTGTTTCTCAGAAAATATTAGACCTAATCTAATCACTATCTGGTCTTATATTCTATGACTCAAACCAAAGTATCAAAACTTTATTTTATTCAAAGGAAATGGCAGGATCCCATAAGAGCTTGTAGGATGATAATGGTCGTTGCGTGCGTGCGCGCACATCGTTCGCTGCCTGTCACAGAGAACGCCTGTTGCCGACTGACACCACCACTGATGGATGACTGATAATGAGCCTTCATTAAATATCTCTTTTTATTTTACTTCACCGGAGGAAATCGGCAGTTGAGACATAGTTTAAATCTTTTAAGCGACAGTGTGTCGCACAAGCTATGGAAAAAAGAAAAAAACTTATTGGCAAAAACTTCGCATCTCCTTGAGTCCAATGGCTTCATATGATTACGTTCGTGAGGCGTTAAAAAAACGAATAAAAAGTTAACACAGTACATTTGTACTAAGTACTACCTTAATTATTGGTGGTACTTAATCTGTTTTTATCAGTTATTCATACTTATTTAAAATTTTAAAGGTGGTCTATTCAAGGTTTTGTCTGTTTACAATAAATCTTTCTCATACTTTAGAATAGATGTGTGATGTGTGTAGTTCATGCATTGGCCGCCTCGCATGATATTATTCATTTCAAATCCTGTATCATATACGTACATCTATATTTACTATAATAATAAGGCGTAGGCTCCGCTAACATTCACCTTTGAAAAAAATCGTTTAGATTTGTCTACCCAACTAGACTTTAAATTAAAATTAAGAAAAGACATAGTAACCAACATTGCATTTGTTATCCAAACTATTAAAAACTTATAACTTTAATGCAATGTCGACTATTAATAAGATAACCGGTTTATATACAAAACTATTTGTATAACATTATCGAATTCCTTCCACTAATTACACTTGCTTGTGTCTTTGTTGTGTTTAAATACTTTATTAGGTTAATATTTTATTGTAATTGGTAATAATATAATCACCGTATAATCGTGTATGAGTACTCATCGTTTTGTTGTACATAGGTAGGTATTTAACAGTAAAAATGACGTAATTTATCAAAACAAAGACACCGACCGCAGTAATCTGTGACATTGCGTCTCCTCATTTATTCTCATTAGTAAAACATTCGTTACGTATTACTCATATTGATGTAAATAGTTCAATTTTAAGATTACACCGAGTAGGTACAGACAGCAACCCATAAAGCTCCACAAAACAGGTGCAATATCAATCGTTGCTAACATAAGAAAGAATGGTACAAAGTACAAATAGGTCTGTGTGTACGATTTGAACTACGAACGAAAAAATGTGATAGTAGTTAAAATTAGGTTGTAAATATGACTTGGCGATTAATTTTGCTTTAGGTTATGTTTGAATGACTGCCTTTGTTATGATTTTCTTTTGTGAAAAAAGGTGTCAGTTTACCCATTGTTCAGTATTCGTGTGATCAATGCATACCTACCTGTATGATATGAAGTGGCATCTTTTGTGTGTTGAGTGGTGTCTTCCTTCTAACACGTTGTGTGCTATTCTCGTACGGCTGCGTTGCGCGAACAATTTCGTAATTACTTGCATTCAATCACGTATCATATTTATTGTTACAAACAATCATTGTAATTTGCAGCTTAAAATACTATTGTTTCTGACCGATATTACACGCATCGATGATGAAGGCAGAAATTATACCTATTATTAGAGTACAAGCATCTGCTCTTCTTTGCAAATCAGATAAACATATCAAGAAAAAGAAGTAATACATTAATACGTATTAAACTTTAGTTGGTGTGAAGAAACATCCGCAGATTATAGGTTTTTCCTAATTGTTTTGTATCTTTACCTACAAAGAAAATGATTTAGCAGATTGTTGTGATTGTTTTGTTAGAATGATCAGCATGGTGGTTGGTTAGTGGACGCGCTCGGTTGGCAACGGTGTCAGCGTGTCGAGTTCGTTTCAAACCACAGCCTCGACCACCACCTGCCACCGACCAGTATCACCACCTGCCACCTACTTACACCATCTCTACTGCTTACCACCAGCTGGAAATAGCTACCTGTGCTTGTTTGATACCACTATTTGAGATGGGTGTAGACTTAGAGTTTTGGTGTTTTTGCTGGTACATTTTGTAAACAGTACGTAAAACTCGCTAAGTGGTATTTATGCAACTGTATGGTAAAAGGCATTAGGTAGTGAGTAATTGTATTTTAATGCTTTCCTTCCAACAACAGTCGTTGGTAGATAAGAGCGTTCGCATTCAGTATGCACCAACCAAGTCAAACAACTAGATACACTATCAGGAAGGAAAGCTAAACACTGGCTTACGTAATATCTAAATGCAAACTACCATTTACCTATATACATCACTACGATAAACTTATTACAATGAACCGCAATAAGTTTGAGTGGGAACGTTGAACATTGTTTTGTTTTGACTACCGCATCGTATCAAATCTGTAATTCGAAATTCACTTGCGATGTTATGTTAAGGTGCCTAATAAATAGCAGAATTCATACCGCGTCTGAAAAACAACTACGATTGTATGACTTTGTATGAACATGTCTGCATTGTGGCGCGGGTCGGTGTGGTGGAGAGATAATACGCCGCCTGTCAGTTGTCTGGATGCGGATGAAGTTTGCAGGAGAGCTGGAAGTTTCCACGGCGCCAGGACTCGGCAGCGCTGGGAACAATACAGCCAGTTTCCGACTGGGATGCAGGCAGGAGGTACAGCAAAGTGATAAACGTCCTACAGACTGTATCACATCGTACGAGTATACAGTTACACTGTAAAGGATAATAATGATGTCTCGAAGTTAATTTTATTATTGTAAGATAAGGACAAAAACCAGTCTACATAGATCCTTTCCTCTCTTGTTTGTTGGCTGATACGTAAACCTTATAAACTGTTTCAGCATTTGTGTTTTGTTTGTCCAGTCGGACTATTTTTCTTTGTTTTGACGGACACTTTATTGGTAGAAATATGTAAATATAAAGTTGGTAATGCTAGTTTTTTACATCCACAAGAACGTCGCCAGTTAATTGCAACTGTGAAACGTTCTGAATAATATTTTTGCTAAATGGCATTGCATTCTTGACTCTTGCATACAACAATACGATCCAATTAGCATTTCCCTGTCTTTGTATAGTTATTTTCTTTTGAAGTAGTTATTAATGTAATAAAACAGCGAATATTTTCAAAGGATCCATTAGGTACTTAATCTTTTAATCCATCCATATGTTTTGTAAAAGAAAATGATAGCTAATTTAGAAAGGACTACTTACGAGAAGTGAAAAAAGTTGAGTGCTTAAAAACAGCGAGGATTGTTCGCAATCAGATTAAATTCGTTATTTATTATGTACTCGTACTCATATATTACCTACCTACATAAATACATAAGCCGTGAGCAGCAGCTGTCGGTAACCGAACACTGTTCAATAATGATGTCCGTCGGTCAGTGAGTCGCCGAGAAACTCGGTGTCGTGTTACCATTCAATATGTTTATTAAATCTACATTGAATCTACAAGTAGCTGCATGTCCTACTAGAGTTACTTTCCAATGAAAGAAAGTTATTAATTGGCTCATCATCTAGTCTCTCATAATTTTATATATATAATTAAGTTCTCAGACGCAACAAGAACAATTTATTTCATAGGATGCCGTGGTTAAGTGCCATGGTTTTTTCGTTTGTGTATACTGTAAATAATGAAGGTCAACAGGACTTCGTGTGGGGTCGCGGTGGTTGCTGACTTATGTTTTCAAATTGTAAGCGTTTACAGAACCAGATTACCGCTAGGCGAGCCGTGTGCTTGTTTGGCAATGCAGTCCTATAAAATACACATCTGATAGTTGATAAAACAGTCGGTCAGTGAAACAGTCTATTGTCCATTAATGTGTTACTAATTCTAACGATGAGAGATTAGATCACGCTGTAATTGAATGTACGTGTTCGTTGGTAATAGGTTTATGTATGTATTACCGTCCGTCCGTCGGCCTGGGTACTGCGGCGATGGGATCACATGTCCCCGGGGATCTGTCTCGTTGTCCTCCCTTAATAACACTTGATTAAACAGGAATCGTCTCGGACTGATCCTAATCCCTAACATTTGTAAATAATTAATTTAAATAAGTTATTACTAAATACAACGTAGGGGACGTTACTTTGCAAAATATTTTTAAACATACATGTATTTCGAGACTGTACTGTGAACTTCGAGACTGTACGTTTAATCAAGTTTTATAGAAGAAGCAAAAAATTGCCTGGTCTCTTTATTTATGGAGACTAATGAAATACTTATTTCTTTATTGATCTTATGTCCATCGAGATCGAAACTGCAAATGTCTGTTGAGCTTAGACAATGTTTTATATATAGACATATTGTAGGTGTCGGCAAAAAAAAAGGATATTTACGAGTTTTTGAAAGTACGGTATGGAAATGTAATAAAAGGTAGGTGATTAAGGATTGAATAAAATATGTCGGATGCTCTGTCATGTATTGTATTTAGTGATGGCATTCATCATCCACTGGTCACGTCTGTTGACGTATGAGAGATTTCATCACGGACATGTCTTATCATATGAAATCGAGATTTAAATCGTGTGGACGCAGGCATAGCGATAAAAGTATATCTATCTAGTTATAGGTATATACATTTCCTTTGTCCCGACGCCGTTCGTCGGCTGCTAGGAGGGGTATTCTGGGGTTTATTCCGCATAGTTCACATCCAATTACCGAGAGAGCTGACGGAAGTACGTATAAAGGCAGATATAATGAGCGAGGTCGGGAGGTGCATCAGTCAGTCCGTCAGTCCGTCTCTCTATATTTAGCTGACGCTGACATCCTCGTCTCCCTAATCTTGGAGACATTCACTGGACAGCGCATTCCTGCGCCTTCCAATCCCGTATCGATCGACACACTGTTTTAACAAGGGTTGACGTAATTCAATAAGTGACAGACGTTACTTCCAGTGCAACATACTACTACATGTTTTTTGTGATCTCAATTTTAAAAAATGTAGTGAATAATCCTCGAAAAAAGGTAAGACTCTGATATGAGGACTTATCCTTAATGCGCTGAAGCAAAACAAGAGACGATTAGTGATAAATTGAACATAACATTTATTGGTTTATAATTGTAAGTAAATATGATTCGGTTAATAGTTCCGTTTGTGATATTACGTGATAGTTGGACTTAATAACCTCACTCTATACTCTATACTCTATACTTTACAAGAAATGTAAGAGTATAGCATCTCCAGAGGATCGGTCATCGAACGCAGTACGCTCTGTATAAGCAAATGTATGTATGAATGTGTGTATGTAGTATTGAACAGTCATTATGAACAAGAGGTTTTTTGTGCGTCATGTTCTGTTGCTAATAGTTAGTAGTGAGTGATTAAAAACAGTTGCATTAATAGACGGCTCTCACTGACTCTACCATACATACGTGAAGGTAGAGTCATTGATCTTACAAGTATTACAGTTATTACAGTTACATCTATGTATTTTCTGGAATGTCTGCATCTATTGTTTTGGTTTTAATTCGCACAGTTTGAAATAAGAAATGAAAATCGAAATCCTTACTAAACGCCCAATTAAAAATATAAAGTGTAAATTTGTTTTTCAGTAAGGCAGTAAGGCAGTGTGTGCGTATATAAGCATTTAAATAGCGGAACAGTGGATACGCAGATGTAGGTGATGATTGATGGCGGCACTTTGAATATTTAGGATTCCATTAGGAAGAAAGTTTAGCGATGATTCATTGCCGTAGTCGCTCGGAGTCGTTGTCAGACGAGACACGGTCATTCTCATTACTTAATTGCCCCGGCCGTGGCAGGAAGCGAACACACAAACAAACAAATCCCTCAGCCCAATCCACGGAGCAGCTGCTCTGAGCCATCTTATTTATAAATGAAAAGTTTAACGAGGATGTAAACATGGTGTAAGCGGGTAATGTTGACGTCAGGTTATGATATAATGTTTAAGCGAGGATACCGTACGCAATATTTTTCCAAAGTTGTGTGTTTTTGCTGGTTTTATTACGATATCATGTTTGGCCTATTTACAGTTATAATAGAAATTTATTTTCAAAAAACAGTAAATCTACTCATTCAATAAAAAAGTAGGTACAATTTAAAGGCCGAAACTATTAATTACGTAAGAGTCTGTTTTATTAGAAACTTCTAATGTACGAAATAGTTTTTGCTCAATAAAAGGCTTTTAAGGCAACAAAGGTTCCTTTACTTTTCATTGTTCTTTGATGTTTTATACTGAAATATACTATCCTTCATAGATAGGTATGGAATATTAATGTATTGTAAATAAATTTATAACAATCGAAGGAGGCCATTGCTACCGTTTGGTTTTGTATTTTGTCAGTTTATTAAAGTAATTAAAGAATGAAGTGTTTAAGAATCTGGTTTTTAAATTACGTACATGCTCATTACATAATAATTTACAATATATATACGAGCAGCACCTCACAAACAACCTTGCCTTGATTACATATAACCCGATGAACGCCTTAAGCGTAGAAACTCAGTCACATTTAACATTATTTAAAAGCTAGCCAGGAGGTTGTCAATTTATCTTTTAATGTAACTGAGTTAGATAATTGCAATTAATCGCTAGATCGGTTGGAGGATACTGTTGGTATAAGTCAGGTATCCAGTATGCTTGCCAACGGGACATCGGAACTGGTTTGTGATGCAGCCGGTGTTGTAGCTGGAGCAGTAGTTGATTGTAAACTAATACATTGCTACCGTTTTCGTCATAAACTCGGTGTCTAGATTTACATAGCCTATTATCATGACGCTCAGTAGCTAATGAAACCTACGAGGGTAGGCGTCCTGGGTTCGAATACGTTGGATTGTTATCATACGAAGACACGTTTGAGCTAGGATTCAAGTAGGAGTTTATATTTAACTTTCGTGTTGAACAAATATCCATAGTTTTTTTCGAATACTCCGACACAACATTGACTCTAGCCGTAATCCCTCGAGAGGGTTGGGAAGAGGTGTTCAAACCCGCATTTGGCAAGTTTATGCTGAGTCCTAGTGTGATAGATTGCGTATCTGTCGCCACTATCCGACCACAATGTGGAATATGATAGCTACAACTTACGGCAACCCGTGAGTCAAGCCTTCGATCTATCAGGTTAGGTCGGTCGGTTAACCATGGCACGTATTAACCGAGGCACTATGTTTTATATTGAAGTTAATTACTTCAATGAAAACAAGGACCAGAAGTTTTTTTTTTTTTTTTTAATTTTACTATAGTATCTTTTCACACAGATTTTGTTTGTAGCCTATGGGGATCGATCCTGATCTGAGCGCGGAAATGTTTGGTCTCCAACTGTGCTGTTTACATTTCTTTAGAGTCTTCAGTTTTTTTATTCAATAAGTGTTATTAGATCATCTGATGTGATGGTATTTTTAGGTTCCTAATTATCATTATACACCTTACTATGGCGGAGTTTACAGTTTATTATAATTTTTGATCAATATTAACCATATCACAACAAACACATTGACTCAAAACTATTGTACGATTAAAGAATCTTGTGTCGCAGTCACTAAGCAACGATATGGTAAAAACTACATAGGTAAGAATACTACATCCAAGAACAATGCGTCTTGTCTTCGAACCTTCCGGGGCGCAGCATTCGGTTGTTTACAACACTGCGCCACAGAGGCCGTCAAATAGTTAGCAAGGTGCAACAAAACGAAGCCATTCAGGTATGCTTTGATCGGTAAATGCAATACAGACAGACAGACCTATACATTGTTCGGAGGAGACCCCTTGGGGTCGCAGAGGGGGGTCGATAGGGTGGGTCAGGCTGGGGGCAGGGGGGGAGGCTCGAGATCCGAGAGTAGATTAAACGCGTGCCGCATTCCACATAGCACCTATCTATATATACATACGGTATAGTATGGCAGCTATAAATACTGTGGGATATTATTGAATGAGGAAGTTGTAGCTACGTAAATAACATTCTATTGTATCCTCCTATTTTGGTTTATATTTGGTACATATCTATTTAACGACTCATGTTATATAACAACAGTTATAGATGTTATGTGTTTTTATGAAAGTTTGAGGAAAAAACATGGTTTTATTATTTACTGCGGTATGTAAAATTAAAGTTAATTTCCATCAAATTAGTCTTTCCTAAATATGAACATATATAAATGGTAGGTATTCATTATATTTAGTAATGTCAATCAATACACCAACTAAGACAAGTTAAAATGTTATTTTGGTTTGTGTGAACATGGCTGTGGTTGGTTAACGTTGATACCGTTACTTCAAACCGCAGAGCATACGTATGTTACCTCACAAATAATAACTGACATTTGTTACACAACTTTTTAAAGAAACTTATATTTTCTATTGTATTTTCACAACGACGAACAATTAAAATCAACAAATATCGATCGATGACTTCATAACACTTTAGAATCTATTTGAAGAATTACAGACAAAAACGTATTTATTTGCAATTACACTAGATTAAAATCGTGGTATGTTTTTTTTTAATTAGGCGGCATGTTAGCTTATTGTGAGTCCCTCGTCCACGGCTCTAATGCAGACACTCATTACCGGCTCTGACCTCATTGAGATAACAATGTTTAAACTATTCTTCCATCATTTATTTTCTACCGAGTGACACGTTATTAACTCACAAATATTTGTTAAGTCTCTTGTCCCCCGGCATTGGTGAGATCTGTTAGTTCTTTAGAACTACAAGATACAAATAACTTTTAATTAAAATCATAAAAATTTGACAATCAAACAAGTATTTCTAGTGTGTAATTACCAAGAACATTGTATTTTTTTTGCTTGTTCTTAAATAAACTTAATAGCTAAAACCTTTACTTGGGCAACGCTTAGGCGGTGCTCTTAGCGTTCCATGATATCAGGGGCATCTTCGTTTCAATAGGCGGCGGTATTACTTTACATCAAATGAACCTTTTCTTGTTTGCTCATGACAATGTATAAAAATATTTCCAAATCCATATATATTGCTAAGGTTTTTAATCTTCTAGTTTGCACAGCGAGTTATTCATATCGTTATAGTTTCCTCATTATAATAAAAGCGATGGCAAAAACAAATATCGCCTTACAATGAAATAACACCTTTGACCCTCGAGGGTCGCAGTGTACGAAAACTTTTTCTTATTTTTAGAAAATTGCAAGTTAGGTGTGTTTTATATGTTCAAAATAAATTGTAATACGCCTACCTGATTTTTGTTCTTTATAAAAACGCCTACCTGATTTTTGTTCTTTATAAAAATTAATATTCGTCATCAGCACATCTATAGTTTTTGTGTTGGATTTCGGTAGGTTTAATTATACATACATTCAGAAGGTAAATGCATTTGGATTTTGAGTTTGTTTAATATGCATTGAAGTAAATGATTCCAAAAGAAAGCGGTTCTGTAACGATTTGTGCGGTCACGTACTCCGTGTTGACAGTTGAAGATATTTTAAAATGAAGGTAAAGAGTTTTATGTTTGTCTATTCTGGACTCTCAGGTACAGTCAGTCCCATGGAAACCTCTGTCTGTGAGGAGATTTATGTAAATGTAGATGGTGAATAATTCAACATGAATTTCCGTTCGATCGAACTATTTCTATTTTACTATACGTTTTAGTTTTGCTGTCTTACGAGTACGCTTAATAAAGTAGACACTATAAACATAATGATATGATGTAAGTAAGTTTTTAAGAAGTATTTCTTTCAGGCAGCCCGACAGACATGTCAATAAAGTGTCTAACTAAAGTAACAGCACAAAATAGAGCGTACAGAAGTAAAGCTAGTGTGTGTACCTACTGATATGTATGTATGGTTTGATTGTTGGATCATCTTTGTTGTATGAAATAGTATGTTGCAAGGGAAAGGACTATGGACAGTGTATTAACTAACACAATGTGCTATCTGGCTGTGTGACTTCATGCGAACCATTCTACCTGAATGGATTCATTACATCTACCTATCAGCTATCTGCGGGTGAGTTGTTTAGTTAGAAATGTTCTTATTTGGATTAAATTGACCCAACCTTATTACGTCATGCAGAAAGGTGATTTTGCAGGAGAATGGGATGTAAAGTGGAATGTAAGCGTGTTGTAGATTTGATGTCGTGCGTGACTGGAGTTGGTCGGTCGGATACCGGCGACCAACGAAGACGGCGGTGGCGGTGGTTGGTGGTAGTCGTGCGTCGGTAACGGTCACGTGCCGAGTGCCCCGCGCGCGGACTCGAACCCGCACCGCCCCGGCGCGGGTCACTCACCTCTACCATCTACCAAGTGAGCAGTCAACATTGTCCTCTAAGAACAAATAACAGGAGTCAAGTATTTTTGCTAAAAGTCAATATGCACCAACAAAAGGTGTAGTTTTGCGTACAGTGGTATGTGGCCAGAACAGGTTCAGCTATTTGTTTTTACCTAAGTTCTTCTTTGCCGTTGGTTTTTTCGTTCGTAAGAATTGAATTATTACACATTTCATTGCCAGTAATTTTTAAAATTCACAAGGAAGCTTAGCTTAGAATGGCTTCAATTGAAACGATTATTGAATAAAAACGCATTCAAATCGGCTCACTAGTTTACAGACTAAGTAAATAAAAACGCATTCAAATCGGCTCAGTAGTTTACAGACTAAGTAAATAAAAACGCATTCAAATCGGCTCAGTAGTTTACAGACTAAGTAACATAACATAAATAGACAGTATTTAGGTATGACGAGTTATGGTTTAATAGTATTCATAGAGGTTCCTCACATAGTTGCTGCAGTTAATCTGATCTTCCTCGGTCAATCGACAGAATGATTGCTATATGCAGGCATACTGATATTACCTGATACCTAGGGTTGCCAGAATCTGGCTAAATTGGGACAATTCTAGGGGGAGAGGGATATATAACGAACTAAATACACAATTAACATTAAGAATTTACAATTTTTTATCCAATAAAAATACCAATCAGTTAATTATTTAGATAATATTAATAAAAGTTATATTTGCTTTAAAAATAATGTTTCTAGTAGTTTTTGAAATATGGGACAATCAAGCCTAACTACTTGATACGGGATTACAAAAAAATCCGGGACAATCCCGGATTTTCCAGCTATCTGGCAAGCCTAATCGTACCTAAGCAACGTGAGCGAGATCACACAGAATTGATTGCGGCTGCATCCCCCATGTGCACTCTATGTATGTTTATCCATCCGTGCTAAATGAATAGCAGCCGATAGCCTGTGCACAATGGGACAGATATCGTGGAGTCTGGAAGGTGTCCCCCCTCACCTGCACCGGCAGATAGCCGAGACATCTATCCGATATCCATAGCTGTAATTCAACTAGGGGATGTCAGTCATTCGGGTTTTATTCTAATTGATATCATAATGCACGTTGAATGCGACGTGATTGCATACATTAAGTATCAATAAACTGCCTTTTAATATTCATTTTACATCGGGTCAGCCTGTGGTAAATCTATTAAAACGGTGTTAATATTTAATTAAATCTCTTTGTGTTGAACGTGATTTATTAACTTCATTTTACGTTTATAATGCTCTTGAATTTTTTGTACAGAAAAACGCTAAGGCTTCTAATACCAGACCAAGGTAACTCAACAATTTAAATATTTGACGTTTTGAAATTTTTGTACTTAATTTAACTTGGAGAAGATCAATCAATGCAAGCGTTTGAATTATGATAAAACCTAAAACAAGCACAGTTGGAGTTTCATGTAATACCGAATAGTCATACAGTCAGAAACCTTATGTACGTATGTATAGACATTAAACTAATTACATGTTAAATAATAATCTGAAGTAGCTTTTCCTCTAAACGCCTATTTACATTGGTGAAGGACTGGCGAGTGGCGTGTATCATACAACTGACCGTTATCTCGCCACTATCCGATCAGATTACACCATTTTACTTTCTCGGTGTTCTTCTCTACTTCACTAAACACTTGACCAATGTAAATTGGGCCCTACACTGTGTGTCGGTGTAGTTAAAGGATGTTCCCATTGAGACGTAGCTAGTCGTCGCCATTGTGATGCTAAACCTTTTAAAATGTGATTAATGTATGCATCCACACGTGTAGGCCGGCCCGAACAGACAAACTCACGTATTTCATTATTAGTACAATAAATGACGGGATCAGATTACAGTCGGCGGCTAAGCTTGTACAGCAGATGTTACACAAATCACTAATTAGAAGGAACGTAAGAAAAAACGCGGTAACCTAAATATCAGCATTAATGGATGTAGCCACCGGATCTAATGAAACAAAATTCCCGCGAATCTATTTAATTATTTACTTACTTATCATTTATTTTGTTATGTCTGAAACAAATAGTATTGAACTACATAACAAGGAGACGTAATAATATTCTGAGAAAACATGGCTGAATACCATATTTATTTGGACTTATTTTGATGTTTTGTATGGTTTTATATTTGCACTCGTTTATTTGATGAAAAGCTTTATAAAATTTTGTTATTGTGGCGTTATGTTTCTGCAAATAAATAAGGTAATCAGATGTTGTGAGTGGCTGGACTTGCAGGATCGGTATCGGTAAAAGCTTAGGAATAACAAAATATAAACTCATGTCGTAATCCCTGGAGAGGGGTTGGCAGAGGCGTTACACACCGCATTCCGCATGTTTATGTTGAGTCTCAGTGTGACATGTAGCGAATCTGTCACCAATGCATAATGAGGAACATGGCATCTACAACTTACGGCACACGAGACTCGAACTCTCAAGCTACAGAATACCTGTAGTTTTATAGTTGCAAGTATCCATGGGTCAAGTCTACCTTTTTGGTAATAATAATAATAATAAACCACATCACGACATTGACTCAGCCCTGCAGTAAGTATCGTAAGAACTTGTGTCGCAGGTGCTAAGCACCGATATGGTATATACTACATAGATAAGAATACAACATTCAAGACCGGTAAGCGAAACAATGCATCTTGAAAATAATACAAAGTCACGCCCCCGCCGGGATACGAACCCGGAACCTCTAGCGTAGCAGTCGGCTGTTTACACCACTGCTCCACCGAGGTCGTAAAAACACATCTTGTATCAGACACAACAAACATTTATGAAATCAAAGTGAACACTTCAACGGTTGATATTGTTTTCATTAATGTAAAACCGTAACAAAGGATAATTCGTATTGAGTCTGCAAACAATGCTGCCCAGCGATCCTCAACGCAATACCTCTTCATCGATTCTAAGAATCCTATTGGATTGATATAATTAAGAGGTAAAAACGATAATTATGTTGTATAGTATATATCTTTATATTTATTACCAGTGACAACACCGATAACTTTCTAACTTTACAACCAAGGTGCATTATATTAAGTCGAATTATATAAAACAAATCAATAAACCATAACATCTTTAATTCTTAATATATAACATAACGTACATGTAGGTACAAATGATATTTCGTAGATGGTAGTAAGAGGCGAGGGCGAGCGGCTCGGCGCGCGGTGCGACCGGCTGGAAGCATTGATAATAATGCTCCACATTCCACACCTCGCACAAAGCACCTGCAACAAAAACCTATTGTCTGGTCTGGTCTGCGCGCCTGTATGTACCGTGTTACATCCATCGGACCGAATTTCTGCTAAACCAATTTCTTGTATTTATCGTTTTTTCGGCCAGCAGAAACAAAATACTGTGAGTTCTTGGTACCATACCTTGATTACATTTGTACGTATTTATGAGTCCTGCTGAATAATCTTTTTATTAAGATTAGGTTGGTTTGTTTTTGGTTAAATTTAGCATTGATTTTACTGTAAAAGTACTCTGCTTGCTTACCATCAGGCTAACCGAAACGTTGTTTGCTAATTGCGACCTAATGGTGTATAAGAAACCAGTCAAGTGTGAGTCGGACTCGTGCATGAAGGGTTCCGTACCATCTTACTAGATTAAACAATATGCATTTTTTAGATAATTACGTAGAATAAACAAGAATAAGCATAACTATCCGAAAAAATGCGTTTCTTGTACGGGAGCTTCTACCCTTTTATTCATAACTTCGTTGAAATTTGTAGTATTTATTGTTTTAGCGGCAACAGAAATAGACAATCGTTAAAAATTTAAGACTCTTGCTATGTTTCATGAGATAGCGGAGGTTAGTAATAGGGTCCCTAAAATTCTGGCGCTTAACCTCATTAAGTTGAATGATGTGTTGAAAGACTGAATAACAAAACAAGTATTGACTCCATTCTGACTGTACCATCTTTGTTAAATAAAATAATTGAAGTCCAGAACACCATTGTAAAAAACATGTATGTGTCAAGTGCGTCGCCGGTGTGTCGTGAAGACGTCGGGCGACGTACGTCCGAGCGGCAGACGGGCTAATTCGTTCAAGTCTCTCTCATTGCCTCTAATAATGAAAGGTTTCCGAGTTCACTGTACGCATAAACGTCCGCTTTTAAATGGCCACTGTGTCACCAATCACGGTACAAGCAGTCTCGGTTTATTTCGCATTCACATCTGCAGCTTAAACAAGACGGTTAGCAGGTCAGGTGCAGATGCTCTCCTGTGTGTGTGGGGATAGGATCCTTGGTGTGAGTCGTGTCTCCGTGTCGTCACATACCCTACTTCCCACCTACCCCCGATTGTCTCCTCACAAGACTGAATCAAATATGATAGAGGAAGCAAGCATAAATAGGTATAGGTAGGTAATGCGAGCGTATCCCGAGACGTGTCGGTAAATAGCGCGAGGTGTTGAATATGAAAGCGTTTCGACTGGCTGCACAGCTTCCTACAGGCATCAGTATCAGCCAGTCTGCTGGAAACCTGCCGACAATGTAAAGAGTTCACAAATGATTCGACAGTAACAAAATGCTTTGCTTTGATTTAAGAAATTCTGTTGAAATGTTCAAATTTTAAGCTGAAAATAAAACAAAGCTTCAATGTTTAGTTTTATTTTCTCGAATGAAGATTAGCGAAACTATACTTAGCGAATGAAATTCATATTCTTGAAATAAAATATCTGAAATAGAATTGAACATGACTTGAAAATGTTTTTGCTTAAAGTTAAATAGCTACATTCCAAACCATTCCAATTCCATATAGATGCTGTAGAAAATTCGAGTATATACAATAGCACGAGACATCCAACAGTTGAGAGTTAAAGAGCTATAAATAAATTGTATATCCATTACATTCATTGCATTCAATGGTTTATACTATACAGTGCAGCACGAAAGCGATGACGACGAGATGATCATTTGAATGCATTTAAATTCCAGCGAGTTTTCACTACGTACGAGTTCCATTTCCGACTAAAATTTACATCTGACGGTAATGACTAGTTTAACAACCAACATAAGTTTGATTCTAATTAATGTTCTATTGTTTGCAAAGATAATTAAACTATTTGTCAGTACTTGAATTTTGAGAATAAGTTGGAGCATGCTTTTTCACTGTAGCATTGTCGTATTGTTTGGGAAATATTTAAGCTTAAAGTGAGCTCTCGTCTTAGCTGTGTACATTATAAAGCAGTTTGCGTAGCAGCGGCTTATTGCCGTCTGGAATATAAACAATGTACGTATACCGTTCCTGTGGGATGGGACTACAGTACCGATTTAAGATTTATTTGTGTGTTATTTGGCAACACATTACGGATTGTTTTGAGCTAATTTATATTACATTTCTGGCTCTTCGCAACTCTATAACTAACGCCAAGAGTACAATGTTGCGATAAATATATTTTTCTTCGGGGAATTTATGTAATTTGCGAGATGTTGTTTGGAGGCTGTAGGTAGTATCCCTCGTCTGTAAGTATGTAATGTGACTGTGAGGAGACCCTTGTCGCTGTCACATCAGAGTGATTCAATTACACTAAATTTAACCTTTGTGTTTATTATTGGAATGACTAAAATCCCATCTCAACAATATAATAGTAATCAGGATGTTGTTGTACTCCAAAACCTTTAGTTATAATAGTAATCAGGATATTGTTAATGTCGGCCTCAACCCCATCGCATACCTTCCATAACTCAAAATACCGCAGCGTTTGTATCCTCGTGTATTATGTATGATGGACTTTATTGGCCGTACCGTGGTATGTGGTATCAGTTTCACTAATTTATTTACGTGGTGCGGTGTCCTAATCAAACCTTGGACATTTGAAATTACGAGACTGTTTTAGGATTTACACCTACGAGCCCAGTTACATTGGAGATGTGTATAAATCCACTAGTTTTGTTATGCTTAAATTATAGCAGAGCGTCTTCAGACAAACTGCAGCCAAATAGTGATATCGTGTCTTGTTACAGAGCGAGTTTTTGCGTGTAGGTAGAGAGCTGCTTCAATCCTCAAGAATGCTGGTGTTTGAAGATACTTTTGGTGTAAGGCCGCCTTCACATTTGGCCGCAAGCAACGCGACAATCGCGCTACTCAGAACCAACAAAAGCGGGAGCAAAAATTATGTTTATTTGTTAGAATCCATTATTACAATGAAGTGAGCCGCCCTAACTTAAACAGTTCGAGCTGCTTGCGACGTAATGTGAAGTATAAGTTATTATTTTTCATTTCATCGGGTGCCCTTGTTTACCTTTTTTTCAACATCACGGGCAAAAAAGCAGACGATTCACCCGATGGAATGTGATACCACCGCCTATTGACACGACGACGCCATTGCGTTGCCCATGTAGAGAGGCAAATATGTTATACCTCATGTGCCGGTTATGACACTGGCTCCGAAATCATTAAACAAAAACACAGCGAACCGCTTCACGTTGTAAACAGAAAGGCGGGTGGTACCAACCCAGACGATCTCGCACCACCTGTACCTTGTATTTAAAAAATCATGAAAGATAATAAAATGCGAAAATTGTTTGTGTTAATAGTTCGTCTCATACTTACATGGCTCTCTACACGCACGCCCTCTCGCGGTCGGCCGCAATACAAACACATTACAGATAAGTATCTCCTAACTCCGACATGAAGCTTAAACTTTTTTCATATTTCTTTCTCCGCGACCAACTTAAATAAAAAGTATATACCGAGTCTGTATGTTTTACGGGTTTAAAAAGGAATCCTTTATACTCGTCTCCACTTAAAGCTTGTTGTTAAATTTGTCGTTGAGTTTTGCTTTTTTACCTGACTGCGGCTGGCAGAGCTGAAAAGAAGAGTTATGATTTCATCAGTCAGTGTATGTTTCTTATGTAAAATACACACCTGCATCTATTGTTAGATGTTTGTTTGTTGCTGTATTCGTTTTGTTTTTACTTTGTAACGTCATTGATTTTGATAAAACCGAAGTTTTAAGCTCATACAGCTACTACCAAATTCAGATACTTTCTTGTGGCTATATAATCTAGTGTATTGCAGCAGTAATAATGTCACGTCGTGTCACGGTGCCGACGTCATGGTCCGTGACAGCGTCGGACGTGACTGCAGCTGCACTGACACCACTCGACAGTCATTTGACCGAATACAACCGGTAATCGACATTATACTTGACAAAAATGCACCGTACAATGTACAATGTTGTACAGTATTCAACGATTAGGCACCTATGGAATAGGTAAGCAGATATTAGGAGGGAAATACAAGGAATAGAGAAGAAATTTGTAAATATTATTAAATTTTTGCTTCGTCATAAACCTCATCACCACGGCTTAGCTCATCTGTCTATAAGCTTTAATATGGAATGAAGAAAAAAAATGTACTACGAAGGATTTTATACATTCATTTGTTTCCTATAGGTTTATGACTTAAAGTTGGAAAAACTCATTATGATTCTTTGGTAAGCCGTTACCCAACTAGTCCGAAGCAGCTTTAAACTATTGACCTTTCATTTTGTAAGTCCAAAATTTCTTTAGCCGAGGCCACCAGTCTACGCCAGGTCTTCATAGCTGGTGACCTGGTGGACTCACTGCATCGTGTCACGGGCCGCTTGGCGATTGCCCCGCACGACTGACGACTTGTCGCATCTGCGAGCTCATTGCGATGTAACGTAACCTCTGTAGGTACCTCTGCAAAATTAGGTCAAAATGTAAGGAATTCGTCTTATAACGATAGGCAGTATAAAGTACTTTATGTTAACATCAAAATGGCGAGGAGGAAATTCCGTTTTGCCTCAAACAAGTTACCGTTAAACAATTTAGCGGGAGAAAGAGATAAAGACATTACAATGGGTGCAAACCCATTATAAATTGAGGAGTTGACAGGCGTTTTAATGAAACCGGAAATTGCTGGTCTCAATGTAATAGGTGTTGGATTTTAATAAATATACGCGGAGATAGCTTTCAAATACAGCCAGGATGTGAACCGGCGGAACTTCATAAGGCCTTTGATTTATCAATCTACAGTCCTATAGTTGTGTTATATTTAAACAGTTGTCGGTTCAACCTTTGGAAAGAATATTTTTTTAATTTAAAAGCGGTTTGTGTATTTTAGACTTACTTTACTCATTTGTTTAAGATTCAACGTTAAATTTAGATTTTAAATTATTATTTGATTAGAATTAAATTTTTTTGGAATTGGAATATTTCAAAAAAGATTTCCCAAAAAAATATATTTAATACATTCGACATATCCCAATTAGTGTTGAAAGAATGAAATGTTTATTTTTACTAGCCAAGAGTTCCGTTCAGTGAGGAGTTAAAAGTGGTTGACGAGTGTGCTGCTGTGAGCTAACACTAGTTCCTTTGATCAGCGCTGAGTGAGGTCACACATACCTACGGCCTGAGACGATCTCTGTGGCCCAGCGGTGTATTAACTGGATGCTACGCTAGACGTTCCGGGTTTGAATTACGGAGGCCAAACTTTGTGTTATTTGCAAGACGCATTGTTTCGCTTTCTGGTCTTGCATGTAGTATTTTGTCTATGTAGTTTTATTTGGCTTATGGCTGAAACGCAAAATTATTAAATCTCAGTGGAGGGTTGAGTCAATTTGTGTGTTGTAGTGTGGTTATTATAAACGAGTGCCGTGCTCGCTGCAGCAGGTCACAGATATTCTAGAGTGCTGTAGACATGCCATCACTCACGAATGTGCTCGTTCGTTAACCTCTTCATAAAGTATATTTGTCAGTCGTAACTCGGGCTGGATTGATTTCGTGCCAAAATGTATTCTTGGTTCAACCGATTGAACTGAACGTCTTCACAAAGCCACCGATCAATTAAGACATTTCATTTTAATTGCGGCGGAGTCTTTGTTCCGATAAAATAAATAAAAACATTAATCATCCTAATTTGGTTTTCTTTTCGATACCAGATTCATAAAAGTTATTTAGTTAAACTAACTATATACGCGTCCAACTCAGTGGTTTTGAGAATTCAAAACAGTTTCAATAAAAGTTTTCAAAATTTAAACATTTTTAATTCCACAAAGAATAAATATAAAAAAGCTCTTAAATTACTTAAGTAGTTAATTTGTTAATCATACACACACTCATACATAAAACTTCCTACACAAATACACTCACATGTACACTCAAGATAGTCGCGATTTTAGTTTTATTTTTGGATTACCATAATTCTTATTTAATTTTATATCATGAAAAACCTTTATTGGCATCAGACAAGCTTATTTTTCCTGTAACTTTTAATTTCTTAAGGCTGTGGTTTTTGGTAAACAAATAAAAAATTAAAAGTTTATTATATTTGACAACCTTTTATATATTTTTGGAATACTTTTTAAGAAAAAAAATCCTTTAGACATAGTAGTACGTAGTGTAAACTGTCTCATTTATTGTTTACAGAATTTTTTAAAGTTTTACATAGATTAATCTATTTATTTGAGAACCCACACGCAGTTGTAATCTTTTTAAGCGTCTTGTACCTACATGTCAGTCAGATAGTGCGTGTTGGTTTATATAGGACATACGAGTGTAATAATGTGAGACAAGCAGCCGCCACTCGATATCAGAATTACTATGTTTGTTGTACGTACAGACGAGCCACCTGTTTGTACGCGGCAGGCAACCACTGTCGTACTGTACTGAGCATTATCACGTCACTTTATCAAAAACAACTCTTGCCTCATACTTACAAGATTCAGTTGACTGATAGGTATCAATAAAAAATCAATTTCGGTATAGTGACAAAGTTTTTTAACTCTATGCTTATAATATTGGCTAGTTGGCGTTGAGTTCATATATTAATAGTGTTTTTCTGAAACTGCACAGCATATTGAGACAAGAGTCATTTTGTTGATGTTAAAGTAGTTGAGTGTGGAAGTCGGTGGAGGTATTAATTTGATGTGCATTAAGTGGCTGGACTTAGTTATCGCTGTGCGAGGGCATCTGCTGCACTTAGCAACTTGTCGACCGCCGCCGCCGCCGCCGCCAACAAGAGGCGAGAGGCAGCGGCAGCGGGCGCGGGCTGGCTCGCACTGAAGGATCGTAACACACCTCACAACGTATCAACTCGAGCCGATCGGTATTCTTTGCACGGAACCCCATAACAGACACTTATCATAGTCTGCGACTTTTGTCAATCATTTCCTAATGGCCGACAACTTTTAAAATGCTTCACTTAAGGAACCGCAGCTGATGTTCACGGGGATTCACGTTACAACTCTCTACGGTCTAAAGCATTTTAAAAGTTATCTTCCGATAGAGTTATGAAAATCTGTGTATTAGCTCGTGAACTATGGAGCACGGTTGACGTATCGCCTCAGTTTTGACAGCGAGGCTAAAGTCGAGACGTTGACATTCCGTTTGCGAGTCGATAGATGTGCTACAACCGTTATACTACACTACCTCTACCTACACGTTACCTGCCAGCGCCACCCACCGCGAGGCAAACCGACTCACTAATTCACTAAGTACTACTACGTGGCTGATAGTACTAGCTAACTTCATAAGAGGAAGTTTTAAATGCTTGTTATCGAGTGGGTTAATTGTAAATCGCTTTTGAAACATCAACGAGCCTTACTCTTTAATTTTGTCATATATTCCGCGCCGAAACCTGTATGTACCTCGTGACAGTATATTACATTTTATAGTAAATTGTTGTTTAACTCAACTCATAATTTTGCCCAAAATTGAAGATGCCTTTTGAACAAGTTCCTTGTGGTTTTGGTTCCACTTCCGAACAATTTGTATCAATGCGAGATGTGCTTGAGTTTTGATAAATATAATCAAATATCTTTACTAAGGTTGTTGACTTTTTCATTACATAAATACAGTCATTTTGTACGGGATTTTAATTCGCTGCATTAGTTTGTTTATATTTGTAAAGGGGTCGTTGTCTGTCGGAGATCTCGTAGCGTGGTATTTATGATGTGTGTCGACACGGGATCGCGGGGGGAGGGGGTGCGGGGAACCACTTAGTTATCTCGTCTGATTGCGCACGCGCACGTTACACCTGCGGGTTCAAACACTCCACGGTACGACGGACAGAGAGACATGTTTATTGCTGCTATTAGTAACTACATAGGTGCCCACCCACTACTGCAATCAAATGTAAATCAGAAGGACAACTGCGTAGATATGCGCGTTTTATAAACTAGAAAATATCACCGCTTTGAATAATATTATTTTTACCTATATAGAGCTAGTTTAAGCTTCTCTAAGATTAATACTAAAATGTATTTTAACAATGGACTTTCTAGATTACGCAAATGGTTTTAAGAGATGAGATTTTAATGTTTGAACTGTTCACTCAGCTGTCAACTTAGCAGCAATACTCCGAGGGATTTATAACATTTAGATATCTCTTTTAAAATGTCGTCATTTACATTCTTTTGAAAAAAAATGGCTTCTGCGTCTGAGATGTAAGATAATTTTGTTTTAAAATTAAAAGAAAATCCACTTTTTAACTTACTCGGTGTTAACAACCAAACTCCTTTTTTTTATGAGAAAAAAATTAAAATAGTTGTTTTCTGCTAATTTTAAAACTTAATATAATTTAGGTTTAAGGAATTTTACATGATTTTGTCGTTGTTAAATATTGTAATACTATTAATAACAAGAACTTTATAATTAGTAAGTTCATTTGTTAATGGAGCGTCTTTACATCGTAGTATAATTACCGCTGAGCTGCTTTTCGGGTTGATTGTTGAGAACCGCAACCATTAATGACTTTTGCAATATTTATTCAATTATTTTACTTGCAAACACTTTCCAGCAGATTTGTTTATGTTGTTAATTAAATATAAGAACTTGTACAAAATATGCCTTGTGATTTATTATTGAAAACCAAACTGTGAATCACATTTCATGTTGTTATTTGATTTATGAATTTTGTTTTGTGTAAAGTTGAAGTAAAGGAGTGGTCGGTCTCGCGGGATTCGGCACAGACCAACAATACTTTGTCAAGAGCGAGCTGTAAATCAATATGACCGAAAGCAAACAGGCTACTGCTTCACAAAGAAAATTAATAAATTCAACATTTCCATCGAAACTTAATTCACAAAGTTCTCGGAAACGTTAATACCGTCTCAATTGTTAAGATTTGTAAGGACAATAAAGATATTTGTAAGGTTTGTTTAACGGTCGTAACTTTTCCTTGTAAGTACGCCAAGTTAATAACTTGTGAAGATGGCGGCGGTATCGGGCTAGCTTGTGAGATTTGTATTGTTTTGCTTCTTTTATATAAATTCCTTTTCTGTGAAGAGCAGACGCAGTACGTGAGAGTCTTCTCATTAGTTTTATTAGATTCCTCCACTGTCTGTCAGGCAGGAGTACAGGAGGCAGGCGTAAGCATTCAATTCCATCTCATATAGACGGTTTGGCTAAATTTGTTAGTTTCGTCAGGCGACATGCACGTTGTTTCAGTGTCTGTAATCTTAGATCGCTCAGTAAAGGTGTTACACACACTAGAACAATCTATACATCTAATTACAACTATATTCGAACAGTCATTGGCTGATAGAATGACAAGCTGCCTCGTAGGCGTCATCCTGCACTACAACTGACACTGACCTGACAGTAAGGTGGCAGTAGTATATTTTGATCATATAGTGTCATTACCAATATGACATGAAACGTAAGCCATATAATTAATAAAATACAATGTTTCATTTCTTCAATACAAAGCTTGCCTAAAAGTTACGTAGTTTACCAGTGTGTTATACAAAGTAGAGGTAACGCGGCTCTAATCTGTTTAGTAGCTTTACAGCTTAGCTTAGCTTAGCTTACTCGTATATGAGCCACAAATACTGTGCGGCACGGCGTAAAAACAGAATGATAAATTCATGAATGTTTTTGTTACCTTTATTTGTTAGAAAGTAATTTTAAATTATAAGTTTGACAGGCAACGGGTGGATAGCCCTCATGGTTCTCATTCCGATTCTCAATCGAATGGTCTTAACTACGGGCATGGTTATACAACTACATAGACAAACAAGCAACAAGTCACCTGATGGAAAGTGATACCGACGTCTAATGACACGGCGATGCCCCTGATGTCTGGAATGATAACACCACCAATGCCTTGCACATGTAGATTTAAAAATGTAATACCTCTAGTACAGGTACATTTATGTGCATGTATGTATAGCTTATATACAAAATAAATAATTGATGATTTGTGAAATTGATTAATTATAGAAATGATAATAAAAGGGTGTTAATTCTTAATATTCTAAGAATTACAATCGTATTTAAAGCACGTGTGTCTCATTCATTACAGTACACGCTACAAATAGTTTGAATTTCGTTAAATAAACATGTGATTTAGTGACTAATCAACTACAGAAACGTTAGCAGTAACAACGGAACTTGGGAGCATTGTGTTAGTCATTCTGTTTATTTATAATTAGTTAAATTACTTTATAATAACTGTTGTTTTCGGAATCACCATCTAAATATGGAATAATGTTACACACAGACGCGGATCCACCTATCCTTGTTTGAACTGGTTTGATATTGCACTGGTTATGCGAAGCTTTACGTAGATATAAAGTAGAAATAAATAACCACACTACGACACACACATTGACTCAGCCCTATAGGATTAAGAATTTTGTGTTGCAGGTGCAAAGCAAGCAACGATATAAAATAAACTACATAGATAAGAATACAATGCTCATTGCAAATAACAGAAAACTCCGATCACGCTGATATTCAAACTCCTACCTATTGCTAGAAACTATTCCAAGAAATTTAACAGAAATGTCAGATATAGAATTTAAGCAATATAGTTTTAATTAAGAAGGCTTACTATAAAATTCCAAATTATGTAGAGGATAAAGATATGCGGAAGTAATTTAATTAGCTGCACAGGCTTATCTCATTGACAGTTAGAGTGTAGCTAGAATTATTACGTTGAAAAATTGTAATTTGTAGTAGAAAATATTGTATTTGAATATTGAAAAAAGCAACTACGGAGGTTTCTTGCCGGATTCTTCCCCGTAGAAATAGCATTCCGAACTGGTGGTAGTAAAAAAAATTACGATTTGAAAGTGCTTATTTTAAGTCTATTCGAATAAAAACATTTTGACTTTGACTTTGTAACCATCGCGTAGCAGTCACAACACTACGCCATAGAGCCCGTTAGTATTTATACATATATTAGTGAATAGTTCTATATTTTATGGGTATATTTCAATTTCCGCGATGGACGGTACCATCAACTAATTTATACAGGTGACACGTTGACGGCACCACATAATTTCCTCCTATCTGTGTTTGAAACGTTAATGAATGTTCCAAAATAACTTTCAACGAATAAGGTTTAACCACTTAAATATTATACCAAATTGAATTTTTCATGCAACTTCATTTACACAAGCAAACGGTTCATCTGATGGCAAAGGATTCCGCTGCCTATGGACACGACGATGCACTGGATGTCGTGAAATGCTAGGAGGCATAGAGTCGTTGCCAATGTAAAGGTAAAGACGTTATACCTCTCATGCTCCTTCGAATCGAAACACAGCGAACTGCTTCACGTTGTAAATAGAAATTAGGGCGGTAGCAATCCAGACGATCTCGCACTTAGATTTACCACCTGTTTTTCCTGTATTAGTTAATTTTCACACTCAAAAGTAATTTTTCCAAGCTTTTATTTTACTTCACGGGTTAGTTTGAATTTGTTTGGGTTTTTAACGTCGTCGATTTTGCTAAAATTGCGATTCCGCTCTAGGTTTTATAATCACCTCTGATTTAGTTTCATTTTCAATTAATTCAAATGATAATATATTTATCAGTACATACTATTGTGGATGCTTGGTATTGTCTTTAGCAGGCAGAAGCTAAATTGTGACTATATTAAATAAATGTATAAGTTTTATAATGATGAAAACTCCTTTTAGAGATGAATTGTCACGGCCATTACGTGTATTTAGTTTATAGCACAGTCCATGTGTATAACGCCATTAATAAAACATCTTTACCTGTAATTGGCAAATAATAGGTTCTCCTGGCGTTCCTCGACATCATGGGCATCGTCTTGTCATTAGACGCGGTATCACTTTCCATCAGGTCAACCGTTTCCTTGTTGCCCGTGACGTTGAGTAAAAAAGGCTGTGGTGGTTGCTTATCAATATATTTTATTACACATTTTTCTTCTGCCATCAAAACCAAAAGGCAAACTAAAATAAAACTTTTTCCTTGAAGATCATGAGAAAATATTATGTCAGCAGTTGGTTTCATGTCGTTCGAGCCCCGTCCCACGACACCGTGCCGGCGACGTCGCGTGGTTCGTAGTAGCTAATGGTCAGTGTTGATGTACCCCTCACATTACAGTTTACATGGAAATCGTGTAGGTTTGCAAGATTAACAGCAAGCATTGTGAGACGCGCCATTGTTGTAATATTCATTCACATAGTAAATCAAACACTGATTTATTGAACGCGGAATCGAAAATTTTCCTTGACAATAAAATACATACTTACATCATCGAATCGATTATAAACGTTACTAGTATATTTATAATTTGTGTACAACTGCGATGCTAAAGAACAATCCAACCAACTTAATGGCATTTGATGCTTGGAACACTGGAAGTATACAGTAAATGTTGCCGTAACTCCTGCTATCAATTCCCACGTTAAAGCGCTAAGAAGTGCTCTGTAAGGACGAGAATCGATTCTAATTATTTGCAGGAACAAGCAGGTACATCCGCTATGAGGGACGTGTCTGAGTTTCACCTCTCCACATCATGCTCCGTCGTGTAGTATTTCAGAGGTTCGTTAGTTTGTAGGTGACTGAATACGAATCGTAAAGTTTATTTCAGTACGCGGACGCAGTGAGGACATTGTCCACTGTATTGCGCGTCACACAAAGGTTACACTGTGCCCGGCGATTTGATTTGTGCTCCCACGTGAAGGATTTTGTGGATTGGTTCTGAGAACACATAAAACTTGTATAAATAAACATAATACGCACCCACGCTTCATTAGGAAAATATACTTGTATATGTGTAGTGTCGGTATGGAGGTAAACATGCATTGCCAACAGTACGAAGACATCGACTGCTGGACAATTGAAAATGTAAGTAAAAATTAACTTTGATTTTGTAATTAATTTTTCATCTTCTGGCTTATGAAGTATTTAATTTACAATTAAATAATGATACCTTATTTTTCGATATCGGATCAGTACTTTGGAAGCTACAAGCGAACATTGGTTCATACATACATTCGGTGCCAAAATCATAACCCTCGCCATAGCCCCGACAAAAACTAATATACAATCAGAAAGGAAGGCAGAACACTTCGTTTTTCTTGCAAGAAGTTGACACTAGACGATGAAATTTCTTAAAAAGTGATTAAGATGTGGGAGATCACTGGTCCGGTGACAGTTAAAGCACAATGTGCAAAGAGTTGTTGTTGTCGGTGTTTAGACGCGATGCGATGGGAGGGCGTTGACAGAGGGCGCATAATTTGCTGTCCGTTCAACCAGCGCGCCTCTCACGAGGGGAGCCGCCATTTCATAAAAATACGGACAAAATGCCAGACATCCCATCCCAGATATTTGGGTAGTAAAAAAATATTATACTCGTAGTTAAGCTAGTTTTTACAGGTAAATCGGACAAATGATGGTATTTATTAATTAAGTCTCATATCTCTTTCTAGCACACATAAACTCACACCGTAATTAATCAATCGAAAGGGATAGGCACAAGATAAACATCGCATTTCGCATGATTATGTTGAGTTCGAGTGTGACAGGTTGCGAATCTGTCGCTACTATCCGGGCACAATGAGGAACATGGCAGACTCGAACTCTCGACCTGTCGGGTCGGGTCGGTCGGTTAACCAAGGCACGTAACAAACTGCGTGGTAGCTCAGTTTGATACGTGCCTTGGTTAACCGACGTTTCTCACTATTTAACTAGACAAATCTAGTTATATTTTGGATGAGAAGCTGAAAGTACTGAAATGTCCATGCAGATCCAGTCGCATGGTCTCCCAACGCCCCCGGGGCGCTCGTGCACATAAATAAATACAACCACACAAATGGAATTAACCCCTTTATCTGAGACTTCTGAGATTTAGTTTTTCTTGCGTGGGTTTTTCTTAATATTTCTAGCTGACGTTATTTAAACGAAGGAAATAAGGAGTCAGCTTATACTAACGTTTTTGGCTTTTAATGTTTCTAGATTTTATTTGAAGTAAAGAAGGTTTTGAGAAAATTAATGAAACATAATGTAATTTATTTTATTTAAATTTTCAAGTGTTGTTGCTGTTGATTCTACCTAATACTGATAATTATTAAATACTATAATTTTGTGAAGATGATGTGGTCGGTCTTATCCACTATGCTTTCATCGGCCATCCGTGTGATGTTCAAACATCAATTAGAGAAATCAAATGTTAGTAACCCTTCCAATAGTTTCAGTGACGGTAGGTAAGCTTTGTTACTTTTTAAAACTAACCACTGGTGGATCCAGGGTGAATTTGAGGGGGCTAAAGCCCCCCCAAAACTATCTGAGCTCTTCGAACTAGTTGCCCTTATTTCAAAAACTTAAAGGGTAGGTAACTATATACAATTTTCTTAAAAATCTATAAACATGTAAATGTATTGATTGACATACAAGGTAAGTTTATAGATAAAGAAAAAAAGGTATAAAATTGTAAGGTATGCATGCGCAGAGGCACTGCACATTGCATCGCCACGCGCCGCTGGGTCGCGCATTCTATGATGCAGCTAAATATAAACAAGCTTGCATTGCATCGTGCGACGCGACGCAGCGCCAGACATTCATTAATAGCACAGTATGTCATGCGACGCGAAACACGCAGGCAGTGCTGGCTCGTGCTTTCTATGTACGTACATAATTATGAATGATGTATTTATTTTATGTTACGTATTTTCTTACTATTAAACTATGCAGTTAATAGATAGAAAAAAGTGTTATTAAAAGCAAAAATAGATTGTTAAATTGACAATGTCAAGTATTTCATTTTTAACACTAAAGCCTTCACTGAACTATAAGAATTTTATTCTCATAAAGACTATATCAATAAAATAATATGAGATAATCAGAAAGCCTAAGGGTGCTATGACATCTGATGGAAGATGCGTCGTAGCTATTTTCGAAACCATGTTCGATTATGATTTGTTATATTCCATCAGTATGTCTGCCATGAGTTCGAATAGTTTCCCAAAACGTCAGGTAACATAGATTACTACAGTGATTTTGTAAGAGCAATCTTAAGTACTCATCAATCCGTTAGAGGCGTTTCCATACAAATTTGTAACTGCAATCGTAAGAGGCTATCGAAGGTAACAATCATGGTAGGCACACAGATGTGCTAGCACCCGAAACAAACGATGCGTAGTAAAGACGTAGTACACCTCGTAGTCGACACAACCTGCACACACACACACACAATGACTACGCAGCATACGATGAATGTGACAATCGACACATTTGTTTGTGATACAGTTGCTACAGGAATGTTGTATTAATTTAATGGGATATAAAATACTGGAGTTAGGTATTTCCATTAGAACGCGTTTTGTTTTGATGTCGGCAGTCGTAAAGTTTACGGGCGTCGGTAATGGCGGCCGGTAATGGACAGTTGTCGGAACACTCACAACAAATCTTAAACACAACAACCTCAGGGATCATTTTACTTACTTTAACATAATAAACAACATTTTATACACACATAACTTTTAATTCCACATTTCATTTTAAACCAATGTTTTTGTCATTTTCCGAAAACTGTTTCGCTTAATAATAAGCAATAATGACTCCATAAATAAATTTATTTCTAGGAAATTGTTTGAGATGGATTTTGTAAGAGTCATGTTCAGCAAAGTAATCAACAACTAGCATAGTTAGGCAATTAATTAATCAGCTCATGCGCGTGTGCATGTGTTTTATTGAGGAATAGCTTGTGATTGTCTGATATATTTTTTTATTGACAAACGAGTGGTCACTATAGCGTATATATAGCGGCGCGTGCGCAGGACAAAACTAAACCTCACAATCCCGCTGTTTATCTCAACATCTCTCAAACAACACTACGTTAAAATATCTCGACACGTCGGAATGTCCCTGTCTATTTATTTGTATCGAATCGCTTTTTGACAAGGTATTTGTTGTTCACATGTGCTATTTTTGGAAAGTTATTTTTTAGTTTTCGTATCGTGTGCTGGAAGGTCGTCTCGTACGTTGTGATCGTTAGTATCTTTACACTTCAGATGTCGTGACGGGGTAGCGATTTAATATATAATTGCTGCAAATTTGATCATTGAAAGAAAAATGCGTCCTGCTACACTTCGAATTCGAACTTGTAAACTTTCTTGTCGCGGTCAACCTACACCACTGCACCATGTAGTTTAACACTGTAGATATGCGTCTATAATATGTCACTGAGTTTTTATTGTCTGATGAATGTGATGAGCCACTTGTAGTGTAGAGCGGTGTCGAGAGCAACAGGTGTTGACTGTACAGATAAAGCTTCATAAACAATCCCCATGCTGTATAAAGTCAAAACAGGTAAGGTTTATCCATGGCCGTGTTTACTACACATACACATGTATGTGTTACGAAGCACTTATACCGCAAAAGTACTATAAAGGTACGAGTACATTAAAGAAGTAATAAACACGGGCACGAGTTGTTTCATTAAGATGTGGTATTTTTATTTCCTCCAAAACATGGTATTCACAAAGATTACCATTATAAAGGTAATAGATTTAAGTTAGAAGTATATTTTCTATTACTTAAATAGTTCAAGGGAATTTTAGTTGTATTAATAACTATTTGTATTTAAGGGATTTAAATCAAGCAATTATTATTTATTTGTACTGATTTTAGCAATTGTTTGTACTGTTACTGCCAACGTTGTTTTTTTGTATTGTTATCAACTACTCTATTCAAATGTTGTTTAATTGCATGCTGTGGTTGGCTGCAAATGTTGCAACTGTTAATTAAAATTAAATAAACGAAAACGTATAAAGATAATCTGTCTATCTGTAATTGATGTATATATGTATAAACTGTGACCACTTTATAATAAAGTATGGATTGTAAATATAAACATTGTTGATGTTTCTTTTTAAATAAATAAATAATAATACAAATGCAGTGAAGCCAAGGCGACATAATACTTTGCATTGAGAACCAATCATAAACTAACAAATTAGTTATCTATGGAACTCAGTAATTATGTTCTGTTCTAGCTTTTTTCAGTGAGTTTGTCTTCATAAATGTCGTTTTTTTTATTCCTCACAAACCTAAAATTTTAAACTGAATTGGGAGTTTTAATTAAGGTGATAAAATTATACCAAAATTCATCCAAATCCCGTTTTACATGATTGAGTAACAATGGACATTTGTTACTCAACATTCACGTTTATAAGTAATATTAGTATGTGGGATAATATATTTTGTGAGACACACTTGTTGCGTGCTTGCATCGTTGTGAGTAGACACGTCTCATTACACTCGCAACGCATTTGTTTACGACGTAACGTTTCACAAGTCTCGCGTCACACAGCTTCCGACGTGGCCATCATCAATCTGCTTTAATGATCTCGTGTCATGTTTCGGATTGTTAATTTAATTTTGTCATTTAACGCCAAACAGGTTGAGAAAAAATATATAACTATATTGTTTTTGTGGTTAAGAGTGAGTAAGGCCCCAGCATTCAATTTGGTGTTTGGGGAAGTAGACTCTTGTTGTCGGCTGCTTGCGGTGCCAAAGCCGTGCGGTAATCGTCCTTTAAAACGTGCGGAGCGGCGACCGCGTGGCTAACGTACGATAGCATGACAAGAACGTTTTGTATGAAACAAGCAAACGCCCGTTATCAGAGTGTCGATCATGAGTTTGGAATATTTTTCTACGCGTCAGATAGTATACTACTACAGTGATTTTGAATTGAAAATCCTAATAATAATAATAACCATATCACAACACGTACATTGACTCAGCCCTGCACTAAGCTAATCTTTAATCGCAGGCATTAAAGCAATGATATCGTATAAACTACATAGATAAGAATACAACATCAACAACAACAGTGCGTCTTGCAAATAACACAAAGTTTCACTCCCGCCGGGAGAACCTCTAGCGTAGCAGTCGGCTGTTAACACCACTGCGCCACCGTTCCTCTTCAATCCGTTAGAGGCGCTCTGGAATGCGCATACAAATTTGTAGCTGCAGTCGCAAGCGGCAATCGAAGGTAAAACTCATGGTAGGCTCACAGGAAGACTAACGTTAACCAGATGGCCGACAGTAAACGTGTTTATTGAAACACCCTTAACAATACATCAGATATCTAGTACTGTTTATGTTATTGTTGTCACTGCAGTTGTAAAAAAAAATAATATATTGTTTTGGCTTTTTCTTGTGAACAGTGAATACTCGTAGACGAATAGTAAGCGACCCAACTTTGGTATTGGCCTAAGTCTGTGGTTATTAACAAGGGCTTATAACTAATTCCAGCCCTTTGAGTTAGGTTGAAGGTAACATGTAACAATTGCAGTATCATGCGTATGAGATCAGTTTCATTGAGTTAGTTAGCATGCAACGTAGGAGTATCGAGCGTGTTAGGCTTGCAGCACACGTACAGCATCCCACAGCCCCACACCCACGGTCCCACAGAACATCCCACGCCCACGCTCGCACCTCCCACGGCTGCTCGCAACTAGAATTCCTTCATTTGATCGCTTCCCACTGTCATGAAAACTGATGAAAATTTGAAAATTTCCGCTCACGTACGTTTCAGAACAAACTGTACAATTTCTGTGAGAGTTCGTATTAGAACAAGTTGCATTGCAAAATGTATCACTTCACTATAAATGCCAACAGATAATCCTTGGGGTTTCGGCTGTATTTCAGTCTACAATACAATTTAGAATATTATAGGGACCTTTATTTACTAAATGGTTATAGAAATTAATTAATCGTAACATACCTTATCAAGTTGAAAAATACAACGGTGGTTTCTTGCTGGATTTTTCCCCATAGAAATAGCGTTTCGAACCGGAGGTAGTATAAAAGATGACGATTAAAAGACTTATTTTAAGTCTATTTGAATAAAAATAATTAGATTTTGACCTTAAATAAAACATTTTCATTTAAAAAGTCCCAATATGTTGGCGAGATTAAAAATGACATGCAAATTAATGATCAGCTGAAAAATACAGGCTTATTTAATACGAGGTGAGATTTAATCTACAAATAGAAGCGGTGCGGTGGCTGGTATGTACTCGTACCTCACATTATGCTTACTTTGCATATAGAAAGCAGACAGATGTTTCCTTTTTATATATACATGGTTGAAAACGTATCCATAACAATATATATATATTTTTATTCAAGACCAGGCAGGCATTTGACCCCAAGCCCGCCTGATGTTAAGCGGCAATGAGGTCTAAGGTGGATCATGCCTGCCTAGGAGAAACCTATTCACTCTTGCCTTAAAGAGGCCCAAGTTATATTGGTCAGGGAACACATCGGCAGGCAAACACAAACACATCGGCATCTTGCAGTACGCATTATGAAGGAGCTATCGAAGCGTTTAGTCCGGATGGTCGGAATATCTACCACAAAAGGATGCAACTTCAGCCTACGTCTAGTATTCCGATTATAAAAGGGGGCCGGTGGAATTAAATTGTGCAATTCCTGCGCACACTCCGAAATGTATCCTATAAAATACCGATAGACACGCAACTTCACTATCGCTTCTATTTAAAAAAAGTCAAATAGACTACTAACTGAAAAATTATATTACAGTGTTAAGAAATATTTTGACGACAAAAACTCTAATAAAGATCTTTCTTCATTTTAATTCAATGCACTCTAATGCTCTGACTTGAAATATTGTATGCTGTGACACAAGTGAAATATGTATTACTACCTATTTTTTTGTAATATTTAACACCTCCTGTATGATCAAATTTCGTACAAATAAATAACTCTTGTTCTTATTCATAAAATCACAAACATCGGCCCTTCGTTCCCTTTAGTAGAGATTAAGGTGACTTATAAAATCAATAAATAAACAAATGTTTATTGAACCCAAAACATTACACCTGCACATGACACTGTACAAAATTAAACTAAAGTTCGTAATTATTCATTAATAAAATTAATTACTTACCATTTGATACTTTGCACACTTTACTATTTACAGCTGACACGGGGTCAACAGTTTATGTCGAGAATCCTTCTGGATTTACTCGTCCTTCAAAGAACCTACTAAGTGGTTTCAGGGAGTCTGCGGTGGTATTTAGTATGTGTGGCAGGATTTAGGGACTGCAGTGTTTCCCCCCTGGGACTGCAGTGTCCTGCGGTTGTTGTTGCATGGTGTAGTTATGGTATACCTACAAACGACACTCTTGCTGCAGTAACAACGCAATGCAGATTTCCACCGACCACACCCTGCCTCCGTAGTAATAGTAGCATTTTTGGAACATGAATGAGTAAATAAACTTATAAGATGAAATAATGCTTTTGCGGGATCGATACCATAGGGTGAGACAAATGGTAAAATATATCTGATTTTAAAACAAAGAAGTCAAGGTCGTTTGAATAATAAAAACCATTTTTTATCACGAAGCAAAGCAGTTAGTTGTGAGACTTGGGAGTCATTGTCGATACATAGGTACTACGCATTCGAGCCTCGAGCAAGACAAATAGCTTTTGAGATTTGATAACTCTTCAGTCTGTTCTGAATCTCAACTGGAATACAGAGCTTTGGTATGAGTTGAAATCGGCAAAAGAAAATTTAATTTAAATGTTTTATATATCTCTGGGAGATGTTCAGTAAGGCCGTTTTCTGACTTGTCGGTATTCTTGGAGTACGCGTTCCCAAAAGCTACCTATAAAACTAAAGGATAAGCGCTTATCATTGGAGCGTTCCTGATTTGTTTGGTACCGAATTATACCGAGCCTGCCGTAAATATGGGCGCTAAGCGTTTAGCATTATAGGTGGGTCTTTGAACCGCGTATACCAAGTAAACGCACATATAAATCAGAAAACGGCCTAACAGCATAGTTACAGATGCAGACAGCTTCGGGTGATGAAACGTTTTGATCAGTCCCACCGGCGCTGGCGCTGGTCAGTGCAGCACTCCAATGGATCCACCAGCCGCCCGTTGCGTCATTTACTTCATCATAAAACACGATCATATCCACTACGCGGTTCAATTTTACTACAAGGAAATGTATTTATCGATTTCGGCTGAGGACGCGCAGACGTGAAAACAGCGATTTATTCAGTTAACGATTAGCAATTTAGTTAGTTTAGTCATTAATAAGTAAAAAAATACTATTATAAATACCTGATATCTAATCACCCGTAAGTACCCGTAGCCGTTGTGTGTGTATGAAGACAAAGAATGTGGATGGATTTGGAGGAAGCGAAAGAAGTCTGTAAAAAGACTGAAAGAAATCTCAGCCTGTCAGGCAGGTTTTTCTGACTAAAATAATAATGACATCTGTATTTAACGAAAAAACATACAAATAAATACTAATTAATTAATTCATTCTGACTAACTAGACGAAGGGGTAAGTCTGAGTGTGTGTGAAAATATCAATACAGAAATACGTTTTTTGCTTAATCATGAAGAGTAGGCAAACCATACATAACGCAAGACATGGAAGATTCAATTAACCTTCCTGTACGGATTGTTAGTGCAGTATTGTATTTCCGCTCTCGCTATCGCACCGCTCGTGAACGTGGTGCATCCGTATCGATATCACACCCATAAACTAAACCGGACTACATAAAGGAACATTATAGTAAAGATAAAACCGCGCTCGTAACTTGTGCTGTGATTGACCACTCCTGACCACTGACCCGCCGCCTCACCACCATGTTAACTATACACTCATCATGTCATCACACATTTGTGAGTTCTACTTCTCTTTACATACTTGTGATATTTCTTATGGGTCCCAAGACATCTGCTTTACTGCATCAGGTAGATCAATACTGGTTTGTTGCTCTACTCGTACAGAATAACTCGTATGCCTGTTTATTTGTAAGTTCTGATTCTGTTCAAGAATTTGGGGTAATCTCGTCTCAGTACAGAGGTCAGAAACACAAAGGGCTATAATGTATTGTAATATTTTACTGTAAAATCAAATAATGTTCACATCCGTAAGGGAGGGTTCGTAATGTCTTGTATTAGGAATTGATCCTTTAAGGGTGAGGAGGGTTGTATTGTGGATGTTATAAAGCAAACAGGAAACAAAATTATTAATAGACATTTTACTAACTGATATAGGTATCATGTTACAAAGTTTCTCTTTGCAAAGTTAAAGGTTCTTTTTCAAGGACATTATTTTTAACTACTACCTATATTTGCAAGAGAATATTAGACAAGACATACACGTATAGATCAACTTAATATATGAGACCTGAATTGTACTCATGTTTCTGGTAATAAAGATTTATCATATACATTTTCAAGTAATGCAATAAATGTTATGAATTTAGTAAAGATAATTCAAAATGTTCGACAATCTTTATCCATCAAACTGTAATTACTTTATTTTTGTCAGGGATCAATTTAAAATTAAATTTATCAGTAAAAATATCGAGGAAAATATTGCGCGTTAACAATAAAATACCTAGTTACTAGCAAAAAGTACCTTTTAATTTTTTTTTTTAAATTTCAATGTATTTTTACTCAAGATGCCCTAAGTTTGATTTTAAATGATAACAACGTCCTCCATTTTTGAAGTCGTGTCAAAAGCTTAGGTTAAAACCACAGTATTGGAGTAAAAAATAAATAAAGTTAAAGTAAAAGACATTTAACTTACACTTCAGCTTAAAACTTTCCATTTCATCCATAAACAAAAAGCTTGCATACTCCTTTAAAGGTATTAGCGCATTGGAAAGCTTATAAATCTGTGTTGTAGGAAAATAGTTTAGTAACGATTGGCTCGCAGCGCTCGTTTGTATCGCGCGGCTGATAACATCTCGCGCCGGATAAATAAACGGCCATTATCACTCATAATATTTATTGCTCGGAACCTTTCAAAGCACAGCGAGCCTTGCGGCACACTGCCCACACAGTAATCTGTTTCTGTTATTTAATTTATCATTAAAATTATATCATATTATTTGACACAAATTTCCTTAGTAGATAAGGCTTGACTGTTTGCTCGCTTCACATCGATGAACATAAATAAACAGATTCCAAAGAACCCGGAGTAAATTCAAAATTCAAACAAATGATGTTCATGACACATAACATCAGCTCGAACTGGCGTTTGAAACCGAAACGCTGACGAAGTTACTACAGACTCAGCTATCTCGTAACTGGTATGAGTTTGTGATGGAAATTTTATCGACATTCATTGTAGTTTTCACTTTCATTAGCAAATAATTTTGGCTGATTGACTCCTAGTTATTTGTTTTTAGATTAATTTAATACCATATCGTCTGTTGATAATACATTTTGAGCTTTATTAATCTACTGCATCCCGCGTGTGTTGTTAAGCGGCTCTCATAGTGAAAGCCACTTTCAGAGGGCTCCTGAGGGGACGCGGGGGGGTGAGGTGCAGAGACAACACCGGGGGGCGGGCAATTGAGGGGGGGTAAGTGCCCGACAATACTTAAACCTAGCCCATACTATACATACCATTGTCTATCTAGATCTGCCCTAGACTTTCGATAAGTGTACGAGGAATTCTCCGAGGGGCCTTTCTCTAATCTGTAATAGAGAAGTAATCCCGCGGGTTTGTACGTTTTAAAATGAAAAATAAAATCTTTATTCTTTAGAAAGTTGCTGTCTCGGCTGTGTCTTCTTTTATTCTTGAATTGATATAAATTGGAATGTAATAACACAGCGAGTGTTGTTTTTAATTGGACGCGCTACAGGACAGGAGACGTTTACATTTGTTTGCGTCTGGAGGCCACAATAAAACCGCTTTAATTGAATCCAGCCTACAGGGAGAGCCGCCGGTTGCCTTGTCTTTGTGTTAAGAACCAAACATAAGGCAACTACTTACATCAACAGAAGTCACAATTCACCATGATGTGTGAAGCCGCAGAATAAAACATACAAGTGAATCCCACTTTTATTATCATAATTAGGGAAACGACAAAAAATACAACATTTTGCCTATTCTTATCAAAGACAATAATATTAAATTAACGAATAGTAAGCAAAATAAAATTAACAAACTTGACTAAGACATTACTAAATTATCCATAACATTTCATTTTATATGACTTTTTTTGCATCCCTCTAACTTTGTCCTTGAGTGTATATATATAAATTAGTAGATTTAAAAAATCTAAAAACCCACGTTTTTAAATGTCCTAAAAATAAGAAAATAACCCTACGGGGCTCCATACGAATTTTATCAAAATCGGTCCAGCCGTTTTATAGTTGTAAATTGCATTGTCATCGGATTTGAAGCTACCCTGAAAATTTCAGCCTTCTAGCTTATCGGGAAGTGCCTCAAAATTGAGTTGCAAAAATCCAACCGGAACGACAAACAAACAAACAAACAAGACAATGAGCGTATAAAAACGTGGGAATATGAAAGTATTGATATTTAACACGCAAAACGGCTAAAGCTATTTCGGCAGAGATGTTTGATGACCTTAATTAACATAGGTATCTTTTTATCCAGAAAAAATGTATATTTTGCTAGGATATTCTGATGAAAAAATAAACCAGTCAAGTTTGAGTCGGACTCCGGGTTTCGTGCTATCGTATAAAATTAAACAATACAATATTTTTCGATAATTACAGCAAAACTTTTTTTTTGTATGGGAGACCACTTAATTTTGGATTGGTTTACGTTTTTAGTATTTGTTGCTATAGCGGCAATATTAATAGACAATCTCTGAAAGTTTCAAGAGTGGCTGTTATGGTTTATGAGATACAGCCCGCTGACAGACGGATGAACGGATAGTGGAGGCTTAGTAATAGGGTCCCGATTTTCACCCTTTGGGAACGGAACCCTAAAAGCTAAATCTATGCAGACGTAGTAGCGGGAAAAAAGCTGGTTGGTTACTAAACAAAAATAATTTAGGCAAATTGATCCAGGATTCATCACAAGTTTCCATTTGTTACAGTTGTCATCCGAGTGTTTTTTACAAAGCTCTCACGCAGTTGAGTGAGAAACTATTCAACACTATTGTAATATTTGCTACAGCTTGCAGCTAGTCGTTTTTGCATGGGGTCTCATGGGAACAGGGTAACTAATGTGATTCATCGCACCCCATCAACTTTTCAATAATCAAATCCAACCCTAGAGTTTGAAGCGGAAGCAAACATAATTAATATTATTTAGGGAGCTGTGGGTACACAAACTTGTGAAATGAAATGAAAAAAGGGTGCGCGTGCGGCGTTTTGTTTTGTTAAACAGCCGGGTGGTGCGCTGGGGGCGCCACTTGATATGCAGATGTCTACCCAGACTGATCCATGAGGTCCTCATACCACGATGTACACCAACAATGGACGATATGTTAACAATACTTCTGTATTTAAAATATAATTAAACAAATTGTAAATGAAAACAATCAAATCAAACTTTAGTTAATTTGTTTCAATATAAGAAAATCGTTTAAAAACAAACAAACTTTTGGATTAAATTTAGCAAATTGCATGAAAACTTAATAACGACGAATTTTAAAGCATTTCGTTTATTTATTTTTGTACAACATCTGTACAAAGCAACACAATTATTTTAAATTGATTTATTAAGGCTTACCAACTAAAAATATTTGTTGCAAATAAAACCGTATGCTGTCGTAGCAAACCGTATGCTGTCGTAGCAAACCGTATGCTGTCGTAGCAAACCGTATGCTGTCGTAGCAAATCAAACTGACTGATGTAATAAAACACATACAAAAGTTGGAACAAAATGTGTCGGCAAGTTTTTATTAGATGTGTGTGAATGTTTGTTTTTATTTGTAATGTTGCTGTTTACATTTTTGATATTTCCAATGATTTTTATCCACTTTTATTTTATGTGTTTGAATTTTGACTTGTTTATCGCTTGTTATTATTTATATTCTGTGTTTTTTCTGGTTATTTAATTTGATTGTGTTTATTGTTTACCCGTTGTAATAATATTATATTTAATAATAATAATAAAATGAAAGCGGTGAATGCTTGCACCGCAAGTAATGTGTATACGCGCGGTACAACTGCAGCTGAGGGGAGTGACTGCAAACGATCAATGAGACAAATAATTTGATCAGATTGCTCTAATCTCACCCTGACACGTGCTGAAGGGGTTCTCGCGCTGACACTAAATCATATGAAACGAAAACCTTTCCTCATATCAAAAGGGAATATGCATGAAAATACTCTGGATATTCAATTAATTTATCGTAAAATATGTATCTGGAACTTGTAATATAGTAAAAACAGAATGCTATATGCAGAATGATAAACATAACTTGTAAAAATCAAGTGTCGCAATCCATAGAAATACATAGAATACCAAGTCGGTTACATTAACAGAATGTCTTCGCACTCGCATGCCTGGCGTGCGCCCAGGTTAGAATTGAGCGATAAACCAGGGATATGTTACCATTAAAAATAAATATATCTATCACGATCGTAGAAGCAAACTTTTATACGGTAGTTGTGTGTCGATCATGTCTTTTGACACAATTTGATTTTATATTTTAGTTATACAATAAGTCAGATATTTTAAATTTAAGATGTTTGATATCATGTGTGTTTATGTGGTATAATATTTTTTAGGATTAATAAAAAAGTTATGCATATTCCCTATTGATTCTCAAATGACAATAGGCATGATAAACCAGTCATATGGAAAGTAATGAATTAATTTTATAGCAGTCTCGATACACAAGTTTTTCATGTAATTTTACTGATTGTCTCCTTTGATAACAGTTTGTTAAACCAGTTCTCAGAAACATGAAGTTGTAATTATAAGGAGAGAGGTTACAACTCGTCAGCTACTTCAGTTTCGCAACCAACCATCGGATTTGTAAATATTTATTTGACCACAAAAGGTTAATAGGTTATTCAAAACATAATATCATAATTTATTGTCTTCCTTATGTCTCAGAACGTAACCACATAAACTCACGCCGTAATGAATCCCTCGAAAGTGGTAGGTAGAGGTGTTACACACCGCGTTTCGCGTGTTTCGGGGCACACCGGCCACTCTCACTGCAACTCCAGTTCACCAGGATCAACAGTGGCGTCCTTTGATCGAATAATACAACTGTGCAATAACGCACAGGCTTTGCTACCGGCTGTCTTGGGACTCGCAACGATCTTAATCAGAAGAAATGGGAGGTAGTAAGAATGCGGTTTGGACTTCCCTCCCAAAAAAGCGGAGACAGCAATTGAAATGGTCCAGAGACCAAAAAACTAAAGGGGAGATAGTCAGGAGACGCCTGACCTTCAAAACACCACGGCATGCCACTAACAGAGGTTAAATTAAATACTAACCTAAATCTTACACCAGTAATTGGTAAAACTTTTAAAAGCACGTAAGTTTCCCTTCGTTTTCGCAAGATCTTTGTAATAAATAGGACTACACGCAGAGACTTGAATCGAATTTAACATGATTGACCGTTCGTCAAGCCAAAGACTACACTCGAACTAGATATGATGGGCAGTATGTATAAATTCTTGACCTGACGTTGAACATTCGCAGAGAGGTGACGGCACCAAGTTAAATGAATAAAGTTTGCCCTTAAAGTTACCATGCCCAGTTAGAAATTAGGCGACGCAATGATCGATTTCTAGCCACGTTTTATTTAACCGTTCTCGCACCTATTCCCTATAGTGTAAATTGAAATAAATGCCGTCTTTTAGTTGAAGGATCCTATTTAGCTCGCATGTTTATGTTGAGTCTCAGTGTGACAGTTTGCGAATCTATCGCCACTATCCGGGCGCAGTGAGGAACACTGCAGCTACAATTTACGGCAACCGATAACCCACGCCCTATCAGGTCGGGTCGGTCGGTTAATTAAAGCACGTATACATATGTCTAAACATTAAAAAATACATTAAATCAATAAGTCTTATATAAACTATGCACGCTAGGACAACCTGTGTCCGGGTGAAAGAAATGAGCTAAACATGAGAGAAATGTAAAAAATAAAAACAATCGTAATACTTAAAAATTGTCTACAGAAATTTATGTAACAATGCATATTTAAAGAATCTATTTAATAACTCGTCAGTATATTAAACTTGTTTAAAATATATTTATTTGATTATAAAGATCATAATATAGTGTACAATTAGTCATTCAATTGAATAATAATAGTAAAAAACAATTCGAATGTCACTACAAAAAAAGGTGAAGACAGTATCCAAGGGAAGAAAATCAAACATCACGCGCCATCATCACTTCCTAAATGGCTTATTCATAATCTAATTCTTTACGGAGACCCTGTATTTAATCTATTTTCACGTAAAAGTGCTGGCTTGAACAAAACATTACATTATCCTTGAGTTATTTTCTTGTATTTTCCCTTAATGTTTTCGTAAAGCAGGTGTGACGAGGCTTACATTAATAACTTGCTAACATTAAGTAAGCACTTATCTTTTAAAACATTATCTTTCAGAATCTTTGCGGCCTCTTTGGCGCAGTTGTGTAAACAACCGACTGCTACGTTAGAGGTTCTGGGTTCGAATCCCGGCGGGGGCGAAACTTTGTGTTATTTGCTGACCAGTCTTGGATGCAGTATTCTTATCTATGTAGCTTATACCATATTGTTGCTTAGATGCTGTGACACAAGTTCTAACGATACTTACTGCAGGGCTGAGTCAATGTGTGTGTCGTGATGTGGTTTGTTTATTTTAATCAGTCTCATGTTGTTTTTCAACTTTCATGGTCAAAGTGAAAGAAAAACAATAATCAATAAGCCCCCCGTCCTCCTGGGCATCAGGAGCAGTATTTGTTTATAAAATAAAAGCTGTCAATAGCATGCGTGTTTTAGTTTATGCAGGGTTCCGTACAAGTAAGAGCGGCTGGTTTGACCAAATAGTTGTCTTATTTTTTTTTACGGATGAACGGCGAACAGGTTTTGTACTATATACTGTGCCATTTAATTAAAAAAAGAGATTTGTTATATAATCATTGTTTATCAATATTTAGTTGTTTAGTAAATGTAAAATGCCAGTTTGTCATTGACATAATTAAAAATGTCGCTTTTCATTCGACTACGGAACACTGACTAAACTTTAGAGTTAGGTAAATATTTTTATTGAAAGGTCGGTAAGTGGGCGGGTGTTGGAACGGCTAGAGGCAAATATTCACGGCTCACAGATATGTTCCAGACGTTATGTTTGATATCGAAGGAACCGGTATAACGTAAACAGAAATTGAAAAAACAAACTGTAAATATCTGGCTTGTTCTATGATGATCACGTTACCAGCTCCAGCATCTGGCTGTATATCTTTTCATCTATTTGTTGTTATAACTTCGGGCAAATCCGTCGAGTTAACGATTAATTTAAACATAAACGCTGATTTCTACGAAGTTCACCTTTCAGTTTAACATTGGTGTTTGTTAGTATCAAAATGTAAGTAGATGCAAACATGATGCAATATATTTTAATTTTATTAAGTTTATTAATTGTTATTTTGCTTACTATTCGTTAATTTAAAAATAGTCCAAAAGATGCCCACAACAAATGGTTAATAACATTGACTTTGACAAGAGACGGGAAAAAATTAACATTTCTTCGTCATCCCAATTTTGTCCGTGAGTCTACTTAATCCACTATTTTCTTAAATAACCTATTGTCCATTAGTCGAACATCGATGTGCCACTTGAGGTCCTGCTATTGGATATGGTAAATTTGAATTGTACTAATAGATAAAATGCATGTCAAACCGCTGACTTTTACTGACGTATTTTGGGATAAAATTACATTTTCAAGCTAGAATAGTATATTTTTGAGAATATATTTCCTTACAATGAATAACAAGCTGGTAAACAAGCGTTGAGCCTACTTTTAAAATCTATAGACGATTGTTATGGTGCCCACAAGTGCTTTTATCAATATGAATAAACTTTGGGCTCCTGTAGGAACAACTTCTAATGCATTCTAACAGGTTGTTCTCTCAAACAAGTTGAAAGTGCAATAATGTAAAGTTTTGGAGAGAGTACGGTTTATACGAAGCGGTATGTAATAGTTGCTTTGACCGTAAACTGAAGTAACAACCATGAACAGACTTCCGTTTGACATGCAAATGACAAGTTATGATCGAAACGAGCCGCTGTCATGTGTGCAGAGTGTTTTACATATTGATAATGACATGCGACTCTCAATGTAATGTCTACTCAGAAACGATAAAAAACGAAGTACTAGCCGAATGTTTGTGTGTTTCCTTCTACGAAAGTCGGGACGACGATCGGCAGATCCATTAATTTCGTATATATATTACATGGAGCACAGCCCGAACACACCGACACATTGATTTCGTATATATATATATTACATGGAGCACAGCCCGAACACAGCGACACATTGATTTCGTATATATATTACATGGAGCACAGCCCGAACACACCGACACATTGATTTCGTATATATATTACATGGAGCACAGCCCGAACACACCGACACATTGATTTCGTATATATATTACATGGAGCACAGCCCGAACACACCGACACATTGATTTCGTATATATATTACATGGAGCACAGCCCGAACACACCGACACATTGATTTCGACAGCAGTGTTATCGTTGATTTTATGTTCGGTCGGTTTATCGGTCGGCCCAAAGTTTCGGTGGCGGCGTTCACGATTAGATGTCCACGAAAGGTATGCATGAAGATGTAACGAAAACGAAAAATAATACGACACACAAGTATGCAAATGTATATTTCGTTAAAGTTAAGTTTCAGCACTTTTCCATCGCATTTCCGATTGATCCAACCAACCCCAACGAGGTCTAAAGTAATAATATTTTTCGATACATACTTACTTAATTGCAAGCCAGCCGCCATTTGATCGGTTTTGAAATAAGATCGAATGTTACGTCAAATTATACATGATTTTTAAGGCTGTTAATTAGATAATAATTAACGTTTTGTAAAATGTGATGACGTTTGCTAATGTTGAAGTAGCTAGTCTACAAACAGCAATATGATACCTTTAGTTTGACGTACTTACCATGTATTTGATTTGTTTAGTCTACGTCAAGATCAACTATTTAAAACTTTTGGAGGATTTTGTGTACTTTCGGTTGTGAATGTAAATTTCAATTGTACAGAATCGAAGACTGTACAAATTCGTAAATTTTAAACAAATATCAAAGAACGATGAAATAAAAGTAATATGTTGTCATGTAATTTAATATTTTGTGTCTTCATAAGGCGCAGATGTTAACTATTGAACAAGAATATATTTACTCGTGTAAACATATTATGCGTAGTTTGATGTTCAACAAAATAGCAGCGATCACAGCATTATTTGAACCTAAATGATTTGTATCGCACTCGACTCGAGTACTTAATATTCTTAATGGAATGGAAAATTCCACAGCGATGGTACGCGATTTGGGAAAAAAAATAATGAGATATCTTGTTTAAGAATACCTATAATTTCAGTTAAAACCTCTAGACATTTATTGGAGTCATTATTTTTAAATAAAATTTTGAGAAAACTTGATTATTTTCGTAGGCTTTTAACCTTTATGTAAACTGGTTCCGTTACGAATTCTGAGCTAACAGATCAAAGCTAACAGACATGAGTTGCGCCGCGTCGGTACATCAATGCCTCATTTATTTAGAGCTGACCTGATTTAGTAACGACTAACGTTACACAAAATACAAACGAGCACATTTTATTTCTTTAGTTTGACCAACGTTTTGGCATTAACTTTCCAATAAGCTACACCACCCACTGTCAGCTTCTTGAAAATGTTTAAAGAGATATTCCGTGGAAGTGGTGCTGTAATGAGACAGAATACGTCCTAGTTCCCACGCGTGGCGTGGCGTGACACACAGCGTGACACGTTGTCACCCGCGGCGCTGGGCATCTGTCAGTGTCACCACATCTCCTAGCGCCGCTTTGTCACAAACGTCAACGTCCGGCGTTTGATGTCCACCTCACAACACAAATAAATAATTAGCAAGACATTTGTTTTCAATCCTCACAACGCGATGTGAAATAATTAATGAGCCGTTTCCTCTGTACGAATAAATAGTTCAATAACGTGTCGCGATAGTAAGCAAGCCTTGAGGGAAAAATCCGAGGCGTTTGATATTTATTTTAGGAGTGGTGGATCTGTTTTACGTGTAATTTGCATTTTGATGGCACTTGTGTAAATCACAGTGGCATAGCGGCGGCGGAGCATGATACAATAACTGTCAGAGTAAATCATCATTATGGTGAGGTGACGCCGGCGCTACGCCTGCCATCATGATGCGGCGCGCCGAGTGGGGCTGCGGCCACGCAACGACACCAACAACACTCTTCATAACTAACATATTTAAAAACGTCTAAATTAAACCTGTTATTTTTGTCTCCATACTTCGGTATGTCCTTGAAAATTGACGCTTTTGGTTTGCTATAAATAAACTCAGTTGACAGATACATTGAGACTTGGAGGTGAAATAAAAACAGTTGTTTAAAAGTAGAATGTTACCTGGTTTGTATTTACATACTTTGTGTTTAAGATATCTCCATTGAATGACGTAACTGGTCCGTTTTACACAAGCTTGTCCTCGTATAAATATTTTATCAGACCCGCGCGGTGGGTTCCTAATCTGGGTTGTTTGCTCCTGAATAAATAACATCTGAAATAATCGGGCCCATTTAAAAACCGCTCCAATGTGGGATCACATTGTGGTCGTCGTTTGTTTACTGACCATAATCAAAGGTCTTGCGGAACCCTAAATATAGAATAGACCCAACGTCCGGGCAAATACCATTTTATATTTTCGAAAGTGACGTGACGACTAACAAAGATTATTATTAAAAGTACAAAATTTCAAAGTTATTTGATATAAATCAAAAGTCTTATTATTCACACGCGAGACATCTCAAGTTTTATTGAAATCTTTAAAGATTTTTCAGCGTAAATTATTTTATTTTTTAGGTTATTTGTCACGGCTGGATGGTGTTTGAATCGAATAAATATCTTCACAAACGTTACAGAAGATCCGGCGGACGGTCACGTTTTGTAAATAAAACATCAAAATTGAGGTTAACATTATAAATCCTGCTACAAAATATCCGGATATCTTTTGTGGACGTTTAAAATTAATAAATCAGTCGGTTAGCAAGGCAGATGCATCTCGTAGATATATCATCCGTCGGTTGCATTTGGTTGCAACATCAGAGAGTAGGGCGAGGAAGCGACGAAGTAAAACACTTAACAGCCAATACTCAATAAATAAATGCTCGTCTGTTCCCTTTAAGACTGGACTTCCTCTGCCCCACCCCTCTTATCCAACCCACTTTATCTCGATCGGATTCCACGGACGTCACACAACTATTAAAAAAGCATGTAGAGGTCACGAACCTCGTAGTATTTTTTGTGATTCAATTGTACTAACTATAACTCTTACTCGACTAGTTAAGTTTGATTTATGATATATGTGAGAACTTTGTGAAGGAGTCGCAAGAAAGGCTTCATTTACATTTGTACCTTTACATAGTATAAAAGGCTAAGTCACAAGCTCACTCAATATTGTTAAACGTAGATAATTAACATCTACCATGGTCAACGAAAGCGATTACCTAACGGCAGACGTGAGGATCAAATGTCAATTGTACACAAAAAACAAGTGACAAAAAAGTAAAATAACTACAGTGAAGATAGTCGCATTAAAATTAATAAAACATTACCAAACACTCATGTTGCAATCGTGTATGGCAGTTATCTGTTTTAGGATATAAATCACTTTAAAGTTAAAATTACATAAATGCTTTTCAAGCAGATTTATTCAGCAAGTTAATGAACTTTTAAAATGAACAACTTCATTAACAGTACCTATGTCTGCATCCAATTAAAACTTTGTACAAAATAACAAATTGTTGGAGCTATCTCTAAATCACAGCTTTTCTGCATCAATAGACAAACCAGTGAAATACCTAAAAATAAACATTTTATTGAAAATTTGATTTGAAACTTTTTAACGTACAAATAATAATAGTAAAACATACTGAACATTGCATTAAATAGACTTTATGTAGCTCTGAAAATAAAACTCATTTTCTCTGCAATATTTTTCTCGAATCTCGAACATTGCAAAAACCATTTTAAATATCAGCGACTCGCAGAGGCCTCGACACGAACTGTAACGAGTTCTTTGTAAAGTTCCACAAGTTTCCAAGAGTTTGAAGTTTTACAAAAGAGCTGGTCTGCCGGCGACTCGATCTGAACTGAATTCATGTTCAGTGCGAACTTATACAAGTGTAATGAAGTGAGTTCATGGATCAGTGAAGATATTCACAAGTCATCCGCGCATGCAGTCACAATACGACGCGTGCACGCCACCGGCCGGCGTCGTTGCATTCAAACGCTGCCCTCGAGTACTTTACATGCGCCGGCGCCGCTCCGCTACGCACTGCAGCTCCTTGGTTGCAACATCGCCTATTTTATCAACATTTATGAATTCAGCACGCTATGTAATGATAACATTAGTAATTGTGATGAGGTGACCGGCAAGTCATCGCATCGCAACCAACGAGTCGTCCTATAAAGAACATCATTATCCAAAACTAGTTCCACATTCCAGCATCTATAAACCAGCGTTTAGACTTGTTTTGCCCTAATTTGAATAACATCTCGTTGTTTTACATATTAACTGTCACTGGAACTGATTTGATAAGCCTGTGGTTGGACTTACCATCTGAAAACCATTTTTTATGTAATTGTTTTTTTCTTGAATACCTCAATGTGTCTTTAAAATTTCAGATTTTACCTGTACAATATAGATTACCGCTACTAGGTATATATTCAGTAAACATATGGAGCATTGTCTCTTGTTTTCAGTTATTATTTATTTCTGAGGCGCACCGTGTAGCCTAAAACAGCCGCGGGCCCGCCTTTAGTCTGATACGGAAATAAAACTGATCAATACAAGTCGAACGCTGACCTTTACCCACTAATATATTCCTGGTGAAACAATTAAATATTCAGTAGACATAAAACAAGTCGCAGCCAGCCCCGGCTCCATCGTAATGGAGGATTGTATTCAGGACGTTGCTCGGGGAATTGCACGCTGAACCCCAAGCTACTCTACAGAATGGAGGCCAACAAATCACGTTTTAGTTTTTTACGTAATTTGACTTCTATAAAGGATCGCTCCTGTGTATTGAGCTTGTGAAAACTGTGATTTTTATCCTTTTTGAGTTAAAACATCAGTTTCAAATTTGTTTGTGTACATACCGTTTCTTCAATGTAGATTTGTTTTTGAAGAGTTGGATGATATATTGGTTTAATTAAGCTTCGTCGAAACCGTTTAGGAGCCTACAAGTCTAGTAACATTATACAGTTTCTTTTGGCTCAAAAATAATATGTGACACCGTTAGTGGTTACAATGGAACGGTCCCGGTCCCCGCTTGGCAGGTGGCGTGCATCGCGGTGTGACAGATGACAGTAATCACGTGTCATTACAGTCTGCACCGCGCCGGCACTGAACACCGAGCCTCCCGTTAGCAGATGTACCTTCGATCAGGTCGTGACTACCTCTACATACATGACTTCTAGAAACAACAAGTACCCGGGGCCCTCTGAAATGCCGCCACCGAAACTTCGTGTCAATCGATAAATCGACCGAACATAAAATCCACGATAACACTGCTTTCGAAATAAATGTGTCGGTGTGTTCGGAGTAAGGTTTTTGATGCAATATATAAAACAGAACAAATGTATCTGCGAGCCAGGCTGACCCAACCGAAAGACAGTAAACACGCGAACATACGGTAGATACATCGTTTATCGTTATTTCGGAGTAGACGCGTTAGTTATATTTGCATGCTACCTAACGCTGCTTCGACTCGCAATTAAATTAATCACCTCGTAACGAATGAGGAATCTGTCCTAAGGTAGGATACCGTTAGGACGCTGTTATAGGAAGTGCGTTTATGGTAATCGTTGTATTCCACAGTGATTAAAAGAAGTGGCGATACGTATTGAATAACGGTGGGCAGTAGCTTGCCTGCCTTACAAGGAGCTGTGTGCTTCGTTGCCTCATTACGATATTACATTACATTCTATGGAAACATTGCTCAAGCGAGGTTTCATACAAAAAACTTGCCTTTACGAGCATATAATGAAACATTATAATGATTGACTGACAGCAAACAGCAAGATATTTATTTACATACTCATTGAATTGCCTATTTTTAATCAGCCCTTTATATTAACTGTTTTGTATCATTTATTGGCAATTAAGAAATGTTTTGGAAATTAAAAACTATTAAGTAGGTATCAAATTAAACGAGCGAGCAACGAGTGAAGTTCTTAAAGTCTACTGGAGCATTCCGACGTTAGAACGAGTATATGCATGTATAAATGTTTGTCAGACGATAACTCGGGTATGGTTAATCGGATCGTCGTGAAATTTGGTAGGCGGCATAATGAAGCATAGGTTATTATTAAAATATGAGCCGAATCGGTGAAGGGCTTACCTAGATATGGGAAGTCGCGAGTAAACAGTTTGGAGCGAATCACTAGTTTATCTGTATTGTTGGATACGAGTGGATAAGTTCGCCTAAAATCCTGCGGTGTGTATATCTAGTATATTGTTAAAAAAGAACAATATCTTTGTTTTCTTCTATTAAATGACAACACTGGTAAATAGTACAGTCTCCTCTCCTCATGTTTTGAGCTTCCCTCAAGTTTTCCGCAGTTCCGTACAAAGCTGGCTAAGACGTTATCTTATTTCAATTCAAGTTGTAAACACGAGGCACACGAACCTTTCCGTATTATCGCACTAACTTGCGATCAGTTAAGCCGTGCTCGTTCTTACCTGAGGATGAAGTTACTGCAGTCTGCGACCACTTCACTGACAATACGGAAGATAATATGAAAAAAAGTATTTAGTTGTTTATTTATTTATTTATAGGTCCAAAACAGATAACAATCGAACATTACAAAGAAAAATTAACATAAAAAACAGCAGCTATACTGTTTATCCTTATAGTTGGACACAACATTTTCATTAACAACAAATCACATTGCTAAAAGTACCAAATAACAACACAGTAGGAACACTTAAAAACTAGTTTTAAAAGAATACTTACATATAAAATAATTATGATCAGGACAGTAGTTTTAAAACAATCATTCATTGCGAAATCTATAACATCATCAAAGACTTACTTAAATTGTTTTCTGTAATCACATACTTGCATAGAGTTTAGCTAAAAAGTTTTATTGCAATTTTTGTATCTACTTAACGATAGAACGAGGGGTCTTAAATTAATATTAAATTAGTATATACAGTTTTTCATAGATATATTGTATTAGAATTACCTACGTAAAGTAATACAATAAAACGTATCAAATTATCAATGAGAAAAGGACAGTTTGCTTTGTAAATAACTGTTTCGAGCTTAAATAATTTTATTTTTAGCTATAATCCCAAGTTATAGCTTTTTCGTCAGTTGAGTTTAACTGAAACACACATACACAAACGAAAGACCGAAAACATTAAGCTCATTGAGATAAAAAGTCAACACACGCGTTACGCTGTAAAACATCCAAAACGCGGAGACATGGCATTTTCGGAATACCGTTTTTATTAGTGCTAAACACGATTATTGCGTTTAAACATATATATATAGATTTTATTGCAACAATATTCATGGCAAAATTAATGAAATGTCAGTAGGCAAATGAGAATCAAATTACTGTTCGAGGTACTAACTGGCAGGTTTGTTATTTGTTAGGAATTCCAACAGCACAGCATAGAATCAGGTTTTGATATCCAAACTAAAGATTTAAATAAAGATAAACGAGAAAATCCGATTGGCCAAGTAAGGCGACCATTATTGCCACAAAACCACAACAAAAGCACATAAACATGCTACATTACATACATTTACTGTAACATCCAATGTGTTGTATTCAACGAAGTCAGTTATTAAATTACTGAACAGGGAATATGCATGAAATTTAATTTGATTATTCAATCAATTTATCGTAAAGTATATAAAATTTTTATTTTTATAGTGAAAACAGAATTAAAATTGAACGACAAACTAGGGAGATTATAACCATTTGATGTAAATATATCTATTTCGCTCATCAGAACAACCTTTTCTATGGAAGTTATATGGCGACTGTGTACTTTGACGTCATAGTACATATCGGATCTATCTGTCTAACCAACGACTTTGAAGCTTTATTACTTAGTTAATAAGTCAGACATTTGAGAAAATCCAACGGATTTGTGTAAATATGTGCTATTGAATTATATTAAATAAATAGCAAAAAGTTATGCCTGTTCCCTATCATCAATTTATTTGCTAAAGAAGGATTACTTCATCTTTTTTTACAAGAAACGTGATTTTTTAGATTTTTTTTGTTTTCCATTCTTTTACGAAGTTATTCAAAAAGTACCTTGTACGATTTTAACCTTTATGTGTGAGTCCGACTCACACTTGATGGATTTTTTTATTTTTAAACGGTTTTATTTAGCTCGACCAGTTTGTATGGGCCAAATTTGGTTAATGTATTTTATCCCCTTCCTGTTGATAGATCGACCTGATTTTTGGAACACACCTTTAGTTCTGATGACAATGCAATATAAAATATTCAGTATTATTGTAAAAAAACAAAATGGCGGACTGCATGTTTTTTCACGATCCCCTCAATATGGGTATCACATTAAAGAGCTTGACTAGAAGAATATAGTACACCATGAAAAAAATGCAATATGGCCGCCAAAGGAAAAACGAACAACGACTTTAATTTAAATAAAACTGTGTTTAAAAACCTTTTATCGTCGTTATTATGTCTCACTAAGAAAAAAAAAACACGACCTACCTGATTTTAAGCAGTCACCCTATGTACGCTTGCAATCTGATTCCCTGTAAGGATTTATGCAAAGAGAAGTGCACTAACGTCCCATCACAGCGTTGTGCCGGTCGCCAGTGGTGCCTCCCGTCGTCGTTAGATGGCGGGCATGTGTCAGTGACGTCGCCGGATATTACCTCTCAATGCCAACATCACGATTTGCTGTATTTTGAACACATCCTTTGACAGTAACTTTATTATGATACAAAGAACAGATACTGAAAAGGATCACGACTGTAATCATATTTCTTTATAAATCTCCGCTAGTTTGCTTTGAAGTACAGATTCCCTTGTCCTTGTAATAAAATAGTATGAGTTTATCATAGCGAGCTAAAGAAATACACATACACAAGTAAAATTTTAATAACATTTTTGTATGGTTTTTCAGGACGCAGATGGAAAACAAAACGCTTTATTAAGAAAAGTCCTGCAAGGTCTTCGATTTTATTTTGGAGGGATATATGCTTTTTATGTCTAATACTAAAATTTTTCATGAGGAAAAATCTTCCCCTGAAAATGTTCGTTTGTGTCAAGTCTTTTAGGCAAGATTTCTCTTGTTTTGTTTTCAATTAGCGTTTACTTGCATACAATCATAGATGCCATACCAGCTTTTTTAACTATACAAAAGGTAATCATATTTAAAAAAAATGCGATACGAGGATTTCACTCGTCGCCTACGTTATGTATTATTAATTTCTACAATTGATTTTTTACCTTTCAATCGGTATAGAGTTTAAAATGTAGGTAATATTTGTGATATTCGTATCAATGGTACACAATACACGTGTAATGTCTTTGCACGCACTCGCATCAGTGCACAATGACAATGACAGCTCACATGACAGCTCCACTGACATACTGCTCTAGCTGATATGATACCTCATTTGAAATATGCCTAGAAAAAGTCATCTTTATTCAATTGCTCCTTGAACTTATGATCTATGGAAAACAATAATAAAATGTATACTGTTTGTTTACAGAAAGTTTTGAAAAAACCAGTTATCTCTGAATCTTGGGGTTTCCTTAGTCCATCTACAAACATGAGTTTTATGATCTGTGAAAAGCTGTGATATTTTTTTGCTTCGATTATAAATTTGAATACTTGTACTCAGGTATAAAATTTGCATCGTCAGTGAGGAAAGTTTGTGTTTCGGAGCGTGCATCCGGGGCGTTTCACTTGTTAGTCCACAGTTGGTGCGCAGTGGATCACTCGGTCAAGTTTATGCCAAATATACCCGCGAGTGTGTGCGTGTGTGGGGTGTTACAACATGAGGTTATTTCCACAGAGCGCTGCGGCGGCGGATCATGAGCTGCTAATGGACACGCCTCATGCTTGTGATTCATGTTATCTGCTGTTGCTACAAACCAACGGAGCATTTAATACTTCAACTATATCTCGACCGCATGGTATTAAAGATAAAAATAGATGAAAATCTGTAATAAATTATTTATCTCGATAGAGCTTCAAAGAACATGTTGTTCCCGTCATCTTATTCTTCTGATTACGTCAACAGAAAGCTGAGTTAAAAAATGTTATGTTAAAATAATTTCTTTTTCACTTTCTTTTCCACAAATTGCAGAGGTGAAAGATAGGTATAGGCGAGTGAGTGCGGGCGTGACGTCACGCGGCGTCAAGGACTCGTGACCTTGAGTGTCGTCGGGTGACATCGGGCGCGCTCGGCTCACGGGCGTCGGATCTCTTCATTCCGTATGCGATCCTGGTACTCAGCTGAAAGCACTTCCATCAGTTATGTTCTCAAATTTTCTCCAAAACAACGGATAAGTCATTCTTATTTTTAAAGCTAATGTTTTCTTGCAAGCCGTGTTCAAGTCTTTAATCTTGTTGGCGGAATCATCCATCACTTACGGAGAAGCTCCTGATTTATACTGATTTATCTGGGAGATCATAAACGTGAATTACTTTTGTTTATAAACATAATTAGTTACGTCATAGTCATTACTCTGGAGTTGAATCTCACAAGTTATCGTTAATCTCCTGTTGCTTATGTAATAAGTTGAGAGTACGTTCTGGAGAAATAATAAAATTCCAGAGAGAAAAGAATTGAACGCAAAATTTTGCTACAACAGGACCGAAATAATACGTATTGATTTAAAAATATAAGCTCTGTTGGCCGCCCACGCACACGGGTCACGCACGACAACTTTTAAACATTTCACAAAATTTTTAACGTTCCTTTGATTTATCGCCGAAGGATTATTTCTGAGCGTTTATTTTAATATTTGGCTCTCGGTCCGAGCGACGCGACCTAGCGGCACGGCATTACGCCCTGCTCAAATGTTATTCAACGGTGAGACCTAACTACGTACTTACTACTATTTATGAATTTATATAAAAAGGCCTCATTTAAGACACCAGTATCTCTTGAAGTCAGATTACAAGGTTGAACATTTGGCTAAATCGATGCACATGAATATTAATGTGGTCGCAGCACTCGGCTGTCCAAAGACTCGAATCTCCAAGTAAAGATCCGCACTGAAATTGCGCTGCCATTTTTAGAAAACAACTCACAAGCCGTCCAATAAATATCGCAGTAAATTGTTTTACCCTTTAAAAGCAGCGCTTGTGGAGGATGCAGAGATATAATGCCTTCCATTCGCACAAACACCGAAAAAGGAGTAATTACTTCAAGGTATACCAATCTACAACTACCTACATGTTACAACACGGAGAGCAATCAAAACTTAAAAATGGTTGACAGTGAAAAATATATTGGTTGTATAACTTTGACAAATTTATGTAACAGACGGAAATTTCCCAGTGAAAAATAGTAGATTCATTTGAATTTAAATATAGAATGGGTTGTATAGACAAAAGGCTACTGTTTCAAATTATTTTTAGGCATTTAACGAGTATGGTGAAACATAAAGCAGGGTTATGATTGCATAACCCTGCTCTTTACTTCGCCGTAGATCGCTACTGGCCTCACATTGGATATGTTTTCACATGAATTTAAGTCGAAAGAGAACGTTCGAATATGGAACTTGGAACAATCCCAATGTACTAAGTACTAGTTTGTATGGGCGCGCGCACAATGCATGCGAGTTGTTCGTACGTAAACTAAAGTACGTTTAGTCACGACAATATCCAAACTATTTGCGATTTGTTCGCACGTATCAAAGATCGAACGCGATTCAGTGCGGGCACTCAATTCGTACGTTTACGAACGATCAAGTTCGTATCCAGTGTGAGGCCACCCTTAAAACATGCTTGATATTATTTATATAATAAGTAAAACCTTCCGAGTAAGTTTAGTTTAGTAGTTGATATAATAACGCAGCAGTCAAGTGTTTAGTTCATTCAACTGTAACAAACTCATTTAACAAATTACAAGAGAATTCTTAACTTAAATCAAGTTTACAAAAAGTTCAATTGTAATACTTACTAACAATAAATTCGCTCGTTAATACAATTCCGAAGTATTTTGTTAGGTAAATGTATTTCCATTATGAGGCTTATTTCATTTGTTTCTTTACTTGCTTTTGTACAATACAACAGAAATCTGAAATCGAGCAATAAAGAATCAGTAGTAATTCAATAGAGCTGGCAATTTGTTGGATTGCCTGTGAGATGAGATCCCGAGCTTTCAGACGGTGAATACTAATTCACGTCCGGTACCGGAACTGTATCAAATACGAATAATACACTCTAAAGGAAAAAATATTACATCCGACAATATAATGAAGAGAGCGTCTGCGAATTTATTTAATAACGATTAAGCTTTCAACCGACTGACAAACAAGAATAGAGACAAACCACATAAAGAAGCTGTTACTGAAGCATTTATTGTTGAAAAATCAAAATCAGAACCATTTCGAACCCTTTAGCTTTCAAAGAAACATCTACACAGTATACCAGTTTTCTTTCCCATGTAACTTACAAATCATTAATTCTAATTAGCTAATGACAGAACTTTAAACAACCAAAATACCTAGGCGACACCTGATGGATTCTGGAACTTTCTTTTAGTTTCATGGTGGAACTTCGCTGATGTGTTTTATAAACCGATTCAGTTAATTACTTTTTGCAAATGATCGATAAGTTAACGCCCTCAAACATTTTTTCTCAGCTCCTTACCTGTGGGAATTGCTATTCATGCATAGTTTAATAGTGTAGGAAGTGCGTATAAGGCGTGGGGATTGTGGAGTCAGGTATGGAGCGGGTTGTGGAGGTCCCGTTGGTTGAGGATTGTGGGAACAGACCCTCGGGGACCTGACCGACTAGTTCTGCCTGTACTGGCTCGACCGGTACTGTGACTACTACTGCGTTACTTACATTTACAACGGTCGATATTCATGCTATATTTTTAAATAATGTTTTATGTTGTAGGTTTGTTTTGATGTTGACTATGGTATAGTGCTGTGTTTTCTGATTTCGCTTTCCAGCCCCCAGAGACAAATTATATTTTCAGCGTTAACACCCACAGAAATCAAAAATGTTGTGAAATGATATTTTTTCGCGCTGGAGTTACGTCACTGTTATGTCATTTCCATACGTTTTTATTTTCTTTTGGCGTTAGCGTTTGCGAAAAACGACATTTCTGCTAAAAAGGTATTTAGTATCATAAATAATGAAATTTATAAAATATATAGATTTCAAATCAACGAGAAAGCGTACAAAACATTAATTATAAAATTCTCCATGACACTCACTTCAAAACCTTCCAACAAATCAAATTAAAAGTGAAAACATAGCAAAAAAGTTTGAGGAGACTTGAAGCTGACTTTTTAATAATACTTTTTATTGAACGTTGTAAGTGGTTTGATAGCGTCTCAAATAGATGGCTACTAACTATACTACGAGTATATGCATCTATGATCATGTGCGGTTGGGTACGAACAGTTCGCAAAATTAATAGGAAATTGATTTCAAACCTCATGAGCATGTGGAATGAGTTTGACGTTATGCTATAACCGGTCATTACTACGAAGAGTTAAATGATCTACTTCTGCAACCATCATTTATTGAAGACTAGTTGACCCCACGAACTTTGTACCACGTGACTATTCCTTTGGGATCATTTTCACCTTTTACACCTACACTGTATAGAGCGAATAAAGTAAAAAAAGTATAATTCAATTGATCCAGCCTTCTTCGAGTTCTAGCATGACTAACGAATAGCTTTTTATTTTCATTGTATTAGATTTTTTTTACGACCGTACAATCAATTGTATTTATATATAAATTGTATTGGAATGCAATTCAAGCGATATCGACGGAAGGATTGTCAACTGAAGGTTTATCAGAATTGGGAATGTCATTCGCAGACAGCGGCGACAGGAGGCAGTAATGGCGGCCAAACCAGTCGCGTTTCCGTCTGGTACAGGTTTAACAACCCTGCGGCAGCCCGAACATATTTATTGCAAGAGTATAGAGTCGAAAATTCCGTGGTATGACAGAAGTTGTTGGTGCAGTCCCAGCACTGACCATGTTAACGTCTGACTCGTTCGTCGCTTTGTCGTGGGAAATGCGAAACGATGCTTGTCCGACCAAGGACGCGAATGAAAAAATCGATTTCACGTTATTTTACACATAATTGGCATCATATGGGACGGCATAATATTTCGATAAAAGTGCCGTCAAGGCTTTCATTTTTCAAGACGGGAAAGGAGTACTTATGTTGTAGCAAACAAGGAAAATTCAATACCTTCAAATCCTTCAACTAGAAAACCACTATTTTGATCGTTTATTTGAAAACACATCTCATGACATGGAGGACATGGTAGCTCAGTTTGTTACGTGTCTTGGATAACCGACCGACCCGAGCCGACCGGTCGAGGGTTCGAGTCTCGGGTTACCGTAAGTTGTAGCTGCCATGTTTCTCGATGCGCCCGGATAGTGGCGACAGATTCGCAACCTGTCACACTGTCGACATAAACATGCGAAGAGCGGTGTGTAGCGCCTCTGCCTACCTCTCCCAAGGGATAAAATCGTGAGTTTATGTATGTCTTATGTTATTCGACAAAAACTCTCTATATCTCGGGAATCCCTAAACCGATTGGGCTCAAATTTAGTCACAATCTCTCAATCTCAATCTCTTTTTGCCTTATTATTCCACTTACCAAATCTCACGACGATCCGACTAACGATTCTCGAGCTATCGCCGGACAAATATTTATGCATACATACACAAACGCCGGATTGTACCATTACACTCTGAGAACATTTTCTCGCTTCGTTCGTTTATGAAGAACTAATTCGCACGTGACTATTCGTAGATGTTTTATGTCATAAGTATTTGAGCTGTAGCTGAATGTCCAACAAATTCATTTGATTCTCAGAACTTGTTCATCGCTCACTTTAATTGTAGGTTAGTTGAATAGCAGTCACTCAACTTTTGTTACAATACTGAAATCATATTAGGAGTAGAGCAAGAGCCGGTGATCACATTACACGTTGTCTGAGTATCTTCATCTATAACCAATTTGGGAGTCACTTTACTTCAGGCGAGCACGAGACCGTGACTTCGCCCGCGTAAAAGTTATTCCCTGTATCATTTTATTTGATCTATAGCAATTTATAATACAACATACTAACATTATGTTATTGTAAGCTACTAACATATGATCAACATAAAAAGGCAGAAAATTTTATCTTTTTGTATACAAATTTTTATTGCCCAAATTTTGTTGATTGAGGACAGACAAACCAAAATAAAGATCCTTTTTAATTTTATCTATAATTAAGTTTAGTTGTGGATTAGATTGAACGGCTAATTAAGTTGGGTACCGACTTCGAGCGGCCGACGCTGATGACGGCGCGCGTTCGCCGACGAGCGGATAAGTGTCAATATCCTGGAGACTTGTAATAAGTTTCCCTTTAGGATGTAGTAGCGGTAATTTGAAGTTGTTTACTGTCGCCAATCTCGGAGGATCCCGGCTCAAGAAATCCCGAACTCCTAAATACTTTTCCGCAGGACGTTTATACGACGTGCTATTAGAAAAATAATAAATAACTAAATCAGGTATAAAATTGTATGTGACCAAAATAACTAGGAAATATAATTCTCTCCAAAAGACAGAGAAATTCGATATTTTTGCAGACAACAGTATTAAAGCCTATTTTAAGTAGTGTTATGTTTGTTTGCTTTTGCCTCTGACACAGTAATTTGTTCGTTTTATCTATGAAATTATTATGTTGATTTGTTTGTTGTAATTGGTTTACATTATATTATATTATTTTTATTTATTATGTATTTGTATATTTGGACATTAAGTTTTAGGCAAAAAATTTACTCGGTTTTTGATGTTTTAAATGTTTGACTTTTTTTTTCATGCACGCTGTCTTCACCTTCTTTATAGTGACATTTGACTTGTTTTTATACTGTGATTGTTCTTCACCTGTATGAATGAGTGCACACTATGTTGGTGATCTTTTTAATAAAATAAAATAAAATAAATAAACACTTTTTGGTAACATATTGTGTCTTTTAAAAACTCAAAAACAACACCAAATACTAAAGGTTAACAAGATTTTGTCGACCTCGGTGGCGCAGTGGTTTAAACAGCCGACTGCTACGCTAGAGGTTCCGGGTTCGAATCCCGGCGGGGGCGGGACTTTTTGTTATTTGCAAGACGCATTGTTTCGCTTACCGGTCTTGTATGTTGTATTCTGATCTATGTAGTTTATACCATATCGTTGTTTAGCGCCTGCGACACAAGTTCTTACGATACTTACTGCAGGGCTGAGTCAATGTGTGTGTCGTGATGTGGTTATTATTATTATTATTACAAATTTTGAAGGTTTAAAATAAATAGCAACATATAACATAAACTCTATGGTTGCCTTTCTTCCTAACCTTTTAAATGAGCTAAGGCCTTGTTCCCTCTCAGATATATTATAGCGGTCGTAATGTTGTTTGGCTAAGATAAAAGGGAGGCCACCTGAAGTAGCACGAACCATATTATTTATGTGCATTCATAAGTCAAGACGGGCAATTTTTATTTTTATGTATTACCCTCCTTTACGATAGAAATAAACAGATATATAACAATCATGTTTTCATATCTTTCATTATAATGACATGACATTACGTCTTTTATCCTTAAAGTAAAAATTATTTGTTAATTTTTGTATGTCTGTCTGTTTAATGGTTCTATCCAACTAATCTCCAAAATTATGACATGACACTGGCCGATTAAATAGTTGAAGTAGATAGCTGAACAAACTTTTTATCTCATAAAAATCAATATGGCGACGTTTTCATATACTTACCTACATAGGTCTTGGTAAACACGTTTGCCAACTTAAGAGTTTAACTTAGGAGCCAGTTTTCTTACGTTTTTTGGGCGACAATACCACTTAAAAAAATTTGGTATGCGGTTCTAAAAAGTCTCGACAGTTTTTGTAGCGGGTTAGGGAATTTTTCAGAGAAATGTTTTCATTTGAGGGGTTTCTATCTTTCGTTTAGGGGATTTATCCTTGGCACGGTTAGCGACACTTTTGTAAAATCATTGCCCTCTGTATCATATTCTAAGGTAGTGGTGGACGTAGTCGCGGGCAGATGCTAGTTTACAATATAGCCCGAGCTCAGCCGTTTACAAGTTACCGCTCGTTCCTTACTAAACTCATTACACAACTTATTTAATGAAAATAAAGTTCACTTTGTTAAAACAATTTGTTCGAGACGTCTCGGGGCGGGGGGGAGGTACCTCGAATAGAATTATTTTGAAGTAAACATTCCATTATTAACTATCTCTCCCGCCTTGCTTTTCCTGGTAAACCGATGAACTAATGCTGTTTTCTACGCAAAAAAAAAATTGCTCTGATTTTAGCGTTAAGAAGATGCATGCCATCACCGCGTCATTAGTACTACTCACTTTGGGGTCACTTGCTAGGTGATCCGTCTACTTGTTTGCTTGAAGTTGAAAAACAAATAACAAAAAAATAGCATTCTTTATTGTTAAACCATCTATAAGCAAGTCACGTCGAAACCCTTGCTTCGTTGCCGAGTGAAAGAAGGAAAAAATAAACAATTTTATATGAACGGGTACGATTTATCGTAGTTATGCTCAAGGCTACTTCCTGATAGAGACTCTGAATAATTAATTTCACTAAAATGTTGCTCAGATGGTAATTGGTATCAACACAATCCCAGTGGTCAATTAAAGTAAAAGATTAGATGAGTCCAGATCAACCGAGCATGGCTCGCGAGTCACGCTTGGGCTTCCTGCTGGCAAGCCACTTCCGGACTTTCAGCTGGCGAGCCACGCTCGGGCTTCCTGCCGGCGAGCCACGATCGGGCTTACTGCCGGCGAGCCACGCTCGGGCTTCCTCCTGGCGAGCCACGCTCGGTATTCCTGCCGGTGAACCACGCTCGGGATTCCTGCTGGCGAGCCACGCTCGGGTGAGACGCCTTTGAGCATCGGCAAAAACCGATAAACAAGTTTAAAGTATTTAAAGCTCATGGAATTACATGGGCCATGGTAGCTCAGTTTGTTACGTGCCCGGGTTAACCGACCGACCAGACAGGGTGAAGGTTCGAGTTTCGGGTGGCCGTAAGTTGTAGCTACCATGTTCCTCATTGTGCCCGGATAGTGGCGACAGATTCGCAGACTGTCACACTGGACTCTGTGTAACACCTCTGCCTACCCCCCTCGAGGGATTCATTACGGCGTGAGTTTATATTTATGTTTATGTAGATATTACATGGGACGGATTACAATATTCAATTGGTAAATGTGCAGTATTGTTATTCTTGCCATGAAGCATGGTGTAGTAACATTATGCTGTGGGTTGTGGTAGAAAGTCCTTGTTTATCATTTGTTTATATAAATTACGATGCAAGGCGTGTGCACACACTACGCAATATTTACTTATAATGCTCATGGCAATGTTAAACTTGGCTTCTAAAAATAACCTTTATATATTAGTTAGATTTAAGTTTGTAACACAAAACTCACGCACCACTTAACGTTTGTTCGACGGATTTGCAAATGTAATTCATTAAAAAGAAATCCGTTTGTAGCATTTGTTTTGTAGAAATATTAAATCTATTTCCATGACACTGTCTTGAACAGTCTTCGGTTCGTGACATTGTCTCCTGCTGGTCGTCTTCAGATATATGAAACATTTTCTTAAGTTAAATATCTTTGTTAGAAATCGAAAACTCTCACTGTGAGAAAAAACGGCAACAACGCGTTGTGGCAATTGCAGAACAGCGAGAACGCAAAATTAAAACAAAATGATTAAATTAATTACTACGCGTCGTGGCCGTTTTCCTAAGAGCCATAACACGAATTTCGCGTTGTGGATGTTTTACAGTGACCAACGTATAACCATGACCAATGACCACGGATCAGAACGTGAGCGTTGTCCCACCATGAGGTGGACAAACAATCGTGGGGTTGCAGGGACCTATTGAATGCAAGCCCAATTTTAAAATCAAAATCAAATAGTTTTTATTCAAATGGACTTCAAATCAGTACTTTTAAATCCTCAAAATTCTTTTCAACTACCACCGGTTCGGAATGCCTGTGTACGAGGAAGAATCCGACAAGAAACCTCCGTAGTTGCTCTTTTCAATATCATAATACAATCTTTCATTACAATCTTAGTTACAAAAAAGTATAAAATGCTACAAAAAATATGTGTATAACATCTACAAATGTCAATAAGAACATTATATACAGACGAAATATAACAATAAACAAGTACCTACTTAATTAGTCCTATTGAATTAAAATATAGTAAAGTTACTACATGAACTACTGGAGTTGCAACAAAGACCCAACTGATAAAAGCTAGCAGAAAAATAGTTAATGTTCTGAATCTCCATTTCACGGACCATGATTGCAACTCATAGACATTAACAAAGGCAAGAGTATCACATACATTACAGAAATATTTAGCGGATGCCTTTGTCCAGCAGTGGACATGTTCTGGCTGACGTTGGTGTTATTTGGTGATGGTGGCGATACTCTTTCTAAGTCTTAATAATAAGAATAATTTACTTGCACGAAATACGACAGTACAGGAGATGTAATTTTTTATAAACAGCTATTCGGGGCACACCTGCCACTCTGTCCCACAACAGTGGCGTCCTTTGATCGAATAATCAACTAATAATGCAGCTGTGCCCGGACTTAGGACCCGCAACAAACTTAATCAGAAGAAATAGGAGGTAGTACGAAAGCGGTTTCAGACTTCTCTCTTAGCAAAGCGGAGACAGCAATCGAAATGGCCCAGAGGCCAAAAACTAAGGGGGGAGATAGTCAGGAGACGCCTGACCATCAAAAACACCACGGAATGCCACTAACTAACAGGGGATTAATTAGATACTAACCTAAATCTTACACCAGTAATATTTACCTTCGTTTTCACAAGATCTAGGTAATAAATAGGACTACATGCAGAAACCTGAATCGAATTTAACATGACTGACCGTTCGTCATGCCAGAGGCTACACTCCCACGTAATGTGATGGGCAGTTTGTACAAATTCATGATCCGAGGTTGAACATTCGCAGAGAGGTGACGGCAACAAGTTAAATGAATAAAGTTTGCCCTTAAAGTTACTATGCCCAGTCAGGAATTGGGCGACGCAATGACCGATATCAAGCCACGTTTTATTTGACCGTTCGCGCCCTATAGTGAAAAATTGAAATAAATGCCGTCCTTTAGTCGAAGTATCTTATCTAGGTTGCCATTCGTCAATTAGTTTTTCCTGAACGTTTTCGTTACTATCAAATAATCTACTGATTTTAGCTCTATCCTTCGGTTCCGCGAATTATAATACATTGCCGCACGCCGTTGTATTTCTAAATCTACGGGTAGAACACCCGCTAGAATCGGAAGGGCCTCAGTGCTGACGGTTCTATACGCTTTACAAAGAAAAATTAAAGCTAATCTCTGACTCTGAAGCAGTTTACGTCGCGCAGCGCCGATTATAAAAGCTAGTCAAAGTCAAAATGTTTTTATTCGAGTAGACTTAAAATAAGCACTTTCAAATCGTAATTTTTTTGTACTACCACCGGTTCGGAATGCTATTTCTACGGGGAAGAATCCGGCAAGAAACCTCCGTAGCTAAAAGATATCTGGTTCACATTTGAGATTTATAGAAATTATCATCAATTATCCGTTTCATGCAAGCAAAGCCGCGAGCAACTTTTTATACTTACGTTTCTTCATGTCAATCCGCCATATATATTTTTTTAAATTAAATGTGTCCTATGTTACCAATGTCTTTAATATCAATTGACCGATACCCCATTCATCAAAATCGGTTCATTAGTTTAAGAGCTACGGTGAAACATACAACCCGTGCGACTTAACTATGCACCTCCCGCGGTGACGTAACTCTAACTTTTTTCAATATTCAAATAGAATTTTTTCTACTACAAATTACAATTTTTCAACATAATAATTCTAGCTACATTCCAACTGTCAATAAGATAAACCTGTGCAGCTAATTAAATTACTTCCATATATCTTTATCCTCTACATAATTTTGAATTTTATAGTGAGCCTTCTTAATTAAAATTTGTTTAACATATTGCTTAAATTTAATATCTGACATTTCTGTTACATTTCTTGGTATTTGATTATAAAACGAACACAATTTCCAATGAATGACTTACTAGATTTTATATACGTAATTTATCATTATTTCTGGTATTTATACCGTCTATCAAACTCATTTAGATGTTTCCTTACATACATAATATTGTCAAAAATTGGACGGCTACGTGAGTATATCAATTTCCTTAAATAATTTTCGTAATGAATGTCGCGGCTTTAAGTTATACAGAGCTTTTTTTGTTAAATAAATATCGTATCTGTTTCGGCCGCACTACCCCATAGTAGTAAACGAGAAACATAAGTAAAGTTCAACTATTTCTAGCATGAGCAAGCCAAAGTCTGAGAGAGTTCAAATTGTAGGTCGGATTATAAAGTTCCACCAACTTCGAACGAAAATGTTGTTTTTGCATATAATTGTATAGCTGTACCTGTAAACGTAGTAAACATCAACAAACCCCATTAACTTTATTTCAGATGATCTGTGTGTGTACAATGCGTTCCTATAGTTATCCTACACGTCAGGTAACATGGATTACTACAGTGATTTTGTATGAGCAATCATAATTCGTCATCAATCCGTCAGAGGCGCTTTAAAAAACAATAAAAAACAAAATACATTCATACAAATTTATAACTGCAGTCGCAAGCGGCATTGAAGGTAAAATTCACGGTTAATGTAGAGAAATCAATGGATATTACTAATTCAGGAACAGTAAGTAGACCGATGGAAGACCTGACTATTTTAATAAACTTAGGTCTTACTTAGTGATTTAAACAATAAATAAATAAATCAACCAACTAAACATTACGACATACACATTAACTCAGCCCTGCAGTAAGTATCGAATGAACTTGTGTCATAGGCACTAAGCAACGATATGATATGGATGAGAATATTACATCCAATACCGGTAATCGAAACAATGCGTCTTGCGAATAACACAAATTTCCGCCCGGATTCCAACCCAGGATCTGTCGTGTAGCTGTCGGCTGCTTACACCACTGGGGCGGAGGTAAAGTTATTGCTTAAAAATAAGGTTTCCAACACAAACCAAACTTCCTACACAAATACACTCACATGTACACTCAAGACAGTAGCGATTTTAGGTTATTTTTGGATTACCATAATTCTTATTTTATTTAATACAATGAAAAACCTTTATTGGCATCAGACAAGCTTATTTTTCTTGTAACTTTTTATTTCTTAAGGCTGTGGTTTTTGGTAAATATAAAAAGGCACCAATTAATACACCAGTAAACATCTGTGCTTTCTCATTTTTAACGAGCGAGCGAGCAAGAAAAGTCAAAAGAGCCTACTGGAGCAATTTTTAACGAGCGAGCGAGCAAGAAAAGTCAAAAGAGCCTACTGGAGCAATTTTTAACGAGCGTGCGAGCAAGAAAAGTCGAAAGAGCCTACTGGAGCAATTTATAACGAGCGAGCGAGCAAGAAAAGTCAAAAGAGCCTACTGGAGCAATTTTTAACGAGCGAGCGAGCAAGAAAAGTCAAAAGAGCCTACTGGAGCAATTTTTAACGAGCGAGCGAGCAAGAAAAGTCAAAAGAGCCTACTGGAGCAATTTTTAACGAGCGAGCGAGCAAGAAAAGTCAAAAGAGCCTACTGGAGCAATTTTTAACGAGCGAGCGAGCAAGAAAAGTCAAAAGAGCCTACTGGAGCAATTTTCAACGAGCGAGCGAGCAAGAAAAGTCAAAAGAGCCTACTGGAGCAATTTTTAACGAGCGAGCGAGCAAGAAAAGTCAAAAGAGCCTACTGGAGCAATTTTTAACGAGCGAGCGAGCAAGAAAAGTCAAAAGAGCCTACTGGAGCAATTCGGCGTTTGTGTATGTATAAATGTTACTCGATAACTCGAGTATATATCGTCGATCGTCGTGAAATTTGGTAGAGGAATAATGGGATAAAAATAATTGAGCCAAATCGGTGTAGAGGTCACCTAGATATGGGAGGTCACGAGTTTCCTTTTCGAAACATCCAGCTTTAATACAGCCAGTAGTGATACCACTAGTTGGTTAGTTTAAAGTTGCTGTTTTTTTATGTTTTTATTCAAGACCAGGCAGGCATTTGACCCCAAACCCGCCTGATGTTAAGCGGTCTGTTAAGCCCCTGATGTTATGAGGTCTAAGGTGGATCATGCCTGCCTAGGAGAATCCTATTCACTCTTGCCTTAAAGAGGCCCAAGTTATATTGGTCAGGGAACACATCGGCAGGCAAAGAATTCCACACCCTCGTAGTACGCATTATGAAGGAGCTATCGAAGCGTTTAGTCCGGATATTAATATGTCCGGAATATCTATCACAAAAGGATGCAACTTCAGCCTACGTCCAGTATTCCATTACTGTATAGAATAGTTGCTGTTTTTCCATTTGTAAAATGTCGTTATTGAAATCAATGAGCTCTGAACTTGAATTGCAGTCAGTGGAAGGCTGCACAAGGTGAAGGCCTGCGAGAGGTGGTGGGAGGGGGTCGAGGTCGTTTCGGGGGTTGCGAGGGGAGGGGGGTAACAAGGGTTCATTATAATATACAGCCGACGAGTGGAGCTGTTTCTCAATTATTCAGGTCGGCCATTACTGGAAAATTTATCAACATTAAAACATTCGTTAGCATGAAGCCGTCTCATCAGATTCAATGTCAAACTAAAGTGATACTAGATTTTAGTATTAGAATGCTATAAATCATAATAATACACACACGCACACAGCATAGAAGTTTAAGGTAGCGTCGGATCCAGGAAGGGGCAAGCTCCAAGAGTACGTCAAAGTTCCAAAGTGTTGGGCGCTAAAAACCAGTGGCGGTACTGTCATAAAAGCCCAAAAGCCCGGCTTGCCCTATCGAATCAAGGTGAGTTCGCGCTCTCGTTCATTCATTACTTTTCAAATCAAATAACAATATGCTTTGCATAGCATGGTTCAAAAGTATGAAGTGCAGATTTAAGTGTAATGAGGCAATAAGACATTTATCGAAATGAATTATAAAACTACAATAACGTATCTCTCGGCTTGCCCTATTCTAAAACTCTAGGCACGCCACTGCGTAAAAACCAATATCTATTTAGCGCGACATAGATTTGCCTAGGTTCAAATAAATCGTAGATCCGGGGCTGATAGAAGATAAATATAATTACAATGTTCTTAAACATGAGCGAGTGTTTCATGTATAAAGAGTAACCACTACCGCTGATAATTACATTTCATATCAATTAACGGAGGTGTCGCTAAAAATAATAACTAATTAGCTAAAATTACAACTGAATGATCGTCAAACCACCATTAATTAGAACATAATAATTGGTTATTGAAACAAAAGATATAGTTTGCGTCAGGTGATATTAATTATGTTCGTAACGCTATGATTAACTGGAATAGTAGAATTAGAAATAATACATAACAACATTAATACATACACAATGACATTTTTACTAACTTCATTCGACTTTTTATATTTGTATGCCTTTATGGTAGATTTTTCTGTGACTAATTATAATGTATGACATTTTTAGAAGGATAAATATGACAAATAAACGATTTATTATTACAGCATAACATCTCATACAGTAAATACAATTTTTTTGTCACAACAATTCATATTTTTATGTTTTAAAACTATTGCTCTCAAACAGAAACAGAAATCAAATGAATATGGCGATTTTTTTTTCTTCAAAACTTTATCAGCAAACAAGCTAACAGTTCTTCTGATGGAAAGTGTTACCACCGCTATTTGGCACGAAGATGCCCCTGATGTCGTGAAACGCCAACAGCACCTATACGTTGCCATTGTAGTGGTAAAGATGTTACCTCTCGTGCCAGAAATTCCACTTGCTCTCCATTCCTTTGAACCGAAATGAAGCGAACTGCTTCACGGCAGAAACAAAAGGACGGTAATACCAACCCAGACGTTCTCGCAGATCTGCCAAATATCAAATGCGAAAAATTTGTTTTGATGATATTAATAAAGTTTTATATCTCGGACGAACCCGGGGCGCATCGTTAGTAATCAGACTACTAAATATAATTGACGTAACTACATCCATTGTCAAAACGATTCGGTTACTTACTTTGGTATTAGCTTAATATTACCTATGTAGTTACAAAACATGATTATTTTACAATAGTCTCGAAAACAGAAACCATTTATATAGATTTAATTATTTTATAGATGGTAGATCTATGTGCGAGATCGTCTGGGTTGGTACCACCTATCTATTTCCAACGTGAAGCAGTCCGCTGTGTTTCGGTTTGAAGGATAGAAGAGCCAGTTTTATTGCCGGTATAACATATTTACCTCTGCATGGACAACACATTGGCGGTGATATTGGCGTTCTCGGACATCAAGGGTATTTTCGTGTAAATAGGTGGTATCACTTTCCTTTATGTGAAATTGGCTTGTTTGCTAACGATATTGTACAAAAAAAGGTAAATATCACAAGAGAAAGTGTCAATCCCCATTAGGAGAAACAAGTTTATGAATATTTCTAAAGACGAGGTCCTCAAACATCATATCATAAACAGAATCAGTTGATGACAAAAAGAAACATCCGAAGAAGACGAAGCTCCTATTTTTGAAGTCGGTAAAAAATGGCCTTAACGGATAAAATGATAACTGGACCTAAAAAAAGTAAAGCTGGCCAGAGATGGGTCATTTAGTGGTTTAGTCTATTCCTTTTCCGCTGACAAAAATATTATATTACCTCCGACTACCACTTAGTTCCGGCGGCAATTTATCAAGAGAGCTCGCCTGGCATCGGACACCTCGATATCATTTTGATATCCATAAAGACTACTTTAGGCTGCTCCGGTAGAGTAAGTAATACTTTAAGACGTCGAGACATGTCCGGCGGATATCCAACTCATCTTCTTGTATCAAATCTTGCTTGATATTTCATGCATTTTTTAGTTTACTATTGCAATGATTATGACAAGTGCTCAGAGAGTCTTCGCATGAATATTATGCAAAAACCTATAAACCTTCCTCTTGAATCACTCTATTTATAAAACCACATCAAATTCCGTTTCATGATTTTAAAGATCTACGCATAGATAGGGATAGGGGCTTTAGATTCTGTTGAAAAGCGAGCCCGAAGAATCATCGGGATTGACGATGGTATTGCTAACTTCCATGACCTCAGCCACCGCCGTGAAGATTCGTGTCTATCGGTATTTTATAGGACACATTTCGGAGAGTGTGCGCAGGAATTGCACAATTTAATTCCACCGGCCCCCTTTTATAATCGGAATACAAGACGTAGGCTAAAGTTGCATCCTTTTGTGGTAGATATTCCGACCATCCGGACTTAACGTTTCGATAGCTCCTTCATAATGCGTACTGCAAGGGTGTGGAATTCTTTGCCTGCCGATGTGTTCCCTGACCAATATAACTTGGGCCTCTTAAAGGCAAGAGTGAATAGGTTTCTCCTGGGCAGGCATGATCCACCTTAGACCTCATCGCTGTTTAACAAACAAAAGTGAAAATGTCTTTATTCGAATAGACTTAAAATAAGCACTTTCAAATAGTCCTTTTTTTACTACCACCGGTTCGGAATGCTATTTCTACGGGGAACAATATTCAAATACAATATTCTCAACTACAACTTACAATTATTAAACATAATAATTCTAGCTACACTCCCAACTATCAATAAGATGAACATGTGCAGCTAAGTACTTATCTACCCGTTCAACTTCATTGCAAGAATGACCAACAAAACCAAACCGTTCCTTATTTAATAGCTTTCTTAGAAAAACCGTTTAGAAACAAGTAATTAACAAGTATTTGTTGCTTTTATTTAAACATTTCCAGCTTAAAGTAATCTCGGAGAGATAAAGGAATGTTTTAAAAGTATTCAGTGATTTGAAAGGAGTAGGAAAATGTTTTATTAGAAATAAATGGTAGAAAGAAAAGTTAGGCCTGTGTGGGCGAGGCGGGGTGAAGACGATGTAACGATGACATTTGTATGAAATTTATCCAAGAATATAAACCACTGGTTGTTTTATTTATTTTTATTCCACCAAGGTGGCAAATAAGGTTTCGGCTCGCCCTAGGGTAAGCAGTCATCATAGCCTATGGATGCTTGCAATACACTACGGCAGTGTAGCGAACAATAATTTTGAAATTCAATCAGTAATCGCTCGACAGACGACTTCTTGATCTTTTAGTTTTAGGTTTTTTTTTTTCATTTATAATTTTATTTTTTTAGGTTTTCCTTTCATTTATAATCTATTTTTAAATGAAATCGTCAAAATTTGAATATATTGATCCCGTTACAAAAACGATTGCCCGTAAAAATGTTACTTCCGTAAAATTCAAAATCCGTTAAAGTTGACAAGAAATCCGTCAACTTAGCATCACTGCACTAGGGACCGTACCGGTGTTTTCTTACACCCATACCGTATAACCAGACTGTAAAATTCTTTAGTTATATCGTAATACAAATCTCGGCCAGCCAAACCGAAACCTCAAAACAATAAGAAATTCACAATTAGTTGGAGACTGGTTACGAATTTTACAAGACTTAGCTCAGCTATTGTTTATTTAATTGAAACATCAGCCGCACACTTTTCCCCTGGCTCGTTATAACGTTACATTGTCAGTACCTCCCTACCTCGGGCCAGGGGGTGATTAAATCTCTGCTAACAATTTTATGTTTCCAAAAATATCCTGCAGGTTTTAATGAACGATATGTGATATATTTGTAGAACGGTTAATCTTTTGTTCATTTCTTTAAAAAAATATTGTTTTCTATTATGTGCCAGGAACATTGGTAACGTACATGGAATTTATCTTAGTAAGCTAAAACTATGAACGAGCATGTGTAATTCATGGACATGACGTTTCCTAAGAATCTTGCTTAAATTTGCTGGCGAACGGAGGACTTAGTAGCTTAGTTTGTTACGTGCCTTGCTTAACCGACCGACCCGACAGGTCGAGGGTTCGCTTCTCCGATTACCGTACATTGCAGCTGCCGTCGTTGTGCCCAGAAAGTAACGACATATTCGCAACCTTTCACACTGGAACTCAACATTAACATGAGAAATGTCGTGTTTAAACCCTCTGCCTACTTGGGGATTTATTACGGCGTGCGTCTATGTTTGATGTTTAATCGCCGGCGACGTTAATATTTTATAAATAATCTGTTTTGAAAGTTTAATATGTAATATTACGAGGTAAAAGCTTTAAGTAGTTATTGTATGTAGATCTGATAACATGTTCACATGTAGATGCGAACGTGTAATATTGGCTACGCTGGCGCACGGCCAACAGGTAATACATTGCCTCTTGCATATTTATCTTATTAATTAACTGTACAGTAATAATAGTAACCACATTCACTCAGCCCTGCTCTAAGATATAATCTTGTATCACAGGCACCAAGCAACGATATGATATAAACTACATAGATAAGAATACTACATCCAAGACCGGTAAGGGAAACAATGCGTATACTACAGCCAATACCAAACAACCTTAATAAATACATATTAAATCACAACATACACATGTAAATGTATTATACAAAAGCACAAAGTCCGAAATACTGGTATAAATATATAAATATATTTAAATGAGTTTTGCTAAAAGACTTCTCTAAGTTCATTTGTCTTTCATATTATTTGACATTAGAATTGCGTACATTTTATAATATTTGTCAGGTATGTTGTTTTATTTTTTAAATTATTAGTCCTGATAACCCACTTGTACTTGACCAATTTTGCATGCTTTTGTAAAGCGAAATATGTATGAACTATTTTAAACGAATGTAAACATCTGTAATGCTCCATATTTCTAGCAAATAAATATCATTTCCAATCTAATTTCAAATTTAAAAACACCCAAGACTACAAGCGTTAAAACTATTTAACACTTGTAGTCTTGTAGAAATTCAAGATACATTGCGGCTTTTGTCGTAGACTTCAACCATCGATCCATGATTGTAATGCAATGTACTGCAAAGAAAACGCTTTCGCTATATAAAAAATCACGTAACTTTGTCAAAGCTGTGTTTTGAAGAGTCTGTTTTCCCAGTTCTTCTGAGACATATTAATATAATCGTTCATAGAATGGCGTACGTAGGTACACTTCAGGATTCTCGCTTTGCAGTACATTGCATCACAATCATGGATCGCTGGTTGAAGTCCACGATAAAAGCCACAATGTATCTTGAATTTCTTTGACTGTAGATGTATGTGCACTTGTAATAGGCACTTGTGCGTGTTCCAGATTAGCATGTGTTGTAAAATGTAGTACAAGGGTTCTGTTGTTATCATTTGAGGAGGATACATATACACGCTCCTGACTCCACTCACTGAGTGCCGTCGATACAGCCCTGCCCTCGATCCTATGATTTATTACTCTATGAATCACAGTATTCCAGATTTTTCATATCATGAATCACGCTCGCTTATAGAAACGCAATTTCAAATTAGTTCAAGAGAAAATTACGCTGAAAAAACAAATGGGATCCGATGAGTGTCGAGTGTCGGAGTTTACAGAAATACGTTCGCGGAATCACATAGAAATAGAATTTATATTTAGTTGAATATAATAAATGGTTGAGTGCGATGGATGCCGGGAAGCGATCTGACGGCAGGCGCCTTGAGAGCAATCAATCAAATCACTACACACACTCAGTCACTAATGAAATCATAAACTGTACGCTTTCCCAGCCAGCCTGTACGCTTTACACATTGAGGAGGTTTTGATTTCACCAAGAACTGTTAACATTGCAGCTACACAGGAATGGTTAAGTTATTATTTCACGTTACAATCGAGCAAAAAATTTTAATTGTCAATCGAACAAAATGGCAGTCATGTTTGGAAAAGATATGTAATATGTTCTCGTGACAGCAGCTACTGTGTCTTACATATCAGATATAGATTTAAGGCTTCCCCAAACAGAAGGCGTACTTGCAAAGCTTACTACTCTTGAAGGGAACTCTTTGCTGACAAGGTTTCATGCCGTAACACCACTGATATTAACGGATTTGTTTACATATTTATTTGTTTATTAAATATTTTAATATTTAATCGTAATTTGATAAGAATATTTGCATGTTTAACTATAGCAAAATTTAGAAAAGATTTGTAAAAACCTACATTTCATAAATAAACCATTTCATTTGATTTTGGGCACGTGGGCCTGACGCCCGCTTAGCGCCGCACTATGTTGTCAAACGGTTTGTTTTGGTCAAATTTAGTGATTGAAATTTTACCTCCTTTCTGTCAACGACAGATCGACCTTATTTTTGGCACACACTTTTAGCACTGATGACAATACAATATGAAATATTTATTATTATTGTAAAAACCAAAATGGCAGTCGCTACAAAATGGCGGACTACATGTTTTTTCACAATCCCCTCAATGTGGGTATCAAATGAAAGGGTTTGACTAGAAGAATATACACCATTAAACCATGAAAAAAAAATGCAATATGGCCGCCAAAGAAAAAACAATAGCAAACAGAGGACGACGTCAATTTCAATAAACCGTTTAAGCTAAAATATTTTTATATTTTTTTTATCTTCATAATGTTAAACTAGGTGCCGGCGCTAGACCAACGCAACGCTCTTATTTATTATATATTATAATACATATATATATAATAATTTGAGGTTAAAATAGCGTTAAAACGCGACGCTATAACTCAAATGTACTCGTAAGTACGCGTTCCGTTTAGTGAAGCCCGTAGAGCTTTATCTTTGTCTATGGTTAGTACACAAAAAAAACACTTTTTTCATTGATTTCATGGACACATTCGTATTTTCTATAAACGCTTGCAGAAAATAGTTTTTGTCTAATGGGGCTGAACCCTTGTGAACATTTCGCACGTATCGAAAATCTCTACAAAGTAAAACTATATCATGTAAAACTTTTCTAAAAAACCTAAACACAATAACAATAATTGTATGACAATAAATTCGTTTTAATTTGAAAATATACATAAGTAAAACACGATGCTCGCTTGTCATCGGCTCCTGTTAGAAAAAGCCCTTTCTAGTGGGTAATCCGTCAGAGCTGACCTTTTGCGTTCAGTGGGCGTCTGCGATATTAAATTAGAGCCAAATTATCAACTCCCGGTATCAGTGTCCCTTCAATGAACACTAACAAACTAAACGAAGTTAAAAATACAGCCTCCATTCAATCTTTCGCTCCCATTCAAACTGAGTGTCTTTGTGTGTTAATATCAATTAGGAAGCAGTCGTTTTAACCGAATTTATAAAGAAGGTTCTTTATTTCAAACAATTGTTTTAATGGCTATCGATTTTCCAGATAATCTTAAAAAATGGGTTTCGGAGAGATCACGAAGACTTGAGTTTGAGACAATTATAACCAATTGAATTAAAATATCTAAGTACAGGCGTAGTGAGAAATATATTTGAACATTGAAATAAGCATCTACGGAGGTTTCTTCCCCGTAGAAATAGCATTCCGAACTGGTGGCAGTGAAAAAATATGGCTTATTTTAAGTCTATTCGAATAAAAACATTTTGACTTTGACTTTATGAGACTGTGTGTTTTGTCAGCTATGTTTGTTTTTCATAAAATTTTGTATTTACTTGTCATAGACGTTATTAAATAAATACGATTATTGATGTATCGGATAGTTGCGTTCGGGAATCTTCGCGAAAAACGAAAATTAACGAAGTTGCAACATCTCTCAAGAGTAGATTAGTTTTATTTTTTTTTTCTGTTTTAAAAGTTGTGTAGGGTAGGAAATGTTTATGACATTATTTACTGCGTTGACGATTCTTTCATTACGACTGCAACCTTGACTCCTAAACAATCTGATACGTATCTTTAAAATTACCTAAACCTTGTATCAAATCCCATTTTCACTGCGCATCGAGCTTTCAAACTTATTCCTTAAACAACACAGTTGATGTTTGTTTAACAACCTGTTGATTCAGTGGGTCGATGAGTACTTGTCTCAATTGTTTAATTGTTACAAGTTAACTGTAATCAATCACTCGCCTTCAACGCATTTATCTTCTGAAACGATTCCGATTGCAATCGTCGAGACAATTATGTAAGCTGACAATATATCCATCTCCATAACAGACTCTTTGTAGCTTTTTAACCCCGACACAATAAAGGGGTGCCTTAAGTTTGACATATCTGTCCGTGTGTCTCTTTGTGTCGTCATAACTCTCGAACGAATTAACGATCTCGATGTCGTTTTTTAGTTTGAAAGGTGACTTAATCGAGCGTGTTCTTAGCTTGGTCGATATCGGTTTCTTTACTCAAAAGTTATGGGGGTGAAAGTAAGGATGAACAATCGTTTGTACGGGATTATGTCCAATCAAGGGTTCGAATATTTGTAATTTAAGTTTGTAATATCAGAAGTTGTGTTGCAGTTTGTACTGATCCGTAATGTCACCGTTGAAGACGATGGGATATTAAACAAGAAGCTTTTGTCTTTAACTTTGTAAAGCTTGCAATATAAAGTCGTGTAAAGAGATGTTTGAATCCCACACAATAAGCTTTAAGCTTAAAGTTAGGATGTGATATGCTTATATACGTGCAACAATATCCCTGCAAATAATATACAGAGGTTTAGTGGTTTGTTTTCACTTTTTATTTCTTTTACAAAAAAAACGTTAGACGATGGCGATTTTTGTAGTACCTTTTGCTTTTTTTTGCCAGGCACAGAAAAAAAACAGACTAAGGAATTGACTAAATCCGGTTAAAAATGTATAAAATATGAATTCGTGAACAATCTGTTAAACGAATGCTAAAAACGTTGAGTGATTGTCGAAAATACGTGACTTTGAAGTTTTGGATTCGACAAAGAGGGCAATGCGACGTTGTGACCTCACAAGCTTGTGGTGTCATCGGTTTTGTATCGAGAAATACTCAAAATTCGAACTAGAACAGGTAATGCTTGTAGGATAGCGTCTGTGGCGTGCCTAGAGTTTTAGAATAGGGCAAGCCGAGAGATACGTTATTGCAGTTTTTATAATGCATTTCGATAAATGTCTTATTGCCTCATTACTCTTAAATCTACACTTCATACTTACGCGTTCGAATTAGTTCGAATTTTGAACCATGCTATGCAAAGCATATTGTTATTTGATTTGAAAAGAAATTAATGAACGAGAGCGCGACTTACCTTGATTCGATAGGGCAAGCCGGGCTTTTGGGCTTGTATGACAGAACCGCCACTGGATAGCGTATTGGATTGGCAAGGTAGAGTTAAAAACGAAATATTTTTTATTTATTTATTTGGGAAACCAGCAGTTTAATTTTGATTAACAAATAATAATATAATAACCAATGCAATGAAGTTTCCACTGATTGATATTCACAATCGAAGCAGAAAAATTAAATCACAAATTAAATAATGACAAACAATTAACATAACATGGTTAAATTAAGCAAAATAAATAAATGGAACTATGATTAACAATTAATGGAATACATGGAAAACTCATACACTATGCTGGAAATTAATTCAAAAGATCTTTTAAATTGATTAATTTTATCATTCCACCTTCTCTCGCTTTCGAAGTAGAGCGTTCAGGCGCGTTGTTTTTACATTTTATCAGTATACCTCACCAGGATATCTTGCAAATATAAGATATTGTAGCAGCAATAAATGTAGGGACATGTCGACAGTGGGATCTCGTACGACTCAACCCGCCAAAGTAATCTTATTACCCCATCACTCCCGAACAAATACAATTTCAAAATCCTACGCAAGAATATCTGAAATCACCATTGAAGTAATGTGTACGTACTAGAACAGCCATCTTGAACATAATGTGCGCGCCAAAACTTACATGAACCACAGACTACTCAAACAGCTGAACAGAGAGAACAGGGTTTAGGTTAGGTACAGAATACAAACTTCTGCAATATCTCATTACTATACATGAAGGGTATAACAACTTAGGACTATAGAGCGTCTAGCTTTGTTGAAAGATGCTGACATCCATTCATTAGTAGAACATAAATCAGTTCGCAATGTCGCCTCTATACATATATATTTCAATGGAAAGAACAAAAAAATAATTCAGTACGAAATTTTATGAAGTACTGAGAAAACAAATAAAAGATCGCTCGCGAACGTAAACATTGTGTTTACAAAAACAAAATAGATTTGAGTTTCTGTTAATTATAACTCACTAAACTAATTTGTTTAGGATATCGTAAATATTTGTTACAAATGGCTCAGGGCGTTATGAGAAAAACTCTGTAGTTTTTCTAAAATTTGAACATATACTAATGTTAAGTTTAATTATAAAAAGATTTCAATTTTAATTAAAAATTAAAATTAAAATATGGTATCGTTAAATTTTTAAGCCCATCAAGGATTCTCAGTCCCATTGTTTGTTTGTTGGGTAACAAATGATGCAAATATCATTTAAACATTCAGTGTATGTCTACGTGACAGTGTCATTCAATAAATAATGGATGCCGACAATCAGGATGACAAAACAGACGCCGCCGCCGCCGCCGCGGCCACGCTTTGTTTTGTGAAGTAATCCAAGGACCACATCAGTCTGACACCAGTGACATCTTTACTGCCGTCACATAGACACCCTCATTAGCCATAGCCTTCCTTATAAGCAAATTTATAGCAATACTTGAATCATTTACTTTATAACAGTAGTTCATATATCCTGGCTTCTGTCGTTTATCAACGAGGGAATAAAGTTTTTGTGACTGTCACTTTTGAACATGTTTTTTGTTGTTTATTTTTATTTGGCTCCTACTCGTAAGATTAGCGTTAACAAGCATGTGACATCGTTAATGTGAAATACGTGACACGGATGAACTCCGGACACGTAAATTATCATGAAAGTAACAAAAATACATTCGCGCCAATAGCAGCAGCGCAGTGACCGACAATAATAAAAATGTCAGCTCGATTAAATAGCTAAAAGCGATTTAAAATTATTAATTAAATATCGTTGCAAGATAATTAAATAACTATAAATTAAATTTATTTAATAACAATTTACATTTACAATGATTAAAGAGGTTACACATAGCATAGAAAAACAATATTGTTGCAATGACTACCTGCTGAGTTGCTATGAGCCCAGCACTAGGCAAAGCCTGTCTCGCAGGTACACATGTTTATAGTTTTTTTACGTTAACTTTTCTTAAGTTAACGCGATCCGTCATCTATTTTATCTACATATTATAATTTTTAACATTTTCTTTATTTATTATAAACATTTAATAATTAATTAGTTTGAACATCGAGAGGGAAAAAAGTGTTTGTGATGGTTAGTGTGTGGACTTTGTGTGTGTGTGAGTAGTGTCAGTGAATTAAGATTAATTTATACTTTTTTTATATCACTAAGTTGAAAAAGAAGTATACAGCCCGCCTGATGGTAAGCAGTCACCGTAGCCTGTGGACGTTTGCAATACGAGTACCAGGGGCACGCAGGGCGTTGTCGCTGCAAAAACCTTAACGACCATTTTTGAAGAACTTCATGCTGTAGATTTAAGTCTCATGCAATTATTACTGCTATAACAATTTTATCAATATTTCAACGTGTTTTTTTTCGAGGCAGCTGGACTTCCTACAAAAAAACTACTGACCTAAATTCCATAGCTTATTAATGTAAATATACTTTTATTCCATTCTTCTTTTCCGGCCAGTAAGCAAAATAAATATAAGAAACAAAATTCGTTTTTTTTAATATATCGGTTTGCTTTCAGTCCCGGATTCAAATCGCAGAAAGGGTAAATGTTTGTCTGAGTTTTGTTTTTTATTTATTTCAGACGAAACATTTAATTATTCTTAGGTTATTCAATAACTCTATACACAATACAATACTACTAGTTCACAATTTAATAGATAAAATTTTGTGCGGCCATGTTTTCTATTGTGATGGAATTTTCATTACTAAGTCACCAATTATTAAAAAACGGCGAACCTGTTGCAAAATTTATGATGTTTTTCAAGGTATCGTACGACGATATGAGTAGGATTATTAATTGGGATAACCTTTTAAATAACGATTGTTACAATGAACTATTGTGTGGGATCCACTAGCTTTAAGTTAAGTATATGCCTGCGTAGGCGTGAGGGACTTGAGGTAGATGTTAATAAAATAAATAATTAGTTAAAATTACAAAGGCAAAATAAAAACTTATAACAATAAACCACATCACGACAAACACATTGACTCAGCCCTTCAGTAAGTATCGTAAGAACTTGTGTCACAGGAACTAAGCAACTTTGTGGTATAAACTACATCGATAAGAATTCTACATTTAACTATGTTCTCTTACAATTCATAAACATTAATTTGATCCTAGTAATGTAAAGTATAGGACAATTCAGGTTTAATTTCAATGTTTTTTTGGTAGATACGTGTATATGTTCCAGGTCGTAAGCTTTTCTAATTGGACTTGTAACTGGTACTTTTGAAATCATTATATCTATATACAACTAATTCATTTATCACGTAGGAACAGCAATGTGTAAGTATCGTCCTGAGGAGAGTTAAATTATTTATATAATATTTTATGTTGTTTGTTGCATTTTATAGTTAAGTCTTTTTAACAACTAAACATTGCCTTTCTTATACTTTTCTTGTAGCTTTGAGCTGTTTCTTTATTCGTTATTCTAGCTCAGTTTGTTACGTGCCTTGGTTAACCTACCGACCCGACGTCGAGGGTTCGTGTCTCGGGTTGCTGTTGTAGCTGCCATGTTCCTCATTGTGCCGGGATAGTGGCGATAGATTCGCAACCTGTCACACTGGGACTCAACATAAACATGCGAAAGGCGGTGTGTAACATCTCTGCTTATCCATCTCAAAGGATTTATTACGGCGTGAGTTTATGTGTATTCAAACAAGAATAAAACAAGATGTCAGTGGTTTGAAATTGAAATAAATAACGCGTTGATGAATAAAAAAATGTTTATTCTGGCTTGCAAAGCGTATGAGTCGAGGAAATTAATAGAAATGGTCTTCAGAAATAAACGTTTTTAACCGAGATCTGTAATTAAAATGTACAGTTTAAGGAAACGTGTTTATTATCTGTTTATATTACGGTTGAGGAGATCTATGTCAGTCGCAGGATGTGGTGGATGCGCCGGCGCCGGTCATTGCTATACTATAGTTATGTCCACGAACTGACTGACGCACGGACGCACAGATCCACAGAGAGGCAGTAAACTAATGCGGTCACATTTCATCATACTTGCCGGTTCGGTTTATGATCCGTTTATATGGAATATCAGAGTTCGCAGACGTTTTGGTGAGCAATCGAATTAAATCTTGTGTTTGATGTACGATTCCTGTTTTTACTTTGAAACGATACAAGATACGATGCTCGAAGCTTCCTTTTCTTGAGGTTTACCATTTATTAGTGTAGCAATTGGTCTAAGCTTTTTTCGTGTTATAACTGGATGAAAAGGTTGAACGACTAAGGAAGAAAACACACTATACAAACACAATATGGACCACGTTTAGAGTGAGGATTGGTACAATTGCATGATATTTGAAGTTATAAGTATTTGTAGGCAGCACAGCAGACACACACACATTGACTAGCCCTGCAGTAAAATTGTAGAATCTTGTGTCACTGGCACTAAGCAACGATACGGTATAAACTAGGTAGATAAGAATACTACACCCAAGACGGATAAGCGAAATAATACGTCTTATAAATAACACAAAATTCCGACCCCGCCGGTATTCGAACCCAGGACCTGTCGTGTAGCTGTCAGCTATTACACCACTTAGCCAAAGAAGCATGGGAGATGGAGGAGAGGTAAAGGAATGAGAAAAGGGAGGAGTTGCAGGCGATTTTATTAGTTAAAAAGTTATTTTTAAAGCCATTACTGTTAATTGATAGTGGTATAATGTTAATTTATTGTAAACACAAATTACAGTAGGGAATATTGTAACCATCCATAACACAGGCGGGAGGGAGGATAGAAGGAAAGGATTGCCTGAAGGTCAAGGTTTCCAAACACCAACACATTATGCTTAAGCAGACTTGACTGCGACAAACAGTATATTTAATATAAAAGAAAAGTCTAAACCAAATCTGTAGATAAGATGCTTAATTCTAGTTTTGTTTAACAAAAATGTATGATTTCTGCGCAGCTCGAAGGACGTGGTAGTTTTGTTTCGTGCCTTGGTAAACCGACCGACCCGACCAGACAGGTCGTGGGTTCGAATCTCAGGTTACCGTATATTGTAGCTGCAGTCGAGAATAGCGGGACTAGAGCATAGGGGGACGAACCGACATAAACATGGGAAATGCGATTTTTACCTCTGCCTTACCCTCTCGAGGGATTAATTACGGCGTAAGTTTATGTATGTATGGAATTTTATGTAATATTTGATTAATATTATTAAATTGAATGGTTTCTTGTAAAATATTGCAATACTCACACATTAACGATGATTAACAATTCGCAATTCAGAAATTTGGAAGAGGTTTTATTAATACTTAAAACACATAGGCTTTCCCTGGCCCCGTAGCTGTATTTATGAAGTTGGCATTGTTAAAAGGGAGATTAGGATAAACTCTGGCAACACTGAACAATACAAAGGTAAACCGGGATTCAATCTCAACAAGTTATTAATGGAATTACCCACACAGCCTTGTTGTTATAATCTCCTGTAAATATTTTATCAAAAACGTGTATAAAACCAAACTTGCTCAAAAGTGTTATCTACTTTAGCAAAACTTAATTTATAACTACGATATATAACGATAACTACTAATGGTTTAATTACTATTATAAAGATTAGATAAAATTACGAGAATTTTTCAAAGAATTTGTCTGCATTTTTTTAATTTGTGACTCGTTCATTTTAAAAATTTGTGTTGTGAAAATAAAAAAAAATTGTAGCATATTTTAAAAAGCTCTGTGTTTTGGTAAGTTTTTTGATAAAACCCATTTAAATTAATAAAGTTATTTATTTTTTGTTTTATTAAAGCAAGCCGACAGTACATGCGTCACAATTACACAAATACATTTTCGTTTCACAGGCAAGCACAATTTTTTACAATAGATATCAGGAATAACATAAAGTAATCGCACATCAAGAGAAATCCTCTGTGGCGCAGTGGTGTAAACAGCCGACTCCTACGATAGAGGTTCTGGATTCGAATCCCGGCGGGGGCCGAACTTTGTGTGATTTGCGAGACGTATTATTTTGTTTTCTGGTATTAAATGTAGTATTGTTATCTGTGTAGTTTATACCATATCGTTGCTTAGCACCTGCGAAACAAGTACTTACGATACTTACTGCAGGGCTGAGTCAATGTGTGTGTCGTGATGTGGTTTATTATTAATTACATATAATACGGCAAAAACGAATTAACAAACATCAGTACTACTTAGATCAATGAAAAAATTAGATGTTTTGTTGAAAAGGTACTCAATTGACAGATATATTCATTCATGTGTGAAATATTTATCAATGTTAATTTTATTACAGATTAAAACGACACAGATATTGTATATTAGGTTTGAGATAAAATTCATTTTGTTTTAGTAAGTTATACTTATAGAAAAAACGTATTTATCTTTAGATTGCCTCAAAGAAATCACTTTCAAGCGATTAGAACGCCTATTTATTAAAAACACAAAATTAAATACATACAGTTTTTTAAGTGTTAAAGTTTGATGTTCAAGAAAATTCCTTGAAAATAATATTTTTTCTTAGATTATTGCTTAACACAACTTCACTCATGAAAACGGGATGCATTTTAATTAAAAACATGTTAAATGTAGTAGAACGTGTGGCTCTGAAATGAAATAGTTAATAGGGTCTTACAATAATTACCGCTGCGCCCAGCTTATATACAAACGAAAACATTATCGGTAATATATTGGTAACGACAACATAAATTACAAACTTTGATACCGAGAAAAATTTAGAATAAAAATACACAATTAATTTAAACTGAGACAGCGCTTTTCAGATAACTTTCTGGGTTAAGTTTTGGAAGTAAAAGATGAGGCTTAAAATAAGATTTAATATTTTGAATATATTATATACATACATACTAGGTGCCCGCCCCGGTTGCGCACGGGTAGAATTTAACGTTTGTATTAAATACAATAACAGTTAAGTGTTTTGGTGATAGCATTCTAATGGTGAACTTTGAAATCGGTTTGTATTGTTGCAACCCCTCTCGAGGGATTACGGCGTGAGTTTATGTCAGGTTTATGTGTGTTATTCCTTACAGACATACAAAAATACATATTTTTTTTTCCTTTTGTATTGTATAAGTATTGACTATTATTTATCATTGTATTTATTCACCGTTGAATTTGCAAGCTGTAGAGTTGCTCAACGAAGTGAGAAATATATTTTATGATACAAAAACAAGGCCTGGTTTAATGAGGCACGTCCTCTAGGGACACGCCACGCCACGCGACACACGGCGCCACATACAACATCATATTACTACAATTAACCTACATCGTTTATTGCCAGACACTTGTTATCTTAATGTCACGTAATAAAATTGTAATATGAATCCACAGTTTGAATTACTATTCATGCAGACTGCACTTGCTGGGTCGATTGAAGTCTTATATATATTATGGCGACAATTAAGCCAGTGTCACGTGATGAGAACGAACAATGCTTTAAATTAGAAAATGAACGTTTTTCTGACTTGTGATCAGTCGCCCCATCTGTAACAATATAAAACACACATTTACGTTATAATGACAGCACAACTTGTTCAGTAGTGTGGGTACACATGTCTCGTTTGAATTTGACTAATATTTAGTTGATTTTTAAAATACTTATATCTTACGCTTAGGTTTAACAACAAGACAGCTTATTGTTTGAACAGCACAGTTTACATTATTGTAATAGCATTTATACAGTCATTAAATTTTTAGGGTTCCGCAGCAAGGGTGAATGACGCGATGCGTCCGTCTGTCTGTCAGCGGGCTGTATCTTATGAACCATTGTAGCTATCTTCTTGAAATTTTCAAAGAATTTATATTAAAGTTGTTGCTATAAGAACAAATATAAAAACATAAATAAATTCAACAATACGGGGGGTTCCCGTACAAGAAAAATGATTTCCCCGAATTGATTTCTGTTTTTTTTTTACGAAGTTAGATAAAAATAACTAATTCTGAACAATTGTACGGAACCATTTACTATCGCAATATAACATCCTTTGAACTATTGAATACTAAAAAAATAGTTTCTTAGTTAAACAGGTATCCATTAAAATAACAATTAATTAGCCCTCGAGATTAGATTTTTCCATTTTCTCTGTGTTTTCCAACAATTTAGATACCTTGTTGGAATTTATTCTAAGGCGAACATTTTTAAGTATCATAAACTGTGGAGTGAGTGGGTTGCCAGAGTAAACAATTTTGTGAGAACATATCCATACATGCGGTACCTAGGTTGTAGGCGTGTGCGTGGGCTTTATCTACTTACGAGTGCTATGTAATGTAAACACAAAGGTGCTTCGAATTAATGAACACATTGTGTAATTAGTTTTACTTTAAATATCTAAAAGAACCGGTCAAGCGTGAGTCGGACTAGCACATGAAGTGTTCCGTACCATCGTACAATATTACATAACTTGATAAAAGATTAGATTAGAATAGATTAGATTAATATTTATTTGCCAAAACAAGGTAATGCAGTTTGGTAATTTATTACAATGGTTTCACATATACTACCTATCTGGCGTGCGAATGCTTATGACAATTATTTAAAGTACTATTTCTATTATTTCATTGCACTGTAAAATCATTAAAAAATCATTAAATATTACAAATTATTAATTTAATTTAAAAAATCAAAAGAAACACAAGCTAAATATATATAAAGCAGAAAAATATATATATATATATTGTCTCTGGTAGGGTCCAAATATTTTTTTAATTTAATTTATATTTTGCTTAGTTGTTGTAGCGACAACAGAAATAGTTATCTGAAAATTGCAAGACTCTATCTATTATGGTTCATGAGATACAGCCCGTTGACAGACGGACAGCGGAGGCTTAGTAATAGGGTCCCGTTTTTTACCTTTTGGGAACGGAACCCTAAAAAATATAAACAGCATCTGATTATGAAATAAATTTGTGCTATGTTATTGTTCATATGAAATATATATTTCCGTTAAATAATAAAATGTGTTAAGTATGACGACGTATGCTTATCATTAATAAATTAATACGAATATTCCAGACTTTCCACGCTTATTTCATAATTAAACCTCATTATTAAGAATTCTTCAAGTATACCGCAGTCTTAACTAATACTTTACGCCCCAATTAAACTAACCCAAAGTAATTTTATTTTAAATTAATTAATTTTGATCCCAAAGCGTCCCGGTGGATGTAATTAAAATATAATTAACTGAAAACCGCGTGCCGCGCCGCTCGCCGTGCCTCGGGCGAGCCTGTGTTCGATGTTAAAACTTCAAACAATAATTATTCGAATAATAATCTAACTTCCTAATAGAAATTGGCAATTTCAACAATACTTAAATTGTTTTGTATCGGTTGGGAAGAGGGAGCGTCACCTTGGGAGTGATAATATTCTATAATTAAATATATATTTGCATTGCTAATAGCGTTTGTAGCGAGATTTTCCAGGAATAAGTAACCGAAAATAACATCAGGGGTCTATCCTCAAATATAGTGCGAATGTGCGCTGTAGCTGTTTAAAAAAAATTGTGTCATCCATAATGAAATTCGTATTGGATGTGTATTATATATTCTTGTAGGCTCGGAGAGAAATTCAAATTTAAAATGTTTTTACTTCAATAGACTTAAAATAAGTGCTTTCAAATCGTGATTTTTTTATCTACCACCGATTCGGAAAGCTATCTACGGGGAAGAAGCCGGCAAGAAACCTCCGTAGTTGAACTATATTTGGTTCACATTTGAGATTTATAGAAATTATCATCAATTATCCGTTTCATGCAAGCAAAGCCGCGAGCAACGTTTTATACTTACGTTTCTTCATGTCATTCCGCCATATATTTTTTAAAATTAAATGTATCCTATGTTACCAATGTCTTTAATATCAATCGACCGATACCCCATTCATCAAAATCGGTTCATTAGTTTAGGAGCTACGGTGAAACATACAACTCGTGCGACTTAACTATGCACCTCCCGTGGTGACGTAACTCTAATGGTACTGTACTGTGATGCTAACGCTACTGAACGCCAACGCGAACAAAGGGTGGCGCGCGGGGAAGCGAGAGAGGGGGCGCATTCCAGCGAAGTGCACAGTTAAGTCGCACGGATTATATATAGACTCATGAAATCATTACCCATCCAAGCACTCGCCGCGCGGTTAGTCCGGTTACGCTGCGAAGGCCAATAGGGCCGCAGTTAGGGTCCAAAAAATAATAATAATTACCCATCCGTTTGGCTCTGCGGGCCGGGGTAATCGGGAAAAATATTTGAAAGGTCAATCAAGTTTCTATCTCCATCAAGCAGTCTTGAAGATTGTGATGATGATGCAAAAATTCAATGGAAATTGTTTGTTTCACGAGTAATTTTTCTTCCATACTTTTGCCACACTCGTTCAATTAAAAACTAAATTTGGATGTTGTTAAGAATCAATCACCCTTTTCCAATCAATACGCATTAATGAATATGTCTATCCATTTATAAAAGCTTATTGGCGGTAAACACTTTGACATGCATGTATACATGTATGTGCAGGTATGTAATACATAGTACATTAAGGTAAAATTAAGATTTTATGCAAAGACGAACAATATTTTGTTTATGTTTGTGCTTTGGTTCCATCGTGTTCGATACTCGTATATGAGGGACCATAGTATGCCGGTCTCTGTGACGCAGTGGTGTAACAGCTGAATGCTACGCAACACGTCCTGTGTTCGAATCCCAACGGGAGTATGTTGTTTGCAAGTCACATCGTTTCGTTTACCGGTCTTGGATGTAGTATCCATGTAGTTTATACTGTACTGTATGTATATTTGCTTAGCACTTGCGATACAAGGTTCTTCAATCTTACTGCAGGGTTGACTCAATGTGTGTGTTGTGATGTGGTTATTATTATTGTAGTCCAGAGATTCAAGAGCTTTCCTATACAAATACCCCCATACGATGATACGATGTTGTGTAAATAGCAATGATTTGGAACGAATAAGTAAATAAATGTTGGTTTATATTTGAACATATTTGGTATATATATACTACTCAAAATAAAATAAGGGCCACGAGGTATTTTTTCATTTTGGTGTAAATTATTAAACATTTACATATTGAAAGTAGTAAAATATTGAGTATACAAACTCTTTGATACCTAAACTTTTTAATATTGTAGTATTCATCTAATGCTGGCAACAATTTTAAATAAAATTTGATTTAAAATTATTTTTGAAAATTAAAAATAATTTTCTTTGTCGTTTTGCTTTCCTTAGCTTCTTGGTTTATTAGAAATTATCAGAGTTCATTGATATCTCGAGTCAGAAACATCTTTTGCAACATACCACAAGCACGCAGGCGTCATATGGACTCGCTGACAGCAACCAGAGCCGTTACAATGATTGAAGAAGGTCATTCGCAGCGATCTGTGGGTTTGCAATTGGGATTTTCTCGAAGAGCCTATTCAAAATCTATGGAATCGTTTCCAAGAGACCGGCAGTGTTAGAAGAAGACCTGGTTCGGGCAGAGTTCGCATTACAACAGCTCAAGAGGATCGTTACATTCGATTAAGTGCGCGCCCGCAAGCTGCAAAATCGTTTACGGCTCACAACGGGTACTCGTGTCAGTGACCAAACTATTCGTAATCGATTGCATGAAGACCAGCAGGCATCAAGAAGGCGAGTTGTCCGTGTTCCATTAACCAGAAATCATCGTGCAAATCGTTTAAGATTTACCCGTCAACATTTGGACTGGGACATAAACCAATGGGGCATGGTGCTCTTGACAGACGAATGCAAAGTTAAATTTTTTAACGACGATCGGCGTATTAGAGTATGAAAAAGACGCGGCGAGAGATTTTCAGAAGCCTGCATCCATGAAGTCGATCGTTTTGGTGGTCCAAATGTAATGATTTGGGGCGGGATAAGCTTACACGGCAAAACTGAGCTCGCTATTTTAAATGACGGTACTGTTACTGCTCAGCGGTATATTGAGGAAGTTGTCAGACCACATGTGATCCCATTTGCCCAGCCAGCGGGTCCTGGATTCATCTTAATGCAAGACAATGCTCGTGCACACACGGCTCAAGCGACTCGGTTTGTACTGGAAGCATCTCAAATTCAAGCCTTGCCGTGGCCGGCGAACAGTCCGGACTTAAATCCAATAGAGCACATGTGGGATCAGTTGAAACGAAGAGTTAGAGACGGTGACCAGGAAATTCACAACCAACAGCAACTCATCAACGCTGTTAAAAGGGCCTGGGAAGAGATTCCAATGGAAAATGTCAGGCATTTGATTGAGAGCATGCACTCCAGGCTCCAGGAGTGCGTAGCGAAACGAGGATGGCATACTCGTTACTAAAGATAAGATGAGCATGGAGTATTTTTTTTTGTTTTCAGTAACTTTACATTGTTTTTATTTTTAACCTTAAATGTGATTTTTTCTTTCAAAAGCAAATAAACTTTTTAATCATTATTATTGGAATAAGTTTCTTGGTCTACACGGTAAAAACAACATTAGTTTTCGTTATGGAGACAAAAAATAAATATTGGTTTTCTTATTTTCATGGTACAGACAAAATACCTCGTGGCCCTTATTTTGTTTTGAGTAGTATATATTTCCTGCAGTTTCGGGACATAGCAAACTCTTTCCAGGATTATTTCACCCGACCAGTTACGATTTGTATCGGATGTATTATGGACGCAATACATAGTTTATTTTTCTGACTTCCTTGATGAAAAAAAAACGCAATTTTAATTAATTTTGGACTTCGTCATAATTCAGGCTGCTTAAATCATCCAACGACAACGAAATAAAGACATTTTCTCTTTGAATTTTTAAAGTCTTTACCATGCCAATCAACAGATCAGATTCGATGAACTGAAATCTTAAACGTACAGCCTCCTCACAAGTACTGTCTCGTCTGTAATTCATCCCACGCATTCATCACGAACTTACAAGGATTCTGTATAGATTGACCTTTCTTGTTACATAGTTATCAGAACCCTCCCAAAATATCACATTACTTCACACCCCTCGAAACAAGTCTTAAAACATTGCCACCGATTTAAAATACATTGCTGAGTCGAAGCTGCTTTAAGATAAAGTCCACCTGTTGATGCAGCAACGTATATCGATGTAGGTCAAGTATATCAAACGTCGAATAGTTATATGATATTAAACGTGAAGTATTGAAATAATTGTAGGCGTGAAAAAAACATTATTGTAACCTTAGATTTACAAAGCAGCCACTGTTGGTTTAGGGCGAAATAATATTCCATACATACATGTATTTAAAAGGGACGAGGGACGTTGTATGGATATGTAAATTAAGGAATTTTAGATAGGTAATGTTTTAGTTTATATTGAAATTTCATAACGTAAAGAACTTTTCATTCTACGAATAATCACCTGACAACAGAATGGGGTAAACGGTTTCTGTGGAGTCGGCAACACATACGGTGTTTGTCTAATGTTGCAAGATATACGATTCACATTAGCTACGGCAACTGTTAGCCGTCTCCGCTTTGCTGGGAGGGAAGTCTGAAACTGCTTCTTTACTACATCCTATTTCTTCTGATTAAGTTCGTTGCGGGTCCCAAGATAGCCGGAAGTGTGTCCGGCCTGTGCGTCATTGTACAGTTGCAATATTCGTTGATTATTCGATCAAAGGACGCCACTGTTGATCCTGGTTAACAAGAGTTGCAGTGGTGAAAAAGGGTGGCGGGTGTGCCCTGAAAAAAAAAACTAAATATGACTGAACGTTCATTAAGGTTTGTACTGACCTTACGAGGTGTAATGTAACATGTTACAAAGTGAGCATTCGTGCAGTCTGTACCTACATGAAAATGTACTTGTTTGCAGACGTATCCTTCTATACTGACTAATACAACTATTAATTTAAATATTAAAAGAAATAAAACCAACAATTCACACTCGCTAAAAATTAAAATCAAATTCAAATAATTTTTTATTCAAATGGACTGAAAATAAGTACTTTTAAATCGTCAAAATTCTTTCTAAACTACCACCGCACCGGTTCGGAATGCCTGTCTGCGGAGAAGAATCCGGCAAGAAACCTCCGTAGTTGCTCTTTTCAATATCATAATACAATCTTTCATTACAATCTTAGTTATAGTATAAAATGTTACAAAAAATATATATATGTATATAATATCTACAGATGTCAATGAAACATTTTATACAGACGAAATATAACAATAAACAAGTACCTACTTAAGTAGTCCTATTGAATTAAAATGAACATGAACTACTGGAGTTGCAACAAAGACCCAACTGATAGAAGCCAGCAGAAAAATAGTTCATGTTCTGAATCTCCATTTCACGGACCATGATTGCAACTCCTGCTTTTCAACGGTCAATAGAGGTGCCTGCGAGGGTACGATAGAATAGCCTATTTCCAAATGTCTTTGTCCTCTATATATTTATTAATTTTATAGTAAGCCTTTTTTATTAGATATCTTTAACATGTATCTTAAATTTTGTGTCTGACATATCTGTAATATACCGAAGTATTTTATTATAAAATCTAATACAATTTCCGATAAATGATTTACTTGTCTTAGTTTAGAAACTTGAAAGTTTGTCAGCAACGAGTCTTAGCTATAGTATCAGTTTTAAAAAAAAATCTCTACGTTTTGTTTTCGTCAATAACTCTACTACGTAAAATTACTATGAAATAATAAATGTATACAGTAAGATAGAGTCTTTTTTGGAATGATCTGAAAAATATTATAGTCTGTGTTTTCGTGTGCGTATACAAGATTTGATAAAGCTAGAAACGTAATAAAACAGCCAAGTGTATGCTTCACTGTGATTCTAAAGATGTTTTTCTCTGAGGAAAAAAAAATCATTTACCCATTTTTTTCTAACATTTTTTCAGTGACTTAAAACCAGTTTAAATAAATCAAAAGTCAAAATGCCTGGAGGAAGTCCTAGTTAAACTCTGTGAGGACTTGATTAACTATTAATTAAAATAATCAGCTTGAGATGAATGAACTCGCTTCCTTTACTGTTAATTACAATCGTAATGTAAATAACGGAGGAAATTCTCGACGATGTCAGAATGTGACAGATGAAAGATAAAAATTAAATTAAAAATTTAAGAATCCCCGATTTCTATACATTCGATTGTTCATCTCCACTTTCACCCCCCATAACTTTTGGATGGGGGAACCGATATGGATCAAACATAGTTAAGATCAGGGTCGATTAAGTCACTTTTCAAACAAATAAAACGACATCAAAATTTCTTCATTCGTTCGAGAGTTACGAAGCCACAGACAGACGCGTCAAACTTTAAACACCTCTTTTGCCTCGGGGGTTAAAAAAAGCAGCAAAGTAAGACTCCAAAATTTGAAAATTCTTGTTTTTTATACTATAACTGATTAACTATCACTGAATAAATTGTAAAACTGTATCAAAATCAGTAGCGTAGTTTAGACGAAGTTTGTGGAGAAACAGACAGACAGATATGTGCGACTTTATTTTATTTATAAAATAAAGATTAATATGGATAAAAACCATATTTATTAACACATAGGAAACATATTTTCTATATTCTGAGGAAACTGCATACTCGAGAAAAACGTAAGCTATATTTTATATCACATGATAAGCAAACAAGCAGACGGTTCAATGGAAAGTGATACCGCCGCCTATTGACAGGACTGATTGATGTCTTGAACGCCAAGTGAACCAATGCGTTGCCTATGTATTTTTTGTTATACCTCTAGTGCCAGTAATAACACTGGCTCTCCAAAACACAGCGAATTGCTTTATTTTGAAAATAAAAAAGGCGGTACCAATCCAGACGATCTCGCACATGGGACTAACACCTATACTATATATACATTTCTCTGTCTCTGTGTGTGTCTTGATTAAAAAATAAATAATTCTACGCGGGTGGAGTCTCGGGAAAACGCAGGTTTTATCAATCCAGTGATAGCAGAACCCAGCCAAACATAAACAAATTCATAAACTCCCGCCAAAAGTAATCTCTGATGGATTTTAATTAGCAGCTCTTTATGAATGTTATTTGCCTAATTAATTCTGATAAACGAATAAGCAAAGGATATTAACACAAATGAATCGTCGTTTGTATTCATTTTTCTTCTTTCAAAGTTATCAGTCATGTTTTATTTAGTTTTTCTTTGTCATTTGCGTTTAGCTGAGTTAGTTTTTCATATGTATTTTTAACACTGCGGGAATTAATATATTATAATTAATGAATCTAGTAAATTCTAATAGTAATAAAATTGAAGTTTCTGTATTTTTTAAGCAAAAAGTAGGGTTATAATTTTGACGGGCTTGTATGTATGTTTTTTATTTATAAATGTTCATCTGTTCCCTCATTACCTTTAATCTACGTATCATAAATTGACAAATGACGTATCGTAAAGACCACGGCTAAATTGTGTACTTTACTGAGCAATTTCTATAACTATTCTTTAAATATATAACTATTGAATCGATTTCGAATACACATATAGCTCAGATCAAAAATGAGGCTGGAGGGGCTGTCTAGGATGCCCCTCAGCTTCCTCACAGGTGGGGCTAGGGAGCTCAACCCCCCTCCAAAAGCATTTGAGTTCGATGGAATCTTAGTTTTACTTGGTTAAAACCCAAAGTTAGCGAGTCTGTTTGTCTATCCAGTCTCACTCTAATTTCATTCCTGCATCCTCCTCTGAGTACTTTAATACCTTTTATAGTATTCGTAGTTTGCTTTATAATGTTTCGTATTGCTGTCTCCGCTCCGAATTCTGAAATCGGTGTCTTACTACCTCCTATTCCTTTTAATTAACTTATTTGATTGTCCCAAGACAGACGGGTAGGGTGTGTCCGGGGGCACAGCCTGTGCGTCATTGCATAGCTGCATTATTCGTTAAATATTCGATCAAAGGACGCCACTGTTGATCCTGATCATTTGTATATGCCCCGAAAAGTATTTCGTAGTTTGTCATTTTTAGCAGGTTCAAGAGGAATGCCAAATTTGCGATCCAACGTTAATGAGGGCAGTCCAATCTCAAAGGAGTGTTTTACGTTAAGTCTAGTCCAAAATATAGCAAGCAACCTGGCTCCATAGTGCCTAGGTTATAAAGGTCGTTGCCCATTGATCCACAGGTAGTGGGGAACTTTCGTTTCTGCAGATTCTAGATTGTAAGGTTACACTCAAGTGGCTCTCCCATGCCCTATGCCCTGTTGACGCAAATGTTTACGACTAAAAATACCAAATAAAAATAGTTTGTTGAAAAAAGTAGAAAGACTAAAGACCCTAGCTACTATTTCGAATAGGATAATTTAAAATTATTCTTTCTCTGTTGAAGAAAGAAGTTAATTTCAAATTTTGATTTAAATTTGAGGGTATTTTTTTAATAATGAGATTTTGATTTAGATTTGATAGTATTTTTAAAAAGTGGTCGGCAACGCGTATGTGACGCGTTAAGTGTTGCAGGCGATCATTGTTGGTCAATTTTTAACAAAAAATGGGGTTGCTTGTTGATGTTGGTTGTGACGTTGGTGATGTTAGAAAATGTTTTTAGAAACTTTTACAAAATGTATACTCAATAAATTCTTTATGAGGTAAAAAGCTCTCGTGTACAAATTCTATTAAAGAGCTTTTCTAAACTGCAAGCGTCATCTAGTTCTTAAACAGTAAACGTCTATTTGATATACAAACGTGGCTTACACAAGTAGTTGCCAAGAAGTGTTTAAATTAATGATAACAATGTCAACTAGATGGCGCTTAATATATTAATAATAAAAAAGGAGATTTGGTACATTCTCTTCGTTGAATCAAATATTAAAATAAATTATAAGAATAAAAATATTTCATTCCCTGAAGTAGAGTCCCAAATAGTCAGATTCCATAAACTTCTACCTAAAGGCATCCCTTAAAAGCAATTACTTAGGGTTGAATTCATGTAGCTTTAGAATTGTTATGTTAATTAGCTTTTTAAAGTAACCCTTGAATTGGCCGTCATGTGTCGGCTGGAGGCCAGGGTCATTTGTATTTGGCCGACAGACTCACGGCCGACACTTAGCCTTGACCGTCACCGGTGCCAGAGGACCTACGTCACTGATAAAGCAGATGAGCCACTCTTTTGTGACAAACTATTTAATAAGTAAACGTTTTTATGATACAAACAAATTACCCTTTTTACGAAGCTTCGTTAACTAGTTTGTAAGGATGAATCGAGGTTTCTTACTCTTTCGCGCAAAAACTACTGAATGGTTCTTAATTATACTTTACAATAATGTAACTTATAAATCAGAATAACATTGCTGGCTGGCTATGATGTATTATGATATTGTTTGAATTGTCCGAAATTTAACATTAAATGTCAAATAGTAAAAAATCCCGTTACAACCGTTTTCGATGCGGACGAAGTTGCGGGCAAAATCTAGTTATAAATATATTGTGTGAAGAAGTTAGGTACTCAATCATAAAACACCAGCAAATAGCAGATTCAGCATCAGCAGAAAGCGCTACTAAGCCTGATATCACTTGAAACTTAATTTGATACAAAAACAAACAAAAAAAGAGATTTAATACAAACTCATTACTTGACTAACTTGTATTCCACTATCTTGTATATACCATATAATCTAAATTACTGATGGAATATAAGCAAGTTTCATAATAAAAAAACACAATGTAATAAGAATAATTTTAAGCTATTCCGGATTTCAAACTTAAACTTCCACAGACAATATTTATTCACACGAATCTAAAATTATGACTGTCAATGTCACTCCGTTTTATTAATATTTTTTTATTTTAGTTAAATTTGCATATTGCGAGTTGTATTCTTAAAAACTGTATGTCGACTTGTGATGCAGTATCTGCAACTGCGGTGGTGTTTGCAGACTGCACCGTCACCATGACAACGCGGGGTCATCGACCGCCGCCGCCGCCGCCCGCCCAGACCGGCTCCACGCAGCCCGCCCTACACGCGTACGCGTAAACATTAAAAAAATCATCAAATCCTAACGTGAAGTTACCAAAAATTTTAATCATAAGGTTTAAAATTAATTGTGAATGTGTTTGTAATGGAGGATGGCCTGATCGGGATGATCCTCGTCGATGGCGAGGGAGGGGCGATTAACAAGCTCGTGATAAGGTAAGGGGTGCTATTTATTGTTTACATTACTATAGATATCGGATCAGTCGTTAATTTGCTTTACACACAACCTGTCAGGGAGGGGGATTAGGGAAATTTAGTTAGGGACTTAGGAACGTTAGAGTTTTCCAAATTTATAACTATTTTATGGTTGCAGTTTAAAGGGCTAAAAAGGGATGATTGAAGAGCCCATTGTTACTTAAATTAAGGTATAATGTCCATGGTTCATTGTTTTTTTTTGTGTTCACTATTTGTTACTTAATTATGTACTCATTTAGTATTTAATCATGTATTCATTAAAACATTTAATGTTTTGTCATTTGATAATGACTGCGCTCATTAATGAAACATATCATTGATAAAATAAGGGATATTTTTAAACTTAAAAAAAAAACATAATGAACTTTTTTTATGATTTAATTGTGTTAAATTTGTTTAAACTGTAGTAACAACAACACAACAACAACAACAACATGTACCAAATACAAATTTCAATATAGTTTAAAATCCTTTTTTATTATTGTTTATGTAAAGTCAAGGGCAAACAAGCAGACGGTTCATCTAAAGGAAAGTGATTACCACCGCTGATTGACACGTCGTGACGGTCCTCTTGATGTCTGGAACGCCGAGAGAACCGCCAATGCATTGCTCAAGCAAAGGCAAGATTCACCGATAATTACACTGGCTCTCCAATAATCCTTCGAACCGAAACACGGCGAAATGCTTCACATCGTAAAAAGAAAGGAGGGCGGTATCAACCCAGACTATCTCGCACGTAGATCTACCTGTGTGCCTACCATGAGTTTTACCTTCTTTCTTTTTTTCTATCTTTGTAAAGCGTCTCTAACGGATTGATGAGGAATTATGATTGCTAATACAAAATCACTGCAATAATCTATGTTACCTGACGTGTCGAAAAACTATACGAACACATGGTAGACAAACTGAGATGTTGTTTACATTGCAGCAGTAGTTCGTAGCACGTGTAATGCATCTTCTACATACATAAATCTCGTATCGATGTCTGGATATTTTCACAATTTATCATGTAACTAGCGGCCCGTCCCGGCTTCGCACGGGCATTAAACATTACATTTAGGTTTCTTACACACACATTCATAATAATAATAATTTAACACACATTATATCATTTTGTTCTATCATCAATAGTTTTCGCAGCGTACGCGATGTAAGGAAGTTTTTTGATATTTTTACATTTTATCGTAATTTAAGTAAGGATCCCCATTTTAAAAAAAAAAGAAATATAGCCTATGTCACTCAGGAAAAATGTAGCTTTCCAACCGTGAAAGAATTATTCATATCTATTCAGTAGTTTCGGAGCCTATTCAATTCAAACAAACAAAAAATCAAACCTTTCCTCTTTATCATATTGGTATAGATGTAACATTACAAGTTATAGTTTATTAGAACAACGTCTGGTTATGAACGTATGTGATCATTGAACATGTGGCTTGGCCACGTTTATGTTTACTTAGACATTATGAGATTTTTAGATTCCATTAAGATTCACCGAAATTTAATAAAAATATATATGATTTCTCGAGAACTTCATTTGCCGCCTGTTGTTAGTGTAGAAATAATTAGTGTATCGTTAAATCATTTATATGCAGTCGACGAAACCAATTTCGGGAAATATTAGTAATTATTTTTGTCATACCTTATATATATTTTATGCAAGTATTTATTTTAAAACAAGCCCTTTTAATGGTTAATACATAACATACACACATACATCTAGGTACACGAAATATGCGAACAGAAAGGTTGTTGGTTTCATTATGCATGACGTTAATGTTGTTTGTTTTCCTTTGTTTTTTTAATTTCACGTTTCGTATCGTGGCTTTTTAACAAAAAAATAGTTTAAAATAATACCAGTGCTGTGGTTTTTACTTATCATAAAATGGCAATGTTTTTTATGTCATTGTAATAATACATTTTAATACAAAACAAACTTTATAGGTAAGTAACAAGATGACAGTTAGCAGTAACCATGGCCCAAGGATGCTTGTATGTAAAGCTGTGTCAAATGCTCGATGCCAACCCTTAAACATAGACCACTCGTTCCTAACCCTAAACATCCAATCCTTGTTGCCAACACTTACACATCAAATCCTCGTTGGTAACCTTTAAATGTCAAATGCTCGTTCCTATCCTAAACATCACATAACTGTTTCAATAATGCAATGAATTAATAGATCTTTATTCTGAAACAAAAAACCCAAAGGCAGTAGTTTCCCCAAGCATGCTCGGTCATAAAGCCAATTACTGCTGTTATCATACTTTTAACATAACGTACGTAAACTTAGATTAATGATTGGTCTCCGCTGAGTGCAGCGACTACCAATTAACAGTAACATCAAATTCAGTCCGTCTTTGGATGGATTAAATAAAATAAATAAATAACCACATCACGATACACACATTGACTCAGCCCTGCCTAAGTATCGTGAGAACTTGTATCGCAGGTGCTAAGCATCGATATGGTATATACTAAATAAATAAGAATTTAACATCCAAGACCGGTAAGCGAAACAATGCGTCTTAAACTGCAACTGGTTGATTGCAACTGGATTTGGTATGCTCCGGCCAGCATTGACAGGATAGCGTAACTTTGTCCGCAAAAAAATGGTGTTTTGCGTTTATATAACACTTAACTAACATTACTTTCTACCAGTCTTTCTTAGATTGCCGATTTTTCGATGTCCTTCGTTGATTTGCGACCTCTTTTGAGTCAGAGTCAGTCATAGGTTTTGGGGGGATAGAGGTTGTTTCTGCGCCGTACATTTAATTTTGAGCTTAAAGTGGGACAGACCTCCCAAATGCGGGACGTCTGGCACCGCTGGTTTCAGCCACAAAAGCAACGCCACCTGGTGCGCCACGCATCGCATCTACAAGTAGGTAATCCTGTAGTAAAACGTTCTCAGACTATAAACTACAAGGAGACCACTTCATGCTACAAGTAACACCTGCACAAGTGGAGATAAACAGTTTAACGTATCCCAAAATATCAATCATACATCCGTTTATTTATCTGACACACATCAAAGAGATCTAACAATTTTTTCACCGTAATTCTTCTAAAATCGTTGGTAACGTCCGTTCAAAACAGCTTTAAATTAATCAATACAAAATCTTTTGACTTTACATTCTGTTGTCCTTTTTAAAGTTATCACGGAAAGTCATTATCAAATGTCATGCTAAAATTAAACTGTGGACTATTTTCCCCTCGTAAATATTAATGAACATAATTAAGTAATCTGCAACTAATTAAGATAAATCATTAAAAGAGTTTCAGCGTTTCTTAGTTGTAGCGTAAGCACAGCTTATTTTTAAACATTAGTTAATTATGCTGTGATTAGCGCAGTGATTTGACACCCCATTGTCTCTGACACCCCTCGCTCTGGTAGTGTTGCGCGCGCGCATCCAACACTCCCCTCCTCTTGTCTTCACTCAAGTTCAGTCAGCTGAGGTATGGAGGATCGACCACCGGTTGCCTAGCGACTCGCTTAAAATACTAATTTAATTTTTTGTTTGTACCTAGTGTCTGAAAAAATTGTGAGAAAAAAAGGATTTTCGTCAATTTGATCCTCGAGATGACAAGGTATGATTTTGACTTTAAGTAATTTAAGAACAAACGTTTTTGAATAAATATAAAACAAGTATAGACGGCCACACATAAAGCTTCACATAACAAGTGCAATATCAATCCTTATGCTGTACAACTTAAGAACTGTACAAACACGTTGGGTTGATCCTTGACCGTTTGAACGATGCTTCATAGATAAGCTCCTTACGAGTGGTTTTGTTTTGATGTACAGCCCTTGAAGAGTTTCCCTCAAATGGAGACAACCTTGGCTCCAGAGCGAGGTCACTGTCACAATTAAGTATTCCATTGTATTCGGTTTTTTTTATCACATCTACATGTGACTACTTCTCCACCCCTCGATGTGTTCCATTCAAAAATAACGAATTCGGTAGGTATTGCATAGCACAGCATACTAGCGTCCCTTATTTTGAATATGAAAGTCTGTAAACGAAAATAAAATACGTTATTAAAAAATTAGGATAAAATATTTGAAAGTTATAACAATGTATTTAAAATAGGGTTCTGATCTTGTTTTAGTTCAATGTCGGTTACAAAACAAAATAATTGTTTTTTGATTGGTTGCTTTATAAAATTTATTTTAAATCAAGAATCTTGAAAAGTTAAATGATAAAAGCCTTTATCAGTAAAAAATTTGATGTTTCCTAAATTGTCCCTAAAATTTTAATTATACATTTGCCAATGACTCAATGAGGAACACCATGAAAAATATATTCAGGTCAGGCTATAATTTTATTTACGATAAATGTATGAAACGCATTTATTATCCTTAGCGTTTTTGTTTATTTTTAACTCTGGATATGTACACACACACACATAAATTACTCATCATCATTATCACTATCAACAGTAGCGGCGTAAAGGGGTGAGGGGGATCAGGCGTCAGGGGGTGACAACGGCAACGGACACGTGACTCGTCTTAAAATCATTTTCTAAATAATTACAAGCGATTTGAAGAGGTAACTCGCAACCCCCCATATCTCGGAAATATTTGAATCATTAGATGTTATTACGAATATTGATAATATCCATTAATGCAAAATAATATCCAAAAATAATTCCTTGTTGTGTGAGTACAATATTGTTTAAATAAATAAATATTCTGGAGGGGGTGCTAAATAAACATTAAATCCGCTCTGGGATCTAACCTACTCAAAGGGACAAAAAAAAACTATCTACTTCTCCCAGAATATATATTCAATTTATAGAAAAAAAATTAATATGATATGCACTAAATCCTCAAGCTGCTCGTAGTTGATCGGTAGTAAAAAATTGTTTTATAAGCAATTTTGACAGCATAGCTATTTACCGCGTAACATACCTTTAATTCAATATATGAAAAGGTGTATAGCTTTGTTACTAGTTCAACCAGCTTGGTGATATCATTAGAACAAACAGAGGTGTATGTTTGTAAATAGTGACCACGCTAAACAGACACACACCGTTCAGTTAGCATTGTTATCTCGTCTTGTTTAACTAACGTTACGTCATAAACTACATAAGTCTTTCATTTCACTCACAATACTCAATTCAACGTTACTATTGTAATAACTTGGTTTGCTGTAAAACTTATCAGAATATAACTATTTATTTCGAAAAAGGAAAACGCAATATAAGGCAACTGTAGCCATTACATGTTTGTTGCGGGTCGCTTTTCAAAAGAGCAAACGGGCTTACCTATGCTAAGTGATACTGACGCCCTTGGACACCTTCGGGCAAAAGATGTCAGCAGATGCCTTGCCGATCTTTTAAAAAGGAGTAAGGCCTTTTAAGCGCTTCTTGCAAAGTACCTTCAAATCACAGCTCCTACGTTTAAACTTCTTCAAAATGTCATTGTGTCGTCAGTGCATTAAGGTATTTAAGCAAGAGCACCTAAAACCACATGGTCACTCACCATCAAGTGTGCAAAATTTAAAAAACCTGATATCATTTGATACTGACCTTGACAGGCAAGTGAAATCGAGTTTGATGACTTTCAAGTGCAGTCCTGACTCTCAATAGGTGGGAGGGAAATGCAGTAAATCAGATCTCTTACTCGTACGATTTAGGACTAATCGAACTTTATCAGTGTGTCGACCATGAGTTCGAACAATTTTTCTGCAGGTTAGGCAACATAGATTACTACAGTTATTTTGTATGAGCAATCTTCATTCCTCATCAATGTGTTAGTGGCGCTTTACAAAGATTCATACAAATTTGTAATTGCAATCGCAAGCGATAATAGAAGGTAAAACTCATGGTAGGCTCACAGGTGGGCCATTCTACTTTTTACTTTTATAAAAATGTCCCTTGTATAATAACGCATAATTATTTCACGTTAGGATAATCGTGGGGAAACTTTAAATTTTGTAATCCAGAATGTAGCATTCAACCAACGAATTATAAATTTTATCGAAATATGTGGGCTTAGAATAAGAAAAATTACTCGGTTCGCAGTGGGCATTATTTTTGAGAAGACAAGGCATTTTTGGGGTAACGTAGTGGTATTTGAGTAACATGTGATTTTATTGGTTATAATAAAACCCAGAACAGTGGGGTAATTCATGAAACATTGAAGCCTTTTTGAGAACTAACTTAAAACGACTCTGAAAATATTGTAAAAGTTTTGAAAAAACAAATTTTAATGTAGAATGGACCAGGTGATACCGTGACCTCCCACCATATCATTTTAGAAGCCAAAAGTTTAGACCTGTTTCACTTATAAAACACCATAACCAAAAACTTGAAACTCGCGAGTTTTATTTCGTTCAACACGCACTGCGGCCAACGACATAAATATCTAATTCAATAAAAGTGGAATGGGGTAGGTAGATACATTATTTATAAAGTGGGTTAAATACACTGAATACAGTTGAAAGACCTGAAATGGTAATATAATGTGGAGGGTTGACCCTACAACGTCAAATGTTTACATTTACAGCAGTAAGCTAAAGTCTTTCCATCGTCGAGTAGAGTTATATAGTAGAGACTAAATCAAAATCAAATATTTTTTTATTCAAATGGACTTAAAATAAGTACTTTCAAATCGTCAAAATTCATTTTAACTACCACCGGTTCGGAATGCCTGTCTACGGGGAAGAATCCGTCAAGAAACCTCCGTAGTTGCTCTTTTCAATATCATATTAATATTTCATTACAATTTTAGTTATAGTATAGAATATTTAAAAAAAATGTAAATAATATCTAAAATTGTAAAGAAAAGATACTTTATCTATATACAATATTAGTTTGATGATGATAAAAGATTGACATAATTTCAAAGGGAACTCTTTAAAACTGAAATTTTATACAAGAACCAGTCAAGGCTATAGATTGAATAAGCTTTTCATTGATCTCATTCTTACTATGTTATATGAGATATGCTTGGTAAATTATGGTCAATACATTACTAACAAAATCCATATATCTTTATGTTTTAAAGTTTCATATCATTTACACGCCATGAAATCTGCTTATAGTTTTTCTCAGACTTACGATTTGTTTGTCAGGCTTAACTTTCAAAACGGCTGAAAATATTTTCATTCAAAGTTTACGTAAGAAATGAACTATTTCAGGCCTTAAAGAACGTTTGATGATAGAAGTCTTAGGACGCAGCTAGTATACAAGCACGAGATGGACGTCAAGTGAAAACCAATAAATAAAAACATAAATCTCTCGCGTTGAGATCAAGTGCATTTATTTATTGATCCATCTCCAATAAAACTGATATAATCTTTGCCATTGGTACAGGCTACATAAAGCTTTACGAAAAAAATGCAATATTGACCCTTATGCTGTACAATTTAAGAACAAACATGCCACGTTAATGCTCGGCCGTGTGTTCGCAAATTCACATAAAAGCTTTTGGCTTGAGAGCTTTATTACGACCTTTCTAAATATTTGCAGGTTTTATTCACAGTCTGTGATTTATTAATATAGTTTAGTTATCAAGTAAGTGATCACCTGATAATGCGAAGGTCGGATGTTATGGGTTCAATTCATTTTGATAAAAATCCAAATGAAGTGATGGGTCATTAAACATAACTCGAATTTTTCAAACTAAAACTAGAAATAGTTTTATTTAAATACACTTTAAATAATTACTTTTAATGTTTTAACGGAATGCTATTTTTACGTGGAAGAATCCGGCATGAAACCTCCGTAGTTGTTTTTTTTCATCAAAATAATAACAATTTATAAATAAAGATTAGAATTGAATAGTGTTTTAATTAGAGTATATAAACCGAATTTTTCTATAAATTTCAGTTATATAAATCAATTTTTATTTGATATTTAAAACGGTCGAGATGACATTAAGTATATTATTATTTTGTACCAATAGCGACGGCACAGGCAAAAGATTAATACAAAAAGTAAATGGGATTATGTGATTTAACTACATGAACTATCTTAACCGAAACACATGGCAATCACTACGATTGATTTTAATTACCTTTAAATTACATTACATTTTATTTCAGGATTAGAGCGATAAGCCGGCTAAAAATAAATGTGAAGGAAGTTATTAATTTAATATTCATTATAGCAGCCATAAATAAATACACCAAATCACGACACACACATTGACTCAGCCCTGCAGTAAGTATCGTAAGAACTTGTGTCACAGGAACTAAGCTACGATATGGTACATACTACATACATAAGAAAACTACATCAAAGACCACGAAGCGAAACCATGCGTCTTGCAAATAAAACGACTTTCCGCCCTCGCCGGCGATCAAACCCAGAACCTATAGCGTAGCAGTCGGCTGTTAACACCACTGCGCCTCTAAGGTCGTAAATGTGATTCAATGTTGCATGAAATAATTAATTTTAATCTGAATTAGTTAATCTTTTCAGTCTCTAATTAAATTGTATAAAAGTTCTGCAAAACTGTCTCAAATAATGAAGGTTTGATTTTGACACAAACAATGAAATAAAAGATTTTAAACTGAATATGGTTTGGTTTAAAACGTGTATCTATTTAAAAAAAATATATAAAAGTAACAACTTGCTTTAACCATTCCTAAACTACAATCGATTCGATATACAATTAGTTACCACACATACATTGTTTTAATTGGGTCATACGTATGATTACGTATGACCTTCAATAATTCCCAATAGCAGAAAACTAAATAACAACACGGTATTCATGTTTGAGACATGATTTGAAAACCCCATGCGTATTTTTAGATTTCCTCCTTGTAGTAAACTTCTTGCCTACATGTGTTCAAGTGTAAATATAAGCATTAAATAATACAAATGACATTGCAGACAGACATACATTTGAGACAGAAAACAATGTTTAAAAACTGTAATCCGACAATCAAACAAAAAAGTGGTCTAAACAAGAAAATAATTCAGATAGAAATAGGTACGAAAATGGTCAAGGTAGAGCCGTGGTCACACACTCTGTATATACCTACCGTGTCTGTTTAATCGTGTCACCCACATAATCATAGTAGGTATACAGTAGGTGCACCTTACCTTCCTTTTGGCTTTTTCGTAGTCGCGTAAAAATATATTTTCAAGTTGAAACATACATTTACATGCCTGACAGGCGTATCGGCAGGTGTATTCCTAATATTGGATATATTTTTTAGTATTACTATTTGAAATCTAATATTACCAACTCTAGCCAGTGGCGGTACTGTCATACAAGCCCAAAAGCCCGGCTTGCCCTGTCGAACCAAGGTAAGTTCGCGCTCTCGTTCATTAATTACTTTTCAAATCAAATAACAATATGCTTTGCATAGCATGGTTCAAAATTCGCGCTACATCGAACGCGTAAGTATGAAGTGTAGATTTAAGATTAATGAGGCAATAAGACATTTATTGAAATGAATTATAAAACGTTTTACAATAACGTATCTCTCGGTTTGCCCTATTCTATAACTCTAGGCACGCCACTGACTCTAGCTGACAGATTGGAAGGTCAATACTTCCGTACGTAGTTGTAGTTCCTTTGTCCTTTTGTATACAAAGTGCATGGTAAAGAATTTCTAAAAAGTATCTTCTATTAGTAATCAAACCTAGCCCATATATTACATATATACTACATAATAGTACATAAAGCTTCCGCATGCCAATGGTGTACGTGACTTAAATGATTAATTAATTAAAATGCAGTTGCTTTAGTAACTTAATTTCTTGATTGTATTAGAGAAAAACATGAAAGCGAATTTTAATGAATATTATGAAAGAAGGTTGGATGAATTATATTATGGTTAAACTGAGATAAGAACTTTTTTGACAAAATCTTACGTGTCTTTGACAGTTATGTACTATACTGCCCTAAACTTCATTCCTGAACAAGAAGCAACAAAAACTAAATGGATGTACCTTTTCATCAAATGTATGTACATGAGACTTTTCATAAATCTCTTATTAATTGATTAGCGCCGAACAGTGTTTTGCTGATAAGTTTAATGTGGCTATTATAACATTTATTGCGAAATAATTGGTTTAGCTGACAAGAAGTTTAGTTTTGCCTTCGACTTGGCATGAGAAGAAGAAATGGACCTTCTCAAACGAGGCGGAGAGAGGTATAGACTGCCACACATTAAGCCTCACTCAATAAGTGCAATGAAGTTGCTTGGCGGGAACGGGAAGTGTCAGTTGAAATGTTCTTTTTATATTTTCTTTTCTTACATATCAGCAGGATTTAATGTGTGAAATGCTAGTGTTTTAAACAGTGAATGTCTGTTGTGCTGTACAAGTGTTGAGAAAGTGAATTAGTAATAAAAAGTCACCTCCTAAGTAACCTATTAGAGCCTCCAGTAACCGTACCAACATGGAAATGATAGATGGAATAATGAAACCGCCTGCTTCATTATTCATTTCTTCATCATTTCATTCCTCATCATAATATATAATAAATATTACTTTATACTGTCAAAATAAATATTTCCATGAAGATGGCAACGCCATAAAACAAAAAACCAGTGCATCATTTCTTATGCTGTACGGTACAATTAAGAACGGTACAAAGTCCAAAGAGATTAGGTTGACCCTTGGCCGTGTATACCAGCACCTAGACACCTAGATACATTACCTAAGCTTATGACTCAGTGGTTTTTCAGTCTATTAAATATAGACTCGTTATCTAAGTGTTATAAATAGAAGTAGGAAATAGTTTTCCGGGTGTGTTGAACTGCTCGCCGCACTAATTGGAGCAATATCTACATATCAAGTTTGTTCCTCACCTGGCATGCTGTTGTCATGGTTATTTACGGGCAGACAAACAAGCGCCATCTACTCTATGCATATATACTTTATACATATTTATGCGTATGTACATTTACACGTATCATTTATTATTATATGAAATAGTTCTTGGAACTGTTGTCTTTAAATTTTTGTCCTTATTTAGGAGTCCGTGTCAAATGTCTTGAACTAATTTTATTCTAAGTGTATGTATTGTCTGACAATACGTATCTATATCATATTGATGTGGTAGGTGTGTATGTTTGCATGCATAAATTAATATACAATAAAATATCACTCACTGATTAACCACGAATTTTGATCACACAGTATCCCTGTTGTGATCCATTGAATCAATCTATTAGACACTGCACCGCGCATTCACTTTCAGTCAAACTTAGTGCGTCAAATATAAACAGCCAAATTTTTTTAAAATGACAATCAAAAATTCCCAGAAATCCCTTTTTTCCAAATAAATCCCCAAAACAAGCCACTCACAACGCAAAACAATAACATAACTAACCGCTAATTGTTTGATTTCAGGGAATACCGTGTTGATAAACTTATCCTCAAATTGTAGTTGAAATAAACGAGCATATATAATTGAAGTTCATTTCGGCAGGGATCGTGGAGCTGTGTAGAGTGTAAGCCAGTGATCGAGAAGACATGAGCAGGATCGGCGCGTGCTATGGCTCCCAACGCAGCGGAGTACGAGGAGTCGGAGCGGCTGCAGGGGGCCTGCGGGCGCGTGGGGCCCCAGCGGGCGGCGCCAGCGAGGGCCTGGGCCGAGACCGAACGCCTGCTGCCGAGCCCCGGTAGCGACGCCCGCTGCCTGCTTCCAGCAGTCCACCCGCCTGCCAAACGGCTGCAAGCTGGACTCACGCTCGGAGTATGGAACGTACAGAGCAAGAAGTACCCTGACACTAAACCTAGTAAACTAGTCAAAACGAAGCTGCAGAAAAGGAAAGAGAAGATCTACGCAGCGCTCAGACTACCGTTTTTCATCTTGGCGATAAACGTAATCCTTGTACGTATAGGAACAGTCAAATGAATGCTTTAATAATCGATCTTGGAATGCGTTTGATGCTTATTATTTGTTTTGTGGTTATAGATAGCGGTGCACGCGTTGAAGACCGACGCCCTGCAGAGCCAACTGGACTGGTCTCCTAGAGTGTGGTGCCGTCAGCCTTGGAGACTTCTCACTTACAGCATCGTGCATGGGAACAACACGCATCTCGCACTCAACGCGATCGTCGCTCTTGCTGTGAGCTTGTTTTTCTTACAATAAACCCAAAAGGCAGTTTAAAGATGGCTGGCATAAGTTCAACACCAGACCACTATCACATTACCAACCATTTCAAAAGATCTGAGATAATCTAATGACAACTCTTCAATTTCTTAGTTTAACGCTTAGTATCGTTCATCAGGTCGGTTGGTGTTTGGAACACGAGCAGAAGTGGTGGCGCGTGATGGCGCTGTGGAGCGGCGGCGTGGTGGCTGGTGCGCTAGGTGCGGGGGCCCTGCAGCCCGCCGTGCACGTGGTGGGGGCTTCGGCCGCCGTGTACGCATTGCTCACCGGACATATAGCTAACGTCTGCCTTAGGTAAGACAATATTTACTTGTTGATTCTGGGTAAAATTAGGCTAAAGCCAGTCTGCAGTTCGAAAAAAAATATTTCACTTCAGCCGTATTTTTCATAAATCAACATTTTCTACTAAGCAACGCAAATAATATAACAGTGCATTTTCTGTCAGAAAAAATATATATTAAAATCAGAAATGGCGATACTACTGTCCACTATGATTTAATTTTATTGGTATTCTGATATACATTGTTCATTATAATTTTTATTGTAAACAGGTATGGCCATATCCCCTTATGGTGGTTTCGTCCGCTGAGCGTGTTGGTCATAATGGTGTCTGAAGGTTGCTGGACTCTGCTGTACAAACCTTCGACTCTATCTGTATTGACTTCAACTCTAGCTCCAATGACTTCTGAAGTCTACATGAACGCTGGCGTCGTGCAGATGGAGGAACAAGTAGCCTGGTCTTCGCATTTATTCGGAGCTTTCGTTGGCATACCGTTAGCGTTCCTTGTATTCACAGGTAAAGTACTTTCTACAATTACATTTATCCTGTTTCAACAGATTCCAAAGTTTATTTATCAAAGCTTTACGTTTTTTTACGTCCCTGAGGTGGAATTAGCATTCATGCATTTACGCCTGCTTGAAATGAAATTTTAACATACCAAAACCACAAGATTCAAGTTTCTGATGGCCATTCCGATGGAATACAAATGCAAAGTATTTTTTAATGGACTTAAAAAAAGAATCCTACTTTTTTCTACTGCCACCACTCTACCAGTTGTCTGTCGTCTCTTGAGGTACCGATACTTCTCCGCTCAGGCTGATTTATTTTGACCAAGATGTATTCGCTAAATCATATTTAAACTTTTTCTTTTTTGTTCTAGGAGAGAATACTTCGATGGTTAAAATTAAAATCTGTCGCATCATGTCTGGCGTTGTTTTGCTGGTCGGCATTGTGCTCATGATGCTCAAGAATACGATTTGGATGCAGTCATGAATGGTGGTGAAAATAGAACCCAGGACCCAGGACTAGCCAGAGGATGTAGGAAGATACGTGTGCAGGAAATTATTCACTGAAGCATAGAATCATTATTCTTTTTTGGGTTTCTGCCATTTTTGGTTGATGATTCGGGTGACCAGCTCTGATATCAATGTTTTACATAACGCAAACCTGTTTTTATAACTCTGCAACCAACTTGTACCATTACTGATACTCGCAGTATAACTGCTTAGAAATCAGATTCAACGACAGTTGCCGAATATTTGGAGTTGTCGGCGAAAATTTGAAACTATGCTCGGCGTATCATACAAACTCAATAGTTCAATTATTTAAATTATATTCTGATCTGCCCCCTTAGTCAAATAGGACTATGGGGGGGGGGAGGGTGCTCTCTATTAGAATGAATCCAAAATGAATTGAATTGACATTGACAGTGAGCGCGAGTAAATATAATTTAAATACATTTTGCTATATTTCTACTAACGTATAAGCGAATAGAAATCGCCCTTAGCCCGTTGGCTGACGTGTCATTTACGTTTAAAGAAAATTTAATGTATGAAAATGACATTCCAATTACGTAACTTGGGCGCTAGGAAATATCAATTACTATACATTTTTATTTTCTGATAGCTTGCTGAAAGTGGTATTTGTCTAAGGGGGCTGGTCTTTTTGTCCATGTAAAGCGAAATATATTATAATTTGAAATCTAGTCGTACAATTAATGTTGCGCTATTTATGATTTAAAAAAACCTAAGATTTAGTTTGTATGTAAGTGTCATAAGTATATGATTTATATGAAATCTTTTTATTGTTTTGAATCAAAACGGTGTGATTGTCGGCATGTTTGGTTTATTTATTGTTATTGTAAGGTTAATGTTGATTTTAATGTCGGTGCTTTAAATAAGAATTAAGGAACTTGTGACTGAATTATGAGATAGTGCCATACACAGCGTACTATTTGCTCGTGCTAATTTAGGACTATTGTAAATACATATTTATTGCATATCAGATAAGGAGTTACAGTTAATTTTATGCATGTTTGTTTGTAGTATTGAACTGTAGAAACTGTAAGATATATCATTTACTTGTTTATTACTTTTATACGACTACAAATAAAGGTGTAAAACATTGAAAAGTGTATGATTTCGTTTAAGATGGTTTGATGAATGCAATAAATTAATGGAGGCAATAAATTTTATACAGTAATATATTTCAGAGGCAAGCTTAAAAATCGGATGAACAAAACTTGATGTTAACACTTACAGAAGTACACTTATAACAAATAAATAATTAATTTGATTAGTAACACCATTGCCCGACAACTCGAAAATAACGCCATGAGGTTAATGTTTTTTCTGAGATCATTTCATGGTTATGTTGATGGTGGATATTATAGAAAACATATTTGGACCTATTTCAGTTGAAGGTGGATGTCTTACATAATTAATAACTATTTATTTATTAATGACCTTAATCTACATCTTTATAAACAATCCGTCTCTCATTCATACCACACTGTACATAAATGCATATTTCAGTTCACAATAATATTAATAATATTCATTTTCCTAATATTAATATTAGTTATTTTCAGTAATGCCACATAAATGCCTTAAGAGGTACTTTTTAATGTCCGTTAATTATTAAAATATTTGTGATAAATTAGGCATAAGACAATCACGCACAACATGGAATTGATATGGAATGGAATGATGTCCTGACAATGATGACCGCCTGTAATTGGCAAACATGTAAAATCCCTTTTTTATTGACTGTAATAAAAGTGTATTGTCATGTTTGCCGGTGGCGTGTCTTAAAAATAAACATTCATAAAATCGTAAAATCATGATAAAATCATAAAATCGCCTTCGTCTATTTGTTGAACGAACACTGACGAACTTGGATTTCGTTGGCATCTTGTCTACAGCCAGTGAAGAGTATTTCAACAATTCAAAGAACGGCAATGGACTCCGAATTCGGTGCAGCGGCATTCTTGGCATGGCGTGGAGAGCTCGGCAATGATGCGGCCCACGCGGTACATCCTGCCGTAGATGTTGCAGCCAGCTAGCTTGAGGAGACCTGGGCCCCCTCCACCCGGCACTAAGCCTGTCCCCGGCGGCTTCGGGCCCTCATGCGATACCGACGTGTACCCACCGTCCTCACTCTTAACTGTCACCTTCGTCACAGGTTTCGCAGTCGTTGAGTATACAACAGTCGTTGTGTGAGGAGTAGTTTTCTTGATAGCAGTCGCTTCTCCGAGCACGAGGTGGTCTATCCGATTCACCGTGTTTTGTGGAAGGGCTTTCTTTGGGGGCGTGAATGGGAAGTGGTGATGGGGAAGTGGAATGAATGGAACTACAGGAGGTCTGGGGGCTGCGGATCGTGTGGTGTGCGGCGCTGGTTTTGGTGAAGTGTTTGTGACTGTAATCGTTGTTAGAGGTCTCCTTGTCGTCGTCGTTGTGGTTGGCTTTTTGTAAGTTTTCGCAGTAGTGGTGTCGTAGCTGGTTTCGCTGAGCAGCAGTTTTAAAACGCTCCCCAACGAGAATCCTTCATCATCTTCTTCTTCCTCCTCGTATTCCTGTGAGTTGAAAATCGTCGTGTTGGTAGTATTTGGTGAATGAGTCATTGTTAACGATTCTGTGACTGCAGTAATAGTTGTCAATGGAGACGTCGTTGTTAACTTTTCTGTAGTGCTCATTATGTCGGTTACATTTGTTGCTTTTTCCAGGCTAGCTTTAGTAGAAAAACTTTCAGATACACTCTCCATTTTGGTTACAACAGTTGTTTTGTCTGGTTCCGCGGTTGTCTCTGTTTTATTTTCCTTTGTTAGCATTTCGTTTTCTTTATAGTTTGGAATTTTTGTTTCGTTGAGCGTTATCTGCACTTTCCTTGTTGAGACGAAGAACGGGGAGGTGGTTGTTTTTTCTTCGCTGCAGACGAGTTCACCGCAACAGAGGTCGAGTGTGCTGGTGGTGGCGGGGCGCCTGGTGCAGCCCGGGGGGGTAGGGCAGACACGTGGGGAGCAGTGTAGCTCGCCCCACGCACATGAGCACACGGAACACGCCAGACTGATGGACTCACCCTCCGGTATGCGACGCCCATCGCTTGAGATGCAGTCGTCTGAAACGTAAAATTACACTTAAAAGTAAGCCAAGACGATCGTTAAAACCTCACTGAAGTAGTTTTAGTATGTAAATAAATTTCATCAAACTTATTTTTGATATAATTTTGGCATTAATAATTGTGTTCTATCGTCCATTTATTTCACGAGTTGTTAAATACCTTTAGCTGCATCCAGTTGCATAGATGTGGTTAGATTGGGCACAGCCTGCCCGGACGGTGTACTGGGATACACGGCGTAGTATTCATCAATAATACCAGGGCCTTTAGGAATGAACCCACCTGTAAAAAGGTACAAATTTAACAAATCGTAACAAAAAATAACTTCTTATTCTAGAAAAGCGACGATGTTTTCAAGTACCTTCTGTTTCAACAGGTGGAGAAAACAAATTGACCGCTGGTGTTTGTATTTCTAATGCTGGTGTATTCGCTGGCTTTTTATGATTCTCTGCGTGATGACTTTCTACAGAAGACCCAGTTATAGGATGCGGTAGATTATCATGGATTCTTGAGTATGAATCTATCAGGTCACCGTCTTTTTGCGTGATGCTGGGGTACTGTCGGGTGTCAGTGTTCTCAGGTGGATACACAGGATACTGCGTTATATTGTAAACATCGTGCCGTCTTGAAGCAAAAGTCTCCTTTGATTCTATTTTCGGGTAATAAACGGGATATTTGTCTTGGCGTTCGAGAATCGGGTAAGTTAGTGCTTCTTTAGATGATGGTACATCCTCATCTACAACAGCATCCGCGGCTACAAATGGGATTATTCTGGAAAACATAAATTGTATTTTAAAGTTTCGTTCACACAGTTTTAATTAAATCTTCGTTTAAAAATTCTTACTTCAAATTTGGTAACGACGGTGGAAGTGTTGGCTCAGTGTAGTCGTAGTCAAAATCGCCTTTCACATTCTTCTTAGACATATTTGAAACTTCGACGACTGGACTAACTACTGATGGTTTAGCTACCGTAGTTAACGAAGGTCTCGAGGTACTTGCGTTAGTTCTTAACGAGCTCGTCACGTTTATTGTGAACGTTTCGTTTTCATCAAAGTCGCCGATGTGATTCCTTTCAGTAATGATATCATTTGGGTTGAATGTCTGTGACTCTATATTGACTGAGGGGATGCGAGGCTGAGCTTCTAATTTTATCTTTGCTACATCGTATGACGTCAAATTCAATGGCATTGACGTCGATGATAACTCAGCAGTGCAGTTAATTGTGCCATTTATCATGATTTTCACGGTTCCTTCTGGTTGTACAGTCGTAGCTTTCTCTACATAATCTGTTGTTGTTGAGAATGGCTCCTCAGTCGATACAGTAGGTTTATCAGTAACAGTACTCACTTTCGCAGTGGTAACCTCCAACGATGTATTGGTTTTAACGTCTTCAGCTTCTGTATTGTTTGCAAATGTTTCATTGGTTTTCCGTTTGACTTTAACGGTAGTGATTGATTGTGTTTTGTCATTCGTACTGTTTGTGGTTGGTTTAGAAGGTTCAGCTGTGGTTGTTGTGACTGCTGTGGTAGTAGTCTCCTGTTTCGATGATTTTGCTTTATGAAACGAACGATCGTCGTATCTCGTTGAATATATAGAGTTGTCAGACAAGTAATTAATTTTGGGAGTACCTGAAAATAGAAGACGTGTATCATTTGAAAATTGGAAATAATATTTTTTGTGCTGTATTATTATATTCGAAAAGTCATTAGTTAATACTTAATTCAGTTCATTAATTTAATTTTGTGCTAAAATGATTAAACTTGAATTAGTCCTTAATGTTGTGAATTGGTATAAAAATAGATATAAATGAATTGGAAAAAATTACGTACCAAATGAATGATGTTCACATTGGTATTGATGAGGGCAGCACTCGCCGGGCCTCAACAGGGGCTTGCACCCGTGCAGTGGTGGTGCACACGCCAGGGGCTGGCAATGAACTGCTCCCCGGAGGCAGAAACACTGGGTGCAGGACTTGTTGGACTGGGCAGCCACCACGCGCTCTCCCTCCGATACCCACCTGCCTTCCACTTCACAATCTAAAAATCATAACATGTTAGAAAATACTATTAAGTTTGATTCTTAGTCAAATATTTTGTACCGTACCTAAAACTATCTAAATCTATCTTTAACAGCATTGTTCTTGCCAGTATTTTAATATATTTTGCTCATAATTTTACCGTGTTGGTGTCTCTGGTTCACCGGTGGAGGGTTGTGGTTGCAGTAGTACCGCTGCGGACAGCAGGCCCCCGGTGCGGGGCGCGGCTGGCACCCGGGGGGCGAGGGCAGACAGCGGGGGCGCACGCAGCGCCGCCCCCCCGCCAGGCAGAAGCACTGCTCGCACGCCACGGACGAGCTCAGCGCAGACCCCGCCGCGAACACCGAGCCCCCCTCCACGCATGCTGGATACACTCAACATTCGCATAACAGTGAGTTAATCATAAAAAAGAAAAGCTTACAAGAAGTGAACAAGGACTATATTGCTTACCATGAACGACGGCTGATGGAGTGGCGATGTCTGAATCTTCATTCGCAAACCTCCCAGAAGCCTCGAGTTCCATAATTCTGACTCCATCTGAAAGAACAACGAGAGATTGATTCAGCGACATATCTTCCTCAAACCAGCAGTTTTTTTGAAACCTTACGTACATAGGTTTCGCATAAAATTTATTACAAATATTAAAGATTCTATTTGAAAAATAGACCTGGGCAGTGCAGCTCTGGGCAGCAGGCTCCCTTGCGATGTAGCACATGGCAGCGTGGGGGCGGAGGGTCCGGCAAGGGGGCACAGGCGCGGCGTCGGCATGACAGGGCTCCCAGTGCGCACGCGCAGCGCAGGCAGCCGTCCCGTGTCGACACCAGCGCCCCACCGCGGTGCCAGCGACCTTCGTGCAGGCAGCCCGCCGGTAGGTTGCTACCTCCTGGAAGATGTATAACACCAATCAGAAACCGAAAATTGGAGTAATTGGAAGGGACGTTCGTGAAACAACCATCTTAAGATATCACTCATGATAGGTGCAAAACCTACACAACATTCCGTTAATGTTTGGCTATTGTTAAATAAACCAGGATAGCTAACCATCTTTTTATGAAAAACAATAATGAAAACTGAGTTCTGAAAACATTCACTGGGTGTATGAGCAAAAATACTAAAAAAATATATAAGCAATAAACACATCTCACCATCTTGAATGCTGCGATCTCTGTGGCTGTATCCTTTTGCTAAACTGTCCAATAGACCTTAACAAACGACAGAATATTAAAATTTGGCCCTGAACAGGATAATATACAAAATAAACCAATAATATGACGACAAGATAAACGCCTCGCGACCGATTCAATATACTTAATGGATCTTACCTACTCTTGCCATATTTTCATTTAAAACTGATTATCTTTATTATCATCGAGAAATTATTTTAAAACATTTATTTTACTGTATTTGAGTCCTTAACATGAAAATCTGTTGAGACGGATTGTTGCAATCCGTACGTCACTGCAGGATAAATGGCGTGACGTTGATAGCTTTACGAGGCAGCTGCCTTTTCTATTTTCTAAAAGCCGCAAACCGTTCGCTTTCAAAGAAGCTTGCCCCCGCGAACACTCAGGCTGTGGAATGGTCTCCATGCCATGGTTTCTAAAGTGACTACAGCATGGGGTTCTTCAAAAAGGGTCTTAAAAGGTTCTTGCAGGGTCGGCAACGCGTCAGTGATATTCCTAGTATTGCAAACGTCTATAGGCTTCGGTGACTGCTGTTTTAGGAATCATCATTGGTTCATTACCTACTCATGAAGGTGGCTTGAACATTTTATATTCAAAGTAATATTTTTTATCTAGGTGCATGATTTAATAATTCAATCATTCCTTAAAATTTTGTAGTATTTCTTTTGTTCTCCAATCAGTTGTTCGCAAGCAGTAGAATGGCAGGCAATTTAGTGTGAAATCAGGTTTTGTTTACCGCAGCCGGGGCTTATTGATCGTTCGCCTGTGAGCCGTGCGCGTTACGACCACCCACAGTGATGCGCACGCGCATGCCGGCCAATCTTACCATTGGATACACTCACACGCATCATATCCATGATTTTTTAGAATAGACTTTATTGTTTAATACCTAAAAAGAATCAGCTCATAATAGTGTGTGATGTAAAAATAAATATTAAATAAAATATTAGGTCTAACGTGAAAATTTAGAAAAAAAAAAAAAAGAGATGGTTTTAGATACAAGGTATTTAATTTTGTTAGGAATGATCAGGTCTACAAGGAACACGCATGCCTAGAAAGAACTTTTTCACTCTGCTTGAATTTTTAAGGAAACACCTCAGTTGAGAGAACGAAAGTCAAAACTGAAGTTGTAAAAGCTGATGTAACCATGCAGCCTTTTGGTAAGTAGTATGCAGCAGTATCCTAAAAAGTAGCGCAGAAGCTTTAGTTACAACGTAATTTTATTTTGCTTTGGACGTATGTAAGTAAGATGTATGATGTCTATATTCCGGTTATTCCTATATGTAACCTTGATCTGTCCCCTAGGATGACAGAGAGAAAAAAAAGTTCGATCTGTCACCCTGTTAGCGACGAGGGGACAGTCCGAACTGTTTTCACCCTTTCGTGGTTTTTTTCTGACCCCTTATGACCAACAGGGGACAGATCGAACTTTTTCCTGCTCACTTTTAAAGCGCAATTCGTAATTTTCATACGCCACGGAACCCGAGTTTACATTTCAATGACAGTTTTGCTAATAATCGGGTGACAAGACCTTGGATAGCAACAGTTAGCGTCAATTTTTTTACGTTTTTATGCTCGAACTGTCTATCTAGACAGGTTAATCATCAAAGCTCAGTACAATTACTCTGATATGACGCCACCAAAACTTTGAACCGACCAACAAACTAACTGCTAAACGAAAACACAGCTTTCGAAATCAATGCGTATTCGGAGTAAAGTATCAACATATGTCAAAGTTCAATAAAATTAATGGATCTTCGAGACCAATTTTCGTAGAAGGAAACAAACGAAAATTCGGCCAATACTTAATTTTTCGTCGTTTCAGAATAGACGTCCAGATTCGAACGACATAAACTACAGAGCTTTCGATGTCTTTAATCATAATTTTTCCCTTATCGAATTATTTACTTAGGGTTGGTGCATCACGTCTTTTTCTTCCATCCTCTGAATCACTCGTCATGTCCTTTCGCTTCATATTGTCTTTTAATGAGTCCTTCTACCTTTTAAAAGTTATACCTCTCATACTTTCCTTAAATACTTACAGTTACAGTTTGTCTAACTGCAAAATATGCCCATACCACTTAGCTTTTTCAACTACGGGTGCTACTTCAGGCATACCTATATCTTAAATTTTCTGTCCCATTTCCAGTGAGTGACCATCTAGAGAGGTATGTTTAATTATGAATACGTTTCCCAAGAGCCAACACGTCTCTGTTCACACGCAATACAAATAACAAAGAACGCGAAATTAAACTAACTCTCTAAATGAGGTCATTGACAGTGACCCCGAACATTAAATTAAAGCATCGCCAAGATCTGTTTATTTTATTACGTTAAAAGACAAAGTCTGATACATATACATCAGTTCTGAGAGTTGAATACAGGTGGTAGATCTACGTGTGAGATCGTCTGGGTTGTTACCACCCTAATTTCTATTTCTGCCGCCAAGCAGTTCGGTTTTTCGCTTCGAAGGAATAAAGAGGCAGTCTAATTACCGACACGAGAGGTATTACATCTTAACTTCTACATGGGTATCGCATAGGCGGTGCTCCTGGCATTCCACGACATCGGGGGCATAGTCGCGTCAATAGGCGGCGGTTTCACTTTCCATCATGTCAACCGTTCGATTATTTGCTGATATTGTACAAAAATATATGGAATTTATAAGTGCCCACAACGAGAGCGCTACACATATATTTAAACATATGGGTATAACTTAAATATACTCATGTACCTACTTTCAGAATAAAGAGAAAAAACAATTAGCGTTATGGCTTTTCCTGTAGACTTGATGAGAACATTGAAAGGAAAAAGATTTAAAGAAAAAATGAACTTTTATACGCAACATCTGAAATATATCCACACGTTACGAAGACGAAACCAAGTTTTTGCGCATGAAGAGCGCGAGCGCAATTACACGATGTAATGCGTCGGACACAATGGTTCCCAGAGCATCGCCGCCGGCCGTTCCCAGGCCCTCCCCGGGAATTGAACCTTGGAAACTGTAACGCCTAAACGCGAGCGGTCAGCCGCCACTGGGAAATGAATCTACATAACCCGGTCCATTGTTGTCTCCGCGAACTGTGTGAAATAATGAGCTGAATTTTAACTAATTGCTGGCTAACTGTGTTTTTTTGTGAACGACAAGCGCTACCTACTTACTTCCAATACTTTTACACACGGAATAAGTCTCCCTAAGAGACGTAAGATGCGATTTAGGCAGGAAAAAGTCTAATGAAAAGTCCACAGTCCGATGTGAATAAGAGAAATGTGACATGTGTCTTTAGGTTATGATTTATATAGACCATTTCTATAGCATAGACTAATGATTGGTGTCTACTTTGCTTGGAGCATCGCGACTTCTAATCTCTTTCTATCTCTCACTAGTATTATTTTATAGTTCTGATTTATTTTTGGCAGTTGAGTACTGTGGCGACACAGTAGTTTGTTATTCGAAACTTGCTATATTATAATTTATATTAAGTTATATTCAGTATACAAGGCAATCCGCGTTAGGTACTACTTAAGTACAGTAGCCTCCCTATACAAGTGTATTTTATCGATTACAAAATATGTATCTGACAACCTGGTACTATCCAGCACATTATGGTCCTTGATAATCATCCCTACATTCGTTAGATCATATTAAAAGATAAGGCCTGACTGACTGACTCATCGACGCCCAGCTTAAACAATTGTTACAATCCAATAATAAAGGATTAAAAAGGGGATGAAGTTCTGTACGTTAGTCCATCATGGATCGTAAAAAGAAGATCTATGCAATCCCAAATCAATTTTTCCCAAAAGCTAGAAGCTAATAATTAAATTGCGACAACTGCTCATGCAAGCAATAGCGTTGCGACTTTGACTACTTGTGATGTCGTACGTGTCACCGATGACAAACAACGTCAACTAGGCCAGACGAGTCCATACGTTCAATAGGTAACAGTACTCCAGCTGTCATTACGTTGGCTGACTTAATAAAAGTCAAACAAATTATCGTTCGGAAGTTTCTAGACATTACTGTGTCGCCTTGTAATAAAATCATTTAATCTTTAGTGATTTGAGTGGCTTCTACTAATAAATATGGAAGTGTTGCACCCACTGTATAACTACCATGTCTGTTTAATCTTGACACGCAAATAAACATAATCTGTATATAGTGCGACCACGGCTCTACCTTGACCATTTTTGTACCTGTGCATTTTTCGATTGCTACCTCAGAAATTTTCTTGTTTCGTCCTTTCCAGACCCCTTTTCGACGTAGTCGGGTCTAAACATTTTCTAGAAACGCTTTTGGTGGGGTTTGGTTTTGGTTGACTAAGTAAAAGCTTAAAGTACAGTGTGGTTCACCCCATTAGCCCCATAGAAGTGAGGTTCACCCCATTAGCCCCATAGACTAGTGTACCCACTTGTAACTATTTTGCTCTGATGACCGTAGGTGGTCGACCTTTTAATCATATCGTTCTACAATAAAGTATTAAAAATAGAATTGAAAAGAGAGAAACCATACTTCAACAACAATAGGTTTTTATCCACAAATAAAAAGGTCGTTGAATTTCGACCATAATCATGCTAATGAGAACAAGTTGACATATAAATTTTAATATACGTTTTTTTATCAGTCACCTCAGCTTCGCATGAGTTAGCCTCATGTCCATATATTATTTCCTTCAAATGGGTTGAATTTAAAAAAAAAAAACAAATTAACAAGTTATAAAACTAAAATTTTGGCATCATAATATCAAGTGGTTAATATTTTCGTATGAACTTTCAATAGCGTAGTAAGTCTTTTATAAATAAATGTATATGAGTACTTGATATGTATAATCCTTTTACTAATATTATAAACCCGAAAGTTTGTAAAGATGTATGGTTGAATGGATATTTGTTACTATTACGCAAAAACTACTGAATGTATTTTAATAAAACTTTACAAAAAATTACCGTACACATCAGAATAACGCATAGATAGGCTATAAATACCAAATATATTGTTCAAATTGTCCAAAATATAACAATAAATATCAAGTAATTAAAAATCCTATAAGAACTATTTTCGGCTTCGACGCTGGCGAAGACGCGGGCAAAAGCTATTGTAACATGAATAATACCTTACAGAACATGTCACTCTCAATATTTTATAGTTAAATTAGTAAATAGCAGATTTGTTATGATTTCTTAATTATTAATAAAAATACTGGATACAATTATAATAAACAAATATCCTTTAGGGAAAGATCTTATGTTGAAATACAGCTGGTAGTTAATTTTTGGCTTTTTTAAGCAAAAAGTTATAAACTTCTAAGATGTTGATTTGTTTTTAACATGTGATAGAGCCCGGCGTCGCCTGCGCACGATACCACACTTACCAACAACACCATGAATTGTTCATTTCCTAACTTTTCTTGACTGTTTCACGAAATTTTTTTAGTTAGTTTTACACATATACATGATATCTAAGACTTTTAAAGGAATTTAAATTATTATTTGTTTTTTCATTAATGAATGACAACAATTGATTTGCATATATAAGTGTAGGATGTGATGACATACAAGCGTTTGTCCCGGGTGGCACTCGTGCGCACGTTGAACTCTTTTGTTTAAACACAAACAAACGTACGACGACCGGCGCACGCGCAGCTTTGAGAATATAGCACATTGCAAACTTTACGAAGTTTAGGGAAAAATACTATGCGAAATATGGACGATTGAAACGATCCTTTGAATGTTATTTCGTAAGAAATTTACTTTTATTCCTATTCACTGGTGGGATTTGTCTGACAAACTGTTTTGACATTTAAAGTTAAACTACCGATGGATAGTGTTTTTATAATCAATTTAACAAATCCTTGATTTTTCAACGAGATACAATAAACCGCGCGGACCGCGGAGCGTCTTCAAAAAAAAACGAAAATCAGTGGCAAGGTTCGATGCGTAGGCGTTTATCCTTGCATATATCACGGGGTCGACGAACGGGGATTAGCATGAGACCTGGTGGCGGGGCGGCGGCGGCAGCGAGCAGCAAGACGAGCAGCGCGACGAGCGGTATGGTGAGCGCGGCGCGGCGAGCCAGCGGAGCGGGCGACGGCATGGCGCGTGCGCGTGATGCGGCCGGCGGTCACGCACTGAACCAAAGCACCCACTGTGATGAGGTATGCTTGTGTTGACCACCCTCACACACACACGCACTGACCTGACACGGTCCGACACAGCACCCATGGTGTGCTGAGCTTGTATGGACCACCCTCACACACACACGCCTCGCCATTCAACCACCGCTGCCCATTCACCACCACCACGCTACTACTCCTCATTATTCATCAGGACAAAAACCAATTCCCACGGAGCTACTTGCAAAGAAGATTCTAGAGATTTGTGTCTTGATTGAACAAGTGATGCAAACGTTTGCTGCTTCAAGCAATCGGACATTACTCGCAGGAATAAGGTGAGGTAAGGTGGAGGTGAAGGTGGTAAGATGATTGGACTTTATGGAATTCTCTCCATTAAGGTTGCTCCGAATTCAACAAAAAAATTCAGGAGCCCTAGCATTCTTTTACTTAGAAATAGAAGTACCTATCTCATCTTTATACACTGATTTTCTAATACTGCAGAATCATCAGAATCTTCATCATATATTACAGAGTTTGAATTACTTTACGCTCATATGTCGGGGGTCGTTGACCCGCACTGCCGGGATATAGGATGGGACTGATGGATAATCGACAAATAGCATCGACTAGTGTACTCCTGCGACTGCGCGGGACATTTCTAAGCGGCTAAGTATAATTACTTTAAGTATGTGTTGGTAATTAGCTTAGTTCTCGGTATCGCCGTGCGCGCGCGCTTTTGCTTCTTTGACAACTAACACTCGACGACGATGCACACTGGAATATGGACTTTATAGTAAAGATATATAGTCTGAAATGCATAATGAGGTGTTGTAGCTGCGATTTGTTGAGTGATTCGTGCAAAAAGCATGCCTTCCCAGGCTTTGCCTGCACCCCTGGCTGGCCTTATCAACCTGCGGCATCTTTGTCCATTCTTATAACATTCAATATTTTTTTAATAAAAACTAAAACGGAACATAAAGTAAATGCGTTTCTGCTTACGTTACACCTGATTTGATTGCTTACGTTGTTATTTAAGAAAATGAAAAGCATACCTTTTTATTCAAATCAAATCAAAATCATTTAATTTTTTAATCTTACCATCTGACTTCTGCAGTCTTCTTACATTAAAACTTTTCCATTTGACAATTCCTAGTTTTATTTATCAAATAAAAATAATAAATAAAATAGTCGATAAAGTTTAAGCGAAACTACCTAAAATCAATCATTTATCATACAAATTGTAATTAATAAACATACATTGTCTCAAAAACTGAAGAAGATTGAACAAGATCAAGTTTCATGGTTTTAAAGATTATTAAAAAAAACTTGGACGAGGAAAATACCGACGAATTGAAACAATAGACTCATTACTTACACGAAACTTTTTAATTAAACACAATTAAATAATACCTGAAATGCTCAAAATGAAGCAAAAACTTTTGTTGCTGAGAAACAAAGCTTCTACCGTGAACTTGTAGTCAGTCTTGCAGTAGTCCAAACAGGTTAATACAGTGATTTGTATTAGCGGTGTTGATTTTTCTGTGCCCTGACTTTGTTTCAGGGACATCTGTCCGGTAGACACCGGTCGGGAGGAGGTGGTAGCTCAGTTTGACGCGGCTTGGTTAAACGATCGACTCGATCCGACAGGTTGAGGGTTTTTGAGCCCCGGGTTGCCGTACGTTGTAGCTGCCACGTTCCTCATTGTGCCAGTGCGACAGATTCGCAACTTGTCACACTGGGACTGAACATACCTGTACACATACAAAATGCGGTGTTTAACAACCTACTCCTCTCGAGGGATTAATTACGACGTGAGTTTTTGTGTGTGTTTATGCTTTCCGGAAGATGCGCTTTGCAAAAACTTTAACAAATCCACTGTAGTCACTTAATGTTAGAAATATGTTGCGGGGTCATCATGTGGTACGGATGTCACGAAAACCTAGGTTTTTCAAGTCACGGCAGGTCGCAATGCTTATGCCACTCGCTAAAAGCTGACGCAGCACCAGAGTTCACTTTAACAAAATTAAAGTAAAAGGATTTATAAAGTGATAGTGTTTGAAAACTTAAAACTTAAAATTCATATTCAATTCTCACACCATAAAAAATTATTACACCAAGTCAAATGGAACCGATGACTGAAAGTGATGAATATATATAATACTAGATTAGTACATTTTAATATGTAGCCTTTAAACAATTACTCATTCTGAAATGTTAAAATCTATTCCAGAATAAGCACGTGTATCCATTAGCCCCCCCTATCATTCTCAACCGCATAGGAAGGTACGTGAAGTCAGCTTAATTGAGTAAAAGGTAAATAATGCAACTGAAAAACTAATTAAGGTCTCGTAGATAAAGATCTCACTTGGAAAAGTGTAGGGGAATCGAAAGCAGGTCAGTCTCAAATAACAGAGGCGATTCCGGGCGGCGCGGCCAGCCAGGCCAGTGACAATCTACAGCGAGATGGTTTTTTGTTTTCATTAAAACACCATAACAATTAAGTGAGGACACGACAGCCGTTAGATTCCGAGAGCCGCACTCATTACCGCCTCAATGCTAGCTAGCACACGACACGCGGGTTTGCCTTGCCTACCACACTAAACAAACATACAAATACGTCTCTACATCTCGATAAAAGCTCGTTCTTACACTATCAAAAAGCAGGCAAGGATGCAAAGAAGAAAATGTTGAACTTGTATTTCAGCAGGATTAAAAGGGCAATTTGACATGTATCATATCATTCTTGTAAATTGAAATGTCAGATTTCTATAGTAATGAGCGGCCATCTTTAAATAATTGAGTCATTGTCAGATGTAAACAAATTCAGACTATGAATACGAGTACTATATTAATTTAACCATTTTAAATCTGCTGATCATTTAGAGTTTCAGTTCGATTAAAAAATAATTATAATTATAATAAGTTTATCTATGCGTTAATTAATAAGGTAGTAGCATCTCGAACAGTTCAGAATAAGGTCGCGGTGGTGGCGCGTCGGCGCGCGTGCAATGTCGCAAATAGTCGCAATGCGATTATAACCAGTAATTATCCGTAATGGCCGCGTTTGAGCGACCACCGACCGCCGCGACAACGCGACTACCATGCTCTCTGCTCAACATATTTACGAGTATCGCCTTATTGGTACCTACCGAACTGATCACATCCGCATCCGAAAGAATGAACAGCCTTCCTGCTCGTTGTATTTATCTCTTTTTGTATTTCACCATCACGGTATTCTCACCACTACAAAGCTACCACTAGAAAGCAAATTCGATGATACAACCAGTTTAATGGACACTAAACATCTTTCCGAAAACGACTTAAAGACTGAAAGGTACTTTTTCCAAAGTACTTATAATCCATATGTTACATTCTGAATCAAACTCATCCAGATCGAACATAGGTAATATTTGGACGCTTGTTTTAATTTAATTTTAAAAGCCGATTTTTTATTTAATAAACTCTTATTTCATTTTGATTAACCACAGAGCAAATGCCGAAAAGGGTTACCAGATACAATTTTTGAACTACTTGACATTTCAGAAAGAAGAAGTCACATTTCCTGGCCAAGAAATCTTCGTGACTGGTTCAAAATGTCATCCATTGAACCATTTAAAGCAGCAGTCTGCAAGATCAAGATCACCATGATGATAGCTAACCTCTGAGATGGAGATGCGGCCTAAAGAAGTATAAACGACACTTGTATCAACTGTGACATATGTCTTTAAATCTAAAACAATCAAGATTCACTGTTGTTTATTTAAGATTTTGAATTGACTATAATATGTGATTTCAAAAATATTTTCGTTTTAAAATAAAGTTCGAAGCTAGAAAAGGGTGTGTATAGGTGGTAGATCTATGTGAGAGATCGTCTGCGTTGGTACCAACCTCCTACAACGTGAAGCAGTTCGCTGTATTCCGGTTCGAAAAATTGGAGAGCCAGTGTAATTACCGGCACGAGAGGTATAACATCTTTACCTCTACAAGAGCAACGCAGTGTCGGTGCTCTTGGTGTATCAGGGGCATTGTTGTGAAAATAGCAGCGGCATTATTTTCCATCAGGTAAACTGTTTGCCTATTTGCTCATGTCGTTATTTAAGTCATAATAAAAGCCAGAGGGTATCAAAATTTGCTACCTTTGAGTGACAATCATGGGTTAACTTAATGTGCCATCTGGACTTTTAACAAACGTCAAATATTTCAAACTGTACTAATTAATTACTTAATTATAAACATGTACCTTTTTAATTAAACATTTTATTTTGAAAAAAAAAGTTGACGAGCAAAAATACAAATAACTTACTTTTTTACTTTTAACGTACCTACCTAATATTAAATAAAAAAAAAGTATAAATTTAATACCCTGTAATATGACATTATGCTGAAAAGTGCGTGTCGATACAAAAGACTTCAACGCAAGCAAATACAAATTTTCATTTGCACTCGAATAAATTGAAAATAAATATGTATAATTGATTTTTGACCCATGTAACAGAAATCTGATAAGTTAATACTGATAATGAGAAACGTCAGGTAATTTTTTAAATTATTAACCTAGGTAAGAAAGAATTACAGATGACATTCGTGTAGATTTCCCGAGCAAAGTTGATGCAGTTAACTAGTCTTTGAATAGATTTGGGTATCTTCGTAGCTGTTTTTGGGCAAAAATGCCAGCGTTTAACATTTTCTACCACTTAGGTAGCAAGTATGACGTTTATCAGTAACCGCATTATATTATATTATTACACCAACTGGATCACTCAGGCGTCGTCGACCCTGTAGAAACACTTTAACACCATTTTTTGATACTTGGAATTGTCACTTTAATTATGACATTGACATTAGTGGTCTTACGTCATAATAGTGGTAGGGGTTTCGGATTTATTTTCAGGTAATCCATTAATTTCAATGTTAATTTCTCGGGAATGTTGCTCCATTAGATTGAGCTTGTTCGATAGCTCTTCGACTTTGCTTGATAACAAGGCATTGTTTTGTGAGAAGGTCTTAATTTTATAGTTTGAGTATTTTAAGCTTTGATTGTATACAATCATATTCCCCGCTGAGGAATTCCAATCCAGACTTAAGTTCTCGAAGAGTGGTTAGTTCATTTTTATGATTTTGTCGGCCTCGGTGGCGCAGTGGTATAGACAGCCAACTGCTACGCTAGAGGTTCCGGGTTCGAATCTCGGCGAGGGCAGAACTTTGTGTTATTTGCAAGACGCATTCTTTCGCTTACCGGTCTTGGATGTAGTATTCTTATCTATGTAGTATATGCCATATCATTGCTTAGTTCCTGTGACACAAGTTCTTACGATACTTACTGCAGAGCTGAGTCAATGTGTGTGTGTGATGTGGTTATCATTATTATTATTATTATTATGGTAAGTCCTTTCATTTTAGTGGAATTCATAACTGTTTTCATGGATGAATCTATTGTAGACTTTATATAAACATTAATTTTTAATTACATAAGCACCGCATAAATAAAAAAAAGACATGGTAACAGTTACGTGTGTTGTTTTTCACGGTAATACTTTTATCAGTGTAAGTACACCTAGTTTTAATTAGTGACTGTTACGCACCAATGAGTATTGTATTTGTGATTGTAACCTCTCATTAAACATCAACTACATTAATTAATTATTGGTAGTCGCGGCCGGAGACAACTAGTTTAATCACTGACTGAAAATACTGTTACTTAATTTATTCTTTTTAACCGACGGAAAACAAAAACGGAGGCGGTTTCCAAGTCGACTCGTATATTTTTATGTATGAGCAAATCATTAAAATTATTGAGTATAGTTTAAGAGTATAGATTTTAAATTGGTCTCATAAATTCTAAAGATTTTACTCTGAATTGTTTATTGCTGACCGTCCTTTAAAATAAACTCAAAAAAACTCTATGAAATTCCTAAAATAATCGAGTATGCAGTTTATAAGATGGAGATTTGCCTAATTTTTCAAGGATCGCGTTATTCCAATACTGTTTTGCAATTAACTATATCTAAACATCTAGTTTTCGTCAGCACACACAATGTCTCCTCCTAGGCAGACAACGTAATTGGGCACGCACAATCTATATTTGGCAGACAACGTAAATCGTTTTCATGCGTTGCTACGAAACTTTAAAAAGTCATACAATTTTGTTTGTTTGTTGAAAATTACGAATCAAGGTCTGCGCAGACGAGGGACAAATCTCTGGCGTACCTTTTTGTCCTTCAAAATAGATTCCTTATAAATGTATCGAATAACACACACTACGGTAGTAACGCTTAGTATGATACAATATATTCAGTGACTTTGGTCCTTCCCGGACAAATGTCCTTCGTCTGGCCTTAACAATATGTGAAAAATCTATTGCTGTGTTGTTGATTTTGTGAATAATTTACACCGGTGCCATCTGGTGGCAGGGAGGTTTATATGACGAAAGCTTATACATACATTGTAACATGTTTTCCACTCACTACATTGAGCTACCATTAATGTATACCGTTACAGATGTTAGTACGTGATGGCATAGATGGCAGCACCTACAAATGTACTGATTTTAATAAATAAAATCGACTTCATTCCACAGCTGTATTATTCATTGATTGTGGAAATAAATGACGCCACTGTTGATCCTGATAAACAGGAGTTGCAGTGTCACAGGCAGTATTGCAGTGTTCAGGCACATCCGCCACTTTGTCCCACAGTAGCGGGTGTGTCCCAATAGCAGTTTTTTAAACCTTGATCAGTACACTTAACGATTCTACAAAAATGTTGAGTGCTACAATGTTAACTCAATTTAATGGTATGTAATATATTGTTAGAGGCAATTTACTGACTTGTTACAAATGAAGGAGAATTCTTTGAGACCTACAGTGACTGCTTATTAAAAAGTGAGCAATATGTATGCTATATTGCCGCATTTTCTTATTTTTTTAACCACAAGAACATATTCTTTAATGTATGATAACTTTCCCTGCAACCTAAGCTGCCATATAGAGGACTAACATGTCATTGACAATTATTTATTCCTGCGAGTCGCTCGCGTGTCGCAACGCTCTGTTACGATACATTCGTAACGGAGTCGGCTTTGTCCGTATGGATTTGTAATAAACCATCATGCTTACTGTCTGCGGTTGCTTCATCATATTATATTATACGCGTGTTATTACATAGGGAATCTGACGCTATATTTCCGTAGAGATATTGTGTCTTATTAGAGGAATGCCCCACTGTGTGATCGACAAGTTTTGTAGTTTTTGCCTACCCAAAACACCTAGATCTGGTTAACCCTCAAATCCTTTTGAAGAGCCGTGATGTTGTCCCTTGAAACATTGCTAATGAGTTAATGTTGAAAATATCATCATCATTAATAATCGTGGCATCGTGTCATTTGTAACAAAACCAGAGGTAATGACAGCACGGTGTGCCTATCATCAGTTTTAACTTCGATTGCCGCTTGCGACTGAAGTTACAAATTTGTATGAAATTGCAAAGCGCCTCTAACGGATTGATGAGGAATTAAGATCGCTAATACAAAAGCACTGTAGTAATGTTATTTGACGTGTAGGAAAACTATGCGATCTCATGCACGCAACAAAGTTGAACGAGATACGTTGATAACAAAGCAACTACATTACAACCAACCATAACTTTTAACTATCGTGATAACAATAATCTGTTGATCAAAACTCTTACCTTTTTTAGCATAACTTGATCTACATCTTGAAGTAAATTACAAAAATGTTAAAGGTACCTTTTAAAGTGTTCGAATGCAAATTAACTAAAGTGAATGTCTTCCTTTCGTGATATACCAATTGCATTTATGACTGTTTTATTTTGAACGATTTATATGGAGCCATTATATTTACATAATGTTTTGAGTCATGTATCATTAGGTAACGTTACTTAGTGCTTATGTGCATGTCCTAGGCTACTGCAAGTGTTAAAGTGCTTGGTTTCATCATGCTTTTCGGTTACAAGTGCTAATGATTTTCAACTTTTACATTATTCTGAGAGAGTTGCATTATCACTAGTACCTTTCAAGGATTGTTTAACTGATCGAATGGTTGGAAGTCCTTGGATTTTTTTATAATTCCAATAAATCTTTATTGAGTAAGTATAATAAATCGTTATTCATTGCTATGTAGCCCTTCCCATTTCTCTTCATCACACTTATGTATTCTGCTAAAGAAAGATTCTTTCTACCTATTTCTATTTGTATTAAATATATAACAAGACGATATATTTGAATAGACGAAAAAAAATGAATTGATTTTATTATGGCATGTAACACCTCATTCGTACAGTTAAAATCAAAATTCATTTTTTTATTTAAGTGGACTTAAAATAAGTAGATTTAAATCGTCAAAATTCTTTTTTAACTACCACCGGTTCGGAATGCCTGTCTACGGGGAAGAATCCGGCAAGAAACCTCCGTAGTTGCTCTTTTCAATATCATAATAATATTTCATTACATTCTTAGTTATAGTATACACCGTTACAGACAATCGAAAATGTATCCCTTATTTTCTATTTTGTCATGTTAAATCTCTAAATTTATTTAACAGGTGCAGACAACAGATCGATTTGTTAAAAAGACGAAGGAAACAGATTATCAATACTTAATTAAATTATCTAATCAATTAATTCTTTTTATAAGTAAAATTGACAGAGGTATAAGATAGCTTAAAAAATTAAAATAATAAAAAGCCTTTTGTTTCGTTGCGAATTACAAAAAAAAAAGAAAGTAGTTAAAATCTATGTCAGTATTAATATTTTTAATTTTTGTAGTTCAGTTCTTAATTATGTTTGCTAGTTTAGTATTTGCACAAATTTTTTATTAAACGTATATTATTTAATTATCATCTGCAAGAACCTTTCTGCAAGTAAAGGCCTCCTCCAAAGATAGCCAGTTCTCTCTGGATTGGGCTACTTGAATCCAGTTGAGACCCGCAGTTGATAGACCAGAAGTTAGCTTAGTCAAACCCAATAAAGTTACTTTCGATTAAAAACTTATTAATAAAAGGAGTTGTTGCTTTAAAACGTATATATGCGTGAGTTTGTTCATCTGTTGAGTTCATCTCATTTCAAACCATTTGTGTTTCTCATACAATACTTCGTTAAAATTAAAATTACGTTTTAGTTTAAATTGACTCTGCATACATACCACTATATATATCTGCATAAAATACTACAATAATATGGTAGCAATCACTTGATGGGCTCAGTTGATAGGGTAGTTATCTTTTGAACATAATTTTCCTTATTTTCAACAATACTATGCATTAAAAATGGCTAGTTAAGATTGTGTGTAAAATTTATGTATTTCAAACTTCTCGTTCTATTTCAAGTTTTCTTTTACCTATAATTTAGAGTGGACTTTCAGGTTTGAAATAGGCAAAAAAATAAGCAGCGATATACGCAGACCGCGACATGGGCAATTGGTTTTGTATAATTTAAGATACAAAAAAATCCGGGGTTCAAGAAAGCTTAAAAGTTACCAATCAACCTTTTGACTATTTTGTTAATAGCTTTTATCGCTGACTTCACTACCAAAAGCTCTACATATTAATCCTGTTTTTCTAGCAGTTTCATTTCTGCAATTAATTTTAGCAAGCCGTTTTAAAAAGGGTCATTTTACCATGGTTGCAGCAAATGACAATTCATCTAAGCTACTTGACGAATCGAAAACGAAATCGTATCGTTTGTCGTTATGCAGAACAGAGGTAACTTGATCAGTAAATGTTATTGTTATAGTTTGTTTGTCTTACAAAACAATTGAAAGATAATAATAATAATAACCACATCACGACACACACATTGACTAAGAACATATCGTGTGACAGGAACTAAGCAACGATATGGTATAAACTACATAGATAGGAATACAACATCCAAGACCTTTAAGCGAAACAATGCGTCTTGCAAATAACACAAAGTCTCGCCCCCGGCAGGATTCGAACCCGGAACCTCAAGCGTAGCAGTCAAGCGTAGTAGTAGTATTTAGTTTTAATAAGTGATATTTATAACTAATTTTACTGCAAAACGACAGAAGTAATTAGCAAATATATACTAAACAAGGCCTGACGCTTCTCTTTTTAGAAATTTCGTTAGTACCTAACTACTTTTTTGTCGATACCAGTATGCTATGATGTCATTTATATGGTAACCGGATTTCTAAACTGATGGCACTATTAGTTTATATTTGCGAGATCTCCTCGAAAGTGTATGAATATTCACGACGGAGGTTTATCAACAACATCATGTCATCATATCACGCGCCGTGTAACATCTAATTTGTATGCTGACCAGCACAGAACAATCACACTTAAGACCTATGAATAACAGATCAAAATCGTCTGCATCACCAGGATCTGTGGTTCGGAAACCCTACGGATTACATAAAAACAAACTGGTTGGGCAAAGTTGGACCATTTTATTTTAACAATATTTATGTACAAACGTATAAAGATGTTACACAATATCACATTCACTGTCTTGTACTTGCGTCAGGAATAAATTAAACATTAGTTAACTGAGGCGGTGACCCGCGGCTTAACCTAGCCAGCTGGAGACCAGGGCTCTTCCACTGGGACCTGAAGACAGCAATAAGTCCCGTTCTGGTGGTATTTGCTCTAGTCTCCAAGGCTGTTTTGCATCCTAGTTGCGTCCGACCTGGTCGATCTGTGTCTGCAGGTTGTTGATGACCTCGGAAGGCACCTGGTCTCCGAGGATCTCGAAAAGGTTGATCCTCTGGTTGCCAGGGATCGACTCGTACGCCGCCAGCTCGATGCCTTCTTGAACCTACAGTAGACACACCATATAAGTTTATTTGTGATTGAAATCTTTGTTACGAGTTTTTGATTGATGAATATTGAAACGATATGCATTGATTTTGCAAACATTTATGTATTTAGGTTGTTCAAATCGACAGTTGTAAAACTTTTTCCAATGTTTTAGCTTTCGAGTATCGGAATATGTTGAAGGATAAAAGAAGAAATATTCTTTTTTTGGCAAAATCGACAAAAAAAAAATCAAAAATTTTCATCAATCGCGATTAGAATCAGGTTAATACGAGTACCTTCTGTATTTCAGCGTCTTTGGGTATGAGGAAGGTGTTCTGTGCCTGCTTGATAGCTTCGTTGGTGAAGGCGGCTCCCTCACGCTGTGGCGCTGCAGCAGCCATCGCCACACCCACAAGGAGGATCACCACGAAAGACTGCATGTTGTCAAGGGTCACACGAGTCTAGCACAAACAAAACACACATTAGAAACCGCTCCAAAACTGGCTCCACGTAAAAAATCGAAAGTTAATCGATCTGGTTTTTTGCATCGCGCACTCGATCGAGATAAGCTCGATCAAACGAGCTTTCTAGAAATATTACTATAATCCTTTCTCTTCCTTAACATAATTAAGATGATGCATTGCATAAGTGATGGGTGATAAGATTCTGATCACGCGAGCGCTGGCTATTGTACGCGAAAGTAGACTTTAGCACGGCACTGACTTCACTTGCACTGTAGTTGAATATGCGAGGTTTATTTATGTTAAGGGTCGAAAACTAAGGGTATTTAAGGGTTAAATGTCTCACCTGTAAGGTAGCGCGAGAGTGCGGCGCGCGCGCATTACATCGTCTCTTAAAGCCTCCTCCTCCGCCCCCCGAGCCCCCTGTGCCCCCCCATTCCGCCCTACACACCGCCCCACCTTCCTGACACCTCATACTTTCACTATGAGTCTGCGCAACTGCTGGCGATCCACCAGGGGCCATGAAAGCTGCGTCCAACTTGGCTCACCTTTAACCCCCGCATGTGAAATTGATGAATACATAGGACATTCTATTTTTACCACACTACACCGGCCCGCAGAGCCGAACATTTAATACATTACAATTTTATTTAACATATTTTCTTGTTACATACGTTTAGAGCACAATTTTTCAGTAGTCGGTTTTAGTTTTTGAACAGCTTTGTAGGTAGTGACCCTGTGACATGGCCAGGTTCAAAGCCTTTTGAAATTGAAATTTTGTTGCTTATAGAGCAGCAATTTTTAGGGTTCCATACTCAAAGCACTAAAACTGTCCGTCCATCAGATTGTCCGTCTGTCTTTGGCAGCGGGCTGTTTCTCATGAACCATAATAAACTCATGCAATTTACAGAGAATGTCTATTTCTGTCGCTGCAATAACAAAAATACTAATAACATTAAGGAATTAGAAATTAATGCTCACAAGAAACGTGTTTCTTAAATTTTTTGCTTGTTCTTGTTTCTTTTACGAAATTATCTAAAAAGTACATACATAACGCTTAATCTTACGATATAGTACGGAACCCATTATGTGCAGTCAGACTTGGGATGTGTGATAAATATCTTTTTTTGTCTCACGTGTTAAATAACCAGTCTTGTAAGCTTCTGTCTCAAAGAATTACGTTAAATTTAAAAAGTAAATAAATCAGTTGTCAATTAATCAAAGAATACACTTGCATGATGCACCTTATGGTCTCGTCAGCTCTCATTTCTTCTGGCTCAACATACTGAAGGCAATTTGAACCTTAATTTTACCAAAAAGTCTACCTAAGTGAGTTTTTGCTGAATTAGACTCCGTTTAACTGGAAAAGTGTCTCAACCCAGCAAATCGTTGGCAAATGATATTTCGAAGTACTAAGAAGATTTATTGTGGGGTGATTGATAATAGGCTATCAAGTATCTGTTTTTACAGAAAAATGTATTCGATTTAAGTGTCATAGTGTCTTAGGTTAGTTATATGTCAAACTGTGATATTTTTTTAATAAAATAAAAAAATCTTTGTGTGCATATGAAATAGATAAAGAATATTGTAGGATATCATTATAGTAGCTCCCCTCATTGTGCCCATTAGCCTCACCTAGATGCTGCGAAAAACACCTATATGGGCAATGAAGCCACTCCACTCTCAGAACCTGTGGAAATCAATGCTTAGAGAAAACCTGTATTTTGTTATCTAAGCTTTGTTTTAGACAAGTTAATAAAAAGCGTCAAATACCGTTGATGTTCAAATATTTGAACCATCAATAGTCCAATATAACACGCAACTGTCACCATAAGAGCTGATTGCCAACTCCAAAGAGGGCAATGACATTGACATTCTTTTTATATTGGCTTTCTGGGGTCACTTATACTGGCATAGCCTTATGCCTATGTGAATAAGACACAAATTCGTAATTACCAAAAAAAGCTTAAATAGAATCCAACTTTTCATACAATATTTTTACAATCGTGACCTTGGTTGATGGCTCTAATATAATGTTGGCAATCAGGTACAAAAGCTGAACAATGTGTATACTTATTGGAAGATGAAAAGAGTTGGTGGGGTCACACGGAGGTCAAGGGGCGGGGGTCTGATGAAGCAACAGCATCTCTTGAGCAACTATCCAGCTTTTACAACTGTTAATCATTATAGTGCAAGCGTATAATGTCATGTCATGGGTAATAAGCATTCTTAAAGCTAGCTTTGAGCTTCATACTTCAATAATACAAAAAAATAACCACATCACGACAAATACATCGACTCAGCCCTGCACTAAGACATAATCTTGTTTGGCACTAAGCAACGATATGGTATAAACTACATAGATAATTATGCAACATCCAAGACCGCAAATAACACAAAGTTCCGCCACCGCTGGGATTCGAACCCGGAACCTCTATCTTAGCAGTCTAAAATATAAAAAAATATTAAGTATTTTGTTTTCTATTTCTCTTTGTCTCAATTACTACGGCCTCCGTGGCGCAGGGGCTTAAATCTTTGGCTGTGGACGTTTGAGGTCTCGGGTTCGTGTCCCGGCTAGGTCCGGTATTTGTGTGATGGTTGTTTTCTCTTGATCTATTTAAGTATGTATTTATCTACATATATCTACATATACACGTGTATCGGTTCTTGATGGTAAGACCTCGTTTTTTATTAATTTATGTGGACCACACATGTTAGTTATTAATTGAAGAGTGTAAAATCACACGATATTATTGAAGGTGTAGCGACGTCTTACAGAGGAAACCTACTAAGGGAGTACAATTGAAAACTCTTGTCAGTCTGGTTTATTTTTATTTGTAAAAACAATAATAAATAATAAAATAATGTCATCCGCTTATTGCTCGGGAAAAGGTAGAGTCTTCCGGAGCAAGAAGCAGCTTATACAGCTTCCGTCAGGTTCCGTCAGGTCAGCGAGCAACCTGTGCTGACGACCGTACAACCAGCAATCACTGACACGTATACAGCCATGACTTATTGGTGAGATATGAATATTGCGTCTGTGTGAGTGAGCAAAACTTCCAAATCTAACTTAGACAGAAACTACAAATTTTTAATTAAAAGTTATTAAATAATGAAGCATCATTGGTATTATAACCAAAATCAAGGTAAAATTTCACTATTTTTTAAAAGGAAATAATAAAAAAAAACTCCCACAAACGTAATATTCATAGCCCAGCAACAGAACTGCACTGATAGTAGCAAATTATAAGTTAAATAGGAAAATGATACAACGCGAAGGAAACAAAGTTGTAGCAACTCTGATACATAACGAATTGAATATAGATGAACTTGTATCGTTAGAATACGTCAATACATGACACATGATTACATATTACGCACACAGACATGATTATTATCTAATGCTAAATTTGAGCCATCCACAGTATCCATCCAGATCTAATCGAGCCTTGAGCAGTGCAATAATTTAAATACTATGTGCAATCACATTACTATGCCGCTATACTTAAATACTTTTAAAAGGACAGTATCAAATTTACTTTGTACCAAACGTGGCCCGGCCTGGACAAGGCTCGGGCTCAGTGCCTCGTCTAACCAGGCTTATTTGAAACTACGGGGCTTAAGCTAGGGAATGTTAGTGTTATTTTGATAATTTGTCATGTTCTCTAGTACATCGCACTAACGCTAGTATTATAATGGCAACGTGGCGTCGTAGCACCACCACTTGTTGACTAGCTTGGTTGCTTACATCGATCACTCTATTCACGATCTCTCACTAAACAAATAAATAACTTACCGCCTAACATAAAAAGCTACTTACACATTATTCGTTCGCTCTCACAATTTGACACATAAATGGCGGACGCGCCGACCTGGTTTTATACCTAGCTACAATAGTTTATAAATACATTCGTCAATTTAATACGTCTACTAAATTGAAATAGATAGCTTTCTCTTACGTCGAAATATTAATCTAAAACTGAGAGCCCTGTTTCACATTGGGAATCGGAATTGACGATACATAAATGATTATTTAATATGATCATTGCTATCAAGATAGATCCCTATATACGTTAATCTACATTCTCTATTATAATCGACAGTTTCAGGAATGAAACTTAAATAAGATTACGTGTGATCTCCTCGGTGTCATTGTTTGGAACTCACAGAGATGCAGCTGAAGTTTCCGCTGGAATTCCAGGGGTAGAGGGAGCTGGTGATGCTGGGGATACGGGTTTCACAGCTATGTTGGTCAACGGTGCTGCTGATGTAGATGGAGATTGCGAAGGAGCCTCAGGAGCTGGTCCTGGTGGGACGGCCGTCGTCCTATCGATCTTCTTCTTCATTACTACTTTTGTGGGCCTCTTGTTGATAGTAGGTACGTAAGACTGCGAAATGATCTCTATGTCTTTCTTATCGGTTTTATTCATAGAAAACGTATCAGATACATTGTCTATGATGGGCTTTCGAGTAGTAGGCTCCACTTTGTCGTTGGGAGGAGGGGAGTCGGTGATGCTGTCAGTATCCTCTCCTTCAATTTCAACAACTTTTTGTTTGTTACCGACAGTTGACTTGCTTTTTCCCGGTATTTCAGTTATAGAGTTGATGTTCCAGTTGCTATTTTTACTCTTGTATCCGGCGTTAACTGGCAAAAGCTCCTCGGAATCTGAGATGCCTCTTTGTGGGACCTCAGGCTCATCAGTGTGATCGTTAATAGATGCCACGTCTCCAACCAAATTAATGAGCTCTTTCAATACGTTTCGTGGACCCTGGGTCGGCTGTATAAATGGGGCGCTTTTCTCAGTAGCACTTGATACTTTGATAAGTTCAACTCCATCTGTTGTAACTTCTGATGATCCGAAAGATGTTAACACAAATTCAGTTGTCTCTGCATCCTCAATAGAAGTTAGTTCAGCAAGAGGAGGAATTGTTACTGGATTGATAGTGGTAATAAGCTCAGGTGTTACTTGAATCTGTTTTGTAGTGAATTCTTCATTCTTAGTTTTAGTGGATGGGCTTACATTTTGTTCTTTAGCCATATTGACCAATGATTCTTGCGGGTTCTGGTCACTTGTCTCAATCGGCAATGAACTCAATTCAGTTTGTGATGTGACTTCTGAAGCTACACTAGGTGGAACTTCAGAGCTAGGCTTTAGTGTTTCTGGACTCCCTACAGTCGTAGGAAATTGCGTTGACTCTATGATTTTACTAGTCGTAACACCTGGTTCTGTATTCTTAATCATTATGGGATTAACAGTTGTTTTAATATCTTCAGAAGATGTGAAAACAGTGTTATCAATGGCAGGTGCAGTTGTTAGAGGTACTTCTGTTATTTCATCTAAGTCTCCAGTAATATCTTCCGGCACCAAAGAAGGTACGTTTAATATTTCTGTAGGAATAGCTGATCTCAGGTTCAACATGGGACTTTCTTTAAAAGTTGGTGCTTCAGATGTTAATGTAAATTCTTCTTTTACAGATGAGAGATTAATTTTACTCGTTTCTTCAATTTTAGCTTCCGAACTGCTCTGTATCACCGCTAATATTGGTTCCGGTGTTTTTAAACTCGAAGGACTAGTAAAAGAATCAGTAGAGTTAAAAACAATGTCCGCCAATGGGGAAGACGTAATAACACTGACAGCGTCATGACTCGGAGAAATGTGCTCACCATCATTATCCTGAACAATTTCATCTTCATGATTACCTAAGACAGAAAAGTCATCGGGTAGAGGTGGAAATGCTGGATTGTGTTCAAATAAGGATGTATCTTCCTCTTCTATCGCCGGAGCTTTAGTTGAGCTCGACACTAACACGAGCGGCGTCACCGAAGAATGTGCACTAGTACTAGATGTCCGGGAATCAGGTATTTCACTTTTACCAGATTCTTGCGTTGGTGGTTTTGATGGAAGAGATTCACTTGTAGGTTTAATTTCAGAGGAAGGGGTATTCTGCTTTGTCGATGGCACGGAATATAACGTTGAAGAAACAATACCAGGAGTCGGTGATGGTTTGACTTCCACTACTGTAGGTACTTCTGTTTTAGCAGTCACTTCTACGATCGTTTTCTCTGAAGTTGCCTCTCGAGTTATCAGTGGAGCCTTAGATGAAGGATACTCTGCGATATCAATATTAGTCGATGGCAGGATTTCTTTGATCTTCACATCTGTTATGACGGGTATCTCCGAAACAGGCGTGATTTCCTTAATAGTAATTTGTTGCTTGACAACTTCTTTGGGTTTTGTAGGCTCTGGACTGATGCCAACGTCTTCTATAGCCATGATGCCAGTGAAGTTCTGGGACAGACCGGGAATAGCAGTCACTCCTGGAAATTCAAATGAATATATTAATTCAAAGATATTCTTTAAGCCTGTTTAAAAATGTTGGAGAACTTTAGCATCTTTCACAGTCACACATCAGAAATTTCTCGTTGATTTATCTCATAATTTAAAATTCGCTGTTACAAACCAACGCAATAATCTTAAGAAAGTATAAGTAGTCGTCCACTTAGATACAGATAATATTTTGATTTTTCCCTAAAATATTACAATATACATTACATTGAGGTTACTCTAATAACTCTAGGTATGGGTATACTCCAGCAGAGCCGTTGCTCATCACTAACCGCTGTCCCTAAAAATAAAAAAGAATGCAAAGCTAACCTCTAAGCGGGCAGTTGTCGTATTCAGGACAGCAGCGGCCAGGCACATGCCTGGGGCGGCAGTCGTCGCGGAGGAAGCACGCGATGCGGCGGCACACCACCTCCCCACCCTGGCAGTAACACACACGGCATGGATCAGCTGGGTCCACCAGCTTCTCCCCATTACCATAAACTCGGCCTTCTTGCTCGCATTCTGCAATGGAAATGTTCAAGTACGTTTCTTAATGACCATCGTTAATTTAACATTTGTTTGTTTTTGTTTATAGTAACACAGTTATGCTATCAAGGTTTTATCAGCCCGTGGCTAGGGATCAGCTATTTTTGTGATTTAACCAGTCCTGTTGTGCTGTAACCGCTAACAACCACCGACCCGTAACTGTTTGCTAGCTTGATCAATGTTTATGACATTGTGTCAAATACGTGACATCATCTTCGGCTACAAAATAACGTATTATGGGGGCAGTTTCTCCCAATGGTAAGTGACGATGCAGGCGAAAGTGCAGCATGATTACCTCGGAAAAACCTTCAAATTCTCTGTAGTACTTACTGTAGTACTGTAACTGTAATCATAACTGTAGTACTGTATGCTTACCGCACTGGTAGGTGGGGCAGCAGTGGTCGGGGCGGTGTAGCGCCTTGCAGCCAGCACGCGGCTCACACACCATGCGCGTGCACGACACGCCTCCACCCGAGCACGTGCAGCGCTCGCAAGGACCTGAACCCTGGAACTCATCTCCAGGCATGTACACTACGTCGCCGAGGGCACAGCTGCCTGGAACACATAATTTTAACTTCAGTTTTATACCACTAAGTATAGTGTTCCTTAACTAACTATTAGACCCATAAAGTCAGTTTGATTTCTGAAGAATAAATTAAACAAGTATTAATATCCTCTGCGCTGCGACGTAGTTGACTGCTACGCGAAGGATTCCGGCTTTGGATCCTGGCAGAGGCAAAACTTTATGTAATTGGCAAGGCGCATTGTTTTATTGATTAGTCTAGGCGGTGCAGTTCTTATACTTAGTATAAGATTTGGTATGTAAAATTATATTAAATTAAAATTATATTAATTTTGCTATAATAAAATGTTAATATAATTTGAACAAGTTTTAACAACCCTCCTTTTAGCTTCGCCATAGTCTGGTAAAAAACAGAAGGCAATAAGGAAATAAGAATAAAATCACGGATTTTCATCGAACAGAGAATCATCATTGTTGCCGCTAACAGTTATATTAATAAAGTAAAATAATACATAAAAAATAAAATTATTACATACTGTTGCTTTAGTTGGAAAGTACATACACGGATTATGATTTTGACTACAAAACTTTAATAGTAAAAATAAATAAAATTAATTTATTACCTTCTTTTAAACCTAGATCGACGCTCGTCACATTTGGTAGGGGACCTGAAACAAGGAAAATATTATTTAATCATAATGAACCATAATATCACAAAATATATTAATAAAATTAGATTTTCAATAAAGAGGTAATTTCCATTTCCACAAAGTAATTATATCTTAAACTTTTTTAAATATGATGTAAGCATCTCAGTAGGTAAGTAAAATCTCAGTAGGTTTGTTATGTACTTCACATGAATCAACCTAATGAAAACTAACTCGTCATAGTTGCCTTTGTTGTAAATAGACTTCACATAGCAAATCAAACAGTTTATTGCAGTTGAAAGAGCAAAATATCGAATAAGTAAAATTATGTACGTATTTTTCTTTGCTGATAAAAGCAAACATGAAAATGATGCTTAAATAGCGCCTACTAAAAAAGAAAAGCAAAACCAGTGACGACATTTATTGCTATGCAAAAACTACAACTCAGCTTAATAAATGTCAAGAGTTTTCTTATAAATTCTATAGAGAGAGTATTTTAAAATACACTGTTCCTGGCAGCAATGGTTGATTTTAGATTAGGTACTTACAACTACTTCAGTTAATAGTTCAGAGCAAATAGTCCCGGAGTAAAGGGGAGAGACGGCAAACTTGTACGTATCTACAGAAGTGGAGTTTGCAACGAGTAGTATAGATACTCGACAATCGTTGGCAACAGGGGCATGTTTGAAGGAAAATAGGCCGAAAAAAGCGCTACATTTCACAATGATTTAATTTTGAAAATTCTCTACTGATATGTTACTCACTTAAGAAATTTTAAAATTGAAAGATATATTCTTTAAGTTACAAATCAATAATAATATGTCAATGTCAAACAATGCTTGTGCGTCCTAAAAAAGTTCAACATTTTCCGTTGAGAGTCTGAGCAAATAAAGTAAGTAGCAGAAAGCTCTGGAATTCTGCTTTATCTAGCTATGAGAGCGCTAAAAGGCGCTGATGGAGGCTGACCCTATTCACCCCACCACCCCCTCGCCTTCGGATAAAAAGAAAATAACAACCTCCCCTTCCCCCAACATTTGTGTACACTCGTCCTCGAGTGATTCAGCTCGATTCCCTTTGAGTTATGTTTCAAAGCGTAAGTGGTCGATTTTTTTTAACTCTGAGAGGTTTCAATAGGCGGGTGTCAGGTCGTTGTTTTGACAAACAAAGCAGGCAGACAGTTTGTAATCGCAGTGGAGTGTCGCATGTCAATCGCCTAATTGCCGGTGTAAATTCCGAAGGCTCGTGTTAATAAACTATACATCGCATCGGCGCCTGCACATGACATAACTTAAGCATTAATATACATGAGAGCTCCCGCCACCTGTCTGCTGTGTTCGCTTTTTTCACTTTTATCCATTGTGACGTCATTTTTTTAGGGGGACGTTTGAAAGAACTCGCCTGAATACATCTTACACCCTCATTTGTTATACGTACACAGAAATCCCTTTATTCTCTAGCGTCTACCTACAGTTATTATTTTATATTTATTTAACTACAAATATAGTTTTTATAAAAGGAGAGTTTGTCTGTAAAAACGTAGATTTCCTATAGGTTTCGTTCTTTCACAGAGCGTAGCAGAAAGTGCTCGAATAATATCGATTATTTAGGTTTAGGTTAATATCAATAAATAAAAGACTACAAATAGTCAGTAGAATTTAATCATCAAGTTATTAATGGAATTGGATATATTTTAAATTAGCTATTTCGTCACGTATTTCGAGATTAGTAATATTCAGCTGTGCAAATTCGTTGGATACTGCGTAAAGCTAAATATTTGTTAACATGTCCATTATCGTGGTAATTATTTCTATGTCATTGTTTTCTTATCGTATTTACAATTATCGTAGTTTTAATGGAGTTATATTTATGAACGGGTGACAGTGACGTCTATTTATTTTACAGCACTAATAAAAAAAATGGCGGTGGTCAATCCCTTATTCATATTTATATTGTTTTAAAATTGAGAAATATTCTTAAACAAATATTCTTAGCAAGTATAGAATAACAGTAATTACCTAAAGCTGTAGAACCCAAAATTCAGAATAACTTTTAGAAACACCAGTAAGTATTAATTAACTAATTAATACTATCTTACGATGTGTTCTGTGTAGCAAAACTTGCTATCTTGTTCAAAACTTCGAAACCTATCGACCGTATTTACAAAGGTGAGGTTCTACGACGTAAAGTCACACCATCTCACGATAGCAGTTCTGATTAAAGGTGTACATACATGCACATTGTTCTAGTTTACCTCTACCTCTACTGTACTTACACTGAAACAATATGCGCGTCTGACAATACCAACAGTAACTTTAGACAAAACGTCATCGCGATATGGTACGACTGTACTTAGATAACATGCAAGCAGGCTGGAACATGGGAGGTAGTTGAACTTGGAGGTGGTTGGCTCGACCTCCGACCTCCGCAAGGCCGGGGAGTGACCTCCAAGTAGGTCGCAAGGATGCCCTCCCTAGACCTCCTCGGAGGACTGTGTAATGTAGAACATCTGTTGCTTTGATAAATTGGACAACTTCGTAACCCCGAGCTTTTACTTTCTTTTTACCATTGTTGTCCAAGCAACGTAATAATAGATACTGAAATTTACGAATTTATTTCATGAAGAAAAGCCGTGTTTAAGGTGGAAACACTTTTGGTTTTGGGGTTTATTTTTAAGTTAGTGAATAAATTATTATTTGAAAAGAAAATTGTACTCAAAATATACACAAAACTTTAATAAAACGTTGTCAAATTATGTTTTAAATAAAAAACAATCGAATAAATACAAAGTGCTAACATTTCGAGGTGAGTTTATTCAGAATCAGAAGGGGTTAAATAAAATCAACTTTATTTTTTACTATCATCTCTACTACAATAGAAAAGTAAGTACCAAGTTTCAGGAAGTAACAAGACAAGGCATACTCAAAGACAAGCTTCATCACAATCACCCTTTGTGTCACATATCCCAATTACCGATAACCATTTCAATTTGCATACTCATTTAAAATGCTAAACTCAATCTTTGTTTGTCCAGCAGTTGGTTACAGCACTAAAACATTGGACATTACTAATTATTTACCGACTAACTCAAATGGATTTAGAAAAAAAAAACTGCGCGGTGTGAAATTTTATTGTATTTTAATTTAAATGGATCTTTACTAATTGTGCAGCACTAATTAAAATTTATGTGAGCTAAGCTTGACAGTGTGACAAAATTTCAATAATTATTATGACATGCTTAATATTTGAAGCCGTTCTATTTCTGCCGTGAAACAGTTCGCTGTGTTTCGGTTGAAGGATTGGAAAGCCAGTGTAATTACCGGCAGGAGAGGTATAACATCTTAACATCTACATGGGCAACGCATAGGCGATGCTCTACGCGTTTTAAGACATCTAGGGCATCGTCGTGTCAATAGGCGGCGGTATCACTTTTCATAATGTGAATTGTCTGCTTTATGCAAGCGCCCGTTATTTTGTAAAATAATAATAAGTGAAACACGTGATCACCCGAGTCTAATTTGTCGAAAAAAAACGAATGCTCTAATACTTTTCTCGAGAAACAGCTTTATACAAAAACATGAAACCTCAATAACATAACATAACGTAATACATTCAGTAGATATTAAGAATTAAGGTTTAACATAAACAAAAGCAACAAAACGGAGACATTTCAATTCTGCAACTTGATCTCTTTTAGCTGACAGGTGAGTCCACTAATCCAGGTCATACCAAGCTGTCAACGAGGTCCGGACCTTTTGTTACAAGTAATCCATTAATCACACCCACCTCCAACGATACTCTGCCGCCCTGGTACCCCTCCGTTTTCCACCAGCAAAATTATTAATTATAACCCTTTTTCCCTTTGAAATTTCAGTCAGGTGGTTGTACAAAAAGCTACATAGTTTCTGAACTTATTTATTTATTTATTGGTACAGGTACACCGACAGCGCACATATCATACATACATTAATAGACAACAATAATAAAAGATGCTCTCCTGATATGTGTGCCACTATGTGTGTACACGACATTTATATGACAGCAAAACAATGTTAAAATGAAATAATATAATAATAATAACGACATTGACTCAGTAAGTATCGTAAGAACTTGTATCGGAGGTGCTAAGCAACGATATGGTATATACTAAATAAATAAGAATGTTTTCTAAGACCAGTAAGAGAAACAATGCGTCTTTCAAATAACACAAAGTCCCGCCGCCGGGATTCGAACACGGAACCTCTAGCGTAACAGTCAGCTGTTCACCACTGCGCCACCGAGGTTGTCAAATAAATATCAAAATTCTTAATTCACATAAAACAATAACAAACTCACGCCGAATTTCCCCGAGAGGGTTTGGCAGAGGGACACGCCTCATGTTTATGTTGAACATGGTCCATGGCTGCTACAAATTACGGTGCACTTCGAGATTCGACCGGTTAACCTAGGCACGTAACAATATGAACTATCCTTTTTTTTAAAGGAATTGTCCTGGCTTTTAATAGTGGTCAGCAACCCTACTCTATAGCAAATTCATTTTCATAAAACTCCTCGTGGACTATACCACCTGTTCAAGTTGTATTCGTAACTATACTTGTTTTGCAAAAAACGACTAATATTGACATTCCAAAAGCATTTATTACATGTGCAAGAATAGGCTTCGGAAATGACCCGTTCACTGCGCGTTATTAATAGCTGTGTGCAAAGGCTGTTGAACTTATGCCAGCAGTGTATAACGAACGGCATAGATATCACGTGATCTCATAATTACAATCATGCCGTGCCATGAGGCGTGTTGAAAGAAACGTGACGGCAGATTACTAAACGATCTCAAGTAGTCACTTTTACATGGCTGCTCTGATTGAAGGGGTATTATTTAAAGGCAGGTTGCCTACGTCTCTAACATTGATGAAAAGTTAAAATGACTCAAGAGCAGAGATGAACCGGATATCCGGCTACTATTCGGAATCCGCCCATGCGGCTGAATTTTACTATCCTGGATACCGGATAGTCAATCAAAATCCCGATACCGGATAGTAAAAATATAAGGTAATTCATAAAATAAGTATATGAGTCTTTGTGAGTTCAATAATATGATGGATTGTTGCTTGAACGGCTTATATTTAATGTTGAAAAATCAACAATAAATTCGGTCTTCCGCTCAAACGACTATCCAATACACCACACAAAAGTAGTTCAAAGAGGCAGGAATCAGTACATCACCGATCACACTGCCTTCTGGAAGTAAAGCCTCTTAAATAACAATACAATGTAAATACGATTCTGTAATAATCATATTTTCATTTCGAAACAATGGAAGATGTAATTTCAATTTTAACTTCATTTACCTTTATGGCACAAAAATTAACCTGCATGAATCAGGCAGAACATCAATATTCGTTGCGGATACGACACAATGTAAGCTCTACTTTATATAAGGGTTGCCAGAATCTGCCTATAAATTTCCGGGACAGAACGGGGGACGGGTACATAACGTACCAAATACTTAAATAAATCTATCATACAAACTTTGCTTTCTTTGTCAACCCCTAATCCTATTTAAACCGGAAAAATAATACAAAAGACTTTGATTTATAACATAAACATAAAGTCCCGCTGTAATCAATCAGTCGAGAGGGGTAGGCAGAGGTGTTAAACACCACATTTCTCATGTTTATGTTAGGTCCCAGTGTGACAGGTTGCGAATCTGTCGCCACTATCCATTCACAATGAGGAACGTGGCAGCTACAATGTACGGCAACCAAAGACTCGAACCCTCGACCTGTCGGGCCGGCCGGTTAACCAAGGCACGAAATAATCTACTTAGTTTCCTACGTTCACGTCCTTTTTTTATTTATTTTTATATATTTTCATCTCTCTATATACGTAAAGGTAGCGTAAATCAAAAATAATGTTTCTAGTTATTTCTCGAAACCCGGGACAATCAAGTCCAATTACCGGACACGGGACAAGACGAAAAATTCCGGCACAATTCATTATTTCCCGGCCATCCGGCAAGCCTTCTCTACATTGTCTCTATATATAGAGACGCAATCACGTGGCTCTACATAAGGTCAATAATTACCTCCATTGTCAGTCGTTATTATATGATAATAAGTAGGCTTATTTCCTCAATATCTCGCGGGGAAATGTCAACTTCGTAAATAAAAAATATCAACCGACACGTTGTTATTAAACTTTAAGACTCAGTATTGTGTGAATGCATGTCCGTCTGTCTGATACCTTTTCATGAGTAATCCATTGAATGATTGTGACAAAGAAATGGTTTCACATATTGAAATTTAATGTACCCTTTATTTCGAGCGTGAAATTCGTTTTTTCTATGAATGTTTTGATCTCACTGACTGACATACAATCCGATATGACGATCAAAACAGAATCCAATCTTAAAGATCTTTACGATGTCCTAGTTGTCAAGGCACTATGTATTCACATGGCCGAGTGTTTGTATACTACATATGTAGATAATTTATTCTATTTATAATGATTTTTGTATTTGAGTGATCGCTTGGTTCAATTTATTTAAAAGCTGCATTATAAATTTCGTGGTTTCCGTGCAAATGAAATTTAACATAAAATAACCTAATTATTATTTATAGTATGATGCAACACATTTATCAAAAAATTAACTCCAAATTAACTACAAACAAAGATTTGTAACCAAAATCACTAACCATCCTACTAAGAACCACTCTCCCGAAACGTAACGACTTGTCATACAGAATGAAGAATACACTACGGCAGCAAGTAGCACCCGAGGTACTGATTTCAATAGACAAGCGCCGATGGACAGGTGACATGACGATAAGTCCCTGCGCGTCCCTGACTCCCGGGCCCTAGACACAGCCTGTCACGGATCGATAAACATTGACACACCTCACACAAATACAACACAACATTTCTGCAATGAAGGGTCTTCAACAAATTCTAGCTTTATACGGGTATCCCTAATGGAATGTTTAAAAAATTATTTAAGGTAAATCAATGTGGTATGAGTTTTTCTTTATATTTCTCTTAATGAATAGGTTAAATCAATTCGTTGATAAACAAATCTACAAACGGTAGTCTACTCGTCGAACATGGAAAAAATTATTGAAAATGCTTGTTTCAGAACCCACTGGGCATGATTTACACCTGAAATTTAAATAACATTTATCATCCCCTGCATAGTGCTGTCAATAACAAATGCCAGCCCTGCCATAAACATCCCTATTCTATCGTAAATGCATTTTCCGGTTCTCGCGGAGATGATTAATGAAAAGGAATTTCCAAAAACCGAAGGTGTTCATAATGGATTACTTAGGGAGTAAATCCATGAATAACGGTGGAGCCGCCGTGACGCATCTAATAACACACCGGTTTTAATTATAGATAAATATTTAAATATTACAAGACACTCTTCCGACGCGGCTTATCTATTTGCAAAATGCTATTGTTTAACTGTTTGATTGTAAGAAATAACATTTAAATATATATTAAAATTTTAAAGATTCCACAAGATGTTATTAATCAGGTATTTCAAACTCATTTGTTGTGAATGTACTACATATAAAATACTGCGGATGTTACGCTTGTATACTATAGTCTACCAGGAGACATACAGCAATATTCAAGTAAAATTTTTGTTAATTTTCATTTCAAACAAAAAACTTAGATAAAGAATCCAACCGAAACTAACTTTGTATAAAGGGAACAAACGTTGTGTAAAGTACAAAACAAGTCAACTATTTGCAACACAAAGGGAGTTAGTTGGGAAGTATTTGTGTGGGGATGCTCGGGGATGGCGAATGCTGTTCATTCCAGGGTTGGGAGAAACTCGTCACCCTCGTGCCGTGTCAGTCAGGGGCGTGCCTGCCATTCCCGAGCGGGGGGAGCTGGTAGAGGGGCAGGGGGGGAGCTTGCTGGACCACATTCCGCGCGTGACTCACTTAGGCGCCTCAATGTATGTAACACACAATATTAGCCCACTTACCTATTGTTAAAATAATCTGTACTAAGTACAATAGCTATCAGATTTGGAAGAGGAAAAACTAAGTTTTAACTGAAATTTGGTACTATTATTTAATAAGCACCAGTTTCTTATGACGTATATTTAACAACGTTTAAAAAGCCTTTAAAAAAAAGGAAACACAATCATTGTTACTTGTACTTATTTTGGAGTATTGTATGCCCAATTCAGTATTCAACAACAGCTCGTCCGATAATGATTGGTATGTAAAGCGAGCTCGTCATGCGCATCACACGTCGCCCAAATCGCTATCGACGGCATTAAGAGGAATGCCTTATCTCGATCGACGCCCGCGCAACTGAACATCACATAGATCTGCTGATTCTGTTATATTAGGTCTTTATTTGGACTAAAATATTGATAAAGTTTCACTAAACGGTAACTTCTAATGAGGCACGCTTGATCGTGAGCAAAAATTGAGTTATAATACTGCGGATTCTTGTAAATGCAACGGTATTTTTGGCGCTGCTAAAATGGGTCTTCAAAATTCACAAACAAGAGGAAAAACTCGTACAACTTATTATATAATGTCACACCAAAATTATCATGTGTAGTAGAAACTCTGTCGCAATATAAATGTTTTGTCTCCGGTTAAGAATCCTATTAAATAAGTAGATAAAACAGAGCCATTCACAACAATTTCCTCTAAATATTGATCAACAAAATTATCTGAGAAACTGTGTTGAAACAAGTATTGTATTTCTTGTAGATTGGAAAACCCAAGAGCACCATATTTGGCGGAAATTCTTAGTAATGGTAAACAGGATAAAGTTACTGACCTGCTGATGATACTGTGAGGATTGCAGCTGCAGCAGTCAGCAGCAGTAGGCACTGCGGCGACACCATGTCGCCTCTCAACCTGGAGACAAACAATTAACCATTAAAAAAGGCAATCCAGCAGACTTGATAACGCTGAATAATCACTATTACCTACATAATAGTGCATAAATATCCGAGTGTAATAAGATGTGATGTGTTCATTGTAGCAAAAACCACAAGTTTATGACTAAATATTTGCATAACAACCCGTCCTGTTGCAAAAAAAGGCGATGCAAGGTGCGTCGGCGCAGGTGAACGCCCGCGCATCCTCGTCGCGGCCACGACGCCTAGATCATGCGCGCTCCTCTGCACCACTACAACTATAACTAAATACACGACCTCCCTGCCTCCCCACACATTATATGCCATTACAAACACACTTTCAATATGCTAATGCTTTATCCGATCATGCTTTTACCACGAACTCGTTTTTAGATCACCTACATAAACCGATCAACCTAAAACATGTCTATCAGACCCATCAATCAACGCGAAATGATGGATTGGAGTGCGTTCGCTCGCTGTACCTTGTGACATTTGACATATGACCTAAATCAATATTGAGATTGAAGACCTGTGAATAAAATAAACACACAAAAGCTTTCACGTTAATAAATGTATTGTCACGATGACAGGCATGTGTGTGTGTTCACTTTCATTACGTTGACAGGCACGCGTGAATGTGAGTGAAGGAACCGTGTTACGCTAATGTGCTGTGTATTCTCTCCCAAGGGTTCTCATCCTCAGTTATTTTCCAATCCGCTCTCAATAGGATAATCATTCAGTCGGCCATCGCTCACCATTCAATCATTCAACGTCTCGGACAGCGGCTTCCGTGTGAAAGTATGATTGGAAGGATTAGCCGAGAAAGAAATGACACCGTTCCAGCGAATTATTGTAATCATTCTGATTGGTTCCTTATTGGTCACCATTCTATATATTATTACGTCCTGTGCGTGTATGTGTATATGTATGTAGAAATAATATTCGTTATATGTTTATTGTCCAAGAGATAAAAGCTGGTCGCGGTGGTGGATACAGGATTGTCATTTGGAGGAAGCTCTTCACTATCAAAACTGGTGTTTTTTTTTTGAAATGCTATTAAGGGCTAGTTCTACAGAAGTTAGATACTTTTTGGGATTTTTTATTGAACATCCCTCCCCTGGATCCGCCAGTGACTGGTCTTCTATTTGAAAACAGAATTTTATTAACCACTCCATCACTTTTATATTTTTATTAGGCAACTAACAAAATAGTAAAATTAATCATTTAAATAATACAATTTACCTCTCGTAAACTAAACTTAAATTCCACAGCAACTTAAAATTAATATAATATAAATTATTTACATGCTGTTTTACTATAAGAAACTTGCACGTGTTCCATCACTAATATAGATTTGTACTGTACACAAGAAAGTAGAATACAAGTAGTATTTTTGTAGTAAGTATTATTTGTATTCAAAACCCTATTGATAAAACTGATTTCATTCTGTTTGTGCAACAAAACAATAAAAAATATATCTAGCTAGCGATACACGATGTGAAACAATATCAGACTGTCCATACGTTCTCACAACAGCCACAAGGATGATCGCGTTGCAGATAGGAAGTGAACTGTATAGGTAATTTTGCAATGGGGTCAGACAGTTTTGACGAGAGCAGGCACTGCTGATGTCGGGCATTGACCCACAAATATGATGTCCCAGAATCAATTCCACAGTTAGCGGCGCCTCCGACCATAATCCGGAATGCTGCTTCGAATACCTCTGATACGATGACCAGTGGTTTTTGCACTGACATACCTGAGTCGAATGACTCTAAATTTTATGACGAATGTAATTTGTATGCCTTTATTGCTAGGGCAGAAAGTAGTCTATTATTATAATATTGCATAAGATCAGCAACTGTAACTTGTAAAAACTATTTTACAAAAAATAAATTCGTTTTGATTTCAATCGTAAGCAGTAAGTGAAGCAAATAAGTATAATTTTACGAGCGAAAATATATGATAGAAAAAAAACGTTTATAAGACAGAAACAATTAAAAGCTTTATTAAGATAAAACCAAGTTTTCACACGTAAAGACGTATGGACTGAGGATTTTCTTGCAAAACTTTCATCAATATTAATCTGACGTGTGTGACAAATTAGACCAAAAACTGAAGCTATCTTTGTGAAAAATCGAAAAATCTTAAAAATACAAACTAAAATCCCAATGTTATAGACTTTGACGACGCGGAACATATCGTGAAAGTTAAATATTTACACAGATTGTGTTGTGGTTGTTGAGACGTGTTTATTAATATAAATCAAATAACGTAGCCAAGCAGCTATACAATACAGACGTAGCAAGTACGTCGCGACAGACTATACTTATTGAATTTTGAAGCACTTCATTTATCCTGTAGTTTTACTATAAGACTATTTGAAGAAAAGATCGTAGAAGGCTCTTTGACTTGGATCAGAAGTTACAATTTGCTGCACGTAGAGCGAATGTTGAAACTTATTGTCAGATGTTTTGGACAACTGACCATATGGTCTGACCCATAGATTAATAATCATTAACTTTGACCATTTTAGAATTAAACGCCAAAAACCAGACAGTACGATTTCAATCTTGAATCAAAAATTAGTTCTGAACATGAAGGAAGTAAAAAGAGACAAAAAAAAACAAAAAGTCACAAGATAAACCCTGACTCACTTGACTTGCAATCATTCAGGCTACGCTAATTGCCCACCATAAGAAAAGTTTGTTCGATAGAAAAAAAATCTACTTGCAGCTTGTACTAGAAGTAACCAAATACGGACATGTAAAAAAGCAGTAAATTACCACAATAATCACCAATAGTATAGGATAGTTGTTGATAAAACCAGCATCCGATGGATTAGTCAAATTACTATGAGTCATTCTCCTGCGCTGATCGCGTGTTTTTCAAGCATTCCTGATGCCAGGTCACGTCGATCGAATATTAAATTAACTTAAAACGTAACTGATACAGGATTTTTTTTTTCTAGTTTTATCTTATTTTTTGTAACCTGACGTTAGTGTATATTGTATTTCTTTAAACTGTTGACATTGGTTTTGATTGTTATTATATTTTTGACATTTCACTGTAATTTTGTACGCCCTTTGTGGCAGGTTTTACACTAACTTATATTAAGATTAACAAATAAATAATTAGAATTAATATCGTATGATAAACAAATTAAGTGAAGTCGGTTCTTGAATTACACTTAACAATAACTTGAAAGCGTTAACGCCTCCTCTTATAACTATTGGAATATTATACACTTTTTAAACTGATTTTATTATTTTAAATTGGTAAATTAAATGTAAACCAGATGTCAGGGTTTCTGGATAGAACTCGCAAACAACACGAGGTGTTATTTAGTGGTGATGGCGTCTACGACACGGGCTCATCAGGTTGTTTGAATTAATACTCATTAAAAAATATTGCGTAATCTAAAGATAAAACTATTAATTCATAGGCGAAGACAAGATAGCCAAAATTATCAGAAAGATTCTTGCAAAATTCTTTTGATATTTTAAAAAAATAGAATGTTTATAATGACGATTTATTGAGAATTGTAGTATCCTGCTTATAAACAAATAATAACTATATGACGACACACACATTGACTCAGCCCTGCAGTAAGATTAAAGAATCTTGTTTCACAGGTACTAAGCAACGACTTGATATAAACTTTGATTTTTGACAGGTTAATAATCAAAGGGTATAAACTACATATATAAGAATAATACATCCAACACCGGTAAGCGAAACAATGAATCTTGCAAATAACACAAAGTTCCGCCTTCGCCTGGACTCGAACCCTCTTGCGCACCTCTTGCGTAATGGTCGGCTTTTTATACCACTGCACCACCGAGACCAACAAAATATGATTACGGTGAAGCTTCAATTTATCAATGATACAATATGAGTTTCCAAAACATGAGTCACATTATAACCTAATATTCTTATTTCCAATTGAATTTTAAAAACCGTTTGTTTGTATAATTTGCAAACGAACCGACAATACCAAAAAAAAAACTGTAACGGGATTTTCTACAACACTCTTTGAAACTCTTGATATCGATTACTCACTAATTGTTACATAATAAATTAATTAATTAACATAATCACTCAATTAACATTCCCAAATGGTATAAATCACCCGCGTATTCCAGTATTACCTGATAACAAATATATTTTCGGTCACACGTCGTTAGCTTATGGTTCTTTGCATGAATAAGAATAATTTATAACTGTCCGTCGGTGGCCTAATACTAAACGGGCACAGTACTATAAATACTACGGCTCATTTCACTTTTCTTATTTACGACACAAAATTACAAAAACACACTGGATTTAGTTAGTCAAAGGACTTTTTACCTAACCAAAAAAAATATATAAAATCAATACACTAACAACACCGCAAAATACCTTTTTTTTATTCTATTCATGACCAGGCAAGCATTTGACCCAAACCCGCCTGATGTTTAGCGGCGAAGAGGTCTAAGATGGATCATGCCTGCCTAGGAGAAACCTATTCACTCTTGCCTTAAAGAGGCCCAAGTTATATTGGTTTGTTGGTAACAAATCGGCAGGCAAAGAATTCCACAAAAACCTTAAAAATATACTGTTATAACAATAATAAACTTGAATGTGTTCTATCAGTAATTTATATTATGTAGTGTCTACAAGTAAGTGGAATACAATTTAGCCATAAGTAATGTTTGTATTGAAACCCTATTGATAAAACCGTTTTGTACTTTGTTTAAATACTTAATTAATATAAAATATCATATTATATTAAGCGAATCCCAAAAACGAACTCCATACCAGTAGGACGAGCGCGGCAGTTACCCACCGAGTCACGAAGTCACGACAGTCCTTCGATCCGAATCGTCACATTAAACAAATGAGGAAATTATTCAAAAAGCAGAGCATTCTAATGCGGTCGCTATTGTTCTTATTAACACATACGTAACTACTGTGACATTGCATTCGGAAGCAGGAAAAAGAAGCTGTCATCTATGTGTGTAAATAGAATTCGAAGCTACGACCTTCATCGCTGAAGCCACTAGAATACTAACTGAGCCATACGTTTTCCTCGTGACTGCAATGTAGGTAGTAAAAGTAATTCTACGCAGGTCGTTCTTCTATAGTTATAATTAGATGTGTAAATGCACGTTCTTCTAGTGTGCGCATCGTCTTTGCTAAGTGAACTCGAGGTTACAAATACTGAAACAATGTGCATAAACACGCCTGACGAAACTTACAACAACTTAAGTTAAGTGATCCTCGTGAGATTGAATGACTAACTGTTTCAGACTTACTGCGCGGTTATTATTAAATTTTATAAAAACTGACACTTTACCATTACAAGGTTCCGTACAAGGCGCCTCAATTCTGACACGCCAATAATAAATTTAATTAAAATATTTTATTATTTTATTGAACGAACAGATTCATTGGGTTCTATAGTGTTGAATACTTTGATAATTAAAAATAATCTCTGCTTCTTATTCGACATTAAAATAACTTCTTTTTTTTACATATTTTGAATTTTATTATTATCATGTTTTAATTAACTTCATTTCAATGAATTAAAATTAAAAAGTATGTATCACTGGTTAAACTGTGATCATCATATTTTTATCTCAACGAAACGTAAAGAAGTCTCATGGAAAAGCCTTCCAACTAATACCACTACTCGTACCACATTGGCAGTTTAGCCTAATAATAAACAATTTTTGTTAAGATAAATCGGATCATTGTGTCTACCACGAATCCGTACACGACATTTACAAATAACTTCACTTTAATAATTCCTCATCTATCCACTAGAGGCATTTTACAAAGACGATGTTGACGCAAACAAAGACTTTTGATAGCTATTTTCTCTATGAAATTTAAAAGAAAAAAAAGTAATTTATATGATTAAAGTCGTTACATTCAGTTCAAAAGAATTCATCGAATATCCCGCACATTTTACTAACCTGTAACTACAGTCACTAGCGGCGAAAGGTGTTTACTCGTGTAAAGGTAACAGATCAGCCGCATCTATCAGCCGCGTGAAATTCTAACTGCGTACGCGCAGGAAAACCCTGCTCTGACTCGCACTTCCTGACAACGTAACGAACGACGCTATAACGTTGCTATTTACATACTAATTCGCTGTACATACTACGCCCGCACATTCTTTGTCATACAAAACAGAAAAAAATCGCTTGCTCGGATCAATTAACGTAAACTCACACCGTAATCCCTGGAGAGGGATTGGCAGAGGTGTAACACAACGCATGTTTATCTTGAGTCCCAGTTTCGAAAGCGAATCCGTCGCTACTATCCGGGCACAATGAGGAACGTGGTAGCCACAGCCCGAGATTCGATCTCTCGACCTGTCGGGTCGGGTCGATTAAGCAAGGCACGTACAAAGCTTGGATCATCATGATCAATTATTGTGACGGCTGTAACTTAACACTTTAAACCTTTTTACTTTATTGGCATCATACACTGCTGTACAGATAAATCTTAAATATAAACAGCAGTAGTAAAAAAGGGGAAAGTAAAAAAAGAGAGTCTTTTAAAAATCTTGATCCCTTTCATTATCTACAGTCGTCTCAATTTAACGCCGGTTTTAACTATATTTATATTGTTCTGATAAAAACGATGGCATAGAGTGATATGTGTGGCGAAAGTTCCGTAAATACTTTCACTTGCTGTCAGTCAGTCAAACTGCACTCTTAATGGCGCATCCATCGCTAATGTACTGTAAGCTCGTTTAATGATTTAAAGCCTATCTGGCGAACGCATTCACATAACTAAATAGGTTGCCAACTAAATGAAATCAAGCGGACCATGAGATTTTTGCGTCTGTAGATGCTATAAATTGATGCTTCCAAAACCCCGGCGTAGACAAACTATAGTGAAATTTTCAAAAATATAAACAAGTTCAACATTTGGTCTTAAGCTATATGTTAATAATTAATACATCTTTTTACAATCCGATTAAACGTATGTGTAGTCAATAAAATTAATTAGTAAAAAATAAGGGAGATGTAGATTAGGGTGATTAAAAAAAAAAGATATTTTTTTTTCGTTTGTTACTCTGAAAAATAGGTTCCTAAAAACCTCTAACAAAGCCTCTCCAAGCATGAGTTCTTAATTGTAACGGGAAGGTCCTCCTTCTTACAGTTTTCTATTTTTTCTTATTATCAGATAGAAAAATTTATATCTCGCTTCCAATTACTTGAAAAAATATCTTGTTCCTTAGATTTTGTAGGAAATTGAATGCTCTACAAAAAAGGTCTCTTACGATTTTTTCGTAAACCCAACCGTTTAAAAGATTCATAATGATTTTTTTTCATTGAGTTATAAAATTCATAAGAAATAAAAAAATCCCAAAAATAATCAAACTTAAACCGTTAATATCTTTTAAACTTAATTCAAACTTTAGCCTATTTAAGTTTTTTTTTATGTGTGTGTGCTAAATGTGACAAATGTCATCCCACACTAGCCGATTAAAATTAATAATTTGTAAAAAAGTCACACGAGTTTTTGGACTACAGTACAGCCGTAGCTTACGGAAACAACTACATGATTCTTATTTACTGTAATCTGTTTGGTGTGAAAAAAAAAAATTGTCTATACAAAAACTGCTCCGAACAATTCTAAGGTAGACTCAGTTATTGACATGTAATTTCCTGTATTTTTACTGGCAGCATACAAAACTTCAAATATCAGACTAGAAACGTCACACAATAGCCTTAAATAAGAATTATTACAAAATTTAAAACAGATAACCTAGAAATTGCACAATTTCCTACTAACACGGAATTATGCACAATGAAACGAGCTTGTGAAGCTGCCAGACTTCGATCAGTTTGTTTGCAAAAAGAAAGAGTTTCTTTAAGTGGAGCATCGTCAGGTCACAAGTGTTGGTCCAACACAAACACAAATACACACAGACCAAGGCGTACATACACCGCTTTGTATGTATTTATTTAAATTACGTTTTCAAATTGTACTTTTATATGTATAACATACATTTATGCATGAGCTCTGCATCAAAATTATCAGATTTTAAACACAAGCACATATAACAACATAAGGTCATTTAAACAACGATAATCATCAAAACGGTAGCCGTCGGGTCAGTTTGACGAGTAAAAGTATGTCATAAACACGATCCTAATGTGATTCATGAAGCTGTGACTCAAAGTAACGGACTCTTTGATTGTCACTTCCACAAATCAACCGAAGGAGCTCCTTCGAATATAAACTCTATCCGAGAAGGAATTAAAGTAGTTTTCGTGAAACATCCGTTTGAGCTCAGACGTACAGTCATGCATGCGATAAGTTATACACCTGCGCCAGGCTAACTACACGCAAAAACTGCAGCAAGATCTGAAACGATACCACGTGACCTTTACACAAATGTCTGCAACACTGAAGATAATGATCATGTAAAACAGACTATTTCAAGACAAAATAATCTAACTGAGCCCTGCATATCTAGATTTGGAGAAAGCTAAGAAATTAGGAACAAAATCTCATCGTGCATAAACGAGTACATTAACTTTAGTCTAAGATAAGGCCTAGATTGAAATAGGTGCTTCTAAACCGTAAAAACTAGTTTGAAACTTTTAACTTTCACTTTACAATAACAATACCTACGTTACGTACAGTATTACATGCATGTTGTGTCTTCCATAAATATTCTATAGAATCAAACCCACCAACGATATCACATTAAACTTGATAAAGCCTCAGGAATCTACAAGATAATTGCACCCCTGAGTCACGGCCGAGCATTCCTGGACACAGGTAGAGTCGCAGAACACAATGAGTGTTATGAATTCCAGCGACTGTTGCGAAATGTTCGCACGTCCGTCTGTCTGCTCTAAAAGGAGTCACACTTCGTTGAGATCATTATTCGTGGGTTATTATCACGTACTCGTTTCAAACTGTTAAAGATGTTCCGTTTCAAGTTTCAACTTAATATCGTAAATTACGTAAACATTCCGAAGATTTGATACTTCACTGGTAGCTGAAATGTGAGAAATGAGCAAGAATACAATGAGGCGTAGATTGAATACTGAATAAACTTGATGGTCATAATAATACAAATGAAAGTAGGTATGTAAAATAAATTATTTTTGTAACTGCTCGCTGTTTTGGTGGTAAACATAGCGGGCCAAACTGACAGGGTAAGCTTATATCTGTTGTGAGAGTAGGTACGATGCTGCTCTATGTTCCGACGCAGTGATTGTAAAATAAAAAGATCCGGGACCATGGAAAAAATGGTGCTTCAAGCTTATCTCGTGTAGTAAGTAACGGATTGGCGGATATATATTTTTTTCTAAATTGAGATTGGGGCAAAAAAAAGTGTATTAGGTCTGTAGGTATCTTTTTCCAATAAAAAACATTCCCTTCGGGATATCCAACGAGTATTCAGTCAAAACTGAATCAATATTAACATTCAAATAGCGCGCAAACAATTACATTGCGCAAATATCCGCATTCGTTTATTGCCAACTTTGTAAAAATTTATATTCCATCCGCGTCACAGAATACGACGCCAAATTTTAACCGCTAATTGCATAAGCTGGTCTTGTTAAACTAGTTGACGTTTCGGTGAACTTTTATTGTAATCCGATCGACGGTTTATTGAATGCGCTGTCTGACTGAAGATACTGATCTGCATACAATGACGAGTGTTTGAACTAGAGCCACGCACGTCACATCGCCGCCGGTGCCGCCAGCCAGTACGAGCGCGATATTTACCGGCCGTCATGCAAATATTTGATGTGACCTAGTAAAGATTCTCCGCATGGGGTTATGAAGTGACTTGCTGAACTAGGAAAGCCAGTCGGATGTATGTCGGGCGAGTGCGGACTGCTGTAGAAAGCGAGCGTTTCGATGCTGCACTTGAGCTTATGATCGACCAGCCAAGTCTGCTTATTGCATTGTTTCGGCATTATGCAAAAAAATGAAACAGAGGTCATTGCGTCAGTAATTAAAATTCCTCGCGCGGAATGAACGGGCGCAGCCTTCAGTGGCCGACACACGGTGATGATGCTGCCCTCATTCACTCAACTAAATAATGCACTCCTCACTACAGTAGCAGGTTTTTTTATTAATTTCGGACATGCAAAAAAGTCTCGTTTGAGCGGTAGTCGCGTAAAAAATGCAACGGTATCAGAATACAAAGCCAAGAAATTAGCTTGCGTGTACTGCGATGACATTTTAAATAAACATAACTTTTTGCGACTGTTAAATTAATTGTCTTCCTTGAAATTATAAAAATGGCTCATAGTAAAAATTAAGCAACGTCTTGCATTTTTTTAAATAAATAAAATGAAATATATTTTTGCTAGAAAAAAAACATTAGAACACTTAAAAATATAAACACATTTTAACAAATCATTCCGTTCCTATAGTAACAATTTTCCGGAGAAAACACCGGCCCAGGGAAATTGAATTGATTTTGCATCCTTCGGGGCGTCCGGCACGGCGTGAGTTACGAAACGTTGACTTACCGAGTCATGCCGGTGATGCGGAGGTATTGGCGGCTGGGGATGATGCTGGACAGCAATTATATCACTTCACTCACTGAGCGCGGGGTCACGACGAGCATGACGTGTGGCCTCGATGCCGGCTCGGGCGCGAATGATGGCCGCCGCGCGCCGCCGCCACCCGCCGCCGCTGACGACACCCGCGCCGCCAGCTCGCCCCGCGCGGCCTGCGGACACGGGAAACACCTTAGCTACATCTCCAGGCTACGCTCTCCATAGTGACGTACCCTTCTCAATCAGAAAATTCCTACCCTGGACTATAAAATTAATTAAGTCGACTGGATTACTAAATCAAAATTGCATTTGCTACTTATTCTCGTCCTCAGGATTATATTTAACTATTGAAAACATTTCATTCGGACTGCCTACCAAATTTTTTCACATTTTGAAGTGTAAATATAAAGTAAGAGTAAAAAATTGCACATTGTAGATAAGACCTACTACAAATTGTATGTCTACCATTAGTTCTCTACACGTCAGATACGATCGTTTAATAAACTAACTTAGACTTTACCAGAGATAGTTACCTAATCTATCCAGTAGAGGCGTCTTGGAAAGTTTATACTGAGTACTAACTGCAGGCGCTAGCTTCAATAGAAAGTTTAAACTCATGGTAGACGCACCAGTGCTTTTAATGGACGAGCGAAAGTAAATAGATAAATAACTAACAATCACTCTTAATACCTCCCCTGTGTACCTGTCTGTCTATGGTTGGATTTTTTTTTAAGATGCATGACAAAGTGTCGTGTCTGTACTTCTGAAGTTAATAAATACTCCACCTTGACTATAAATGAATCATAATATTAAAGCTAGGTCAAAGATTTAGAAAATATTCTACGAAAAATTGTTTGATGAAATAAATTTACGATAAACTATTTGGAGTACTGTCTCTTCTAATTAATTAAGTAAAACGTGTCAATGGCCTTCTAATAAGACTACGTTGTTTCTTTATTGTCAATAATGTACGCAGTTGTTTTTTTTTTTTTTAATTGAAAAATCTAACTCATTCATTTCATTTTATAGATTGAGAATCAACTAAACATGCATCTCACAGTTTGAACTCTGGCCTTAGCTTAATATTCCAATGGTCAAAATTACATAAAACAATGAATGACCCGAAATTTATTATTATGTAAGTACTCACAAAGATATGCGTCCTATTTAAAAATTATATATTGGTATATTTTTCTCTAATTCTATCGGGTCATATTAAAGAATGACGAAACGATATTAAATGAAGATTTGGCAGTATGATACTACAACCAATGCCGAAAAAAAAATTGTAACGAAAAAAAAACATCTGTTCTATAAACAACTACTTTATCCCACTAACATAGTCGTGCGTTCGCCGGAAGACCAAGAGTGGGCGACTTAACTACCAGACCAAATTTACTGGTACTTGTCAATTAATTGTGATTCCTGCCTGTTTAAGGACAAATATAGTAGTCGCAGTGTGGTTGGCTTACTGTGCTATAGTTACTGTCCCAGACTTCTTGCACTGAATTTTAATACTGTTTACCAAACCAAAGCTAAAGCTGTGTGATGGGTAAGGGTTAACTCACACCGCGACGGCAGCGGGCGGCAGCTGCCGGCCGCGGCAGGACTGCGTCGCGGTCTCTCCAGTGCAGTGGGAAAGGCGGCCGACGCGACGGTGCACTCCCACATCACGCGCCTTGTCTTTTCTTGACCAGTTTAGTTTCTTAATTCGTGTATTTAGAGTGATAGTATTGGTAAAGCGGGATCGAACGATCTTGTCGAGCCTTTCAAGGACTACTAGTCTTTTCAGTAAGATAATAAACAATAAAACTCTGTAATGCAGTTAGTGCTCGCCGCACCGCTGCCGGCCGCTGCCATTCCAGCGTAAATCGGCCCATAAAGGTAAGCATCTCATAGTTCCTTATTACAATACAAACGTAAACCTTTACCTCTAAAACATAAGTATACGTAGAAGTAGATAGACTTTTATACGAACATTAAAGTGAATAAATAAAAATAAATGTACTATGTAATAAGTTTTATAAAACTCCAAAACAAGGCAGTTAAGTGGAACTAGCCATTTGTCGCTTCCATTTGAGATCTGCAATTATATAGAGATTCATGGCCGGTCCACGGTAGACGCAGGCGACCATGCGTCACGGCATAATGTGACCCGTGACGCCGACGTGACATAACTGGTGAGGAGGCGTGACACTTACTTACTGTAGGTGGATCCGCTTGGCTGCCACTGAATCCTGTGTAAACCTGTAAAAGGTTACGTAAAAACATACACATTCGTAAAATTACGAAGTTTAATTTTGTACTTAATATTTGCAAATTCAAATTCAAAATGTTTTTTATTTAAATACATGTGCTTTCAAATCGTAATTTTTATTAACAACCGGCTCGGCATCTACGGGGAAGAAGCCGGCAAGAAACCTCCGTAGTTGCTTTTTTCAAAAAATCGTTTTTTATTACAAGTTGGAACATTTAAGTTTTCTAGTCATTTATATCATTTACAGATACTATGATTACCATACTGTTAAAAAAATTGACATTTTACGGCCTCGATGATTTTTCAGTTGCCTATCTTGGATCCTATTTGGGTGAACGGGTTTAAAAAATTAAGATTGGTAACACTACTTCATCTGGGTCAGTTGTAAGGTTGGGCGTGCCCCAAGGATCAATATTGGGACCATTCCTATTTCTGGTGTATATTAATGACCTACCGTTTATCCTTGAAAAACTATTCGGAGAAATTATCTAAATTGCAGATGATACTTCGGTTATTTTTAAAGTAAATAGAAAGGATGAACTTTTGCATAGTGTTAATAGTACACTCAGTCGCGTAACAGACTGGTTTGCAATAAATAACTTACTATTGAATAGCGATAAAACCAAGTGTCTTCAATTTTGTTTGCCGAACGTACAGAAAATGATAACGAATATAAACATAGATGCTAAATTATTACAAACCGTAAACTCAACTAGATTTTTGGGCATAAATATGGACTCAAAATTACAGTGGGATAATCATATAGAAGTAGTTAGTATGAATTTAGGTGCTGCAGCATATGCAGTTGGAAAAATTCGAAGCTTGACTGATATTCCTACAGCTAGATTATTTTACTTTGCTTACTTTCATAGCGTGATGTCATCTGGATTATTGTTGTGGGGTAGTGCTGCTGACATAGAAACTTTATTTTACAAAAAAGGGCGATAAGAGCCATTTATAATATTAAACCTCATGAATCTTTGCGGGAAATTTTTAAGAAAATAAACACATTAACGAGTTTGAAAGGCTTGGCCACGGTTTAAATACGAGAAACAAGGATAAATTACTCATACCAAAACTAAGACTAGCAAAGACAAGTAAATCATTTATCGGAAATTGTATTAGATTTTATAATAAAATACCACGGTATACATTACAGACATGTCAGACACAAAATTTAATTTAATTTAATTTGGGTCTTTGTTGTAACTCCAGTAGTTCATGTAGTAACTTTACCGTATTTTAATTCAATAGGACTACTTAAGTCGGTACTTTTTTATTGTTATATTTCGTCTGTATAAAATGTTTCATTGACATCTGTAGATATTATATACATTTTTAACTTTTTAACATTTTATTTTATTTATTATTATATTATTTTATACTATAACTAAGATTGTAATGAAAGATTGTATTATGATATTGAAAAGAGTAACTACAGAGGTTTCTTGCCGGATTCTTCCCCGTAGACAGGCATTCCGAACTGGTGGTAGTTTAAAAAGAATTTTGACGATTTAAAAGTACTTATTTTAAGTCCATTTGAATAAAAAAATATTCGATTTTGATTTTGACCTCAATACCAATACCCGCAAAATGGCGTAGTTGTGTGAGTCGACTCAAAATTTTTCGGTCAGTCAGGTCACTTTAACTGACTTCTTTTCTTACTTATTTAATCCTACAATGCTTTTAAAATAGCAAATACCGCAGAATTCAGGCCCTTTGTAATGATACAACTTCATGTTTGATCTCTGTTTGTAGCGATATCAAACCCTCCTCAAACGCCCAGAGTGTATCAATTGACGAATATCCTGTTTTATTGAGCGCTCTTCAGACTTCGTCGCTAAAAGAAATTTAATGTACAGACATCTTTATGTTACAAAGTAGACAATTACTATATTGTTTCTTAGAGCCTGCGATACGAGATTATATCTAAGTGCAGCAATCCTATTCTGTAAATAATAACTCAAAATCAAGCTTCGCCTGAGAGAAAGAGGATTACATTGACTCAAGTAGTGAATCCATTCATAAGAGTAGTGCTGCCGGGACTCTCCAGATTTACAGAATATGAATTTGATATATCATCGCGGATACCGCTTTCAAAGTTCGAAACCAACCTTAATACCACAATAGGGCTGAGTCAATGTGTGTGTCGTGATGTAGTTATTTTTATTATTAAATATAGTCCGAAAATATATTATAGTAAACTTTTAGTAATCATTCACTCTAAATCGTAAAAAACCTGTATACGTGTTGGCAACAATGTCAACAGTGATTGTAATTAATTAATTAATGACGCAGTATGACCGATTAACTGTCTAATGACAATTTAGTCATGGGTTGAATTTGAACAAGCGACTGCCAATCGTACAAACAACTGAGCATTACGATGACGTTCACTGTAATCAAGGTGTTTCCATTGATACAGTGTTTATCCTTCCGAGTCGTCACGCAGCCGAATCGGAGTCGTCTCGTGCCTACGAGGTCACGACTCGACCCTGGGGACTCAGAAATGAGCGTTCTGCCATAAACCCTAATGACCAAGACTTTAACCAAACTAATGGTTCAAAAAGGATGGGTGCGATTGACGCGTGCATAGTTGAATCCATTTTTTTTTTCTTTAAAAACTTCCTTAAAATTTTAATTTATCGAAGGTGAAATGTTCTATCGTTACTTCAGTATGGGGGGTTTACTCAGGTCGTTTTAAGCCGTGCAGCAAGTCACCAGTAGCATCGCTTCAACGCCAATCACCACCCGATGTGCACCGGTTGACAAATATCGCTTGCAACTTGTTCGTATCCGATAAAAATGATGAGCAGATCGGATGGTTGACGTGTTGGTATCGAAATTGACTCAACGGGCCTACCACTAACCACTTACACGGTCGATTTTGGTCACCTGCCCCATGCGGCTTGTTATCACATGGCACAAATTCAAAATTCAAATTATTTATTTATTAGGCTTTGGTCGATATAAACATATATCTTAATATAAGCTAGTGTTCCTAAAATCTGCCAAAAAGGGCGTACAAATTACAGTGAAATGTCAAAAAAAAATATAACCAAAACCATTGTCAACAATTTAAAGAAATTAAAAAAAATATATACTCTAATGTCAGGTTACAAAAACTAATATAAAACTAGAAAATAAATGCCCAACTTCAATTAGGACAAGTAGGTTGGCCGGCACCCAACTGGCTAGGACTTTTGATTTTGATCATTTGTGGCCTAGTCATGTTGTCGTTTAAACTCTTGTGTGAACCCTCTATTAGTCCCATTAATCGTATACATACGATTTATATATTCATAAGACACACGATTATTTAAAAAAATTTCATGGTTCTGAAAAATTTCATTTTATCATCTGAAACCATTTTAGAATATATGAATAATTCATTTGAAAACGTAATGAACTTGATCCGGCGGCGGTGATGGCTGCTTCGTAATACAATTTAGAGCTAGGCTTATTACAAGTCGCAGGCGCTCGGCTTGCCTCTTACTCCTCTTAGTCGACAGAATTGAATCCCAGCCTGCAAAGTGAGTTATCTTGTCCGTCTGTAGCGCTGTCATATTAATATTCCCTACAATTTACCCCGCTCGGATTTATAAAGTTATTTCCGTTGCTTTTATTACGGTTCACAGAATTTTTACGGCTGATTACTCAGCTATGGATAGATCGAAACAATTTTATGTACCTAGGTCCGTTTATTTTTATTCGTAAAAGCCATACAGTAGGCTTGCGTTAATAATAATAAAGAAAATTAAACTGTTTCATACAAACGGTTGGGAAAGTTTATAGTTCGTGGTAGGTTCGTTCGTAATTAAGAATAACGTTCCTGCTTGTAAAGCTATTGTGTGCTTTTCAGTTATTGCTTTAGTAAACCTTGTTTAATCAAATTCAAGACAATTGACTTTGTTGGAATAGAATTTAATACATTTCCATAAATCTCAGTTTTTGGTTTAGACAATAGATGCTTAATTAATTCATTTCAAACTACCCAAAATAGTCATAACTACAATTTAAAAGGTAATTAGAAGTCTAGAACATTGAATTAAGCCCCCATTTATGGAAATGACATCGTAAAAAGATAGACGTATTCTAAAAATACACAAATAATAGGTACTCAAACAAACATAGCAACATTACATACCAAAATCACAAGTCCTTTTTATCAAAACAAAATTCACAAACGTCAAATTGGAGAGAAATATCAAGAGAAAAGACTGATTCATTAAAGACTCTTGTCTACCTTGATCACTCATATCCAGAATGCTGACTTACAGGGGTAAAATAGTATTCAAATTCAAATAGTTTATTGCTTGTCACATTACATTAGGTACACAAGATGTCAAGATAAATAAGTTCTACGTGTGACAACCTTTAAGGGCATGGCAACACTGTATAAGTACTCGTACTAAAGGGGGTTACTTGGCAGGAACGGGAAGTGTCAGTTAGAATTTTCTTATTTTATCGTCTTTTCTTATATATTAGCAGAATTTAATGTGTAAAATACTAGTGTTTTAACCAGTAAATATCTGTAGTGCTGTACAAGTGTGGAGAAAGTGAAATACGACGATTTGGCTGCACTTTTCGTCATCTCCCAAGTAACTCCTTAGAGCCTACAGTAACCGTACTAGCATGTTACTGTAGGCAGATTCATCATTTTCATTGTTCATCTTATCACCTTCATATCATTTATCATCTTATTTATCATCTTCAAGAATGAAGTATAACGATAAGACTCAAAAGGACTCGTATCCAGAGCCGTAAAAACATTTAAAAACAACAAAACTCGCATTAGTCAAGTCCTAGTTACTTTGTTTATTACATAATATAGTGACTGAAAACCACCGAATTCTTAAGTATGTATTAATTTTGAAGCAGGAATTAAACAATGAACAGTGTGCCTACCATGAGTTTTACCTTCGATTGACGCTTGCGACTGCAGTTACAAATTTGTATGAATCTTTGTAAAGCGCCTCTAACGGATAGTTTAGCAATTAAGATTTCTCATACAAAATCACTGTAGTAACCTATGTTACCTGACGTGTAGGATAACTATGCGAACTCATGGTAGACTCACAGAGGTATTAACGCTCGAATGATAGTGAGTATTTCAAAGTTTTTAATTTTACTATTTCTTTTAGGACACACGACCAATATGATGGATCAATAGGCCTTTTTTTTTGTTCGAATTTTGTACCGTTTTTATGATTTACAGCAAGGATTCATATTAAATTTGCTATGTGAAGCTTAAAGTGTGGCCATCTGTACTTTTAATACATACATTCAAATAAGATTACAAATCAGTTCAATATATAAATTCTAACCAAATTTAAAAATAATTCAGAACTATCAATCACACTTAACAAAAAAAATATAGAATTTTATATATTGGGTAAGACATATATTAAGAGAAAAAAAAGAAAAATTGACTAGATTAATAACAGAATGGTGTCCACGGGACTGCAAAAGAAAAAGAGGTAGAAAGGCGAAAAGATGGGAAGGTGACCTTAGGAAAATAGCGGGTCCTGATGGACTCACATAGCAAAAGACAGGACTAAATGGAAATCTTCAGAGGAGGCCTATGTCGGGAGACGAGCTGCCGTTTTCCGATATCAACATGTTATTAAACACTACAATACAACCTAAACTCAGGCATACCTAATAAATAATATTTATGTAAACTCAAAAATAGCAATAAAGGCCTTTTTATTATTTTATAAGGTATTTATCAAAAACAGAAATAGATAGATTTAGGTATCACCTGCTTCGCGATTTCCAAGAAATTTCGAGATGGGAATTGATTTTTCCTTGTTTTAAATGAAAAATTATCCATCAGCCGTCCACCGCACCCAGCCTACCTACCGTTTATGTAATCTTTATTAAAGCAAAGCATCCTAAACGACATCAAACACGCAGACACGAGTATCAAACTACTACCATAAGAACTACTTGTAATTCAAGAATCTCAATATACACAAGAAATGACGATGATTTCCAACTGAAACAGTAGCAGAAACATAAACTCAGCCGTTATTAAAAAAACTCAGCCGTTATTAATAAAACTCAGCCGTTATTAATCCCTCGGGAGGGGTAGGCAGAAGTGTTATGTTGAGTCCCAGTGTGACAGGTAGCGAATCTGTCGCCACTATCCGGGCACAGTGAGGAACATAGAAGCTACGACTTGCGGCAACCTGAGACCTGTCCGGTCGGGTCGGTCGGTTCACCAAGTTCACTGACGTTAACTTGAAATAAATAAATAACTTTATAAATGTACCTCAGAAATGAATGACGAAGCAAGTTTTTAAAATTTCGTTTCCTTTTTTTGTTTCCTTGCGTTTATTTTTTCATTAATAAATATAAATTTAATTTTAACCAAACGAAGCAGGGACGGACCACCGTTAAGTATTTAAAATAAATTATCTATTAGGACATAATTTTAATGTAAGGAACATATTGAGCAAATATCGTGCACGTGCCAAAAAACATAACTATAACTGTGAACATTACATGTCATAGATAAATTAAATATTTATAAGTTTTGCATGCTTTTTAATATTTTTGCAGCACAACCAAAAAAAGTGTAATATCACAGGTGTTGCATTACATGGCGCGATCTTAAAGAATATTATAATCAGCATTATAATAAATAAGCAATAAACTAAAAATAACTTTTTACATCATTGCATTATATTATAGCGTTTTAGCTATTTAAAATGTTTAAGGTTGAACACTAAAATCAAATATATCTTTTGACCAAATTTATTTTTCATGTCTATATGACAATTCTAAAAAATTTCATATTTTTTTAAATTTATTTACATCACTAACTCATTAAGGAGTTCCGCCACAATATGAATACCTACAAAATGTATTATCTAATATATTTTTTTAGAATCTGACAAATATCAAAAAAAAAAGTAACCTTGTTATATGGTAAAAGCAAGTATACTGTTTGCCCGATGGTAAGCTGTTACCATAGCCAATGCTTGAAACACCAGGAGAGTCACGCGATCGTTGTCGTCCCTTTTACCCTCAGATTCCGTAAGGAATAATCCCGTGCATTTTGTAAGAATACAATGATAAAAAGGGTTTAGGTTGTAGTATTCTAAAACCACATCACGACACATACATTGACTTAGCCCTACATTAAGATAGAAGAAAATTGTATCGCAGGTGCTAAGCAACGATATGGTATAAACTACATAGATAAGAATACAACATCCAAGACCGGTAAGGGAAACAATGCGTCTTGCAAATAACACTAAGTTCCGCCCCCGCCTTTAAACCCGGAACTTCTAGCGTAGCATTCGGCTGTTTGCACCACTGCGCCACAGAGGCCGTATGTAATATTTATTAGAGAAAACAAATGGGCTATTGAAATTTCAGAAAGAATTCTAGCTAACTATCTCTTAACACCACATATTGATCATACAAGCCCGGCTTGCCCTATCGAATCAAGGTAAGTTCGCGCTCTCGTTCATTCATTACTTTTCAAATCAAATAACAATATGCTTTGCATAGCACGGTTCAAAATTCGCGCTAATTCGAACGCGTAAGCATGAAGTGTAGATTTAAGAGTAATGAGGCAATAAGACATTAATCGAAATAAATTATAAAAAATATAATAACGTATCTCTCGGCTTGCCCTATTCTAAAACTCTAGGCACGCCACTACATCCAGGATCGTCGCCTCTTGAAGAAACTTATGAATCAAAACATTAAGGGGGGTTCGAATAAATAACTGTACTTACCGTACGTTACATAAAACTGCCTCTCTACATCTGCTTTACCTTTCATGAAAATAATTTTACTGGTGCATATACCAGTTAGAGAGGATGAATGGATGACATAAACAGAATAGCTGGCATGGACTGGATGAAAACAAAAGATAGGAAATCTTCGAGTAAAATGGAGGAGACCTTTACTCGCAGAGAGGTCCATAATTTAACTTAACACATAAAAATATTGAAATAACCTAAAAATATAAAGTCGCTTCCCGCTGTCTGTCCCTATGTATGCTCATATCTTTATTACCATGCAACGGAATTTGATGCGGTTTTTATAGATAAAGTGATTCAATAGGAAGGTTTACATGTACATAGACATGCATAATATCCGTGCGAAGCCGGGGCGGGTCGCAAGTAAATTTATAATTGCATGAAACTATTTAAAATCTGAAATTTATATTATTTATCAAGGAAATCAAAAGGTTTTATTATTAATGTTAAATTAAATTCTATTTATAGGTATATTGTTATATTTGTACTGTAGCTAAAGCTTTTATATATAGGTGTTTAGTACATAGTAAATAGTATATAAAGTAAATGTATGATCAGTAAGTACAGTCACGTATGAAACCCGACCGCGTCGTATCGAAGGGTATTGCGCTTCAATAGTTGAGGCGACATGTTCAATGCTCATCCCAGTATCGATTGCCTGTGGTTATTTACTTCCTTGTCTACTACATTATCTATTTTGCAACTATGTAGATACAATCCCTGGTACAGTCAGCATCGAAATGTTATAGCGCCACCACAAGATGGGCCATCCGGCTGGCCCGAAGGTCGAGGGTATAGGGACGCTCTAAGGAAACGAGATTGGGCCTTGCATTTATAGAGTGAGTGAGGGTGACTGCGGCTTTTTGAAATATGTATGTACCTAAGACTTTTTTGTATGTGTGAAAAGAATGTGTGTGTGTGAAGAATTGTGATGTTGTTGCACATCATTAATAACCTTACAGGACTGTTGGCGTGTCTAATAAAAAATAAAATAAAGAAGTAAGGCTCAAAAATTGATTTCAAGAAAAACAGTCCCATTAAGAATTCGGCGTTTACTAGAATACAGTTTTAAAGAGAAGGCAATATAAATTATGGTCCATCAGTCGTTGATTGGTTACCTACTAATGTTACTTTAAAATGCAACACTGCATAAGGAAATTTGAAGCTTCGTCAGCAGTTTTAGGGGAGTTCCCTCAACGTTATAAACTTTTTGTATGAACGTTATGAAATAAACTGACGCAGCTTTTTCGTTGCATTGACTGCTTATTGCTTAAGAGTTAATAAGCTAGAGAAAGTAAGTAAGGTAGTTTAATTTTTTGCAACCAAACCTTAACAAATTGAGATCGATGCGTTTTTTGTTAATATTTACATACACACATAACATAAACTCACACAATCCTTCGAAGGGTTGGCAAAGGTATCACACACCGCGTTTCGCATGTTGAGTCCTAGTGTGACAGATTGCGAATCTGTCGCCACTATCCGGGCACAATGAGGAACATGGCAGCTACAAGTTACGGAACCCCGAGACTCGAACCCTCGACTCATCGGGTCGGGTTGGTATGTTAGCAAAGGCACGTAACAAACTGAGCTTCCACACCCTCAAATATGATTAATATTTTTAGAACAAAAAAAGGTTACATTCCATTATTATTTTTTGCCTTAAAAACATACGCATCTACATACATCACATCATAGATGAGATCACTTGCACCTAACTCTTTTAGAGGTCGGTAGAACTTTGGATAACCAAGGTTCCGCAATCAGATACAACCAAAGTAAAAAAAGACTTTAAAATCGCTTTTTATTTAAACTACCACCGACTAGTTCGAAACTGATCTACGGGGAAGAATCCGAACATTTTTTTTCGACAATTACGGTTAATCAGCTTATTTTCCGTTTCAATTTAAGAACCAAAATTTTTCAATAAACTTTATTCGTAGACTTTTAGCTTTTTTGTGAACTTAAGTTTTCTTTTATCAATCGCTGACATCGACTGTCCAGTGACCATATAATAACACGTATCGATTGGTTTCATCGTTCGTCCTCAAGGAATTCCTAGTATTCTTGAGGAAAAATAACCATCCTCAATTGCCTCCCCAGGCGAGACCCTTGCCTAACACATTATCATATATCGACATTTCACAAGTATTTTGTTGTTATTTACAGATGGTATGCATAAATGTATGTTGGTATCCATGGATAGATATTTTAAGGAAATATAGCTATAGTAATACCCTTTTCTAGCAATAAACATGAAATAACGAAATTTTTACTTGTATGATTTTTCGTCAAATACTGACGTCATGTTGTCAAGTTAGTTGGGGAGCCCATAATACTAAATGTGGATTGACTCGAGCGTCGCGGAAAACTATCAGATCTGGCAGATTAGATGATAGAAAGAATAAATGGTCCTATAAGGTTTTCACTTTATTTAAGGGATAGCGTCTATAATAATACTTTATTACACATAAAAGGTTACAGTACTACATAAGGATATAAAAAGAATAATAAACTTGAATTCATCTAGATACTTTAAAGATTGTAAAAAGGATGACATGGAAAAACTCAAGCGTGTCAGATATTGATATTTTTCCTGCGCCAGTATATGTCTAACATGAAATGTAGGTATATAATAAATCTGCTGATATGGTTATAGGGTTTTTCCATGCAAGCGGTTGTAAAATGACCCGTCCTCTCCCTTAGGATACACTAAAATTATCAGATTAGCAACATTTACACTTCTTAGCTAGTAATTAACTTCCTATATCTTAATCTGACGCGCTTGAGTATTTTACATGATCGATTAAAAATTACTAGATAAATTAAAAGTAAGTCAGATTTCACCTAGCTCAGGATATACATATTTTCGGGACATAAAAATGTATAGTTCATTTATCTGTTTCAGATGAGAATATTTTCTTGTTTCGTACTTTTTAGAGCGCGGTTTTCAGTACTTCGTAGTTTTTAAACTTACTTTATTTCATCGCATTTTTCGGAATTTATAGTTTAATGAAACGCTAATTGAATATGTAGACAACAACTATGTACTTTCGTTTCAATTATATTATTGAACGTTGTTGCCTTAAAGTGTTTTATAATTTTGGTATAGAAACAATTGAATTACAATGCAATAAAACGTGTACTTCATGAAGTCGAATGCAAATTAGCATTTTATCAATTATTGTTGCGTAAACATAGATTCAATATTCAACTAAATTGGTTGACTCCAAACTAATTAAACACAGTATACAAATAGTTATTTTTGTTTAAATTGTTTATTCAAGTGCAGGCGAAAACAAAAAATATTGTTTAACGTTGTAAACGTCATGCAGTAAAGTATTACTTGCGCAGTCTATGATGCTTTGGTGTCAGAAACATCAGCATAAAGTTTGCCTTGTTCCTTTCCAGTCCACATTTGCCAGATTAACCAAAGTAGTGTTGTTAAATTAAAAAAAAACTTAATCTCCAAGACTTCATGTAATTATTCTATAATTATTTCGCCATTGTTTCAGCGTCCTTTTAATTTCTTCTGTAGTTACGACGGCGACAGAGAAGATGTAGATACAAGATTAAGCCGAGAACAGTGTCAAGTATCAAGTCTCCCTTAATTAAAGAAAATACAAAAATACCTTGAGCATAAACACGCTCATTAACAAGGGCCGTAATTACTGAAGCGGCCCTCTAATTGAGAAATATAGTGGAGGCGGCACCCCCTCAGGGGGATCGATACGAGATGTAGGAAACTCGGCCCTCCCTTAGCCTCACTTCAATCTCGTCACAGCTTTATTTCCAGCATTTACAGTTGAAGAGTGCCTGAACCAAATCAGGGCACATTCAAAGCGGTCACAAGTCATCTTTTTGAGTTTCCAGCATAAAATTGAAGTCGTTTCAAAAAAAATTCTGATGCGGATCATAATAAGCTAACGTTTCTAGACTTAACTTAATAAAATTGTAATGAATGTAATCATGACCAAATATTTCAGTTTGACAAAGTGGTCACAACAATTTTTGTAAACTACAGTTGCTTGTAAGCAACGCTTGAACACAGATAGCAAACTGTCTCTCTAGTAGCTAATAGATGACTGTAACACCAGAGGTGTTGATTGCGCTCTATAACAAAACCCCCTTCACCTCGCTCTAGAATTTAAGTGATTAAAAAAGATTACACTCGCAAAAAATAAAAAATAAAATATTTAAAGCACCTTTTAACAATCACAAACTAACAAAAGTAACTAACACAAAATGAATCCAAGAGCTTTCATTCCCAAGTTTAAGGCTAAGAATATCTCATCTTAAATTTTCATGTTTAATTAGTATTATTAGAAGCGTTTTGTTCGGAATGCTAATATTTGGAGAAGAATCCAACAAGAAAATTAGTTAATTCCGTTATCGCTCTTTCCGAAATCTTAATTTCTAGCTTTGTATTATAACTTTTATTAAATGTACAGATATCCATCTCACGAATACCGTTTCACTATGGCTGTGTTAATTTTGGAAGGCGTGTACGTGTATATTGTTCCACTGTGGGTAACTTAGTGTTAGTTCAAAAATATATCAAGACACACTAGAATTATGTGCATATACACGTTCAAACACAGCCATGTCAAAACTGTCTTTGTAGGTTGGAATAACTATATGACAGGTACATTTAATTGGTTTTGCAAGCATCGTAATATATGTAACTTAACTTTTCTCATTTAACTTGGTGCCGTCACCTCTCTGCGAATGTTCAACGTCAGATCAAGAATTTATACAAACTGCCCAACACATCTTGTGTGAGTGTAGTCTGTCATGTTAAATTCGATTCAAATTTCAGCGTGTAGTCCTATTTACTACCTAGGTCTTGTGAAAACGAAGGGAAACTTCCGTGCCTTTAAAAAGTTTTGTCACCAATGTTACTGGTGTAAGATTTAGATTAGTATCTAATTAATCCCCTGTTAGTTAGTGGCATATCGTGGTGTTTTGACGGTCAGGCGTTTCCTGACTGTCTCCCCCATAGTTTTTTGGCCTCTGGGCCATCTCAATTGCTGTCTCCACTTTGCTGGGATGTCTGAAATCGGTTTCTTTCTACCTCCTAATTCTTCTGATTAAGTTCGTTGCGGCTACCAAGACAGCCGGTAGTGTGTCCGGACATAGCCTGTGTGTGCCTGTGTGCGTCATTGCACAGCTGCATTATTTATTATTCGATCAAAGGATGCCATTGTTGATCCTGGTGAACAGGTGCTGAAGTAGTGGGACAGAGTGGCGGGTCGGTAGTCATGTTCATACGCCTGTTTGTTACAATTAAGTATTAAAAGATTGTCATGGTGGAGTGTATTGTTGCCTGAAAACAATGCTTCATAATATTTTTCTATCTATTGTTATCAAGTTTATAGTCATTCGAGCAAAACAAGAAGACAGGATCGGATTGAGATATATTAAAGGTCGTATTAAAACTTTTAACTCTAACACCCCTATCATGAAAATACGTTATACAATCGGTGTAATCAATTCCTTAATGCATTTCATGCACAACCTACTTTAAACCTACTTCGAAAAAGGAGGAGATTCTACATTCGGTTGCTTTTTGCTTTTTCTACATTATCAGTCAAACTTCTTTTGAGTAACTTGCATCACTTGTTTACATTATTAACTGTCAAATAAAAACACTGTCCTATGTAACTATTTATTTTGTTTCACAGGCATTTAATATTTTCTAGTTAAACTGAGGCCTCATCACACAGCGAATATGCAACTTTTCCAATCATTCAATGCTTCAACCTACAAAGAAAAATCTCACACAGGCTCTACTACAAAGTAGGTAGAGCAAAAGAAAATTTATTTTACTCTAGTTTAATCTGAATAATAGCCGTTTTTATATTTCAACTATAAACTGAAATAATCTAATCTCTGGGCAGTTAACGCCCGTTTTTAACCATATTCTACTTTAAAATAAAACAATCTTGCCGTAAGAGGTCGCCTTAATCAATAATTAACCTTCTTAATTTTAGGTAAACCATTACGTTTCCCTAGAGTTAAGGATCACGTGACATAAATTGGGTTACACCTTACTGAACCCTACTTATCCCTAAAACGTTCCCTGGCAAATCGCAGCACAGAATATCATTAACAGCCCCGAAAAGTTTTAACTTTCCTATCAAAATGAATTTAACCCAGACTGATATATTTTTCAAATACGAAGGTCGTCCAAATCCAAATCTGTGTTGAACAATCACAAATTAAATCAGTAGCTACTTACGATAAATATTTGCTAACACCAGCTGTTTCAATAACACGTGCCGTGGGATCATAAAATGATGATTTTGTTCACTTATTTTAAATCGTTTATAACTAAGTCTACGCTAAGTAGGTAGGTATGCTTTCTGCGTTATCGACATTAGCTTGTAGTTGTTTGTTTCTTATTAACTAGGTGACATTACGTAAAAGCTGCGTCAGTAATTTCAGTGCCATGTTCGGGTATTTCCCTAAAAATGCTGATAACTCTAGTCCATTTTTAACAAATTCAAATATGTATGTATATAATATTAATAATCTGCCCTACTTTCGTCTTTTGTCGGCCTCTGTGGCGCAGCGTTGTAACAGGTCTTGCGTTCGAATCCCAGCGGTAGCGGAACTTTGTGTTTTGGCAAGACGCATTGTTTCGCTTACCGGTCTCGGATGTATTATTCTTATCTACGTAGGTTATACCAGATCGTTGCTTAGCACCTGAGACGCAAGATTCTACAATGTCACTGCAAGGCTGAGTCAATGTGTGTGTCGTGATGTTATTATTATTATTATTAATCATTGACTGAGCGTTTTACATTTACAATACAACATCTTCGCTCTTAAAGTAAAGTAGTTCCTCACTATTTCCTTTCAATAAAGTCTTGTCAGTTTACGTGACAGGGAAAGCGTTCGTGACACCTTTGGCGTTGCATTTACGTCATGTCAACTAATTACCATCAGTGGACCGAATGTTTGCAGTTTGAAGTATGTATACCATATCAAAAATAAAAATAAAAAGATCGCTGAGGACAGGATTCGAACCTGCGCGGGTATAACCCATTGGATTTCAAGTCCAACTCCTTAACCACTCGGACACCTCAGCTGCCAACATGTGATCGAAATATAGCTCAACTTTATAAAAAAGCGCAAGAGACATGCCAAGTTGTAATACAATGAAATTAAGTCATAATTCACAAAACCTTTTGCATTATTAGATGTTATTTTATTTTATTTGAAAAGGAACATCAACAATGTATTTACTTACAATCTAAACAATACTATAAGGTGGACACAGTTTAAATACAACATCAAATACAGATGTTTACAGACCTATGTTACCTGGTATTATAATAGTAACAACAATTGAAGTTTTAATAATTGAATAACATTATGGTATTAAAAATTTTGGTGCGAGGAAAAAGGGAATGATGACACTTACTTTCTTTTTTCGTCAAAAACAAATATGCGCACAGACTTACTTACTTTCATAAACAAACCAACATCGTTCACCGTGTTTTTGCATAGACATTTCTTTGAGGCAAGGAGTGCTGTAACTTTTACTTGTGGGTGCTGTACTTGCAGGAAACTACGAACGAGTATTTGTTATTTTGTGCTATTAACCTAACGTTCTGTACCTACGTTATTAGAATATCCAAACAAATAAGAATAAGTCATTATGTAATTAATGCAATAAGATGAAAATATTACAATCGACTAGTCTACTTAATTTTCTGATCCCCAATGCAAAAACCAGATCCATTAGCGATGTCTAAATTCTAGGTTTGGGCGTCGCCAAGGAGGTAAGAGAGGTAAGGGGTGGCACCTGTCTCCCCCTAGAGCACAAACGAATTTATCTGTGCCCGAAATAAAAAATTGTACATTAAAGTGTTCTTGTAGCTTTACACATTAAACTTTTATATAAAATTATACTCTACTTTATATATTCAATCAGCCAACAGACTCGAACTACCAATATAAAGATGCATTGTCCACTCCCCCCCTAGGCTATAGGCTGCCCCCTCCTAGGGTATAAACTACTCCCCACTAGAGCATACGATAACGACGTGATTCTTAAAGATTTACGTAATTCTTTAAAAATTGCATTATAAAAGAACAAAAAACTTTACTGAAAAGTTATCTAAATAGGTTATAGGTTAGGTTTTTAAAATAATTTTACAGTAAATAATACACGGCCAAATCGTGATTTTTTTTTCACATGAAATAAAAAACGACCGATACGTCTAAAAACAAGAAATTTATTCACCAGTTTAGGCGGTGTTTGTTGCTTGGCTGTATAACACTAAACTATTTATCCATGGTTGTTAAAAAAAAGTTGACGGTCAGCGGTGACGTCACAAGTCAAGACAATTGTTTTCCTTCCTCACTGGCTGTCATGTTATAGTCTTTCCTAGTGATTACAATTCTCTTTGGCTGTCATGGCTGTAGTTTAATGTTTTGTTTGGGCTTTGAAAACAAAAAATAAAACTCAACCAAGTAATTATTTCCATATTCTATAGCAAGAAACAAACGAAGTGAATGATCATGCTTTTGTGACAGAGAATCGAAGCTGCAGTGCGCGTCGCGTAGTGTGATGTTAAATGTTCGTGAGCGGGCGAGGACGCGGCGCTAGGATGCCGTGTGAGAGCTGCGCCGTACAGTTCAGCATCTTCCGGCTGAAGCGGCAGTGCGCTGAGTGCGGGCGGCTGTACTGCGCGGGCTGCATGCGGCGCGGCGGCGGCTCCATGTGCGCGCCGTGTCGTGCGCTGTGCACGCGCCCGCTGTATAGGCACGCCATCGCGCACCTTCGGGTCCGCGACCTGCAGTGCTTCCTCCACCGACAGAACGTCTCCACACGGGGATGCGTCGGTAGGAACCTTATTCTTTACTTCGTAGGTCCCGAACAAAACAGTCTGCATGGTGATAAGTTTGAGGATTAAAGAGATGACCTTCACATTCCAATCTATCAGTTGATAGAGAAGTGTAAGCCTACATGCTGATGCTGCAGTTCTTGGTCAGCATGTAATGCCTCAGCTGATAGATTGATTTTATTGTGTAGTATCTAAACTGATAAGCTATGGAAACAGATCAATATATGGAGTGCTTGTGAGTTTTACTGACTACCACCACTGCGTTACAGAGATATGTTCCTAGAGCAGACCAATACAGACCCCTCAATAATATTGACAATGTAGAGTGTAGGCTGTGATCTCTTATTAGGAGTTACATCCAAATATTTGCTGATAAGATTTGAGGACCAAAATTTTGTAAATCATTTAACTGGTACATCAAATATGAAAGATAAGATTGTGTTCCAGTACCTAATCTTAATTATCTTTCTACATTTATTAATAATTTGTTTTTCTGTGAGAGAATTTCAATCACTGTATTTGCTTCACTGGATATTTTGAATCCTGTACTCGCTGGATCCCATAAAGACATTATTTTGAAAAAAAAATGTGAACAAGCAAAAATCATACTTTTGAGCAGAAATAAAATTATTATTAAATGTATAATTTTTGCTTCCCGTCCATCCCACCCTAGATCAAATTTCATCTTCGACAGAGATTAGTCTTTCAAAGTGCTTGTGTTGTCCTTGAACTGCATATCAGAAATAGAATAGGAAAACAAAGTTAAACCAACTTAACACCAAGCTTGTAACTGTATAGATTCTGTGAATGTTTTAATTGTATGTGTATAACCTTGGATTTTAGAATGCAGTGTGGAATTTCACATATGCAATGTGTGATGTGTGTGTGTGGGTGTGATGTGATATGTGTAAAATTATAATTTCACAAATTTCTGACAAAAGTAATAGTTTATGGGTGCCTTATAAAAAGTAGTAGATGCTTTGGGATTATGGTAATTTTTAATTAATGACTCACAAATTTACTAAAACAAATGAATCATTCTGAAAAAAATAAAATAAACAACAATATAAATTTACAATTATTAAAGATATTACACAAAACATAGAAAAACAATATTGTTGCAAAGACTACTTGCTGAGTTGGTATGAGTCCTGCACTAGGCAAAGCCTGTCTCGCAGTTACACATTTTTAAAGTTTATCTTTTACATATGTATTTGACTTAATGCGGTCTGTCATCTTATTTCATTTACATATTATATATTTTTCATAATTTCATTATTTATTATAAACATTCAAGAAATGGTGATATGGAAATGCAATGCAATGTGTATGTTTGTTGCATGTGGAGAGTGATTGTAGAAGCGAAAATATGATTATGTATGTGTGTTAAACAGATTTTGCATTTACTATCTTACCTCCTTAAAAATGTTTTCAATTTCATAATAAGTTAAAGTACTTAACCAGTTAAAAACTTTATATTTAAGCTCCTGCATGGAACAACTCTTAATGGTACAGATTGAATTAACTTTATTATAAATATATGGGAGCAGATAGTTGGGAAATCTTCTTGCAAATTTTGAGTTAATAACAGGGGTCGGGATCATTTAAACTCTTCGTTCAAGTAGCTTCCTGTGTGTAGGCGAATTAAAAACCAATTGGTGTGTGTGTGTCATTGCAAATAGAATATATAGCGCTCAAACTGGCAGAACAATACTCTCCCTGAATAGAAGTGTGGTTGGATAGCGGATTGGTTTCTCTAGCATGACTTTGAGCACAGCTCGTTGAGCCCTCTCAAGCGGTAGTACTTTAGTAACGGCGGCACCACCCTAGACTACTATACAGTATGCTATGACTGATTGGCAAATAACCTTATAAACAGTGCGGAGTAAATCAACGTCAGCGGATGTTCTAAGATTCTTAAATGCGTAAATCAGTATCAGTATAAATTACAAAGAACAAATGGATACAAATTTACAATCCTTATTGGAAGTTTAACAATAAATCTCAATAACTACAAATTAAATTCCATCATAGCAAAAGTTAATGCATGCACGTTAAGCATCATCCATGACTGAGGTCTATCCTTACATTTAATCCATTTTAGAGCTTTTGAGGTCTTGCTTATTTGCTGGAACATGAACTACAAACTGCAAATACAATGCAATTGAAGTGTAGGAACTGTTTTATTGGGCCATGTTTAGTTTAGCAACTGAACTCACCAAGCCCTAGTTTTGTCAGAAGTCTATGGCTATTAAAACTGTTCTAGCAGCTGAGATGGTTATGCAAAGCTGTCCAACGCCACTTGATACTCAAATGTTGGTTGATGGTTTATTACCTAGAGCAGCTATTAAATAATCTTTTTCAATTTACTTTTCAGAGAAGGACGAGTTAGTAAATCTATGTATAGCATATGTAAATAGTCCAGAGTACAGACGGAGCAGGGGCTCCTTCGGCAGCAGCCTGAAAGGGCTGACCAGCAACATTAACAACCTCATACACTCCGCATTTGATATACGGAACTACTCACAAACACCAGGTAAAGGTTAAGGTGTATGGAAACTTGTGGCTAAACGCTAGACTTAACTGTACTATTGGATTTTGTACTATTAGAGTTAAGCTTTATATGTGGGCTGTAATCTTTGACGGATCCAATTTTGATAACTGCATTCACCTATATTTAGAATGTACTTAAAACCCTATGTGTAAGTTATGTATGTTGTCGAGATAGTACAAAATACATGTTTAGTGCAAACAGATAAAAGCTACGATTTTTTGTTTATTTTTCTAACAGGAAATAAATATTTTTTGAGTTTACACTTCTTATTTATAGGCAGCATTTGAGATAAGAAAATATAATAACAATGACTAAGTACAGGAAATCAAAAATACTTTAGGATACTTTATAGATGTGAAGGAGTGCATAAGCAATCATATGTCCAAATTTCCAATTAATATAATACGATAAATATTTAAACTTAAATATACTAGCAGTTCAACCTATTCGTTTATATGAGACTTATGTAATATTTGTTTATGTTCAGGTAACAACTGCTACAACCGCAGCCACACGCACAGCACAGCGGTCCCCCGCCCCTCGAGCCCCGGCACCCCTGGCACCCCCGCCGGACCACCCGTGCATGAACGGTTTACCACCACCCCTGGTAAGTATAGAACAGTCAACAACCTATCTATTTTAGCACTATCGCGGTGATTTATTAAAGCACTAAAGTACATTTTTTTAGTAAGTAGTGCTTCTAGGCTGTATGTCTCAGTAACCCTGGTTTGGTTGATAGATTTGCGTCAGATTCAAACATGAAAATTATTTTTGCCTTTTATTCATACTAATCACAAACTATACAAAAAAAAATCACGACGATCCGATCAACGACATTCGAGTTATCGTCGGAAAAACGTTTAAACATACATGCATAAATAAGCGCCGGATTGCTCCGGTACACTCTGAGAACCTCACTCGCTTTGCTCTCTCGTTCAACAATATCGTTTACCAGTTGTTTTCATTTATCATATGGGATTCACTTCTTATTTGAATACTTTTAAAACATTGATAAATAAAACATAAAAAATATTAGCATGTAACAATAATTATAGTAATTATTTAATTTTGTGAAAACTTTACTGGTTTAAGTGTTAATTTTAATTTATATAATTAGAACTGTAGGTTTCCTAAATATCAATATAATAAATAAATAATATTGGACAAATTCAGGTCAAGAAAGATACGACGTTCTTAAAGCCCGTTCCCTCTTAGACGAATCGACAATTTTCGGAGTTCAAATAATAATAGTTTCACAGCAGGAAAGATGCAAATCCATTTAAACCATAACTCAACTGGACACGATGGTCTTTTCGTTTTGTAGATATTGTCTGCATTGTGAATTGACCTACTGCGTCGGATTAGTATGAACTTCCTCTTACCTTGTATCTGGATCGTTGGTTCACTGTAACATTTCGTCAGACGGGCTAGACGACGGGACGAATTCAAATTATTTATTGCGTGTCATAAAACAGTTCATATTAAAGGTGTCACATTGACGCCCTGTATGCTACTCCACCTCACACACTTCCATATCACTTTAGAAAGAAATAAATCTCGTATTTGTTCTGTTAAAGTTATAAAGAAACTATACATTTGAATGTGACGTTGAAGTTTATTTCCTTATTGTAATGATAGGCGGGGAGGCGGATATAACGGTGCCGGTGCCGTCCCCGGACTCGGTGCAGTCCGCGGGCAGCGCCGGCGCCGCGCGGCTCGAGTCCGCTGACTGCTTCGAAGTCGAGGACCTGGACGACACCTGGGAACTGTTGCACGCACCTGGTGCCACCGCCGATACACTGCCCAATGGTAATACATGCTAGATTATGTACAAAACTTAACTTGAATATATTTATAATAAATCTACTTGTGACAGCATGAAACAAACGATGGATCCTAGAAGCGTTCCTTTTTTTCATTTAGAAGTTTAGAAAAAAAAATGGGTCTTACGTCGTTGTGTATTGTTTGTGTATGTAGATTGGCGATCTTTTTTACCCTATATATGCTTCAGTGTAAATCAGCTTCAATTTATTACAGCGAGTCGTTTAAACATACGTAATTAACTGTTAATAGATTCAGCGGAGTTATTGTCAACGTCAGGCGTGGGCGTGCGTGCGACGTCCGAGCTAGACCTGTCCCGCTCGCACTCACGAGACAACACGGACTCTGCGTCACTGCAGGAGGACGCGTTACATGACGCGACGTTACACGAGGACGCGTTACACGACGCGATGTTACATGAGGACGCGTTACACGAGGACGCGCTGCCCGATGCGACGCTAAACGAGGCGCCAAACGACGCGCCGCATGAAGCCGCGCCTCGCCCTCAACAAACGAACACGCCATCCGAAACGCACGCGTCGCCGCCGCAGAATACAGGTTCGAACTGCAAATACTTCAGTTTGAGAGGTTTAACATCTTTAAGCTCTACCTACATGGGCAACATATTGCTACATTAGGTGAACTGTCAGCTTGATTGACCTTGACAAATCATCCTCCATTCTCGTCGACAATCCTTATTCAAATTTGATCTCTCATTAACTAACTAAACCTGTTAACTAATTTGAAATTATCTTCACGATTTAGTTTCACATAATTTTTAATGTATATACCTAGCGTGAAACATATTGCACTTGCAGCCCCTCCTCCTCAAGTTGCTCGGGCTTCGCTGGCGGAGCTGCAGTCCCTGGTCGCGGTGGAGGCGCTGAGCGTACGGCAGCTGAAGGAGCTGCTGGTGCGGAACCGCGTGGAGATCCGCGGCTGCCTCGAACGCAAGGACCTGCTCGAACGTGCGCGACAGCTTTGGACTGAACACGCCAAATACAAGGACCGTGAGTACACGTGCACGTCATTATTATTATTAAACACGTTAATAGCAGACATCGTGGTGTGACTGTTTCCTAAAATACCAAAAACATATCAACAAATTGAGTATTCTTGCAAACAATTTGGAAACCCAGAAGCGAGCAAGACCGCTTTGCGTTTGGAACTAAATTATGGATCTAGAGAATTGATGCTTCGATTCGCCGCCATAAGTTTTTATTTTCAGTACATTTTTTACGAAACATAAACGTGTTTTGTGTCTCATTTATTCGAGAACATTTTACATAAGTCTTAACAACTGGATTTACTTGTTATTACTACAACTTATTGTCAATCAGTCTGCATAATAAAATGAAACCAGCTTACTTCCAAGCTATGAAGCGCCTTCATCAAATTTGATTGTTTTTTTTGCTGAATAAAAAGTTTTTGTTCAGAGGTGGACAGCCTGCCTCTGGAGGAGTGCTGCAAGATCTGCATGGCGGCCCCGCTGGAGTGCGTGCTGCTGGAGTGCGGCCACATCGCCACGTGCACGGCGTGCGCTGCCCCGCTGCGGGAGTGCCCCATCTGCCGGCGCTACGTGTCGCGAGCTGTACGCTTCTTCAGATCATAGGCGGGCTCACAGCGGGACCAGCTTGTTACATACCGCATTGTGATTCAGGCGAGATACTTCTGTCGTTAGGATCTATTTTTTTTGGCCAAAATGTCATTAAAATAGACAGAAAGGTACTCTCGTGCTCCTATGTCACTGATAAGTGCCAGCCCTGCAGTAACATCGTGTTTCTTTGTGATAGCTAAATGATTTAAAGGTTTAATCTAATCCACACTCAATTCCAATCCGTTCTCCTTTCAATTGAGGCGGTATTGATAAATAGCCTTATAAAAAGTAATATTATACTTGAAAGACGTTTATAACTTTCAGATGAAATCAAATTCAAAAATATTTTTTTATTGTAGCCAAGACCTCCGTCCTTAGATAATGTTTTAAAACCAATATTATTTAAATATTGTAAAAAAAAAGTCGTTTTGGTCTGTCTAAATTGCATTCCGTAACGTTGATTTAGTGATGGAAACAATAAAAATGTATTGTAATAAATATGCTTAGGTTTATAAAACTCTTGCCACTGGTTATTGGGATAAAATAACTGGTTTCCACAGTTGTGTGTTATTCTCTAGTCCCTAAATCGGTTTAAGTCTAGGTTTTCGGAAGGTCATCTTGATGTATTAGTTTTATTTTGTTAATTTACATGATAACCTCCTTAATATTATTTATAAACGTCTTAATAGGTGTTTGACAGATGTCAGGTTGTTAATCGTAGGCTAAACAGTCATAGTTCATGTTACGTATAACCAGTTTAATAATCGTCACCCACGGTTACGTCACTGTCACCTTAACTTTGAGTGACTGTGTGTGACGTCAAATTTAAATTATATTGTGATCGCAGAGTTGTATCGCTAGAAAATTCCGGCTGTGTATTTAAACGCTATTATATATTTAATTAAATCCTTAAGTATCATGTGTAAATAATGGCGGATTTGACAGAGAGGTGACGGAAGGATCGTGGTCACAGCGGCTTGTAACTTTACTGGCACTTGTGTCTAACTCATTCTGTGAGTTATTGGAAGCCCTCTTGTCTAAATGAATAGTTCAATGTAATAAATATTCGACATATATTATTAAATAATGTATAATAGTCAAGAAAGTACATAATTTGGACTGAATTACGTTTGTAGATGTCGCTAGAAAAAATGGTCTTAAAACAAACAGGTATTATTAAAGCTGTTGACGAATTAAGCTTGATCTTTGCAATGAATTGTATATTTTTTGTTTTAGTTTAATAAAAATTGATTCTTTCAATAAATTTAACTTAATTTTTTCGCTCAATTCATTTATTTATGCTTATAATTATTGTACTTATGTACTTCTATTTGATTATTATCTCTCATGAAATCTGTTTCATTATTTAAGTTATTCAAAATGTTGGAGATGATATAAAATTGGTAATTAGTAGTTTCCTCGATGGAAAGTTTTGTAAATAGTATTTTTTATATTGTAATGTAGTAAGGAAAATTGTTTATCAATAAATCACTCTGGTGTCGGTCGGATGTTGGTGACATGACCGAAATATTATTACTTGTATAATAAACAAATACATCATCTGGTTTGTTTTATTTGACGTTGACAATGATTACTTGCGGCATTCAGGTCTAGATTTTTGCTGACAGTTTAAATATTTTAATGTTCTCATTCAGCCTTGTGGCCCAGGGGCGCTAAGCATTTTCATTCGACCCGAATAAATATTGAAAACAGCCTGATAATGCGGCAATAATAATAATAACCACATCACGACACACACATTGACTCAATCCTGCAGTAAGATATAATCTTGTATCGCAGGCACTAAGTAACGATATGGTATATACTAAATAGATAAGAATACAACATCCAAGACCAGTAAAAATAACAATGCGTCTTGCTAATAACACAACCGCCCCCGCCGGGATTCGAACCCGGAACCTCTAGCGTAGCAGTCGACTGTTTACACAACTGCGCCATCGAGGTCGTCTTACATAAATAAGCCCGGGCCTGGCGCTTTTACTTTAATCTTTTCACCGCCAAACGTAATATCAGTTGTCATTCCCTCAGCGCCAAGCGCAGTTAAATGAAAAATACCTACAACAATTTATCTATTTTAAGTCTTCTAATTAAAAACTAAGTGTAATCAATTGTAAATGAATACTTCATCGACTATTTACCAAATATCAACATTATTTTAATATAACACAGCGCTATCGAACAATAAAGCCGAAAGCCGAGTAGTGGTATTTGATCGTAAATATCCGACCTTAACGAAATGGGCACGAAAATGTTTGTCGGTTAATCCGACCTTGGCGGTTAAAAGGTTAAATGAAAACCTTTAAAAAGGTCGCAAGTTTTGTGACTATTGACTGTACTGACTGCATACTGCGTGACATGCAGTCTACAGCTATCATGTTTTTGGTCCCACAGTGGAGTTAGAGTTTGGCACATCTGTTCTAAATCTTTCATTAACCTACAAATGGTATCAGATACAGAAACTACCTTTAAGACGTATTCCAAAATTTATTCATCTAACTTCACTTACATTTGTAACGTTCAAAATTAATTAGTCTCTCTTATTTGAGCAGTTATTACAACTAGAGATAGTTCAGTCTCGTCCAAGGTTGTGAGTGTCTTTGGGTGCGTCAATGCGGTACATGGAGGCGGCGAGGGCGAAGTACCCCTCGTACTTGACGGTGTCGGGGGTCGTGTCGTAGTGGTAGTGACCCCCCACCCCGTGCGGGCCATAGCCGTGGAAGTGCTGCACGCGAAGGTCCAACCCCTGGCAACGTTAATAATATTAGTTACTAGCTTTATCCGCGTAGAAGTCGAAAATGGTTCTAATAGGATTTTTAATTACTTGACATTTATCGTTATATTTTGGCAAATTCAGTATCCTTATAAATTATAGTGTGTGTTATTCTGATATATAAGCTATATAATTGTAGTTTCATTAAAATCCATTCAGTAGTTTTTACGTAAAAGAGTAACAAACGTCCATACATCCTTACAAACTTTCGGTTTCATAATATTAGTGTATTTGTTCTAATTTATTCAACAAAGATTGTGCTACGGAAATGCAAAGGTACTAACAAACGCGGTTATGTATGTTTAAATAAATAGACAACATCAACAACAGTCGTCGAGGCGAGGAACCCGATAAATATGTGCTGCCGCTTTATGGACAGAGATGACACATTAAGCATCCGACTATTAAGGTTCTTTTTGGCCGTGTGTTCAGTCTATTTTTGTTCTTATACCTCATATACCTCACGACTTCGGTAACCATCTTGTCAATGATCTGCGTTTACGGGTCACAATATTCATAATTAAACAAACCTACTCAAAGTGCGTTTTGCTAAAATAGCTCCTTTCAAATAATTGACTTTTAACAAAACTACAGTGAAAAGTGTACCATGTCACCGGTGACGAGCGTTCCGAGGTGCATTATAGGCGCCTCGTGTTGGAAGAAGTGCAGCCAGTTATCCACCTCCTCGTCAGTGCACACCGGCGTGGGGCTGAAGTCCGGCATCACGTGGTGCTTCACGGTACCCTCGCGGAGAAGGAACGTGCCGCCCAAACCTTGACACAACGTCAATTTAAATATTGGGAGATACAAGCCTCCCCTTGACAACAAAATGACTTCTGTTTTGGTTTTTGTGCGTTAAAATATTTGGAAAAGCTCTGCTTCTCTCCTTGGCTAACCCACATGATGAATGATGTCGCAGCATGTTACACAACAGCCTCATTTACATTAGATTTAATTTGATTATTCAATAAATTCTTCGTAAAGTATGTGGAGATAGTATATTTACAGTGAAAACAATTAGAATTGAACGATAAACCAGGGAGGTATCGCAATTAAAAGTAAATGTAGTCATATCTATCGCACTCATCAAAACAACCTTTTCTATGGAAGTTGCATAGCGACCGCGTACTTTGACGTCATTGTACATATTGGATCTCTCTGTCTAACCAATGACTTTGAAGCTTTATAATTATGGTAATAAGTCAGAAATTTGAGAATATTTAACGGATTTGTGTAAATATGTGGTATCGCGTGATAGTCAATAAATAAAACAGTCAAATAATATTCCTTATTCTAGTCGACGCTGACTAGTAAAACTTTACCTTTAAGCAAAATAAACGTCACGACAAAACGAATGGCAAGGGGGACATTGAATTTAAAATCAATCACTCACCGACAACTTTTTCCCCGTAGTGTTTCTGCAACGTTTCTCTAATGGCTGTAATGAAGTTGGCATCACCGATACGTTTCTCCGCTACTACTTTAATCACCTGAAACAGGTCGGTTTAAAATAAAACATTAGATATAAGTACTTCAGTACGTACGTTGAACGGAAGACGTGTTAGCTGAGTTTGTTACCTGCCTTGGTTAACCGAAAACCCGACACGATTGGTCGGGTTGTCGGAACGTTGTAGCTGCCATGTTATATAGTTATAATAGTTCCACCCCGTGCACTTGTCCTACCCTAGTTAGATCAAAAAGAACTCAAATATCTAGATAGCCTTATTATTGACTGCACCACAGAAGATGTGCTCCGCCTTGTTTATTGTGCGCTGTGTCAGTCGATCAGCAGTTCAAAAACTCAGATGCTTTATAGAATAAATATAATATTTATTTACATAAATCATGGTTATAACAAGATCTTAACAATAAAAATATAGTTCCACATGTTTTATCACTTTAAGTAATATGCAAATCAAAGTCAATTAGGGGTCTTCTTAAGTCTTTTGGGGAGGACTTGTGGGTACAAGGGGTATCAAACCCACCAATTCTTGCTTACTTAAATTTTCTATTACATGCAGTTAAGGACAAAGGTATTTGGATGCTAAGATGGAAATCATGACAAAAGATATGCCCAGAGACCGAAACCGGACCAGAGAAAATTATAATAATAACCACATCACGACACACACATTGACTCAGCCCTGCACTAACATATAATCTTATATCGGAGGCGCTAAGCAACGATATTGTATAACCTACCTGCTACTAAGAATACTACATCCAATACCGGCATTATTTTTGAGCTATCGTGGTCACTAGGACGCCACAGCGCGGTATTGAGACAATAGTGTTATCTCTTTTTGTCTTACAGTAATTGCCAAGTCTATTTCTTCTGTCATGCGCTGTCAGTTGCTCACTCTTTTGATTTTTAACACATTTCAGCGCGGACAAACTATTTAAAGGCGTAATTAAAGATTTAGTCTTTGATTGCGTTTGCTTTGCCACTTAAGATGATGTTCAGCAACAAATAAAGAAGAAATCTCACCCTCCCTGGTTTCCCGTCGCTGATGAGGTAGTTCCCGAGCAGTGCTGTCCTGGTCTCTTCTTTGGGCACCTGACGCTGCAGGAACCCACTCTTGCCCTTCGGAGCACCTACCGGCTCCACTGACACTATGCGGGTGCCTTGCGACACCTCTCCATCCTTTATGCTTAAGTTTATTATTCCCTGAAAAGAAATAGAGTTACATGTCAACATAAGCAACACGACGATGAGGACTTGGTAGCTCAGTTTGTTACGTGCCTTGTTTAACCGACCAATCCGACCCGACAGGTCGAGGGTTTGAGTCGCGGGTTGCCGTACATAGAAGCTGCCATGTTCCTCATCGACAGTTTCGCAAGCTGTCACACTGGAACTCAGCATAGACGTGCGAAATTCGGTGTGTAACACCTCTGCCCACCCGACTCGACTCGAGGGATCACGGCGTGAGTTTATGTTTTTATGTTTATGTGTCAAGATAAGTTACAAAAATCCGCCCGCGAAGATGACCGTCTTGGGTTTGAAGTCCGTCTCCGGTCGTCGAGATATCATTATCTTGAAATCGAGTATCAATTCAATGGTCGTGGATGTTTTGTTCCTATTTGAATGTGTTTATTTAATAACCTTCGAGCCGGGGTCTTCACGTGTCCAGCTACTGGTTTTACAGCACAACCAGTTATAAGGAATGCTGCATCAAGTAAAATGTCAACATACTTCGCAGTTAACGCCAATGAGCGGCCAAGGGCCGGCGCCGGCACCGCAGATGTAGGCGGGGTCTCGGCGCAGGTGGCCTGCCAGCGCCGCCATGTCGTACAGCTTGTCACGCTGCACCAACGGCAGCAGGTACGGAGGGCCACCCAGGTCGATCAGCTTTGCATTGCCCGTTAGACCTGGGGAACGAAATCATACACAATGTATGGCATCCGTACTAATAAACATGTTATAGATATACCGGTTGATTTTTAAAGTAGTGCGCAAACTTTTTGAGTTGTTTGGCGCCCCGCCGCCATGTACCTACTACAGTGCAACCTCGATATAACAAATCGGAAGGGAATAAGTAAATATTCGTTATATCAATTAATTTATTAAACTAAGGTTTGTTATGTTGAGGTTAGGTTCGGCTAAAATTCAAATAGTCAAAAACAAAAATGATTGTTTTACGAACAAAAGCGTCGAAACCTGTCGCGACATGAACCACGTACTATGAGATTAAAAGTCATACATTGTTGGGAACTTTATATAAAGGTTTTGGGTTGACAAAATCGTTACTTAGAGGTACTTTTACTTTTTCTTTATAAATACGTTATATAGAGGTAGTTCGCAAAAAAAATCGCAATATAAAGGTATATTTTACATTTACTCCTATGGACAATTCAAGGGGATTACGAAAAATTTGTTGAATCGAGGAAGTCGTTATATTGAGGTACGGTATATTAGGGTTGCACTGTATGTACATTGTTAATTGTTTAGATATTTATGGTATGAGTACAGTGTGATCACAAAATGTGTTAAAAGTGAAAATCTTTCAAAGATGTTAATTTTCACATGTTTGACAAAAGCAAAAAAAAATAAAATAGTATGCCTCGTTTATTAAATTCCAAAACACTACAAAAAAAGATATTTCATACTTTTATAAATACCCGGTGTGGGAACGTAAAAACATAGCACGCTTAGATTCACAAATGTTCATCTAACAATAATATCAGCTGCGTATCGTTTCAATACTTTATGAATTAACACCGATCCATTTCCGTAGGTAAATAGATACTCAACACAAATTAAGGTAGATAAGTAACTACAAACATCTGTATAAATAAACACGAGAATAGCATACGACATTAATATTGTCTAGACAATAATGCTAGGAAAATAGCACATTTTGTATGCAAAGGTTTAATTTACCATATATACCTACATTTGCACTTGTTGCTAAGCTGTTGTTGGTAGTAAAATATTAGATTCATTTTTAGGGTTCCGTACCCACAGGGTATAAAACGGAACCCTACTACTAAGCCTCCTGTGTCCGTCCATCTGTCTCTCTGTCAGCGGGTAGTATCTCATAAACCATAATAGTTAGACACTTGAAATTTTCAAATAATGTAATAAAATGTTCAGAGAAAGAACCAATACTAAGAACATAAAGAAATTAAAAATTTAAGGGGCCTTCCATACAATTCCATACAATTTAAGGGGCCTTCCATACAAGATACGTGATTTCATTGATTTTTTTGCTTGCATATTGTATCTTTACTTTTACAAACAGAATTTTCTAAAAAACATATCATGTTTAATCTTATTAGATGGCACGGGACCCATCATGTGCGAATCCAACCCACACTTGACCGGTTTTCATGTCAAACAAGTTGCTAATCGTTATCTTACACACACACAATACAGAATGTAAGTAAAACATTACAACAACACAAGTTATACCACGCAGGTACCAAGAAATAAAATATTACTCAACAGTACCAGTGGCGTAGCTAGACCTTCCGGGAGCTTGTGGCTAATAAACATAATGCACAGACCTTAGATTGTTAACCTGTCATCTGGCACAGACGAAATAACCTATAATGACGCCCGAAAAAGAGACTGGCGAAATTTTTTGTTTGTCTCCATTTCAAGTAAAAACGCCGGCGTACCGTTCTAAGCCTAAGCATTCAGAAAATTGGCGAAAATTTTACGTCTCCAATCAAAGGGGGCCCTTATTCCACTCGCGTGGGGCCCCCTGGCATTTTTCGCCATGCCACCCCCACTACGCCACTGAACAGTACATAGAATATTGGTTAAGTATATACGGGGCACACCCGCCACTCTGTCCCACCACTGCAACTCCTGTTTATCAGGATCAACAGCGGCGTCCTTTGATCGAATAATCAACGATAATGCAGCTGTGCAATGACGCACAGGCTGTGCCCGGACTCCCTACCGGCTGTCGCGGGACACGCAACGAACTTAATCAGAAGAAATAGGAGGTAGTAAGAAAGCGGTTTCAGACTCCCCTCCCAGCAAAGCTGGTTAAGTATATGTAAATGTAAGATTAGTGCGTACGTACCAGGGGCGGTGAGGTTGTACGGAGGCTTCGTGAGGTCGGGGCTAACCTCAGCTGTCACCCGGACTGTCTCGAACGACGCACGGAGACCCTTTGACAACACTATTAACAAACAACAGTTATAATTAACACTTGTCAATAAGTTAGCAATATTAAGGTTGCTAAATTAGGTACACTACTTAAAGTTTTTGTTTTTTATAATTTATTAACATTTTAATTGGAAATAAATCATTTATTATTATTATTCAGGAGTGTAACTAACAGATTAAAGTATGTAGTTAAGTATTTCGACCTCTGTGGCGTAATGGTTTAAAGAGCCGACTGTTACGCTAGAGGTGCCGGATTCGAATCCCGGCAGGCGCGGAACCTTGTGTTATTTGTAAGACGCATTTTACTTACCGGTCTTGGATGTAGTATTCTTATATATGTAGTTTATATCATATCGTTTCTTAGTTCCTGTGACACAAGTTCTTACGGTACTTAACGCAGGGCTGAGTCAATGTGTGTGGATATGGTTTTTTATTTACCAACTAAATAAAAGTGTATTTTATAGAATTGAGAAAAATATTTTGTATGTCATATCATTATATACTATATTATATTATTAAAGAAATAAAGCATAGGTAGGTACTACTACCTAATGAATTGTAGTCTATCAAAAATATTGTAATTAAGCATTAATTATTGCAATTATGTTAATTTATTACCATCAACGATTTCTTCAAGAGGTGGGGTGTGCAGAGGCTTCTCCTCGATCGTCACCTTCCTGAAGTCAATGGCTGAAGACATACTGGAATCACATTTAATGCAATTAAAAAAAGCAATCATACTCGTGAATCATTAATTTTGCAAAAAACATCATTTTATAATGTATGTCATTATACTAGGTATACATTATGCGTCATTAATTTAAATGTGTAAATTAATTTGTTGTTATTGTTTATATTATTCTAATAATAAAGTTATTTAGGTTGCCCCCATTTGATTATTAATACAAATAAAATAAGTAAATGATCAAATTAACGAATACCATTGTCAATTAAAACGTGTGATTGTAAACAATGTATGCAACATACCGACACTTCACACTGTAGCAATGTGTGCAATGTAAATAAAGCATAACTATAAGTGATACAATACTACGTACAATTTAAGATTTTATTACCAAGCAGAAAATATACCTACCCAGGGTAATTAAGTTAATTAAATTACTGTATTGGGTGTCCACTTTCTTAAATAATCGATTTTTCTAACAAGATCTTTAACGTTTCTGCAAAAATACATTAACACATATATAAATGTAATCGAGCTACTCGTTGAGTTGTTAAGTAGGTAAATATAACACACTTTCTCTCACCTAACAGCACACATCAAGGTTGAACACAAAGTTAAACAAAACAAGCAACAAACTATATTCATTGTGATTTCATTATTAAATAGGTTGTAATGATTTATTTTTAATCGCACTTACATAAGTTCAGACCTTGTGTTGATTTGGTTTTTGGTTAGGAGTGGGTTGGTGTCTGACCTCGGCGGTGTCAAGTGTATGAAGTGTTCTCGCCCGGCCGCTACACTATCACGCTGATGCTCTCAACTTATCACAGTTATCACTCAAGAGATTTAGTCGAGTGAACAACCAAATCAAAACAGTTGATAATTATATTGACTCTTTTATTATGTAACTGAAATGTTTTATTTGTTAAAAAGATTTTAACATAGCGACCTTCATCAAACCAAAACACATGTTTTTTCCGTTGTGGTCTAAACTTGACTGCCTTAATAGTCCGACAAAGTACGAGACGAATTTGCCGGCGAGAGGATGTTTTACGAGGATTTCAGTTTATGAGAAGTTGCCCACTTACAAACAAACGAACCGCACAAGCGTAGGCCTGACAAAAGATTCCCGACGCACTTTGATAGGCCCGTAACCATAATTTTTGTTTTCAGAGGAACTAAGCTATAAACTACATAGGTAGCATCCCAGATAAGCGGTAAGCGAAACAATGCGTCTTACACTGCGTCAATCACACAACGTTTGCCATAGCCGAGATTCGAACCGAGAACCTATAGCGTAGCAGTGTTCTGTTTACACCACTGCGCCACAAAGGTCGTCAACAACTGAATGAATGAATGGAACATACATAGATGATAACATATTATTGATTTAGTTTTAGTTTTATTCTGCAGTATTAAACAATTCATTTACTAAAGAATCTAAGTTCTTCGGACTTGTAGCCTTCAAGCCTCTGCCCCCCCAAAAAAGATCCTCAGTTTTGAGGGTGTTTAGTCACTACGCCTCCCCCCTAATGACAATCCTGGATCTGCAAGTAGTCTGGAACCCTCACAGTCGATTTCTTTTACTTTTTATTTAAATAAAAACAGTAACATTTTTGAAAAAAACCTTTATTTAAGAAATCAACAACCTCGTTTTAAATAATTAATCGTATGCAAGTTAATTGATATAAATAAAAACGTTATGTTAAAGAATCAGTTTAATATAAGCCGAACTTTGGTGGTTAGGGATATAAATAATGTAAAATACACCGTTATATATGTTATGTACTAAAACTAAAAAACAGTCGGAACTAAACTAGGAATGTCGATAAATAGAAAAAGTTATAAAAACAACATTCATTCAGACTACGTTATGACACTCGTCAGAGCTACATTTTATTCAGCCAAAGTCAAAATCAACCAAAATAACCTTTTCACAGTCAGATACAATTTAACCCTAAAATATCGAAAAAAAAAACTAATAAATATTAGTTACGCAGTCAATCTAAAGTCATTTTTAGCTTTTTTTGGATTCAACTTACTTTAAACTACTTTAATCATGTCATTTTTATATCACTTCTGTCCGCCATCTTTCGATTCTGTATCTCCTTTTTAAACAACGGTCCACTGATATTTAGACATCTGTCAATCAATCAGCGACCTTCTCGCGTCACAGCCAATCACTATTCCACATGATTCGTAACACCAACAGATGGCGCTAGTGAGATTACAAATTAACTGTCAGAATTCAAATTCTTAACAAAACCACACGGAATTATATACAAAATTTTACATAACGACTAAATATGGACTGGGCTACTGTAGGGCCCGTAACCTTTATTTTTTTTTCTAGAAAGAGGTTTTTACATGATTATATACAAGGAAGATTACATTTACAAGGCAAAATGACAGTCACCATTCTCTCTAACGCCATCTATAAGTCCATAAGGTCATCTTACACTATAGTTGGCCTTGTACCTGACATCCATTATTCTAAGCCACCTCCATTATGTACTATTTACAACACATAACACTCTTATTTACATCTAAATTTTTGGAAATGTGATTATATTTTTCCAGTACTAAACAATTTTTTTAGTTTTTTTGTAAGGGTTACATTTCAATATAAACAAAATTGCCTAAATAAGCTATCGTATTACTTTCAGTAGTTAGTATTATTTTCCTGGGTAGCTGCCATACTTGAATTCTATGTATTAATAAATATTTATACAGCTATCAAAAATGACAGAAAATTTACCGTTATGTGTAAGACAGCATGTTATATAACATTCGTCAACGATAAAAGTCAATTTCTTGAAAATTCATAAAATATTCCCACTTTAGAATAAAGGTGTCCATGTTTTCTTAACATTAAGATAATTCAGTTTAATTAGTTCAGTTTGAGTAGTAGTTATAAATTTAGGACTGTGTTAAATTATGTACAAATATCGAAAGCACCAAATATCTTAAACAATATATCTTAAAATAATAACTACCGAAGCGAACAAATGTAATGTATTCGTTCAGTCTTGCGATCGGTTCTTATATTTACTTCCACGTATATACATCTTATAACATATCACAACTCAGGTATGTCAGTTTTTGCGCGTCAAAAGTTGATGACATCTGACAGTGACATCACCACAGTTTTATATCCTGATTAATGGGAGTTATAAACAATAAGTCGCGTTTTCATGTACTAAAATACTGAAAGTTTTTTCCACGAATGTTTCGTATTTTGTTTTTGTATTCTTTGTGAAAAATATGTTATGTATTTAAGCATCTGAATATACAATATTAAATGACTATTCGTAGAGAGGTATTAAAATCCTGATACTGTTAAAGAGGTTAACCGTTCCATTGGCACGGGGGATATACAATAGACTGTAGTTTGTTTTATTTATCGTCGTCGTAGGGCTGCAGCGTGTGCAGTTGTTCGTAGTAAAGTTGCGTGGCGTAGGCGGCGTGTCGCGCGACCCACTCGGCCAGCTCGGCGCTGTCGCACTGCACGCGGGGGCGCCGCAGCCCCTCCCCGCCGCCGGCGCCCGCCCCCCCGCCGCCGCCGCCCCCCGCCCCCGCGCCGCCCCCGCGCACGCCCAGCTCCACGTAGTGCGCGCCCTCCGACGTCACCGCCGTGCATGACACGAGATTGCTGCCGATGAAGAGTAGTATTAAAAAAGACAAGCTATTTCAGACTCGAGAAATTCAGATTTAAGAACTGTTTCAAAATTGAATTCACAAAAATCGAAAAACAATTTGAGATTTAATTATTAATATTTTCTAATTTATTGCCTTGATAGATCTTATATTGTATGTTCATACGATACAAAATCAATAGTATTCAAATTCATGTTTGCGTTAACAAAAACATTACATATTTATATATTGTGGTGTAAATGATATGCGTGTGACGCATACCTGAGATGCGTCTCCATGACGACGTGCGGCGTGGCGTGCTTGCACGTGAGTATCCTGAGGTGCGTGCTGGACAGCAGCGCGCGGATGTCGTGCGGCGCGGCCCGCACCGCTCGATACGCCAGCAGCCGCTCGGCGCCCCCCGGGCCGGCCCCCGCGGCGCCCCCCGAGCCCGCCTGCAGCGCGTGCAGCAGCGCGGCGCCGGTGGCCGCAGTGGGGCAGTACCGCGCCAGCAGCCGCCCGCCGCCGGCCGCACGCGGCAGCCGCACGCGGCCTGGCACCCACTTGTCCGACCTAGTTTTTACATATATCCAAATCCATCTCAAAAGCATTTTACGGCTATAAACCTAAATGACGCAATGACGCATTTGGCATATTTTCTAGATATTACAGGAGCTTATATAAGTATTGGCAGACTCACGTCTTGCTAGTGTCCCTGAGCGCGGCGGCGGTCTCGGCGGCGAGGTCCAGCACACCGATGACTGGTTTGGTGACGGTGCCGATGAGTCCCTTGCCGACGCCCGCCACCAGCCCGCCCAGACCCTCCGCCGCAGCACCCTCGTAGCTGTGCTTCACCAGCGACGTCATGCCGCCTGTCAACAACCACACAAACTAATGTGATGCAATCTTTTTAATATTATTATACATAATTTTTTTATTTGATGATGTTGAACTGTCGTATCATATTTTCTATTTTTCGTAGTTTAAACTTAGCCTCTTTAAATTATAACTAAGCCCTGTATTTATAGAATGATTGAAATGAATCGAATTCCAGTTCAAGTTTGACAGCTATTATGTGGTTATTATTATTATTATTCGTAGGCTTTGTCGTATCACCAAATTTAGACGAGACATCAACTATCTTTCTTATTTAATTTTTTTAATAATAATAACCAGATCACGACACACACATTGACTCAGCCCTGCAGTAAGTATCGTAAGAACTTGTGTCACAGGAACTGAGCAACGATATGGTATATACTACATAGACAGGAATACAACATCCAAGACCGGTAAGCGAAACAATGCGTCTTGCAAATAACACAAAGTCCCGCCCCCGCCGGGATTCGAACCCGGAACCTCTAGCGTAGAAGTCAGCTGTTTACACCACTGCGCCACCGAGATCGTCAAAATTACGATTTGAAAGTGCTTCTTTCAAATCTATTCGAATAGAAAACATTTTGACTTTGACTTTTTACTTTATCTAATCCGTACTGTTGGATCCCGTTTAGTGTCGGTATGTTGTGTTTAATAAAATTGTATATTGTGAGAAATATACGCAATTGTCGGGTTAATGTGTCCGATATTAATTGAGTTTTATTGTTATGAAAGTGACCACAAAATTGGAAAAAAGGGCTTAGAAGGCCTTGTTCGGGGCCCTTGTAACCTGGGGCCTCATCAATCAATCATTTATACGGCGGTATCTACAGCCCTGCCGTAGCCGACAAACGCTTGCAATACATAGAGATCTTTTGAGATAACTAAAGTAGGAACCTACCCAGTATCCCGAGGCCAAGACCCCGCAGGCCGGCAGCCAGGTGGTGCCCGGGGGCTGCGCTGCGGATCCGACGCCTCGTCTCCTCATGAGCTTCATCACTAACCACGCGCTCCAACCCGTCACCCAGCGACTCTACGAAACAAACATATTATTTTATAAACTAAAATGGGATTTGAGATTGACAAAAAGTGAATGGAAATTCATTGATTGAAGCGAAAAACCTGACAATTTTTATTAGCTATGCACAACTACTCTTATTATATATCTCTGTTAATCTTTTAACACCTATAACTATAACAGTTTTAACACCTATAACTATAACTATAACAGTTTTCAATAAAATTCGTAAAAATAATTTGCATCTTTAGAAAAAAAATCACTCTGTAAAACAAATGCTAACGAAGACGTGAACAAAAGCTGTACGTACATAAACATAGATATGTATATAATATACATGTTAAAAATACCTGTGACTTTAGCAGCGGAGTTGCTGATCCCGTGCGTGACGTTCTTGAGCAGCGCGGAGACGTTACCCTCGCGTATGAAGCCGGTGACGCCCTCCGACACGTCCGCCACGAAACCCAGCGGGTTGCCCAGGAAGTCCACCGAGCCCAGGATCTTGGCCGCCTGCCACTTCAGCTCCTATCAATTTTACCCAAATTTTCAGTCCTTATTCACTTTTAAACAACAATAATAATAATATTCTTTATTCCACGAAAATCACATCCATTTTTTTTGTAAAAAATAAAAACTTTAATCAATTGTTAGAACATAATACTCTTAAATTTATTAAAGTTTACATATTAAATATAGTTAGTAAAGCCTTAAATTAAAAAAAATCTCATTAAAGTTTACGTGCTTTCGTAATTATTTAACGTAATTCATTATTGAGTGACAGCGGCAAAACTCAAATTCATGGTGTGAGTTATTAGCAACGAAAACGCATCAATTGCATTTATTTAATCGGATGCACAAAATGATCTGTTCGCCATTAGCTTTTCTAATTTTAATACAATGTTTCAATCCAAACACAGGGAACCCAAGCTCATGCAAATGGCTAAAAATATTTAAGAATAAATGTTTCGCTTTGTAGACTTCAGTAACTATATTTAATAATGAATGAATTATGAATTTGATGTATGTTTAATGAAACAAATATGATAAAAACACAAACAAGCGAGTAGTTTTTATGGTTAGAAAGAATATTCGAGTAACAAATCAGGGCTATATACTTTTATTTATTTGTGTATGTATTCATGCGTACACGTGCACGCGCACGCCATGTTTACATAAGTGTGTATTTATGAATTCTTACATCTTTGAAATGCTTAAACAGTTGCATAGTGAGTTGTTTGGGCGTCTCGTAATGATGGCTCCTGACGAAGGGTTCCAGCTCGACGGCTGCATCCTCAAACTTGACCAGCGTCAGCCCCAGCCGCCGCTTCACGCGCTGCAGCTCACCCTCCAGCTTGTTGGATGTACACATCGATAACCGGACCTGTATAGAGAAGAATTTTAACAGATTTAAGTGTTAGAGTATCATTAGGACTTTGAAAAAGTGAAATACTAGCACTTTGACTGTTACCATGGTGTTAATGGTGACCATGATGGTGGTTGGTGTCAGTGGTGTTTCGTCTTATTTTAAGAACTGAAAGTTAAAACGTGAAAAACAAAAGAAATGATTACAGCTTTATATTATCTGTACCTGGCTGGGTATGATCTTGATGACAGCGAAGTAGTATCTGTTGTGATGCTGTATGGCAGCGCACGTGGCCAGCTCCTCCTCCGTCTCCGCCCCGCCCTCCTCCACCTCCGGCGCCGCCCACCACCACAGCTTCAGCATCAGCCTGCATTAACACCGGAATACCATATCTTATTCTAGTAGACACGATTTTTAAATGTCGGTTTTGCAGATATTATAGTTTATCAACTTTAAGTCATTAGCTGTGGCGGATTCATACAAAACTGACGAGCTTTTTATTAGAAACGCTTCCCGCTAACTTAGTGTTTTAACTAAGCAAAAGCTTGAAGTCCTCTGACACTTTTGGGAGGGCTTTAGCCTCTTAGTCCCCTCCCCCCCCTTGATCCGTTATATAGGGTGATCACTTCAATTGAGAAAGATTTTTGAACAATTATTTTTGCGAAAAAAATAAGGAATCGGAGTTCGCTTGAAAATTCCACGAGCAAAGAGTCACCTTGTATTATTACAATAGAAAGTGTACAATAGCTGGTCGAGACCCCTACACGGGTAGTCTTGGCGTTAAGACATCTAGAGCATCGCCGTGTCAATAGGCGGCGGTAACCACTTTCCATCAGCTTCTTTGCCAACAATGGCAATGCCGGTGGTAGTATAAAAAGATGACGATTTAAAAGTACTGATTTAAAAGTACTTATTTAATAATATTTTGACTTTGACAATGAGTGTTTAATAATAACAAAAGTATATTAACCTCTCTTCAAGGCGCACGGCTAGCGGGCTGAGTTGCAACGCAAGGTGCGAGCAATAGTAGTGGTGAGGAGTCGAAGGTGGAGCCTGCACTAGCTCGGCCGCCGCGTGCAGTGCTGGCAGGCCTCCGCCCCGCTCCGGTAACGCCTGCAGCAGCACTGGGGACGACGTGCCCAGCAACTAACGTGGAAAAACACTTTATGTGACATACAAAACACCAACGAGAAAAACTAAAAAAGGTAAAGTATGTAAATACAAAAATACAGACATCTTTACATACCAATGTTATATATTTTGAAGTTGGATATTTATTACCCAATTACGCTTAAAGGTCGAAATTATTTGTTTGAAATACATCACAAATATAGTTTACTAGCTTTGTCCGCGACTTCGTCCGCGTAGAAATCGAAAATGGTTCTAATAGAATTTTTAATTACTTGACATATTTTGGACATTCACGCAGTATCCTTATAAATGATAGCCTACATATGTTAGTCCGATGTATAAGCTATATAATGAATATAATATAAAATAATAATATGATATATAATGCTGTACGATGTATAAGTTTAATTAAAATCCATTAAGTAGTTTTATCATGAAAGAGTAACAAACATCCTTACAAACTTTAGCGTTTATAATATTAGTACGGATTACCCTACTATAAACGTACAGGATAATATTTATCCCAGAAAATGTATACGTTCTGATACTATCTAAAAACAAACTACAGTATCCAGGAACTAGAAATAAATCTGCGGAGTCACAAATGACATTCGCTCCCACAAGCGTGCAAACATCTCACCTGGTTATCCCACTGCATATTGACAACTGTCAACACCATGCGATGCGTCGGGGGTCGATGGGAATGCGACAGTGACAGCCTGAGGTCCGCGAACAGCGCGTACACGAGCTCCTCGGGGGGGTCCCTCCCCACTAGAGACACGGCCAACCCCCCCAGAGTCACCTGTAGCCCCCACTCCCGACCCACGTGCCCACATGAAGCTTCTTCCTCCAGACCTTCGATCCAACCTGATTCCTGCGTCATACATGGTAGCGAATGTTATGAATATGTATTTGTATAAAAATACACGGCAGGAGTGAGTCTTACACATGTTCTGCACTACAATTCACGTGTACCAAGTGTGTTTAGTGTGAATGTAGTGTATTAGAGGATGCCCATGCTATTGAAAACGTGCATAGGCGGTTAGTGAAGCTTTTGCCAACTTAGTGGCATATAAAAATTCTTCTGAGCACACAAATCACTAGCAATTTTAATCACAAATAATAATAAACACATCACGACACACACTTTGTCTTAGTCCTGTAGTGACATTGTAGAATTTCATGTCGCAGGTGCTAATTAACGATGTGGTATAAATTAAATATATAACAATACTACTTCCGAGATCGATGAGCGAAACACTCCTTGCAAAAAACACAAAGTTGGGATTCGAACTCGGGACCTCTTGCGTAGCCGTCTGCTGTTACGCCACTGCACCTCAGAGGCTGCCAAAGTATTTCATGATGACATTTTTATATTATTGTTGAAATCAAAATAGGTGAGTGACCTTGTCGTTGTGCGAGTGTATCTGCAGCGTGGGCGTGGGCCCGTTGGTGTGCAGCGCCACGTCCAGGCGGCCCGAGCCCGGCCGCAGCGTCTGCCACGACACCTGCTGCTCCGCCGGGGCTGCAGCGCCGCCAGCAGCGCCGCGCCGCCCCTCCGCCAGGCACAGCACCGCGCGGCTGCCTGGTTCGCGACAATACTCATTGCTAACACGGACTGCTTCATATGCCAAATATGGACATTATATGGACTTAATTACAAACATTATTTTTACTTTAATACCTTGTGCTGGATTGTAAAATATTTTGTGTAACTTTGCCGATACATTTTTTTTTACTAGATGACTAGGCGCACTTCGTCCCTATTTCCCAAAGGAACGGTTTGTTTAGGTATATTCCCAATTTATTTTTTTAATTTTTCCACCTGAATCAAGTTAAAAAGAATAATTGAAATCCGATCAACAGTCTTCGAGTTTTAGTGAAAATAACGAACAACTCTTCGTTTTTGTATAAAGAAGAAGAAGACCAGCATTACAGGCTAGGCCAGGCCTGTGCGTGTACCTGGCGTGAGCCCCATGAGCCCGTTGTCAGGCTGCACGGCGAGGTTGTTGTGCGCGCACGCCATGCGGCCGCACGGCAGCAGGCGCCAGGCCTGCGTGGAGGCTCTGCGCGGGTCAGCTCGGCGGAGAACTAGCGCTGCAGCGCGTCCCGGCCTCGGCGCTGGGCCTTCTATGTCCAAAACCTATGGGAAACATTGAAATTTTGACTTACAAGTGCTTTAAAATGAGATTATACCTTATCTATCATATTTTATAGGCGGTAGATCTATGTGAGAGATCGTCTGTGTTGGTTTTGGTACTTTTTTCATCCTTTTAAGGTTTGAATTTCGAAAAAATATTAGGTTTCCTTTACGACTTAAAAAAAACAGTATTGTAGATCTCAGGGTTGTGATATTGACAAGACAATGGCCTTGACGTCTGGAACGCTAAGAGCACCGCCATTGCGTTACCCATGTAAATATGTTACACTTCTCGTAAATAGAAAGGAGGGTGGTACCAACGCAGACGATCTCGCACGTAGATCTACCGCCTGTAAACGTACGAGAGATAAAAGTTGTATTACCATGGAATGCGGCGTGAGCGTGGTCTCCTCAGTCAGCAATGCGTCAGTCGGCTGCGGCGGTGAGCTGCCCTCGTGGACCAGCTGCTCGTTGGGACCACGCCGCCATAGCTGACATCTACACAGAAACACAAAAAAACCCGTTCAAGTGTAAGCCGGACTCGCCCCTTATGAGTTCTGCAGCATTTTTTAAGATTTTACTTTGTAGAAAATTTAATAAAAGATTGAAAATTAATGAACAAACAAGAAATATCGAAAAAATCGCAATTCTTTTATGGGAGGCTTTTTTAATTTGTAATCTCTATATGTTATAGCAGCAACATAAATAAAAAAATCTGAAAATCACTAGCTATCAGAGATACAGCCCGCTGACGGACGGACGGACGGACAGCGGAAGCTTAGTAAAAGAAACCCGTTTTTTTACCCTTTGGATACGGAACCCTAAAAACTAATGTTTAATGATCTATCCTGGTATACTCATTTCTGTCAAAACTAAAAATGACAGATAGATAAATGTTAAATATTCGTCAGCTTTGATTAAGACTGAATTAAATGGACAGGGACTAATTTAGAAAATTAGTTGACATAACTAAATGACTGACAAAAATAAATGCACAAAAAATATTACCTATCCCCGTATCTCTTCCTGGCGAGTACGACCCTGGTGGAACCAAGTGGAACTTCCAGCACCAATGCGCCAGACTCCGCCCCTGCCCCACCAGACATGGCCCCTAGTGAGTCTCTGCACGGACAGACAAAAATAATAATAACCACACACGACACGACACGACACACACATTGACTCAGCCCTGCAGTAAGATTGTAGAATCTCGTGTCACAGGTGCTACTCAAAGATATGGTATAAACTTCATAGAGAATACTACATTCAAGACAGGTGAGCGAAACAGTGCGACTTGCTAATAATACAACGTACCGGCCTCGCTGGGATTCGAATCCGAGACCTGTTGCTCAGCTGTACCTGAGTTCACCTTTACATTACAGAGGCCGACCATTTTTTTTTAAATGTAAATTATATAAAAGATTGAAAAAAAATGATAGTTAATATTGACACAGTATCTGTTTCAATGATTTTTTAACAAATGAACTATTTCATGGCAAGCTAATTATATTATCCAATTGTTTGAAAATAATGTTTAGTAATCTTTTGAGGGTTATAGCTGCTCGCGTCCGTTGGTTTACCCTTGAGACCCTACATGTGACCCTTGGGTGGTGCCCAATGAGCAGCAAACTCTGGTGGTAGGCTTAGGCCATGGCTAGTCACCGCTAAGCCAAGCGGTTCTGCCATGTTCCGGGTTGTTGTTTGGAGTAGCCGTTTTGGATGGATGGGTCTGGATAGTTGCACGGTCTGTATACCGGTACGAATGGCTTACTACGATCGCCCATGATGCCTGGCTTTGGAGCCTAGCAGGATCCGAAGCACAGTGCACCGCTGGCTGACCGCAGGAAGTAGGGGGCCCAAGTAGCTTGCTAGCCACAAGTGAAAGGCTGCCCCACCACCTCGCGCAAAATCCCAGGATGCTCGCCCTTGCTGGTTGGCGAGCAGATGGGAGGACCAGGTGGCCATCTCTGGGGGGGTTCGGGCGTCCCCGCGGTCTCCAATGTCAGGACTCTTTCTGCGCGTTAGTAGTAATGTTGTTTCTGGGTTGTTAGAATCGGTGCCTCGTTTAACTGCCATCCTTCCATCCTATTCATTCTGATTTCATGAAAGGGCAAAGAAAAGGAAAAAAGGTTTCACAGCGGTTGCACGTCCTCCCACTAAAAGTGCACCTCAGTAACATTCGAGGTTTGCACTCTAATCTCAACGCAGTCCATTTTCATCTTGAGGCTGAAAAACCGCAGTTGCTGTTCCTCACTGAGACGCAGATTAAATGTCCGGATGACGTGGCGTACCTCGTACCTCAGCTAACCTGGGTATACTCCGGAGCATACATCCCTCGCGCTGGAGTCTGTATGTACGTTCGCGATGATATTTGTTCCAAGCATCTCAAAAGCTTTGAGGAGCCCAGTTTCTCTGTCCTTTGGGTCTTAATAGATACTAGCTTGGAGCAACTAATATACGCTATCGTGTATCGGTCGCACAGTGGCGACCAGCAGAGAATCAGGTTGTTTGATTATCTCAGCCACTCTGCTGATTTGGCTCTTGACCGGTATCCTATTGCTAGTCATTTTGGGGGACTTGAATGCACACCATAAGGAGTGGTTGTTCCCGTACCAAATGACCGATCATGCCGGGAGAGAGGCGCGGAAATTAGCGTTGTCGCTGGATCTCTCGCAGCTTGTAAGTTGTGCTACAAGGATACCGGACGTTGACTCTTATACAGACAATTGCTTGGACCTTCTGCTGACGTCTGATCCGGACAGATATCTGGTGTCTGTATCCGCACCTTAAGGATCATCTGATCACTGTCTGGTGAAATCTGTATCCGTATATTCCCAACCCGAATCGTGCCCAGTTGGCATGAGGCGCGTGTGCCGATACAAGTCGGCAGATTGGGATGAGATGCGGCACTTTTTTGCATCTTATACATGGAAGCGGGCTTGCTTTTCTTCAAGTGATCCGTCGAGATGTGCTGATGCTGTTATCGAGGTCATCCGTTTGTGAATGTAATATTCCATTCCTTTCTCTGATGTTTCTACGGGCAGCAATGCTCGGCCCTGGTTTGGCGTAAACTGTTACCGTGCTGAAGCACTGAAACAGGCCTATCGGGCCTGGGCTGATGCACGATCACGTGTATCTCCGGATACTCAAAATTTGAAGAAAGCCTTTAACCGTGCTTCCAAGTCCAGTAAGAAAAGGTTGCGTAGGGCTCGTTTCGAGCATATAAATCGCCTTGGCTCAAAATTAGCTTCGTCAACGTAATTCAACTGGGAGTAAAGCTTTTTGGTCTTTGGCCAAGGCGGTCGAAACCAATTTTAGCCGTCCTTCCTTACCGCCACTGTTTAAACCAGATGGCTGGCTGGCTCACACCGCGGAAGAGAAAGCAAACCTGTTTGCTAATCTCTTTGCGGCAAACACGCGTCTGGATTCTGATGAAATCTCCCACCTTCAATACCTCGCTGCAATGTCCCCATGCGAGATGTTCATATACACCGAAAAGAGGTAATTAAAATCCTGCAAAGTCTAGACGTGAAGAAGGCTAGTGGTCCTGACGGAATCCCTGAAGTGGTGCTGCGCAACTGTGCTCCTGAGTTGTCTCCCATCCTAACACGTCTGTATCGCCTCTCACTTGAGACTGGAGTTGTTCCCAAGTCGTGGAAGCTAGCTAACGTGCAGCCTGTGCCCAAAGAAGGAAGCCGTGCCGACCAATCTAACTATAGACCCATTTCAGTCACTTCTGAACTCTGTAAAACTATGGAACGAGTACTGAATAATCGTCTTCTCGGCTACCTTGAAGACAATGATCTGTTCAGTGACCGTCAGTTTGGGTTCCGCCGAGGTCGGTCTACTGGGGAGCGAGGCTATAGAGAGATACGGTGAAGACATCGCAGTGACTTGACGTCTCCAAGGCCTTTGATCGGGTTTGGCACGGTAGCCTATTAAGCAAGCTTCTCTCTTTTGGGATTCCGGTTGGTCTTTGCAATTGGGTTTCAGACTTCCTCGGGAACCGTTCGATTCAAGTGGTTTTGGATGGTCTCTTCTCCAAACAACAAGCAATCGACGCTGGTGTTCCCTAGGGATCAGTTCTGTCCGCAACACTATTCCTTCTACACGTAAATGATCTGTTAGTTCCTGGAACAGTTGGTTATGCAGATGACACTACTGTTACGGACAGATACTTCTCCAGTTCTCGGGCCAGTCGGAATGAAACTCAGACTTGTCGAGAGTCTCTAGTCGAGCGCTTGAATCTGGCACTTCAGGCAGTCTCGGACTGGGGTGAAGCCAATCTTGTTGGATTCAATGCAGCCAAAACACAGGCGTGTGTTTTTTCCGTCAAACGGAGTCCCTTCCAGCTGACTCCGACTTTCCGGGGTGTATCAATACCGATAACTAATCAAATGCAACTTCTTGGCCTGGAAATATCGTCGAATATGAATTTCGGGTCCTACATAGAGTCTATAGCCAAAACGGCGGCTAAAAAGCTTGGTGTTCTATCCCGGGTTAGGCGATACTTCACGCCCAAACAACCGCTTGTCCTGTATAAGGTGCAAATTCGGCCTTGTTTGGAATATATTGCTGTCACCTTTGGGATGGTTCAGCCAAGTATCAGCTAGCAGCTTAAGACTCTGTTGAAAAGTGAGCCCGAAGAATCATCGGGATTGACGATGAGATTGCTAACTTTCATGACCTCAGCCACCGCCGCGAAGTTGCGTGTCTATCGGTATTTTATAGGATACATTTCGGAGAGTGTGCGCAGGAATTGCACAATTTAATTCCACCGGACCCCTTTTATAATCGGAATACTAGACATAGGCTGAAGTTGCATCATTTGTGGTAGATATTCCGACCATCCGGACTAAACGCTTCGATAGCTCCTTCATAATGCGTACTGCAAGGGTGCGGAATTCTTTGCCAGCCGATGTGTTCCCTGACCAATATAACTTGGGCCTCTTTAAGGCAATAGTGAATAGGTTTCTCCTAGGCAGGCATGATCCACCTTAGACCTCATCGCCGCTTAACATCAGGCGGGTTTGGGGTCAAATGCCTGCCTGGTCTTGAATAAAAAAAGAAGTAAAATTATGAACGCGAAAGTAAGGATGTATGGATGAATGGATGCTTGTTAATCTTTTATGCGAAAACTTCTAAATGGATTTAAATTAAACTTTACAATAATATAGCTTATACATCAGAATAACACGTAGGCTATAATTTATAAAGATATTGTATGAATTGACCAACATATAACGCTAAATGTCAAGTAAATTAAAAATCCTATTAGAACCATTTTCGACTTCTACGTATTACGACATTCGCGGAAGAAGTCGCGGGCAAAAGCTAGTTTAATATAAATTTTATAATCGATCAAAGATCAGATACATTGTTCAGGTTTCAAAAGCACTTGACAACACAAAGCTGCTATGTAAAAATGCTCCAGTAAAATGATTATTAGATACCTGTTCTGTGTAGCGGTGAACACAATGTAGATGAAGTTTTGGTAGGCGAGATGATGCACTGTGCCGATAGCTTCCAAAGTGATCGTCGTCCGAGGCCCCCCGGGGGCCCGAAGTGATATCGCCGCCGTCCCCTCCGGCTCCGGTGGGGCCCAGCACAGGGACGAATGCGCTCCGACTACACTTTCTTCGGTACACCCCACCTACAAACGTTTGATTAACGTCAGTTAACTCTACTTAAAACCAACTGAACAAACTGTATTCTGACAAGTTTTTCGACAAAAGATCAAGACAAAAATACGAAATAAAGAATATTACAACTCCAAGAATAAATGTTTCAATTGGCGAAATCGAAATTGTATCTTTTATTTTAAAAGCTGAGCCCATATAAAAGAAATAATAAACGAAATAAGTTGCGGTTATAAAAGTTATTGGTATAAGTGATTCAAACTTCTTTCTCTTAAAATCAGATTTGGACATAGTTAAGTCCAATTCAATTGTGTTAACAAGATGGAACAATCAAGGAAAAGACTCGTCGGCAATATCAACACGGCTGTAAGAGAAGCTCTGGACAGAAAGCGAAAGTGGAGGTAGCAGATGCAATCCTGATGCTGTTCTCGATCCTCAGATATGATCGGCCAGAGCGAGAAAAGCAATTTTTTTTTTTTTATAAGTTGAGTATACAAAAGACAATGACTTCATGCATACCTGGTGGAACATGATAGCGACGGCGGAGTAGTTGTCAATGCGCAGCGGCGGCGGCGCGCACGTGGCGTCCGACAGCACCAGCAGCACGGACGCGCCCGCCACCACCACCTCCACGCGGATTAAGATGTAGCCACCACCAGCCTCCCTGCAACATGACATCGATACGTAATGTCGCTTTCAGAAACGAAGAACGCCGCGCGCCGGCCATACCCGACGACATTATGTTACATTCGTTCGATAAAACATAAAGGTATTTATTTGTCTGATTTTCATTGACTCGCGCGAAATTAAAACACTTAAAGCCCTAAATGCGACGGCATTAGTTCGCGGACTCCGGTTTTTTGAGGTGGGAATTGTGGCGCACCAGTTAACCCGTCTACCAATAAACAGATCATATACCATCGCACACAGCACATGAAGTTACACAAACCTGCAGGCGACATGCGTGGCTCTAGGTGGTGTCAGACTGAGTGCGCCGGCCCAGGCGGCGGCGGGGGCGTGCGGCGGGCAGGGCTGCAGGGGGCGCACGCACAGCAGCGGCTCGCGGTCAGCGCGCGCCCAGTGCCAGGGCGCCGCCTGCCCGGGGGCGCACCACATGTACGTCGCCAGGGCGCCCGGGTCGTTCTACAAAAGACCGAAGATTTATTATTATTTTTATCTCAAAGTAACGAATCCGAAAATCTGTCCATAACCTTCTTAAATTTTAATTATTTTTTCTTTGATATATTGTTGATTGGGGGCGGACGTGCCCAATCTTATTAAAACAAATAAAATAGAAACATAAAAATGTTGACCTCGTTAAACAATTTGTGCTTAGTAAGAATTATTAAGTATGGTTATTTGTGTATAATTTATCATACATAAAATTATGGATAGCCCTTTTGCTAGAAGTAGTAAAATGTCGCAAAGTCCTCCACCTAATCCTCAGCCAGAGCCCGTGCTCTCACCTCAACCACCACAGGAAACCTGTATTGAAACCGTCAGTAAGGTTGGTTGACCAGCATTGAAAAGTGCCTAAACGAAGTTTGTTCAGTTGCGAGTGAAGGTAAGCTGAACTCAGACCAAAAACTACGGATACACAACCTGTGCCGTAGTATAGCGCATGGCTCATCACAAATGGCAGTTGAATACCAAGACCTTAAGCAAAAAACCATGCACGCCCAAATGACCATTCAAGCAATGAACGAAAAGAAGCAGCTATCGGAGGCCTTACGAGAAATTCGACAGACCATCCAGGAGTCGTCAAAAACTCCTGTAAAAACGTCCTTTGCTGATATGGTCAAGAAAAGCTCGGACCAATACATCCCCCGCCCTATAAATGTAAATTCAGTCGCTATCTACCCGAACGATAAGCAGAAAAGCAGTGACGAGACTAAGCTACGTGTCCAAAAGGTAATTTGCCCTGAAGAGATGAAGCTACACGCCCGAGTCCTGCGTAAGAGATAAATGGTGGTGTGATAATAAGCACGGACTCTAAGGACGATATTGAAAAGCTCAAGAACTGTGCAAATTACATCTCTCGACCTTACCATTGACGAACCAAGCAAGCGCAGGCCAAGATTGGTGCTAATAGGAATACCGTCGTCTATGGAAGAACAAGAGGTTTTCAAGTGCATCTAGGAGCAAAATCTGAGTGACAAGATGCCTAGCCTTACACAAGATGAGTTCTCTAGATTGTTCTCGAAAAAGTGAGCTGATACATGTAACTATGTAATAGAAGTTTCCGGGACCATACGTAAGGCGCTTATAACTCAAGAACGGATTTACATTAACTGGTCTTCTTGCCCTGTGCGAGACTTTACCCTGGTGACGAGATGTTTTAAGTGTCAACAATTTGGACATGCTGCAAAATCATGCAGGGCTGAATTGTACACTTGTTGACATTGTGGAGAGCTCGGACATCAACTCAACGAATGCCCCAACAAGGCATCGCCATCAAAATGTGCTACTTGCGCGCGTTTCAAAAACCCCAGTGACCATAAGACAGGTGATATTGAATGGCCAGCTAAAAGATCTGCGGAACTAAGGTACATTAATTCTATTAATTATGATGGCGCCTAAGTGCGCCACCCTATAGTTTAGGTTCGGAGTAAGCAAAATGGCCGAGTGTTTAATGAATGACCTAGATAACTTCTCAGTTTCAGAATCGATCATGGGTGATGTAGAAAGCTGTAAACAGCATATTGTTTCTTTTTCTAATCCACTTACAATACTAACTCAAAATATACGAAGTAAATACAAACGTTTTGACAATTGATGTGTTTTTTATATAGGCATAGTTTTGAATGTGACATTATTATACTAACAGAATGTTGGCTTGCAACTAACCACTATAGCGTGCCCCAAATGGACGGTTATCGTGTGTATTATACTAAAAATGTGCACAATCAAAGCGATGGAGTAGTAGTTTATGGTAAAAATGTGCACAATCAAAGCGATGGAGTAGTAGTTTATGCTAAAAATGTGCACTATCAAAGCGATGGAGTAGTAGTTTATGCTAAAAATGTGCACAATCAAAGCGATGGAGTAGTAGTTTATGCTAAAAATGTGCACAATCAAAGCGATGGAGTAGTAGTTTATGCTAAAAATGTGCACAATCAAAGCGATGGAGTAGTAGTTTATGCTAAAAATGTGCACAATCAAAGCGATGGAGTAGTAGTTTATGCTAAAAATGTGCACAATCAAAGCGATGGAGTAGTAGTTTATGCTAAAAATGTGCACAATCAAAGCGATGGAGTAGTAGTTTATGCTAAAAATGTGCACAATCAAAGCGATGGAGTAGTAGTTTATGCTAAAAATGTGCACAATCAAAGCGATGGAGTAGTAGTTTATGCTAAAAATGTGCACAATCAAAGCGATGGAGTAGTAGATTATGCTAAAAATGTGCACAATCAAAGCGATGGAGTAGTAGTTTATGCTAAAAATGTGCACTATCAAAGCGATGGAGTAGTAGATTATGCTAAAAATGTGCACAATCAAAGCGATGGAGTAGTAGTTTATGCTAAAAATGTGCACAATCAAAGCGATGGAGTAGTAGATTATGCTAAAAATGTGCACAATCAAAGCGATGGAGTAGTAGTTTATGCTAAAAATGTGCACAATCAAAGCGATGGAGTAGTAGTTTATGCAAAAAGTTCACTTTTGATCAGTTAACCCTGAGGGATTGCAGCGTCCTGTTAATTACTTTTGAGTCCAGCACTGTCATTTTAGCTTTATACAGATCACCTTATGCAAACATAGAAAACTTTATTGAATCACTAGATACTACTTTGCAACAACATTCCCAATTTCAAAATATGATCGTAGTTGGTGATTTAAACATTAATATCCTGCCGGGCTGCTGTGGTGAGCCGGCGCAAGAATATTTTAATCTGTGTTCATTTAATGGCTTACTTCCAGCGCACGCATTGCCTACACATCAATCTGGGTCCTGTTTGGATCATATTATGCTCAAAACTAAAGAACCAGTAATAACTATAATAATTAATTCCTCGATAACCGACCATAAGGCCGCCTTAGTCGCACTAAGTCGCACCCTACCTCAAATACTGGTACTCATCCAAAACTAACGTATACATTAGATTCTGATAAATTGGACGAAGACTTCCGCACCTGTGATTTTAGAGATGTTTACGAGTCAAGACGCAGAATCTTGTATGTCCTTGCTTATCAGTAAAATACAGCACCTCTTAAATAATAACTCAAGACGTGCTAAAATGAGTAGAAAGTTTTTAAATATCAAACCTTGGATTACTCCAGGACTCATAAGATGCATGAGACATCGCGATAAACTCCACCTGAAAGCTAAAGCTTATCCTAATTGTTTTGATACTCATATCTTATCCTATTTGTTTGGTATAGGTGACATACAAGCGCTATCGCAATTATTGTAACAACATACTGAAAAAGGTAAAACCGGGCTACGACAAAAATCAATTAGAAAAAGCTGGACGTGATAGTGAAAAAGTGTGGAAAATCATTAAAGACATCACATTTACATCAAATAAGCGTGAATCGTCATCAAATTTATTAAACTCGTGTTCATCTCCGGCACTGGCTACTAACAAAACTAACGATTTTTTTTATTAACATTGTCAGAAAATATCCATCCCCCAACGACTATTACTAATCAAATAAGTAGGCATTCGGTGTCAAATTCTTTTGTACGGATCTAATACGGATATTCATGAAGTGGTTAAATCTATAACAGAATTAAAAAGCGAGTGTGCAGTTGGCTGGGCTACCAAGATTATTTAAAAGTACAAACACATTCTTGCTCCTCCGCTAACGTTTGCTTTTCAAAAATGTTTAAACGAATCCATTTTTCCTAAATGTCTTAAAAAGGCGATAGTTGTACATATCTACAAATCAGGAGATAACAATAAATATTCAAATTACAGGCCTATATCTTTGCTTTCGTCTCTTTCAAAAATATTTGAAAAAATAATTAACCGTAGATTGGTAAACTACTTAGAAAAAAATAAAAAAAATAAATTATCAAAGTCAATTTAGGTTTAGACCAAAAATTTTTGCTTCGGATGCTGTACACCGCCTCACTAACTATGTCAGTCAAGAACTTGATAAAGGCAATAAGACAATAGACCTTTTTCTAGACCTAGCAAAAGTATTTGACACAGTGTCTGTCCCTAACTTACTCTACAAGTTAGAGAGTATAGGAATACGGGGTAAACAGCTAACCCTATTTTCTAGCTATTTAATTGAGCGCTGTCAATCCGTTAGGATAGATAATTTAATTAGTGATGACCTTGAAAATACTCCCTTCGGAATCCCCCAGGGTAGTATACTGGGCCCCACCCTCTTTTTGATTTATATTAACGACCTCTGCAACCTTCAGTTACCTCATGGAAAAATAGTGTCATACGCAGATGATACTGCTCTATTTTTTTCTGCTGGTTCAGACGCACAGGTGTATAAATTTGCACAACATGCACTTGATATTGTATACAATTGCTTACGAAGTCACCTACTAACCTTGAATGCCGATAAAAAACAATTTATAAAATTCACGATGAGAAAATCGTCGTGAGCACTTTCTACGCGACTTATTTATGCACACCAATGCAATCGCTTTGACACGAATACTATTTGTAATTGCCCGACTATTAAAAAAAAATTAATATCTTGGTGTAACATTAGATGAAAGACTCTCTTTTAGTAAACATATCGAAACATCAAGTAACAGGATACGAAAATTGATATTTCTTTTTAAGAGGCTCCGTACATTCGCTGAACTAAAATTAATCACACAAGTATATCATTGCTATATGCCAATCAATTATTAATTAAATTATAGCATCTTGGGGTGGAACCTATAAGTCGATAATATTAACTGTTGAAATAGCACAAAGAGCAATCCTTAAAGTATCTACGACCTGTCCCTTTAGATTCCCAACCAACTTATTATATAAGAACTGAACTTAAGTACTAACAGTAAGGCAGCTATTTGTATTGAACACAGTTTTAAAACAGCACAAAGATCTCAAATACAATAACGAAACTACTAACAAACGGCGAAAGGATATTGACTGTACTAACACTACACATGTAAAACATGCGTTCTCTTTCTGGTTCTTTACATTACTAGGTGCCTACTTGTACAATAAACTAAACCGTAAATTATTTTTATACGATATGACTTATTTTAATTGCAAAAAGCAAGTCAGCAATGCCCTAATGAACATGTCATGTGATGAAACTGAGGAGTTATTAATTGCTGCCAAGTAGATTGATGTTAATCTATTATTTTTATTTTTTCATCTTTTTAAATATACCTATTGGATTGTTTTGTGTCAGTATTTAGTAATTTAATGAGTTTTAAATGTTTTTATTTTGTTTGTTGACATATTTAATGTTTAGCTTTTACTATTATTTATTATTATACCTTTCTTTTGTAAATTATTTAAAACATGTATTGTAAATTTAGTCCTAAGAAAATTCAATGAAGATTATTATTACTTATATTAAATTGTTTACCTAAATTTAATGTTGGCAAAAATGTATCCTAAAAGTATTTTGCTTGTAAAATACGTTCTACGCAAAAGGAGTAAAATTAAAAAATAGCCAACATATTTTAATTTATCTTAGAGAAGTGTTCGAAATGTCTTTACTTAAAGTTTTATATAACTCACGAGCGTTGTCGCGGTGCATTTCTGCGCGAACTGCAGATGCATGGAGGAGTTGTTGTGTATCTGGTACCGCGGGGTGAACGTCAGTATATTCGTCCGACGGTAACGCCCGCGGCCACAGCGGCTGCTCACGCCGATGTGGTAGCAGCGCTCGCCGCTCTCCAGGCGTTTAACTGCCGTGCCAGGGCCCAGCCCGAACGGACTGCACCACTAAAAAATTAAACTTTATTTCACATGACTTATCACAATTTTTGTCAATTGGGAGTCAGACTCACACATGAAGGGTTCCGTACCTTAGTTCGTGTTTCTTTTTAGATAATTTCGTAAAAGAAAAAAGAGCAAGTATTTTTTATTACGTTTCTTGGATATCCTTTAATTTGTCAAATTTTGAAAAAAAATCACGTTTCTTGAAATTTATTTATGTTAAAAGTATTTTTTGTTATGATGAACAGACACGTAAAAATGATGTGGAGCATATATAGAGAGAGAGAGCAGTAGTAATAACCTGCGCGGAGTCAGCCAGGCGCACGGCGAGCGTGGGCGTGGCGTCGCTGTCGGCGAACGAGAACAGCAGCGGCGGCCCCCCGCCCCGCACCACGCCCTCCGCCTGCCCCGCCGCCTCCGCCGCGCCGCCCTCCGCGCGGAACACCAGCGGCAGCCCCGTGCGGTTCACCAGCCAGTACGCCGCCGATATGCTCACCTGCACCAACACGGTAACACTGTCAAAATACTTCTATTTCGGACGAAAATTTTGCTTCGATAGTGGATGGCTTTTCAATAAAGGTAACAAAAATCATGTTTGAAATATCAAATATCAGTATATAAGACATCCACTATTACAATAAACAGACAATAAGAATTAATTAACAAATAATAATGTTGCCATTGCCACAAAAAATCATGGAAACCAAAAAAGATTATAGTCAGTAAGTGGTGCGTATTTTAATTAGACCGTCAAAAACTCAGACAGCAAATCAATTTGGATTAATTTGAAATACCTTGACACCATCAGCAGCATCAACGGACACTTTAGCGGTGAGGTACAGCCTCCTGGCCCGCGTATCCCGCAGTTTGAGGCGGGCGGTGAAGGGCCCTCCGCCCCCCGCGCCACCGCCCCCACCCCCCGATCCGCCGCCCCCCACGCTCAGAGCGCTCGACCATCCGAACCCGTCCAGCTTTACGCTTAGTTCTACTCCCTCTTCTATGTTGACCTGCAACGTCATTTTTTTAATGTGTTCAATTAAGAAAAAAAAAATTACTTATTCTTAACATTAAGATGAGGTTCTATCAATAATCTATGGATACTTCGCATGAAGTCGCCGCCCAAGCTGTGGCACTTATCCAGGCCGGACCCAGCCAAAGAAATGTGAGTGCTCAACTTAATTTAAGTCGATCTGCGGTCCGAAATGTTTATCGGAGTTACCTAGAGACTGACGCCTTTGTTCGTCACCAAGGATGGCCACAACCTTGGGTTAGAACTGAAAGGCAGGATCGATTCATCGTGACGGCCAGCTTGAGAAAACGTCACCTTACCTCCATTGAGATACAAAACCAACTTCGCGACTTCCACGGAGTATCTGTGAGCGCTCGAACTGTTCGGAGAAGGTTAAAAGAACGCGATATGGTACCAAACAAACCAGCTAATGGCCCCAAACTAACGCGAGCCCACCAAACAGCGCGCCTTCATTTCACGCGCACTCGTTTAAATTGGACTCAGCAGCATTGGAGCGATGTACTCTTCTCTGAGTCTAAAATTGCGTTACATGACAATGATGGAAGGAAGGAGCGTCGGTAGACCCTAAGGGAGAGCATTTTGCACAATGCTGTTTTGAAGAGAGGGTTGCTTATGGCGGTGGCTGATGGACTGTCTGGGGCGATATATCCGCGAGCAGAAAAACTCAACGTGAGGTTGTTACGGGACCAGGGCTGCCAACATTAAATGCTGAAAGGTACATTCGTGAGTGCTTAGAACCTCAAAGGGCCCAAATATCCTTTTTATGCATGATCATGCAAGAGCCCATAGGGGCGGCATCGTCAGGGAATATCTTCGGGATGTGAACATTATAGTTATGGACTGGCCAGCCAGAAGCCCAGACATGAACCCGATTGAGCTCATGTGGGACGAGCTAAAAAGACTCGTCAGCCTGTTGCCCAAATGGTGCAGGAGTTGAAAACTGCCATAGAAGAGGAATAGGAGATGATCCCTCAAATTTTTTTAGAGCGGTTGATAAACTCTATGCCTAAAAGAGCTGTCGTAGACGCCCATGGAGGCAACACGCGTTATTAAATTAAACCTTTATTTGAAAAAACATGTTTTTTAATTCAAAAATCAACTGCCTTCATCAAGGCGCATACCCGACTTGTTAGGCGTAGCTCTATGTCGTGTGGTATTTGAATTCAAAATTAAAACAATACGATCGACAAAGATGGTAAAATGTATCAGGTTTAAAACTGCATCAATAGTTTTTGTTCAACCTAGCAATCATATTTAGGTAGGGGCCATCGAAACCTAAACTCTAAGGTGGGCCAATAGATGTCGCCAGAAGCGTATTATCAAAAATTACATATTTTTTTTACCTTTTACTCGATTTTGGAGAAGCAATACAAACAGGGCGTTAAGGTTTGGTATGTATATTCAACTGTTCCCTCATAACTCCAAATTCTATATTTGTTACGTCTTTATACGTACATAAGGTCTTAATCTAATTAATTAATAATTGTAAAAAGCCTGCCACTGAGGTCGAACAAAATCATATATTTAATTAAATTTGTATCTAATGAGTCTATGTTCTAATTATGATTTCACTAATGAGGTTGTCTAACCAGGACGCGTTAGACAATTTAAGCTGACAATAGGCTATGTGGCGTAACTTCTATTGTTGATCATTATTTTATTTGAGAGGAATAATTACACTAAACAAGTGCGGGAAATTAATAATTTCGACTTACAAATTAAGACACCAATAACAAAAATCCACGCGTAACATTGAAAAGTTTAAGTAACACAAGATTTAGATGTACTTTGATAGGAGAAACACAAATAAAATAGTTGATAAATTAAAAATGGTATAGTTCTTACATAATCTTCTGAATTAAGACACGATTGCACCTAACAACGATAAACTTACCTCATGGAAGGGCCTGGTGGCTCCAGGTGCCACAGTCCCTGAAGCCAGTAGCGCGCTGTCCCGTGTAGCTCGTGCAGCTCGCACGTGCAGCGCTAACGGCAGCAGGTTGTCAAGCCGCAGCGCCGGTACCAGCGTTAGCGTGTGACCAGCTAAACCAGCTCCTGTGCCTCGTTCCACCGGGAACCGTTCCCGGCGGACGGCGCAGCAGAATCTAACGATGAGACTAACTTAAAGCGACTTATTGAAATGTACCTTTAATGAAACCCATAAGCTCTACAAGGAATAACAGAAGCTGTGCATTTCAGTGGCGGTACTGTCATAGAAGCCCAAAAGGCCGGCTTGCCCTATCAAACTAAGATAAGATCGCGCTCTCATTCATTCATTACTTATCAAATCAAAATTCAATATGCCTTACATAGCTAGGTTTAAAAATTAGCGCTAATTCCGCGCCGAACTTTCCTAGCTGAGGATCGCTCAGGCAATTTCGCGCGCACACGTTGGCTTGCAACGGGGCTTGAGTCTTTGTCTCTTTCTAACCTATTGAAACGCTCTAAAAATCTCCCGTAATGCGATATAGGTAGCTATAAGTTGATTTGTATAGGAATTAGTACTACACATAAAGCAAACTTGCATAGTAAAATTGTACACGAATCCATAGAGTGAATGCAAAATATCTCGTTCGCTCTTGCCGTTCATTCTCACTTCAGTTTATTGACTTACTGAGCGAGCGAAAGTGCGAAGTAATTTTGTAATTGTTTGTGCGGTGTTTTTGCATAGTAAATATTTATTTCAATGGTATAAAAAATAGAGAAAGCAGTCTCTTGCGATGACTTAAATTGTGTAAAAGTTTTGATTGGCAAGAGCAGGGTAAAATGTATAAACTTTCCTCACAAGAAGACTTTTTGTTTGTATTCTTCCTGTGTATTGAAAATCTTAATTATTTTCATTCGCTCAAACAAATCAAACGACTTTTTCAAAGCCACCGAAATTGTGGTTTTGCTGTCATGTTCGCAAACTGAGAACTTATAATGTTCGCATATTGAATTTGACGTTAAAAGTGGCCATTGAAATAGTAGACAAGTAAAGAAGTGTTTTAAAATAACTTCTTAAGATAATATTTACATTATGCAGAATAAAGTAAACGGATATGAGTGTTATATTTCGTAGCAGGAGTTTTCGTTACCTGTAGACATGGCTGGGCGGCGCCCTGCACTCGTGGTGCGTGGTGGCGGGGGCGGGCGGCGAGCGCCAGTCCAGCGGCGCGGGGGCGGCGGGCAGCGGCGTCCCCCACGCCACGCGCGTCCACAGCGCCCCCGGGGCGGCCGACAGCGGCGCCGCCCACACGCCGCCCGGCGCCACCTGCACCGTGCGGGACGCGCTGCTGCTCCACTGACCTATGCACATATTATTTACATTTTGCAATAAAACCTGTCGTGTAAAATATGAAAAATGTTTTCAAATCACATATATTTACTTCTTCAATACATAATTATTATATGGAAAATTTAAATGCCTGTGAATGTCAGTCTAAAGCCCCACTACTAGTCAAAAATGTTTACTTTTACCCCCTCAACAATGTAACAGATAATCTAAAATTCAGAACACAATCGGTACTCTCTAACTACAATACATCATATCTGTACCGCAGTGTGGTAGGGGGTGCAGGGGGCGCAGTGTGTCGGACCCCCCGGGGGGCGGCGCGGAGGGGGCGCGGGACAGCTGCAACGCGCGCCACGTCACGTACAACCGCTCTATGAAGGGGAGGCGCATGAGGAAGGGAGGGGATAAGGACAGTTATTGTCAACAAGGATATTTTTTTTATTTTGTTTAAATTTTATTTATTAGGGATAACAAACAGTAATACATTAGCTGAGTTATAATAATACATTCTATGACAACAAAATTCTAAATGTACTACCAACAGCATTATCCACAGGTTACAAAATGTAAACGTCTCTGCTGTTTGCATAGACATGTGGTGTAAATATAATATTATACCGTAGATACAAAGGTTGACTAAATACACATTTACAAAGGTTACCACAAATATATATAAATATCATAAACAGATAAAAGAGATGGAGGGATTAATTAAAGTTTTTTTTTTGTTTTTTTTAACTTAGCTATTTACTAAGGGAATCTTTTAGTGCCCGTCTGAAACTTGATGCGGTAAGTGCAAAAAAAATATTATTTTTTTCAAAATGGTCATTATAACCTTGAACAATCTGACGTAGAGGAACGCGGACACCTGCATTGGTTTTGCAAGCCGTGGTGGCTAATAGTCTGCCATGACAGGCCCGTCTCCGGTGAAATGTTCGCGAATATTTTAACCGTGACCTTCAGTCCGAAAAAGGCCTAGGATATATTTCTTTTCCAACATGACCGCTGATTACTATGGATCTCTGACAGTTCAATTCACAAGCATACATTGGCCATTTTACGATCTGACATAAAAGAATATCAAGCTTCAAATGCAATATTTAAAAACTACCTTATTAGGCGATCTCGATTTGAAATGTATACCGAGAAAAAGGCATGTTAAAAATGTAGTTTAGTTACAAAAATTATATTTAAAAACTGACCTGTAGAAGGCGCATGGTCTACTTTAACCTCGACCGGATGCGGTAGCTTGTTGTGCAGCTGCAACGCCGACCTGACCGTCACCAGCTTGCGAGCTGAACCTTCCAAGGTTATCTCGAACACCAGCCGAGCTTGAGCGCCGGATTTCTATTTAAAAAAAAATCCAAATCATTTGTAACATTTTTTATGTTGAAATGGGTGGTTTAACAATTTTAGTTCCTAAAAATCTGCGCTTTGGACGTACAAATGACGTTATTTACATTATTATACTTTTTTTTATTATTCATGACCAGGCAGGCATTTGACCCCAAGCCCGCCTGATGTTAAGCGGCGATGAGGTCTAAGGTGGATCATGCGTGCCTAGGAGAAACCTATTCTCTCTTGCCTTAAAGAGGACCAAGTTATATTGGTCAGGGAACACATCGGCAGGCAAAGAATTCCACACGCTTGCAGTACGCATCATGAAGGAGCTATCGAAGCGTTTAGGTTTAGTAGAATCATGAACAAAATTACACAGTAAAGCTAAGCATAAGACTTTGTACTGTTTGCTGGTCTGTTAGCTGATCTTAGTAAACTTTTGGTAAAAGTTAATGAGAAAATTTAACAAACTTAACGTAATAAAATGATTTTAAATTAAAGAAGCAGACATTTTGTAATAAACTTAATTTAACGTTGTAGAGGTTTTCTTTCTTTTTTACCTTCAGACAGAGTATCTTGATTAACTATGCCACATATATAAAGCTTAAATGCAACACTTACAACATGTGTAATATTCCTAAAGACCACAGCAGTCCTATCCACGGTGACGGGGTCAGGCGGCGCCCAGCCGTCGAGGCGGAGCGCCAGGCGGTGCAGGGGCGGAGTCCGAGGCGACACGCGCGTGCGCCGCCCGAACGAGAACGGCTCCGTCTGCCCCGCGCGGACCAACACCCACGAGTCGTCCGGACCCGACCACGAGCGCCTGTCCTCCATACTGACCATACAAATAAAAAAAATGTATGGAATTATTACACAAATACAAGAACCCAATTTCATTCGTCAAGCTAAATATACAAAAAAAAAAATATACAAATTAAAAAAAATATTTTTATAATTAATTAATAAGTCATCGTTATTATAAATGAACACTAGGACAATGTAATTTTATATATATTGAAATATATATGATTGTCGTCCTACCAAACGAAAACAAACTTTATTCTTTTCATTATTTTTTGTATTTTCATTTACTTTCACTATTATTTTTTAATTTTAATTTGACATTGCTATAATTATTTTTAATTTATCTAGTAATTTGACTTGTGCAATATCGTAATAATTATTAATTTTTTAGCCTAATTCGAATATTTCCACACCTGTCAGGCCGGTTTTTCTGTGACTAAAATAATAATGACATCTGTATTTAGCAAAAAAATCATACAAATAAATATTCATTCATTCCAGAGCAAAACGTTAAAATACTTGTACTCACGCGTCAGACGTGGTGAGAATGGTGGTGAACCACAGCTTGTGTCCAGTGTGGTTGCGTAGAGCGTACGGCACGAACGGTGACCGCCGTCTGTGACCACTCGGACTGCCTTTAGGTGATTGCTCTGATGTACTTGTTGTCTATATGTATAAAACATTTGTGAAAAATTAGTAAATAATAATAACTATAATAATTAACTGGTACTTACTTGATGATAGGCTTTATGTACAACTATTTATTAAAATAGATGTACATAAAGCATATTAATATAATCCCTAGTAAATAACATTTACATATCAAAATAGAAAGAAAAAAAACCAGAGAATATCTATGTCAGACTCGCACATTAAGGATTCCGTACAGGATTAAACAACATTTGCTTTTATAATTACCAAAAAAAATCCTTTGAGTAATTGTTATTATAGCGGTAATAGAAATTGAAATTTTCTGATAATTTCAAGAAGCTAGCTATTATGTTTAATTAGATACAGCCCGCTGACGGACGGAATAGAGTTTATATTACATTTTATAAAGAATATTATATATTTAAATATAATCAATTATATTAATTAACTAAACACGAGCATTAAATTAAAATTGAAGATTTTCTTCAGCATTATCTACTACATATTAAGTAATTGGAAAAATTGAAGGTTGAATGTATTTAAATTGAATTAATTTCGATGGCTGTAATCAAATGTTCTCTAACAACTCAGGTCCAAATTTTCAGGTTACTGGTTCATTTGGTGCTATTTCAAACAGGATTTCAAAAAAAAAAGTTTTCATTGAACTAGGCTGTAATTAACCAATTCACCAGCATGTATTTTTTTAAACAATAAATAAATACTAAACAGCGGTGTTTAACACCTCTGCCTACCCCACTCGAGGGATTAATTACGGCGTGAGTTTATTTATTTATTTTATATTTTCAAAAATATTCAATTCACAAAATAAATATAGTTGTAAATTTAAATTACCTGAGGCGCATAGTAGTCGGCCGCCCAGTTGGATTTGACAAGCTGTGTCAGTTCTATGAACGTCGATGTGACGTTAGTGTTGAGCACCTCCTGTGACGTCACGTCCACCTGCAGCCGGCCCAGGGACAGCCCGCTGGTCAACGTGTACTCCCATAGCGTTTTGAACCTGGTACAAACGCAGAAAATTCTTTTTTTTTATTAATTTTAATTGTAGAATACTACTGTACTTTGATGATGTCATTAAAAAATAAATTCGTAAGAAATTTCAAGCTTAAAGTTCAGCCTGGCAAAAAAGCGAAGGAAGTAAATGAGGGCACTGTAAGCAAAATTCTGGCAACACTGAGCAATGGTCAACCGTTGGCAGTGCCAGTTAAGAAATATGTAGTTAAATCTGTCATCACACCAAACTCTTTTTTGACTACACACTGAATATAAATTAAACAATATAAAACCCTGACCTCCACGGTTCAATGATAGGCTCCCAGCCGGACAGCGTTCTATTATAGTAGTCAGCAGTGAGGCAGGCGGACAGCGTCCCTCCCCCGGCCCCCACCCTGCGGCCGCCCCCCGGCCCCGCCAGCGACCCCCGCGCCGACCCCGGGGGCGGCGGACCCGACGGGGTCATCACTAGCTTCGGATCCTCGAACGATTCCTCAGCTTTACGGAGATCCTGATAAAATTAAATTGATAGAATTAGTTGTTTTTCATTAAAATTGATTATTTTCTGGAGATGGAAATAATTATAATAATAACCAAATCACGACACATACATAGACTCAGCCCTGCACTAACATATAATCTTGTATCGCAGGCACTAAGCAACGTAATGGTATAAACTACGTAGATAAAAATACTACATCCAAGACCGGTAAGCGAAACGATGCGTCTTGCATAATATTTGTACTACTTTATTTATTCAACCTCATGCGCAAGCAAGTAGACGGCTCTCCTTAAGAAAGTGATACCGCTGTCCAGTCACTATGGCCCTTGATTTCTTTCAACAACAAAACAACCGCCAATGCGTTCTCCATGTAAATGGAAAATAAATAAATGCAATTCAAATGACAATAATTTTTTACAATGTATACATACCTGTTCTACTTTGAGCTCCCCGAGGCACACTTCCAGAAGCGGTACATCGGAGTCCAGGCAGTCGTCTATGACGCACAGGGTCACGCAGTCAGCCGATACCTTGGGACAATTGAACATAAACTCACGACGTAATTAACCAAAATTCATGAAAATAAAACATGGTATTCAATTTTTTTTTCTTTTAATTGTATTTGTATAAGATGTAACAAAGGATGAATAGTAATGAATAAACTCATTGTACGTGTATTTCTTTGACTTGAAATTGAAAAGTTTGAGAATGAAACGTTTAAATAATTACATATAGTTAGTTTTCATTCGATTCTCAATTGAATTTTAATGTTTTTAATTTCTAACTTTTTTGTTTATTATATCAGGGGAAACTTCATTGCTATTTGATTTATTTAAATGATTAAATATATTGATTTATACTGTTTGTTTCCCAAATATAAACAAATAAATAACATGACCTCTAATTATACCTCTAGCTAACAACTCCAATTTATTTTTCCTATCCTTTACCTGAACAGCTCTAAGCGGTGGAGCAGTCTTTGCCTTCTGCTGCTGTGGCGGCACCCGGTCGGGGGGCGGCCAGCGGGGGGCGGGAGGCGCCGGGGGGGCGGAGCGCCCGCGCAGGTGCACGCTGTTTGCTGGCTCCTCTTCTATCGATGACTTTTTTCCTATAAACACATTTTTTTTTTCAAAGTCTTTGGCAAACAAGCAAACGGTTCATCAAATGGAAAGTGATACCGCCGCCTATTGACACTACGGAGCCCTTGATATCTTGATATTAATATGATATACCACGAGCCAATGCAATTGGAAATAATTAAGTTAGCTTGTCACATTTAAAAAGTTATAAATAAAAACTTTTAGACGAAAAAAACTTAAGCCTGTGTAGTGTTGTGTGTCGAGTTTGAAATAGTCCATTACCTGACAGCGCATTCCGTACTTGCACCGGCAGCGAGTGCAGCATGGCGGCAAACATGCGCATGTCGTGATACGATAGACGCAGGTTCAATGTTCCCATCACCACCTGTGGAATTTATTAGTACAACCTTTTACACTGGATAAACTTTATAACATAAAGGTAAATATATAAATAGATACTCTAGATATACTTAGTCTGAGGGATTACCTGCTTGTTTATTTAAAAAAAAAAGCTTGATAGTTTAAAACATATTCCAATAAGGACATAGACAAGATTTTTTTTTTTCGAATTCCAAGCTGGCAGCTATTTTAACAATAAAAAAATTGCGATACTGTCATCTTTATAAGATTGCTTGGTCGGCGGTTCGCTTCTAGCGTTGGGGTTCAGTATCCCAAGGTGCGTGGAGCGTGCATCGTTTGATGTGGACTCGACTATAGAACCGACAAGGAAAGTATCGCACGCCGTAAGAGCGTTTCTACTCTATCCAATTCAATATCGGGTATGTGATATCGAGGCAGTATGAATTTTTTTGCCTTAGCCTTTCACATTCTCTGCTCCGATATCGCCTAAATATTGTCGGCATTATCGGACGCCTGAGAGCTATCGGACGTTAGTGTTTGAATGTGTGATATACGTGTGTATATCAGTGCCTGATAAGGAGCGCGCCGCATTTGGAACGTCTCGGTGTTGCATGTCAGAATTACACTACTGTGTCGGATTAGGAGCATATCCGCAGGCCTACCTAAATAAATACGAAATAGCCCACGAGACGAGGTAATCAAATAAAAAATCAGTCAAGTGTGAGTAGGACTCGCTCATGATGACACAGTGTATAGCATGACACAGTGTGACTGTATACATACGTGCAGCACTCTGTCCGCGTGCAGCGCCACGTGCAGCGCCGCGGGGTCCAGTATGGACAGCGCCGTCTCCTCCTCCAGCCCCAGCACGCATGAGAACACCTCCAGCTCCGACACCTCGCACACCACAGCACGCGACACGTCGCACGGGCGGTACGTTATTACTGTCGTGCTCTGTGTATAGGGAAAATCAAAATATTTAAAAAAAGCATTTTAAAAGTACCAGCCTTGAATTATTAAAAATTATGAAATTTAGATGTAAAAAATGGACTCGACGCAGAAGCAGCGCTAGAATGGATGTGGGTATCGGCGACATGAACTTTGTGAGGCCCTCAATGAAACGAATGAAACGAGTTAAGAGATAAACACAGACTACAAAATGGCCACCTTTTTTGATTTAGGTCTTCATCACCAACGTATGTTTCAATGTATGTCTTCTTCATCACCAACATTTTATATATATATATCTATATTTCCATCAGGTGAACCGACAGCTTGTTTTCCCATATGTTGTTCATAATAAATATAAAGGTCCTCATAAAGTCCGTGTGGGTTCCACATTTTTTGCGAGGCCGCCGACGTCGCCGATGCCTAGCGCCGCCACTGTTCAGAAATCACTGCACTTCACTTAATATTAAGTGACAGGATAAATGTGTTATTTCCTTCGAATACAAAACGAACTCGAACGAAAGATTCAAGTCCACGATTAAGTGATATATTCAATGTTTTAATTGTTTTTGCAAACTGCATTTTGTAGAACTAATTAAAAAGGTTTTATACTTAAAGGTTTTGCCTCCGATAGCATAAGCTACAACTACGTTATTTTATCAATCAAATCTATTTGATGTCCATGGTACAAATCTAAGTCTTCATAACAAACAGGTCTAGCTAGCGCCAGTGAATTAACAATCCAAGAAGTTATCCCAAAAGAAACCCTGCAGCCGTCATCAAACCAAATCAAAAATCCCCGCAACTACCTCACCTTCAAAATAACAGCGTTGGTGTCCCACACAGAAGCATCTTCGACGAGCACCAGCTGCGAGTCCGTGATGTTGAGTTTGAGCTCCATCTGCGCCTCCGTGTCTTCTTGACCCTCAGCCCCTGAGGACCACGTTGTCCCCGACGGTGCGTGTAAGGGGTGAGATATTTTGTCGTCCCTGTGGAAGGCTATATGTGTTACCATAGTTGAAAAAAGAGATAAAAATAGTTTTTTTAATAATTCACTTTGTTTTAAATAAATAAGACGTCACTTTGAGTGCTTTGACACAAAATTTTTGGCTGTCACCTTTTTACAAAGAAATGACAGTAATTATTTAATGATAAATACTTAATATTTAAACTTAATTAAATATTTTCTGGCAGAGAAGCATTTAGCTAGGAATAAACTACAGCATTTAAATAAAATATCTGAAGTAATATTGTATAATAAGCCTTTGAAAATAGTAATTTGGTTGTGTACTCATACACGAGGTCAGGGTCGGCAGCAGGCGGAGGTGGCTGCAGTATCAGCTGCTGGGCCGCCTCCCACCAGTCCAGGATCGCCATCAGGCGCATGTTGTTTATCAGGATCGTATAGGCAGATGAGTCAGGTCGCTTTCTGCAAATAAAAAAAGTTATTAATACCAAAAATAAAAACATTTTTAAATTTTAAAGTATGTATATAAAGAAATAAGATTCCTTTAAATGGTCTACAGTGCATAGCTCTGTTGGTAAAGTAGAAATAATACTTAGAAGGACAACAGATGGCGCTGCCACCTTCATTGCTTGTCTGTCAGTATAACAGAATTTGTTTTACTAAAGATGGCGAATGTGCTGTAGTGAGATTATAAAACCGAAAGTTGTATTACGACGAAATTAAATAGTTGAAGTGTAAAGTGGGAATCGACATGCCAATAAATAAACTTTAAATGTCGTTTCTTTGTTTTTCAGGTATGTAATTAGTGTATAAGGCTAAATAAGTTTAGTTTGGGTAAATAAATCTTTGTTTTTCAGAGCAACACATTACGTTTATTTCCGGCGGATTCCTAACAATCCTTGAGGATTGCCTTATATCTACATAAAAAGACAAATTTTAAGTTTTATTACAAGCTTAAGTCAAAATCTTCAGAAGAAGTCAATTTTAAATAAATGTGTATAATTCATTATGGTTTGAATTTAATTATTGATTATTATTAATAAATTTAAACAATAGGTATTTTTGCTTTAAAAAGGAGACTTTTTGGGATGTTTGCTGTCGAAATATTAAAATTTCTAAGCAAGGCGAACCGAAAGCGGGTTATTACTGTTACAGGAATATTAAATAATGTCATTTCATTAAATAAATAAATAAACAACCACATCACGACACACACATTGACTCAGCCCTGCACTAAGTATCGTAAGAACTTGTATCGCAGGTGCTAAGCAACGATATGGTATATACTAAATAAATAAGAATACAACATCCAAGACCGGTAAGCGAAACAATGCGTTTTACAAATAACACAAAGTCCCGCCCCCGCCGGGATTCGAACCCGGGACCTCTGGCGTAGCAGTCGGCTGTTTACATCACTGCGCCACCGAGGTCATTTATTTCATTTCATTTATTAATTTGATCTTACAAGCTAAAAAATAAAACATCCAAAGCGCTTACAAGGTCAATTGTAAGTATTATCATACATAATTTACAATTAAACTAAATTAAAATGAAATGAAATATAATATAAATGTATGTATGTGTGTACCTGGCATGTACTTCAGCCTGCACGCTGTGCCGGTGGTCGGGCATGGGCTGCACGATGTGTGAGAACACGTTGTCACGCCGGTTGGCGGGCTCGCGAGCGTACCTCGTGTCCGATACTAGGATCTCCTAAACAATACGCAATACAATTTTAATAAACGTAAAAAGAGATATTTACGGTGGATTTAGTGTCAGACACTAGTATCAACAGCACATTTACTAGATGGCCTCTGTGACGTTGCGGTGTACGCTAGAGGTCCCGGGTTCGAATCCCGGCGATGGCGGAACATTTTGTTATTTGCAAGACGCATTGTTTCGCTTACCGGTCTTGGATATTGTATACTTACCTATGTAGGTTATACCTTCGTTACATTACACCTGCGATACAAGTCTCTGCAATTTTGTTATTATTATGAATTTTATTTTCATATACCATGTTAACATTGAAGTAATTAAAAATATATATACATGTTTATTTTTAAAATATTTTAACGCGTACACTTTAGTTTAAAAAAAAAGAATTTAAGGAGATGTGAAACAATAATTGTTTTGCCCTGTAAAAATATAAAATGTTCAATCAAAAAAACCTGTAACAAGATCATTAAAATCCCATATCACCTGTGAAAGCAGGTCTATATCCTGGCTGAGGTCGGAGTAGGTTTCCACAAGGAGGCTGCACCTTATGAAGTTGATGCAGGCCAGCGAGCTGACCCCGCGCTCCGGCTCCAGGACCACCGTCACATCCTGAAGGTCCAGTTTCAGGGACATCGTCGTCCACACCTGCTGTTATTAACATTATTTATGGACTTTTCATTATTATTAACGACCTGAGTTAATGTTTTAGCTTATGGCTATTTTTATGTGATTTTGTTATGGTGTGTGTCACTCATTGTTTCATATTGTGCCGACATGATACACAGTGGCGTGCCTACAGTTTTAGAATAGGGCAAGCCGAGAGATACGTTATTGTAGTTTTTATCATTCATTTCGATAAATGTCTTATTGCCTCATTACTCTTCAATCTACACTTCATACTTACGCGTTCGAATTAGCGCGAATTTTGAACCGTGCTATGCAAAGCATATTGTTATTTGATTTGAAAAGTAATGAATGAACGAGAGCGCGAACTCACCTTGGTTCGACAGGGCGAGCCGGGCTTTTGGGCTTGTATGACAGGACTAATGATACATACAGTAATGGTATGATGATAGTCAAAATCCAATGTGAATTATTTGCGTAATCTACTAGGATGGCTGTTACCTGGTGCTGCGCTTGCTGCATGTGCTGCAGGGGCTGGTGGGGCGGAGCGCCCGCCAGGTTGTGGGCGAGCACGCCGCGCAGCACGCGGTACTGCGCCGCCGTCAGCGACGCCGCCAGTGTCGACAGCGAGCACCACGCCGACATGTCCGCAACTATGCAACATCGACCAACATTACTGACAACATGACGCCTATATTGTTTATCGGAATCGGCAGCGGATGATCCCGCGGTTCTCTTGGCGGTAAGACATGAAGGGTATCGTCGTGTCAATAGGCGGCGGTATCACTTTCCTTCAGGTGAATTGACTGCTTGCATGAAGTAAAATTTTAAATAAATAGTAGCCTATTTTCATGTGATCTATTTTAGATAATGTAGTCGTTGACTATCAAAATTTAAGTATTTTTTGTTGTCAAAATCTAAGGGACTTTAAATAATAAAAAGATGTTAACAAAATCAATGAATATATGACAAATATTGTACCTGTATGTTTGTTGGTGAGGTTGTACTGCATGGTGATAGTGAGATGTGCGGGCGCGGACAGCAGCGGCGGCCCGTGGCGCTCCGCCCCACCCGACGAGCCCGGGAGCCCCTCCCCGCACCACAGCGCCAGCCCCTCCAGCACGGCTGTGCGGACGTCCACCAGTACTCGCCCCTCTGACGTCAAAAAAATGCAATATATAAACGAATTGTTGACAATTTTACACCATTTTTAAATGCTCTACATTAATTAAAGATCTAGTTGACATACAACAAAAATATGAAGTGAAATTTACATAGATAACCATTTAACTGGTCACGATAGATTTTATAAGCCGGCTACGGATGACTATCCAAATTCTAATTCGTCTTGCACACCCGCCACTCTGTCCCACCACTGCATCTCCTGTTCACCAGGATGAACAGTGGCGTCCTTTGATCGAATAATCAACGAATAATGCAGCTGTGCAATGACGCACAGGCTGTGCCCGGACACCCTACCGGCGACAGCTTGACACGCAACGAACTTAATCAGAAGAAATAGGAGGTAGTAAGAAACAGATATCAGAATATATTCTAATTCTTCAATCAAAGGAAAAAAACAATTTTAATTATTGATTTTAATGATATTCCTTTCATAATGATTAAGTATGACTAAAATCCAACGATTTTTCAATTATCCACCTAAAATTAAATATTTAAATCAATTCAACACACCTCCATCAGCATCATGGACGGCGCCATCTTCGGAGGCGTATTTAAAGGTGTTGTCCAATGAGAGCTGGTCGAGCTGTGCGACGAGCGCGGCGCGTGATCGACACGACACGGGCACTATGATCACCGGCGTCGCACAGCGCAGCGACAGCTTCTGGCGCTGGCTCTTTGACGCGCCCACTGACACCGACACCTAACAAAAATAATGCACTCTATTTTTATTTTATTTACTTTATTTGGGAAACAAACAGCTATTATAATTAATTTAAATCAATTCAAAAATTAAAACATAAACCAATCAAGTTTCCGCTGAAAATTTACAAACAAATAATATTGAATTTAAAACAAAGAAATTAAAATTAACATAAAACATTAATAAATAGAAAAATAACGGCAAAATATTATACACAATTACTTTTAACGATTCTCCTGAAGGAAGAATACGTGCACGAATTAATAATATCGATAGAATCACAGTGATTTAAATTAAAGGACTTACATGCTCTTGTAATAAATGAACGTTTATGACTCGAACAATTGTATTTCTCTATTTATTTAGCTTGACCACAAACTATTATATTATTAAGCTATTGCATAGCTTTAATAGCGGACTTTGAGCGCGGCGACCGAATCAAGAAATCTCTTAATGAAAATAAACCTAACACCCCCCACTCCGACACACCCGCCGGCACAGCGGTGCGGCGTTGAAAGCCGTGCATCGGCTAACATCGTCTCAGTTCGGCAAACTTCGGCGCGGTGTTTGTGTGCGTGCGACTACACGTCTGCATGTACACTAGCTGCTAATAACTGATTCTATCTCTTTTACACACAATGCTAGGTGAGACAGCGTGCTTTTTGGCCGCGTCCACGAGTGAATTCGAGCCCGCGAAAAAAAAAAAAACCTCAGAAATAATTATAATTGCATGCAATAATGCTTTACCGCAGCAGTCCCCGATTGCCACACGTGTTTTTTTATCTAGAAAAACCGTTCCATCCCATTTGGGAATCAATCTAAAAATTACTCACAGATTTTTTTTAAATAATCAATCCTGCAATGAAATGAATTCTAAACGCAAACGCCAAATTGAGGTGCCTTTACTACTCTAGTCGGATGTTTCCTTTGGGGTAGTAAAGTAGTCTTTATTTGTGAAGACAGGTACAGTATATTAGTTTCCAAGTCGTACTCTGATAGATGAGCATAAGAACAATACGCAAAGGTTGAAGTAGAGGGCTCCTATACTAGTTTATAGTAGTACAATACTACTACAAACTAGTGTAACTGTACTTGTCTCGTAGTATTGTACCAATTAGAATTCGCGTTTCTCTAATGTGAGAACATTGAAGTATTACTTTCTATTATTTACCTTTTTCCTAGCCTGTATGATGACACGCCTGAGCAGACTGAACTCAGTCGCGAATGACTGCAGCTGCTGCACGAACTGCTTCGTGTGTACGTACGTCACCGCACCCATTGATATCGACAAGCTCGTCTCGTGGCCGAGTTTGGACGCCTCGCTGCTGCTTAGCCTACAGGAAACATAATGGGTGTAAAACTAAGAGAACAATAAAAAAATCAAAGATTGTGAATGATAAAAGTTTTTTTATTTTTTTATTACAGTAATTCAAAGAAATCCTCGTAATTAATTATGAGAGTTATCGATTATTCTCAATGATATACAAAAGTTACAGACGAATGACTAAATTAAAAAAAACAGCAGCATTGCCCATAACGTCACTTAAAATTAGGTATAAAACATGATGAGAAGCGTAACCTCTCATAGTGGAAGGTGAGCGCATGGTGGCCGTGCGTGCGGAAGCGGTCCGGCCAGCGCGCGGGCCGCGCGGGCGCCACCCGCAGCGCGCCCAGGCGGCCCGCCAGCGTGCGCGCGCCCGCCGCCGCGCGCCCCGCCACGCGCACGCGCGACACCAGCACGCGGCACACCTCCGCGCCGCGCGCCACCAGCACGCCCGACAGCGACCGCACCGACAGCTCCAGCGACGACACCGCCTCCGTCTCCGCGCACGCCCAGCCTGACGACGCATACCAATTATCGAACCCCATGCGGAGGATTAATGAGATGACCTCCACATACTGATCTATCAGTTGATCTATCTTGGTCAACACATAATGCCCAATTAATAAGGTGATACATTCATTGTTGTGTAGTACTCGTATATAAATTCATAGTTCTAATTTTAATTTTGGTTTTATTTCTTTTTATTCATTTTCTTTAATTTATTACTTTTGATTTAATTTATTAATTTAATTTATTTTTATATGTGCGGTGATGGCTAATGTTACGTACACCGGTATAGTCATACATATCAGACAAAATAGTTAACTTCCACCACTGCGGTACCGTTGCGTCCCCTCTGGAACCCCACTTCAAGATTAAACATCGTCTAAATAACTGCGACTGATCGCTTTCAAAGGATCTCCCTACCGAAGACTCAGATTGCGAAATGACTAGCATAGTTTTTATAATAACTGCGACTGATCGCTTTCAAAGGATCTCCCTACCGAAGACTCAGATTGCGAAATGACTAGCATAGTTTTTATAATAACTGCGACTGATCGCTTTCAAAGGATCTCCCTACCGAAGACTCAGATTGCGAAATGACTAGCATAGTTTTTATAATAACTGCGACTGATCGCTTTCAAAGGATCTCCCTACCGAAGACTCAGATTGCGAAATGACTAGCATAGTTTTTATAATAACTGCGACTGATCGCTTTCAAAGGATCTCCCTACCGAAGACTCAGATTGCGAAATGACTAGCATAGTTTTTATAATAACTGCGACTGATCGCTTTCAAAGGATCTCCCTACCGAAGACTCAGATTGCGAAATGACTAGCATAGTTTTTATAATAACTGCGACTGATCGCTTTCAAAGGATCTCCCTACCGAAGACTCAGATTGCGAAATGACTAGCATAGTTTTTCAGATGACTACAACATGGAGTTCTTAAAAAATATGTTAAATGTTATTCAGGATCGACAACGCGTGTGTAATAACCCTGGTAATTCAAACGTCATATCAAGCGAGAACCAAGCTTGCTTGCTGCCTTAGTGGCATAAAATAATTTTTATATATTATATTACTATCCCTAGCAATGACCCTATTCAAGTACAAATTACCTGCAGATGTGGTAAATATGACATTTAATAAATTTAAATACCCCATTAAATTTTCTCCTTTGTATATGCTTTTATGACACACGAATATTCAAATGTAACGATAAACATATTAATTATGAAATGATTCTCAAATACCGTGTCATATATTTCATCTTTAATCAAAAGTAAATTTTATATTAAGTAATTTGAAAGTTTCACGCCTATACTAGCCAAGGAAAAGATGGTGGACGATTATGATTAAGACCTTAGTAAGACATATTACAGTGAATTAAAATAAAAATAAATATAAATAGCACAATCAGTACATCTTAATACGTACGCAATGAAGAACTCATCAATAGCTAGTATACTAACTGGTAGTGAGAGGCGGTTCGTTCTTGTCGTCGTCATCAGGCGTGTCCTCTCCAGCCACTCCGAAGAAGTCCAACACCGCAACCCAACTATCGATGCTCACCACCAGATTTAAGCAGTTGAAGTCCATCTTCGTCAGCTTTGAAACCTGATTTTGAAATAAACGTCAGCTTAATCATATTCTGACACCGATGGAGAATTCTTAAATTTCATACTAAATCACCCCAACTCTGGGGAATTCAATTTTTAAGAGAGTAAAATTACAGGTGTTAATTTTTTTTCCAAATTGTCGCACAAATCTTTGGTGAGGCATCATATTATATATAACCTTATTGTATTTCTCTTGAAACAGAGGATGGTTAGGATCCCTTGTATGTACGGAGACGCAGACGAGGTTGTCATCCCCCCCGCCGATGAGGTCATCCTCCCCTTCCTCGTCGTCCCCTCCCGAGTTTCTCTCACCCCCTACATCGTATGTTGGGGAGCAGGGTGGCGTTACACCGCATCTGCTGTTTCTCTTGTTTGGACTCATCTGAAATGGAGATTTATATTCAAGAATGCTGTTATAGGTGATTAAAAAAGAAAAGTGTCAAATTCAAACATTAAAATTTAAAGTATGTCACCGTCGATCAATATTTTATAGAAACAGAGTTGTATAGAGACAGAGATAGACTCACATTAAAGCAAATTCTACCTTAAGATTAGTACAGCAAGGTGTATGAGGTGTATCAAACGATCAGATTAAAAAAATTTGAAGGTTCACTCGAATGCTCGCTTTGGTAAGGATATTTACTGTCACTTGAACGTGCATCTAGAAAATAATACATCGATGCATGACACAGGAAATGAATAAGCTGTTACATTTAATAGTATCTATCAAGCCGGTATATTCCCCAACTTAAATTTCTGAACCGTTGGCCGATTTTTTTTTGCCACTGAACGCCATTGAAGGCAAAGCGATATTAAATAAAAGTTAAATTCGATAGGACTAGCACATGAAACGTTCTGTACAATTGAACAAGATACAAAAATGTGTAATTTGTTTGTATTTTGAAAATGTTGGAAAAACAAGATTCTCGTTGTTATAGTGGTATCAGAAACAACGATAGTGTGAAAACTTCATGAGCTATTATGGTAGATGGCCGCTGGCCGGCGGCAGTGTGACCTGGTGCTGGAGACGGCGCAGGTCCGGCAGCGAGGCGCGGCGGCGCGGCGGGGCGGGGGCGGCGGCGGGCGCGGGGGCGGCGGCGGGGGCGGGGCGCGGGCAGGAGGCGGGGCGCGGGCGGGCGCGGCGCGGCGCGGCGGCCGGGTGCGACACCATCAGCGCGCGGTGCCGCGGGCACGTGTCCGGCGACAGGTCCTCCATCACCACCGAGTGCAGCGACACCTGCCCGACACAAACACCAAACGTTAACAAACGACCGCTGAACGATTACAATTATAAATCCGGACACTTCACAGGCTTGTACTTTAGGTACGAGACAGCGACATACATATATAGGTAAATTCATATTTAAATACATAGAAAATAACCACGACCTCAAAGAAAAAGTTCGTATTCATCACACAAATACCTGCCCGAGCCAGGATTCGAACGCGAGACCTCAATTTGTCAAAGCCAACAGTTTAAGCAGCTGCGCCACGGATGCCAATCAACTAATTATTTGCGTTTAACAAGTGGTAGATCTACGTGCAGGATCCTCTGGATTGGTAACATCTATAGGCAAACCCAGCTTCTGACGGGGGGGAGGGGGGAGGAGAAGTCATTTTTTTTCCAATCTATCTGTCTGTTTTGAATGATCTCAAAAAAAAATATTTTTATGAAAAAACTTCAGAAATTTCAATAAAATCTGATACATGCAAATAAGAAATGTGAAAAGTAAGTTTAAGTAAGTAGTTTTTTCATATCACTTAGGTGGTGGTACTGATGGTGGTATCACACAGAAGTTGCCATGCAAGAACCTTTTAAAACCCTTTTGCAGAACCCCATTCTACAGTCACTTGGGAAAAATATGCAAGAGAGTTCATCATAGTGGCCGTGAGCATCATCCTCCATTCCTCGAATCCCTCCCCATTGATGATGGAGTTGAAGTAGACCACAATACACTGCCCCCCTCTCCCGCTATGATACATGATGATACCGTCGGTTCTTTTTCCAACGTGAAGCAGTTCACTGTGTTTAGAGAAATAAATATTTTTATCTCTACAAGGGCCAATGATTTAGCCGTGTTGGGGTAGTAAAGGCATCATGATGGCAAAAGATAGCGGTATCACATTCTAGTTTATTGTATCTAATGAAATTAAATGACGTGTTCTTGGCGTGTTCATGGCGTGCACCAACCTGCAGCGTGGTCTCGTACATATGACTCCTGTCGTAGCAGACGCTGAACTCCCTGAAGGCGAGCTGCACCAGACTGCGCTCCCCCTCACCAAGGTCCCCTACCAGCTCCACCGTGAACGTCGGCAGCTCGAACTTTACTGCAATACGAATAGAGCTTATTAATGAATGTTCTAGTCGTGTACGTCTGACGTTTTGGTTTTGAAGATTTAGAAGTTGGTTAACGCAACGCCGATAACTTTAGCTGAAGGTATCATGCTAATTTAGATGACGGAGACACCACCTATCTTGGTTCAAAACCCAAGTCAAAGTCAAAATATTTTTTATTCAAATAGACTTCAAGTAAGTACTTTTAAATCGTCATCTTTTTATACTACCACCGGTTCGAAACGATATCTCTACGGGGAAGAATCCGGCAAGAATCCTTCGTAGTTGCTTTTTTCAAAATAATTAGGTACAAAAAATCAATTTGTATTACAATTTGAAAGAAAAATACAGTTTTCTAATTATAAACCTAATTTTTCTATTATATTACATAAATTATTAAACATAAAATTATATATAATATTTGAATCGATGACTAAGTCTATATTCTATTTCACACTCAGCCACACCATAAAACACATGGTGTTACCGAGTGTGAAACAGTTAAAGCTCGTATGTGTACGTACCGGCCAGTAGCGTGAATGTGTGCGGCTGTGGGCGGGGCTGCGGAGGGGGGAGCATTGCGGCGCGGAGGGCGGGGTCCAGCTTTAATGTCTCCACTCCGTCCACTGACTCCGTACTCTGTTAAAAATTTAATATAATGTCAATACTTAGGATTCAGGATTAAATACATTTATTCTCATAAAGGCATGTACACGCCACTTACATGAGAACTTGAATAACAGAAAATACATAAAATAAAAATACAATATACCTAGTCAGGTCATAAATTCTGTCACATGTTTAATATAAAATAGTTGAAACAAGTTTATTCATTATGTAACCATTTATATACCAAAATGACCTCCGTGATTTTGAATACAGGAATCTGCGCGGCCAGTCGTCTATCGCAGCACGATCGAGGTCCATGTCAATATCGGCGGCTACCTTAATCAAGGATGTCTTGAGTGACTCCAAATTGGGATGAGGCTTTGAGCACGCCTTTTCCTCCAAGTGTTGCCATATCTTGTAATCTAACGGATTCAAATCTGGACTGAAGGAAGGCCAATCTTCGTGCCGGATGAAGTCGATTTCACGCGCCGCCAGCCAGTCTTGTGTGCTCTTCGCTCTATGAGCTGGCGCCAAATCTTGTTAGAATACCCAGTGCCTGTTATTGAACATGGTATGAGAAACAGGTTCCACAAGGTTCGTCAGGACTGTATTTTGATTCACAACTGCATTTGTTTTTACACCTTTCTCACAAAAATGTATCTCTGTTAAGCTCCAATAAGAAACTCCCAACCATACCATGAGCGAGGATGGAAAATGACCTCGTCGGACACGCGGAATACGGTTGCTCGCTTCTTCACTACTGTGTGCGTTCACCTTATCATTTTGTTTCTTGTAGCTCTCTTCTACGGTAAAAGTTTTTTTATCCGAAAAAAGAATTTCCCGATATTTTTTTCCCGCGTACCGCTTCAACAAAGCGCGGCATCTCTTCAGTCTCAGGTCCATTAGACGAGCATTCAAACGATGTCCTTTTTTTCTTCGATATGCCTGAAGCCCTAAGTCTTCATTTAACACCCTTTTCACCGTGATTTTGCTTAACCCCATCTGAAAGGCTAACAGTTTCTGCTTATGTTTGGGATTTCTTTGAATTCGCGCCTTCACAGCTTTTATCACTGCTGGAGTCCTAACAGACCGAGGGCGACCACTTCTTGACCTGTCATCTACACTAGAGTCTTCATTGCATCGTTTGATGGTACGATAAACGAATCTTTTGGTTAGATTCAAATTTTTCAGTATGTCAAAAATTTTAATTGGCGCGTAACCGCAACGATGCAACGCAATAACTGCAACACGGTCTTCTTTAAGCGTCCACTCCATATTTAAAAATGAATAAAATTCTAAAAAGTATACATTTTTATTTTCATGAACAATTCGAAATTCGAATTCAATGAACTTTTTTGTGGCCAGCATTCTAAAAGAAAAGTTTTTACTGTGTGACAATACTTATGACCTGACTGTGTATATATATTATAAAATACTACTTCTTCTTAAAACTTAATTAAAAATTGACTACTGTAAGATGCTACAATTTGTCTTACGTTAATTAAAATATACGTTTTCAGAAATCTTTCCGAGAAAAAAAAAATCGGCAAAGCAATTTTTTTTTTATTTCTATATGTGCCTCTCTATGACGGGTTTCTCTTTGCAAACATTATTATGCTACCTACATGTGACGTCACATTAGTGTATAGTTCTCTCTGTCTTGCACAATATTTCAAACCCGTTTATTTAGTATAGTTCTCTCTGTCTTGCACAATATTTCAAACCCGTTTATTTAGTATAGTTCTCTCTGTCTTGCACAATATTTCAAACCCGTTTATTTAGTATAGTTCTCTCTGTCTTGCACAATATTTCAAACCCGTTTATTTTTGACAAACTTTTAACGATTATAATATTTTGTCTTTCACACATAGATTTGTAAAAACTGTTTTATTTGAATCGTAATAATAATCTGATCCTCTATTTCAGGGCACACCCGCCACTCTGTCTCATCACTGCAACTCCTGTTCACCAGGATCAACAGTGGCGTCGTTTGATCAAATAATCAACGAATAATGCAGCTGTGTAATGACGCACCGGACACTCTACCAGCTATCTTGGGACCCGCAACGAATTAAATCAGAAGAAATAGGAGGTAGTAACCGATTTCAGACTTCCCTCCCAGCAAAGCGGAGACAGCAATCGAAATGGCCGAGAGGTCAAAACACCACGGTATGCCACTAACTAACAGGGGATTAATTAGATACGACCCTAAATCTTACACCAGTAATATCCGATCCTTTATTATCGAAAATTAATGTTATGGTATTTGTTTTATCATCAGAGGAAAAGAAAAGCTAGGAAATGAAACCCTACGGTAGATCTCCGCGAACTGTAGTGATGAAAACCAATTTAAACTAAATCACATGACATACACATGCCATTCAACACCATCTGTATGAGAACCATAATCACAGTTCACGCTTAGGTCCGAATCAACCTATCCGATATCAATTGAAGTTTGAGAATGTGTATGGTTAATCAGAGCTTGAAATTTTTGCATGAATATTTTTGTTTTTTTTTATTATTATTTGAAACCCGATAGTTGACAATATTTCTCGAGCAAAACTAAGGGGGATTAAGATAAAAATCCAAATTCCACACCACCTGTGCAGTACAGCTCGGGCTATTGTTGTCATCGATGGGGGCTCCGTCCTCGCTGATGTACTTGATGGTGTCGAGCAATTGCTCGTATTGCTCGCGGCTCGCCGACACGTGCAGTCCGTCCACCACCGCACCGCTCACTTCACACTAACAAAGAAAACAATATTTATCGTTAAATGTACGTTATACAAGAGTAGATTAGAATATAATAATAACCACATAACCACATCACGACACACACATTGACTCTACTGAACTTGTGTCACAGGAACTAAGCAACGATATGGTATAACGACATACTACATAGATAAGAACACAACATCCAAGATCGGTAAGCGAAACAATGCGTCTCGCAAATAACAAAAGTCCCGCCCCCGCTGGGATTCTAACCCGGAACCTCTTGCGTCGCAGTCGGCTGTTTACACCACTGCGCCACCGAGGTCACCATTAATATAGGATATAATGGTGATCATTTAAGGTTATAGCCATTTTAGTGTATTCCAGTTCATCATCCAGTGCACGTATTGTATTGAAATTAATAATAATTTCTTTATTTGCATAAGTACATTACCATGTAATGGTATGATTTTTTACTATCAAAGTCGAAGTCAAAATGTTTTTATTCCAGTAGACTTTAAAGAAGCACTTTTTCTAACACCGGTTTGGAATGCTATTTCTGCGGGGAAGAATCCACCAAGAAACATACCCCCTTTTTGTACCGTCTTATTTGCCTATAGGCATTAAGTTTCTTAAAAAAAAATGTTAAATTTAAGTTATTGGCATTATTGTATCGAAATTGTTTATTATTAACATTATTTTTGACGTCAAAACAATATTTGACAAGACATGTACCTATATATCAACTTAATACATGAACTGCACTCATGTTTCTGCTAATAAATAATTTTTTTATAATAATAATTAAGACATATAACAATCAGAATCAATATCAAAATTGAGTTTGACAGTTATTCCTCTAGTGGACATTTTAAATGACCAAGAATAAGATATTACATCGTTCGTTTTCGTGTTATTTGCAAGACGCATTGTCTCGCTTACCGGTCTTGGATGTTGTATTCTTATTTATTTAGTATATACCATATCGTTGCTTAGCACCTGCGACACAAGTTCTTACGGTACTTAGTGCATGCTGAGTCAATGTGTGTGTCGTGATGTGGTTATTATTATTATTATTATTATTATTATACTACTAAAGTAACAATACCTTTGGCTTGGTGGCATCGTAGTCGACGCAGAGATGCAGCGCGGTGTTATGCAGTATAGGTTTACCGCTCTTGACGTCGTATATCGATGACATGTTCTCGTTTGTCACCTGCATTTTGCTCAGTTTGTCACCCACGTCAACCTAACACAAAGTCACAGTTACAGTTTTTTAGTAAAGTATTTCTTAAGTAAATCAAAAATCAAGAAAACTGCACTGTACTGCACCTACTTCTTAATTAATAAAAAAAAATAAAAAAAATGTATTTATATATATATATTTTATATTTTGCCGTCTTTATCTATTTGTTAATTTATTTTACATTTATTATTGATTTTGTTTCATGTTAATTTTAATTTCTTTGTTTTAAATTCAATATTATTTGTTTTGGAATTTTTCAGCGGAAACTTGATTCGTTTATGGTTTTTTTATATTTTTGAATTGATTTTAATTAACTAAAATTACTGTTTGTTTCCCAAATTAATTAATGTAAAAATAAAAAACTAATTACGTCATTTTTTTATTGCATTTAAAGCGGCTCAGACTGACAAAAATTGTTTGAACTAAATAATCCACATTTTTAGGGTTCCGTTTCCAATTATTAAAAAACGGGACCTTATTACTAAGCCTCCGCTGTCCGCGTGTCCGTCTGTCTCTCAGTGGGTTGTATCTCCGCCACATGAATCAACCACAATACTCAAACTCTAGAATTTTTCAGAGTATGTCTATTACTGTTGCTGCTATAATAGCAAATACTAAAAATATACATTAAAGGAGGCTCACGTACAAGAACCGTGATTTATTCGACTTTTACGTTCTTGTTTTTCAAAAAAAAAAAAAGTATATAATGTTTAATCTTATAAGATGGAACCCAATATGTGCGAGTCCGACTCACACTTGACTACAATTTGTGTTTCAACGAACAACTAGTACATAACAATTAATGTATGAACAGAGGTGTACTCACGGAAGCCAGTGAGATGTGCGTGACCTGCAGCTGGCAGGAGGTGTTGTGGTTGGAGACGCTGATGCGGCCGAGATGCGCCACCAGCACCTGCGGACTGCACCGCCTCCGAGGAGCCACCACCACCGGGGACTCCACCTCCAATTGGACACTGACCAACAAAACATCACGTTCTTAATGTAAAAGCAAGTATTGGGCCAAGTAATAACTCAAAAAAGTGAGCTCATTTGTAAATGATTCTAAGATAGAAAGAGCAAGTAGTGTTGGCCAGAAAGAGACAACAGTATTCTCTCAGTAACATGCTGTGGCATCTTTATCATTACGAAATTATGGCAAAGTTTTTCGGTATCAAGGCAAATTTAATAGGCAAATAAGCTACAATCGAATGGTTAGTGAATGCTAGCTTACAAAAAAGCCCATTAACTTTCTATACCATATTATTAAATGAATGATAGCAAACTCCATATTATTTATTTATCATTGTAATATATTGTTATTATTTATTGAATTTGACATAATCAACTATTGTAATGTATGGTGGTGAAGGGCATGTATTAAAATGTACTACAGCTTTATTTAATGTAAATGTAGGTAGGTACTAGTAAATTGAACAATTAATTATTTATTTGTATGAATTAAAACAAAGCATTTGGCCACAGTCTCGCTCAGTGGTCAGAGGTGATGGCTTCTAGTCTAGAAAATGCCTACTTACTTTCGACCAGAAGAAGCTTAAATTAAAGTGCCCGAGCTATGCTTTAGTTGCAAAATTACTTTACTACTAAAATTATTTTTTGGCTATTTTTTTCAGATTTATATAATATGGTTTTATATAGTCAGTTATCAGTAGGTATATTTATTTTGTATTGTCATTTTATGAATGTACATACCAACGGATAAATGACAATGAATATACCTACAAATAACAATACTATATATAGAGTTTTAGCTCTACTCAACCTGACAATAGATAATTGACCTAGCATATCTGGTGTAAAGAATTCCAATCACCTTAACAATGTCGCCGTGGTGAGGTACTTCCATGTCTCTCTTATGAATCCAGCGAATAAGAGAAGGAGAGAAAACAAAATACCTTTACCGATGTACAAACCAGAATTAAAGTGGACGGAAAATATGTTTTATGCAGACATATATATATATTTATTTGCTAAATAAATATAGTTAATATAGTTTTGTTATGTATAACAATAGTTTCAATTAATAGCAAATGCTCATAACAATTATACAAGTATTTAATTATCAGTGATTGAAGTTGATAAGTGGTAGTTTTTTTCCTGAAACAGCTTGCTGCTAGGCTAGAGTTCCGGGGTTCGAATAACGGTAGGAACGGAACTTTGTTTTCTTTTGAATATCATATTCTTATCTATGTAGTTTATAACGTATCGTTGCTTAGTAATATATTAATATATATTATTATATATTTCTTTATGCAAGGTGGTAATGTATTGTTATGTGGATATATTTCAAGGCAATGACTACAAAAGAGCTATATTCAGTCTATTTTAATAAATAAAAACCCCTAAATGTACATACCTTACGAGCACAGTAGGCGAGGGCTCGTTATGCTCGTCGAGGGAGCCCCCGAGGCTGGTGGTGCGCCGCCGCGGGGACACGCCCTCCAGGGACCCGCTCAGCTTAGGGTTCACGTACAGGGAGTCGCCCCTACGACGAAAAACACCATCACGTATACGAAACAATATTGAAAACGAATATTATAACACAATACCTCGACATTTACTCAGTTAAGTAGAATCTGCGAAATCATGGAGGAAAGAGATAGAATTATATTCAAATGTTTGCGTTAGAACAAACAGTTTCGCGGCGGAGGTGTGTTACAGGCGTTAGTGTATTTAAAGAAATATATTTAAGATCTACTTAAACTTCATTACCTGTGCTGCACGAGAGTGATGGCGCGGTCGGCGGCGGCACGCAGCCCCCTGGCCAGGTCTGCTAGGTACTGCTGGAACTGGCACAGACACAGCCGCAGCTGCTGCAGCACCAGCCCACAGTGCGAGTACCACACGCTCGCGACGTGCACCTCCACAACCACCTCCACCACTACAAAAAAAAAAAAAAATTTAGGATATTCAATCGGTAAGAGAGAGAAAGAAAGACTTGCGCGAGAATAACAAAGAATGTTGTCTTGCTCATTTTCGATATACAATGTGGAAAAATTCAGCCTTCAAATTAAAAGTATTGCTTTTTAGATAATTTTAACTTATATATTTTTTTAAAGAAAACCAGTTTCAAATTAAATTCAATGATTTAGTTGCTCAAAAACATGGTATTGTAATAGCTATATCTATTATTAAAACTTTTTTGAAAAATTTAAAAAAGGGATATCGATTTCTGTGACCTTTACAAAACGTCATAAGAGGGATGGTTTGGTTTTGCAAATAAAATAAGTTACAAATTTATAAAAATTATCTTTTAAAATGTAATTTTTACATGGTGGAGGCGCCATACCATGCTTTTGTCTTTACAAATTTAAACACATATTGCTCATGTTTCCCCTTTCTTATTGGACAATTTGTGTTATGTTGTGTCACTTCTCGAGGAACCTCCTTAAAGACCCGTTCACGCTAGGTTTGACGCTGACTGACTGATCTATCAACGCTAAAAACATTAGATAAGTCAAAATGGATTTCAATCGCTGTCTCCGCTTTGCCGGGAGAGAAGTCTGAAATCGATTTCTGAAGTCTTACAGCCTCCTACTTCTTCTGATTAAGTTCGTTGCGGGATCCAAGACCACCGGTCCGGACACACTGCGCGTCATTCCACATCTGCTTTATTCGATCAAAGGACGCCACTGTTGACCCTGGTGAACAGGAGTCGCAGTAATGGCGCAGAGTGGCTGGTGTGCCGAGTATGTATGACGTAGACTCACGGCTTTACTCAAATTGGCGCTTAAAAGTTCTAACAAAATTATGGGCAAAAGCTGAACTGAAATGTCGTTTTTAAAAGTGAACTAATCAACTAGTAAACATGATATTGGTTTATTTTTGATGTAACAGGAGATTTTTACAAACCTGGTAGCTCACCATCTTCCTGCGGCATGAGTTTCCTGGTGACGTTGAAGGTGAGGGCCTTGTCATCGTCAGCATTGTCGGAATGGGGCTCTGGGGCGGAGGGGGTTTGCCCCGCCCACACGACGCGCGAGTGCGGCCCTGTGCCTGAACATAACGATACCACCTGCACGCCCCCTAGGGATCCTGATACCAGGACGCTGCTGGAATCTGAGGGTCAAAGTTTATTAGCTTGCTTTATAAGTTACTTTGATGATTTAGTAATTAAGGAATTGTCTCATTTATAGTTTTATACTTAAAAAAATTCAAAATAAGATTATTTAAACTTTAAAACTTAGCTACGAAGTTTCCTTCCTGGATAAATTCCCGAAAAAGCATTGAGAATTGGTAAAGCGTTGATAAACATTCAGATTTTTTAAGCTGTTATTAGAACTAAGCCTTCTCCATATCGGATCGAAAACGGCGATGTCAAATAGGCCGAGTGCAAGATGCATTGTTTCGCATACTGATCTTGGATGAAATATTATTATTGTTTACACCATATCGTTGCTTAGTGCAGGGCTGAGTCAATGTATCTGCGTGATGTGGTTTATTTATTTTATTTATTTATGGCTGTGTGTATAATTGTGTTTGTCACTATAGGATTGTATAATTGCAGATGTATGTATTTGTGTGTGTGTTTATATTGGATATATTACCGAGCGTGGCCTGTATCTTTGCCTCGCTGATGGTGGCGGTGGCGACCTTGTTGGCGACCACGCCCGTGTCCTCCACCGCCGCCCGCAGCAGCAGCACGCCCAGACGGTGGAAGTCGAACGTTATCTCAGTGCGGACATGCTTCTGATAACGAAATATAAAGGAATTGAAGGATATTGTATTAAAGTTACTTGTATCACTGTACTTATAACGCTCTACTTGGCCTATATCGATTACAAAAAGGCATTTGATTCCGTTTCCAACAATTACATTTGGGAAACTTTAACATCACAAAAAATATATTCAAGTAATAAAAAGCTTATATAGCAAAAGCAAAAGTAGAGTCAAACTGGAAACGACCGGCCCATGATTTCTGTTGAAAGAGGTGTAAAACAGGGCGATCCACTCTCGCCTCTACTTTTTATAGCAACCCTAGAATCTATAATAAGTGAACTCGACTGGAACGAACGCGGCATTAAGATCAAAAATAGATACTAGGATCATCTCTGTTTTGCAGACGATCTGGTCCTGATGTCAGAAAAAGGTATAGAGCTACAATACATGGAAGAGTCTTTAAATAATGCCAGTAAGATTGCAGGACTAGAAATGAATCTCTCGAAAACCATGCTAATGACCAACAGTGCCAGGGTATCGATACATGTAGACCGTGAACCTCTCAAATACACCGACCAGTATGTCTACCTCGGCAAGCAAATCAGTTTCGATGGTTCAAGCAACTACCAGGAAGTAGAGCGCAGGGCACAATTAACATGGAACAAATACTGGAGCCTAAAAGAGATATTTAAGAGCAAAATGCCAGTTAAGTTGAAAACCAAAGTGATGAACTCTTGCCTAATACCATGCTTGACCTATGCTTGTCAGACCTGGAAATTTAACAAAAAAGTTAAAGATAAAATCATAACATGCCAACCTGGGATGGAGAGAAGCATGTTAAACATCAAAAAAATAAAGAAAATACGACATACGGAAATTAGAAATACCACCAGAGCAACGGACGGTCTGACACAAGCTCTATAAATGAAATGGAAGTGGGCCGGCCACGTGGCGCGCTTTCAAGACCAGAGATGGACTAAAAGTGTCACAGCGTGGAGAGGTCCAGCAGGCAAACGGAAAAAAGGAAGACCTCGCAAAAGATGGGAAGACGAGATTATACACACAGCGGGACCAAATTGGATGGAAACAGCGAACTCAAGAGAGGATTGGCACAATTTGGAGGAGGCCTTTACCTGCAAAAGGGTTCTTGCAGACTGACAAACAAAACTTATTAATTTAAAATACTAACATAAGCCCATTTAAGAAATACTACTAACAAACTATGTAATTTACTCATGCCTTTGCAAGAAATATAGGCTTTTTAATTTTATCACTGTACAATTTCAACATATTACAATATCATTGAAAAAACAAACTTATTGTTGCCAGTTCTTTGTACTTTAAGCTGGTTTAACAATCCTCACCTTAGGCTGGTCATCATTAACGGTTTGCGTTGAGGGTACGCTGGCGAGTTCAGACAGCTTGGCCATGGAGGGGACCTTCTTTGGCTTGCTGCCGGAGCCCAGGATCCGCTGCGTGAACCCGATCAGCTCCACAATAGTCTCTTGGTTTGCTGAGGGGTTGCCATTGCACATTTATTTATTTCAATTGAGGAAAATTAATTAACGTTAATTTTATTTAAAGAGTGAATGAAACACAAATATAACACATGGATATCGATCAATTAAACATCATTGTCCAATTACACAGCTTTATAATTTCTTCAAAATAAAATCAAATGTAGATTTTTTACAAACCCTTTCAGTTATTAATGTTTCACTACATTTTTCTATGTAATAAAGCATACAAATATAAAAAATATATATTTAAATTAAATAAACATCCATATATATCAGTGACGTTACGTCATAAAACCTTATCAGCGAAAGATTCCCTTAAAGAGTAGTAAGCTTTGTCAAAAATGTCGAACAAGGTTTTAAAGTCCAAAATACGTGTTGTATGAAGAAATATTATTTCATTTATTTATACATAAAGTACAATACAGTATTGTACTTCCAGATGATATTTACATTATATTAATGGATGTAATCAATATTCGTATTAAAAAAATCAAAGATAAAGGTTTGGGTCACGTTGTACATTGATACAGTTCACTTGGATTCTAAATGTAAACTTATATGAGATTTTATTTAATTTGATTGACCAAAAAATTTGAAGCGAACCTATGATGTCGAGGTTGTTGAACAGTATGTTGGCGATGCGCAGGTCCTCGGAGTTGTCGTCTCCCTTCACGATGCACAGCTCGATGGCGATCAGCGCCTCCGAGTCCACCAGCCCAGCAGCCGCTCCCCATCCACCACCACCTACACTACCACCACTGCCAACAAACGGGTCGGTTCAGTTATTTGTACCATCAAGGTACCAAGTCTTCGCTGCAATGCTGGGTTGGAAACCTATACACTTTAAAGTAACGCCAAAACATTGTACCATGGGTTCTGACAAATTAAAAAATATGATTTGACAGATGCCAAACCAGTATCAGTTGGCAATTTAAAATACGATCTGCCAATGAAAATGGAATATGTATGATATTTTATTTGATCATTCAATCAATTAATCGTAAATTACGGAAGTTGAATGACGCCCGTGTACTTTGACGTCATTGTACAGATTGGATCTCTCTGTCTAACCAAAGACTTTGAAGCTTTACAAATTAGTTAATTAGTCAGATATATGAGAAAATCTAACGGATTTATGTATATGTGTGGTAACAAATTGTAGTAAATAAAATTTTAAAGTCATCAGGCTGTTAGTGATTTGTACAAACAAGGAATTCAATTAAAACATATAAAAGCAATTAAGCATAAATAAAACATACAACATACCCAGTATTTCCCCAGGGGTTGCTAGCGTACCCCCAAGTGGGATGGTTGCCCCACGTGTGTCCGCCCCCCGCGTACCCAGACCCCGTCGGCCAGCTCGGGGCGGGGCTCGTGCGAGGGTGCTCGTCCCAAGCATTTGCTATAAAAAATCATTATTTACAGATATCAACCGTAAATCTTTGAATCTACGTAGAGGCAATTAAATCATCATCATTATTATACAAGAAATTCTTAAGATGTCGCAGCTAAAAATGCAATGCGCATGGTTGAGCAAAGAGTTGTTCGATCCGACAGCCGATCTAATATTATAAAGATACACAATCCCATATTGTACTTCACTTTACAAAACACATGATGTCCTAGTTCGGGCATAGTTTATTTATAATATCTTAATCTAAAGTGTTTTGTTAATGTTTTGAGTCATTAGAAATTCAACTTAATTATTATTCATTATTATACCTTCCTTTTGTAAATTATTTAAAACAATTATTGTAAATTTAGACCTAAGAAATTCAATAAAGATTATTATTATTATTACTTAAAAATGGCAGTTTTATTTATAAAATAAACACACGTTAAACCAAATTCAACTTTAAGAACAGCACAGGAAGATTTATCGACCGATCTTTAAAAAAAATGACTGACAAATGTCGCTAGTCATAGTTCATTCCAACGTTGGTTTTCTGTCAATCCATTGTCAATGTATAAGGTATTTGAAGGATTAATCCGTTATACACGGAGTGTTTGACGTCAATCCTTGAAATCCTCCATACGCTCAAATTTTCTAAGCATTGTTTCACAGAGGGTTGTCATACATTTGATGCTGGCGTGATGCAGCGAGTAGATGGCGTCCTGCAGCGCGTGCGGCGGCGGCGAGCGCGCGTCCGGCGAGCGCGGGGACGTCGGCGACGTCGGCTCCGAGCCCCGGATGCTGCCTGATGCTGTGTCCATGCTGCGGGACGGACACACTTATAGCATCCTCACTCATTCTTATCAGTCTCTCAGTCTTTAAATTCAACTTTTAAAATATAGAAATGGCGAAAATTTTACAATCCTTCAGTTAATTATTAAAATATTTATTTTTGTTTAAAAATAAGATAAGATCATACGATTGTAGCTAAAATAAAGACTTTCTTTCGTCTTTCTTTTAGAATATTGCAGACGAGTAATATTTTGTTAGGTTATCAAGTACAATTTACATGAAAATAAAGCTTGTTTACATCACCTAGGCTAATTCAAATAGGGTTTGTTCTCGGCGTAAATGATGGTCATAGAGTATAGTGGCACTGACCCGACGTGCTTGTGGCTGGCGACGAGCAGCTCGTAGTCGGGTCCGTAGGTCTGCAGCGCGTCGACGAGCAGCAGCGAGTGCACGGACAGCGAGCCGGACGCGTCGCGCGGCCGCAGCGCGCCCGCCACGCGCACGCCGCGCACCTGCACCTCCGCCACGCTGCGCCCGCGGGACTGCACCTGGTGCCCGCAAACGCACCCAGCGTTCAATACAACTACTACATTACTGCAGCGCGCCCGCCACGCGCACGCCGCGCACCTGCACCTCCGCCACGCTGCGCCCGCGGGACTGCACCTGGTGCCCGCAAACGCACCCAGCGTTCAATACAACTACTACATTACTGCAGCGCGCCCGCCACGCGCACGCCGCGCACCTGCACCTCCGCCACGCTGCGCCCGCGGGACTGCACCTGGTGCCCGCAAACGCACCCAGCGTTCAATACAACTACTACATTACTGCAGCGCGCCCGCCACGCGCACGCCGCGCACCTGCACCTCCGCCACGCTGCGCCCGCGGGACTGCACCTGGTGCCCGCAAACGCACCCAGCGTTCAATACAACTACTACATTCTTCTTTATCGCTCCAGCATAGGATCATCTAAATACGCTGAATTTATTTGTGAGTGCATTGCTACTATTATTATTCTCTTTTTCAAACATAACTTTTTGAATTTTATATATACAGTATTTCGGGGCACACCCGCCACTCTGTCCCACCACTGCAACTCCTGTTTATCAGGATCAACAGTGGCGTCCTTTGATCGAATAATCAACGAATAATGCAGCTGTGCAGTGATGCACAGGCTGTGCCCGGACACCCTACCGGCGACAGCGGGACACGCAACGAACTTAATCAGAAGAAATAGGAGGTAGTAAGAAAGCGGTTTCAGCCTTCCCCAGCAAAGCGGAGACAGCAATTGAAATGGCCCAGAGGCCCAAAAATCTAAAGGGGAGACAGTCAGGAGACGCCTGACCGTCTAAACACCACGGTATGCCACTAACTAACAGGGGATAAATTAGATACTAACCTAAATCTTACACCAGTAATATTGGTGACAAAACTTTTTACAGGCACGGAAGTTTCCCTTCGCTTTCACAAGATCTAGGTAATAAATAGGACTACACGCAGATACTTGAATCGAATTCAACATGATTAACCGTTCGTCATGCCAGAGACTACACTCCCACAAGATATGATGGGCAGTTTGCACAAATTCTTGATCCGACGTTGAACATTCGCAAAAAGGTGACGGCACCAAGTTAAATGAATAAAGTTTGCCCTTAAAGTTACCATGCCCGGTTAGAAATTGGGCTACGCAATGATCGATATCAAGCCACGTTTTATTTAACCGTTCGCGCACTATAGGGAAAAATTTAAATAAATGCCGCCCCTTAGTCGAAGTATCCCATCTAGTTTGCCATTCGTCGATTAGTTTTTTATGAACGTTGTCGTTGCTATCAAATATAATGGAAATCGATTTATTTATTTATTGTTAAAAACTACTTGTTGAAGGGAAAATTATCATTCCCGGAGATTGTTTAGGTGACGTGGTGTATAGGGACGTTTAAATAATCGTAAACAACGTGAATTGACAAAAAAAAATAGAATAAAAACTTTTTTGAATTACATGAAAATAGAGATGAAACGATATTCAATTAATCATTAAAACTCCATACACTCAACGTGACGTATCCTCGTTACCTCGAGCGACATCTGGTCGATGGCGAAGTGCACCATGAACTGCGTGAGGTTGTGTTGCGCGGAGTGCTCCGTCTCGCTGTCAGTCACGTCGTCGTCGTAGGGCTCCGCTGCCGCCATGCGAGGCGCTGGCGGCACGCCCACACTGAGGACAACAATACACTGTCTAAAACATCCAGTCGTACGTGTATGTATAGCTTGAAAAAAAAATGGATAAAACTACGGCGCTGTAAGCCACTTTCTGGCAACACTGAACAGTAATTAGCCAATGACATTGCTGGGTTCGAAAGAACTGACATTGCCAGGTCAGAAATTTGTATTTCCACCTATGACCAAGCCATACTCTTTTTGCCAAGCCAGTAGGAGCCATCCATTTATCACGCAAGACGATTAAAGGGGGGGAGGTGGGTCAACCATCTCTTATTTTTAAGTATTAAACAGAAAGCGAAAAACATCAGCCGTTGGTTATTTTTCTTACATGAGAGGGAAGGGGGTCTAATCTAGCAAAAGTAGTATCACACATACACACATATCACATACGACACATACAACAAAAAAATTAGAAAAAAATAGTGTTGTAACGTAATAAATTGATATAATGATACCTGGTAGCGGTATGCTCGGTGACGGCCAGCAAGGCTTTGACGGCGCTGAGCTTCTGTTCGCTGAGGTGCACGACCAGCGCCGGCAGCGTGCCGCACAGCGTGGCCGTCGGCAGCAGCGGGTCGCGCGACTGCACCGCCACGCGCTCCGCCTGCACACAAACATACATACATACATACATCATTTCTTTATAACTCGCTTCTGTTCTCGACTTCGTCCGCGTAGAAAATAATTCAAATAGGATTTATAATCTTTATTAATATAGCGTATGTGTTATTCTGATGTATGAGCTATATTATTGTAAAGTTTCATTAAAATCCATTCAGTTGTTTTTTCGTTAAAGACGACCATACATCCTTATGAACTTTCGCGTTTATAATATTTGTAACGATTAGAACTTAAATATAAAATATATTTAAGAAGTTAAGTTTATATATAAATATATGTAATGTATATATGTATGTATATGTGCGGTATGTATGAGTATATATGTGTTTATATATGTAATATATATGTATGTATATGTGCAGTATGTGTGTGTATGTATGAGTATATATGTGTTTATATATATGTCGGAGTCGAGAAACGTTGGGCGCGGAATTAGATGCGCTCGGGTGTAGTCGGCGTGCGGTGCGAGCGAGACAGCGGGGACTCGGGGAGTTCGGTCGAGGCAGAGCTAGCGAGTGGACGTGTCGCACGCGCACACCGAAAATACCACGTTTACTCGACTGTATTTAATTACCCTAATTAAACATCTGTGATTGTACCCGGTGTGTTTTCATTAATATCTACTACGCCCACAAATAGTCATGGATAACAGTGAAGACCTACAACTACCTGACCCTCCCCCGTCATATATATATATATTTTTACTATTCATAAACCATTTGTTATTGTCATGTAAAGATAACGTTACACATGTACACTCAACTAGTCAACAAGCTATTTGAGATAAATTCAATCCGCGTAATTGGGCACAAAACCAAAATCAATAAAAGGTTTTAAACACTACTGTGCCTGAATGGTTATGCTTATAAATGCTGATATTCACATGAGTGTAACTAAACGGTACAACTGACATCGAAAAAAAAAACAATGACCGTCGTTTTGGTTTCGCTGAAGTTAGTTAAAATGAAATAAAAGATTTTTATCGTTTCGTATTCTATTCACCGTCAAATCTGACAGACGTCAGACTGACAGAGAAACAGTGGATTTACCTGGAGGGATATGTTGAACCTATCTAGGAGGTGCAGCGAGGAGGTGCTCTTGGTGTGCGCGTACTTCCAGTTGTCACGTGCTCTACCCACCAGGATCTGAAGGTCGCTCAGCTCTATCTTGTACCTGACAATATACAAATATATTTCAAATTATTTAAACAAAGGTTTAAAATGTATTAATTGGACAATCTTAACACATAATATTTAGGTATCATTTTTTTTAAATATATTTTTTAATATAATATGATATATAATAGAGAGAAAAAGGACAGTTTCCCTACTGACGACTTCGCACGTCATGTCATTGTTATTTTAATCAATTTATTAATTTATCCGATATCTCAAACAGGCGTCTATTATGAAAATATGTATTCATATACCAAGCTATAAGTGACAAGTTTTAAATTCATTATTACTATTCATAATATAAGTATATATACTTACGTGTCATACAGCGTGGTCCTCAATGCATGCGGATCGAGATGTATCGGTGGGGCGCTGAGCGGGGGGGACGTCAGGCTGCCAGGGGGGGTCGAACATGGGGTCATGAACAACTCTGTGGCAAACACATTACAAGTAATCTTAAAAAATATATATATTATATAAAATAATACATAGATTTAGCTCATGGTCGAGTAAAATAAGTAAATAAGTTTAAAACTATTTTATTCGAACTAGTTTATCCACCAGACTTGGCGTTTTGCTTACTATTACTAGAATTGCTTATTTCAGGATCCACTGATAATAATAACTGAAGAATAATAAAATCATAGCAAACAAACTCATCACTTCATAAACAGGCATTATTTACCATCATCGTCATCCGTTGGCGAGTTAATTCCTTGCGGCTCGTAGTGCTCGTTCGGCTCGCTGGGCTCGTTGCCGTTGACGAGCCGTAGCCTTCCGAAGTCCAGCTCCAGGACGGCGGTATCTCTTTCGCACGGGTCCTCCACGAATAATATCTGAGGCGCCGATATGTCTAGCTCCACGTGCCACGAACGCCGCTCACCCTTAACCGAGAAACTGAACATCTAGATTCCAGCTAAAAATGTCAGGACAGTGAGCGCTACTTTAATAATAATACTATTACATTATTATTTATAATCACATACTTATTTATACTTTACACAACGCCATAGGAAAACAAGCTGACGGTACACGTAATGGAAAGTGATACCGCCGCCTGTTGACACGACTATACCCTTGATGTCTGGAACGCCAACAGCACCGCCACTCTTATTTTTTAACGATGACAATGAAATCGACATATTTATCATTCAGTAGCAATATTCTTTCTCTATTTCTTAATTTATTGTATAATTATTATTAATTTTGTTTCATGTTAAAATTTTAATTTCTACGTTTTAAATTCAAAATTATTTGTTTTGTAAATTTTTTGCGGAAATTTGATTGGTTTATGTTTTTTTTTTATATTTTAGATTTATTGAAATTGAAAATACATTTTAATTGCACTTGAAATGAAGTAAACAAACATTATTGACATAAGAAAAATATTTTCGTCTTTGGAAGGAACTTTTCACTCATTGTTTATACTGGATTGTATTTGTCATGGTATTTTCGCGAAAGACGGATTCTAAAAAAAAAACGATTTTCGCGAAAATACGCATGATTACAAAGAAAAACAAAATATGAAGTCCTCACAACTTAGAGCCCGATTGTTCGCGAACCGTTCGCTTTCAAATAAGCTTCCCCCGCGAACGCTCAGGCTGCGGAACGAACTCCCTGCCATGGTTTTCCAAAGTTACTTCAGCATGGGGTTCTTCAAAAAGGGTGTTAAAAGTTTCTTACAGGGTCGGCTACGCGTGCCTGATACCCCTGGTATTACAAAAGGTAAATAAGCTATGGTGACTGCTTACCATCAGGCGGGCCGTATGCTTTGCCACTTTACTGGTATAAAAAATATATGACAATCGTCCTAGTTGATTTCAGCGTAATTCTTAGGGAAAATCTTGTTGCTTGACATCATCGATTTGTACAAAAAAAAATTACTTAATATTGTGTACATACGATATGCCCGTGCACGATGTGGTCCCAGTGGTGCATGAGCGTGTTCCGGGTGGTCTGCAGCGGCGAGGGGGCCGGGGGCCGCCCCCCCGCCGCCAGGAACCGCTGCATCCACTGCACCGCCGGCTGCGAGTACACAATCTCCAACGATTCGGATTTCACCCATAACCTGAGGTTTAATTAATATTAAACTTTATTAAATAAATTAAAAATTCTATTTAAAAATATCGGTTAAAAAATTTGAGTTGGGGGAGATATCGGCAAATAACTAGATTTTGTTCAGAAACACTTGCTAATAAAACATCCTAACAGTCTAGCTAGGGTTAGATAGAAATGGCGTTCATCATTATATTCTTATTTAAAACGCACATAAAAACGTATTTTTAATCTACTACATTTACTACTTAAATGTCAAAGTCACTTTCTATATATATATATTTATATCTTCCACAAATAAATATTAAACAATGAATACATTTCGTATGTATGTTTCGTAATGCAATTAAGGCATACTTGTAGTCAGCGCTGAGTCCCACTGGTTTCTTCTCGTACGTGATCTGCAGCAGCGGGGGCTGATGTGCCGGCACCGCGGGCGCCGCGCGGCCCCACGCCGCCGCCGCCGGGGCGCCGCCCAGCGCGCTCAGCTGCTCGCGGATCACGCCCTGCCATAGCATGTTACACTAGTTATTATACAGGGCTGATACAACTAAAAGTGTTATTATAAAAACCCTGTAATTTATTTATAACATATTTATATAAAATAATTATTCACTGACTACTGTTTTAGTTACAGGTGCTAGATCATCTGGATTGGTAATACCCTGCAATTTTTTACCCTCCAGTTTCCAATATAGAGTAGTTCGTTGTGTTTCGGTTCGAAGGATTAGAATGTGCATACATGAATACAAGGGCATCATCGTGTCAATAGACGGCGGTATCACTTTTGATCCGGTCTGCTTGTTTGCCCAGGATTTGGTATAAAATAAAAAAATAACAAGTACCTGCGGCGCCACGAGCACCGGCAGCATGGTGCGCGAGCTGCGGTCCGCGAGCGTGACGCCGCCCAGCGCCGCGCGGGCGGACAGCGCGCCCGCGCGGACGCGCCACTCCAGCGTCGCCTGCACGCTGCTGAACTGCAGCTCCAGCCCCACCGACGCCTCCTTGCCTCCTGTCACGCTATATGTAAACATCAATCATTAATGCATAAAAGGGAATTGGTAACAATATTGATCCCTGCGGACACCCAAAACTCCTACCCACGCCTAAACTAACGATTAGTGACACAGATACTGAAACGTTACCGATCATAAATCTATCCACGAGTTCATCCAAATATAACAACATAGAAGTTATAAAATTACAGGTTTCTTTTTAAATATATGATGGTACACACAGTCAAAGGTCTTAGAGAGGTCACAAAACATCCCGAGAGCATCCTATGACCCGTTCAGCATTAAAGACTAACGACAACATCATTTACGATTCTCACAAAACTCACCCATTCTCTTCTGGCCTGCTGACTTCTTCGCCATTCATGCTCAAATTTAAACACCCTTTATTCAAGGTGAAGTCAAACTTGCCAAAGACCGTATCCCTCTTCAGGAGCGTGTTATTGTCTAAGGAGTCAGCCAGTACATCCAGGATCTCCCCTTCAAGTTCAGGGGGTGCTCCTGGGGAGGGTGCCGGGGCGGGGGAGTACCAGCCCCACCACTGCGGGAACCAGTGCACGAGCATGCTGCGGCCAGAGCTCGCGGGAGTCTCAGGAGTCGATGTAGGACTGGCTTTGGGCACTTTTCGCATCGCCACCTTTAAAATGTATCAAGTAACTATGTAGGAATTCATAGATTTTTTGTTTCATGTAGTTTGAATTATTTAGAAAATCTTACATAAAAACGAAGGTATTAAGCGTAAAACACGTCCTGAAAGTAAAAGGAACTGATCGTACTTCAAGGTACTTAACTCTCAAAATCAAACTGTAAACCAGCCAATATTGAAATATAAGTCACCTCTCTAAGCGCTCTAAGCAACGGCAGCGGCGTATTCCACTCGTAGTCATCTTTAGCTTGCTTGACGTCAGCTGGCAGCGTAGCGGCGGGGTTCGCTAGGCTCGCTGTGCTCGTCCGTACGTACTGAACCGCGCGTCGAGCCGCCAACAAGCATGACGACCACGTCGGCCGCGGTGCGGAGACTGGACACGGATAAACGATTTTAAAAGTTTGGATATTTGGTTAGCTATTTATCTTTTGAAGTTTTGCTACATTAAGCTAGACCCTTAAGAATTTCCCATCAAGTCTGGTACGAATAAACAAGGAAGAGGAGAAGGATAACCTTCCTACAGTCCAAAAATTCTAGCCAACTGTTTGCCGAAAGTTCTAGTCTACGTCATACCACTATTCAATGTTTTAAAGAAAGTGAATTTCTATACAATAGAGCAGCGCATAATTACAAAATACACTTGGAACATTAGACTTGATAACCTCTATAACTAAAAAAAACGAGTTTTTTCTTTAATACAGAAACTGCAAGCGATACTCACAGCTTTCGTCCGGCATGTGACACTTGACAGCGTATATCCACCACAGCCGGGCGTTGCCCTTCACGGCGACGGCGGGGCGGAGCGCCCGGAACTCGCGGAGCCTCCCGATGCGCTCCAACCCCACCGAACAGCATACCGCCTCGCTGTATTGGCGCTAAACAATGAAATCAGTATGTTAACGCACAGTATCTTTCAGATAATATAAGATTTTTTTACTAATTTTATTCTAAAGTAACATTTTATTACTATAGTTATTTTTTGTCAAATATATGTATTATACATATGTATGTATGCATGAAATCATTATTTTTTATTTAAGATTTTCATGTGTGTGTATGTATGTGTTTTCATGTGTGTGTGTGTGTGTATTTGTGTGTACATACTGCAGTAAGGTCCAGCTGTACAGTGTCGAGCGTGAGATGGCAAGCGACGCGCGGGCGTGTCCGCGCTCGCAGCGGCTGCTCCGTGCGCTCGCGGCGTAAACGGGCGCGCGCGTCCGTCGGGCTCACCACGTAGCGGTGCCAGCGCTTCCATGACGAACCCATCCGCTCCTACACCAAAAAAACAACACGATAGATATCAATTTTATCGTATTTTTTACCTGATGTCACCTGTCCATGACAACATTTTTACCCATAGTGAGTGGTAAAAAGGCACTTTGTAGTTTTACAAGATATACATCTAGTTAAAATAAAATAGTTTAAATAATTTATTGATGATGAAAACAAAGGAACATCTTACCATCAGCTCTGTAATAGAACAGTTAGCGAACATTCCACTAGGCACTGGCATGGGGTCCCAGTAAACTGCCAGCTTCTGCAGTTCCAGCAGTTTGAAGGAGCAGTCGTGGTCGTTGGTGAGTAACGTGAACCCGCGGCGCCATTCGCGGTCGCAAGACTCCGCAGACAGAGACTCCATGGTGAGCCCGCACGCGAACGAACTCCATTCGCACGTCAATGCGTCCTCATAGCGTATGTGCACGTCGGTCACTTTGAGCTATGAATAAAAAAAATGTATTGTTGCATACATTTATTTAAAAGGAAGTAAAATAACGATTTTAGATTTAAATTGTTGACACTGTTATTATATTATTGTTTTAAATGACATTTGTATATTACTTATATACTTTTCATCAAACTGACCTGCAGATTCTCGACGATGTTAGCAAGCAGACCGGTGCCATAGCTGAGCCAGGTGGAGTATGAAGCCGCGTAGTAGCCGGCATCGGAGCCTTCGTGCTCCGCCCTCCACTGCGCCTCAAGCGCGTCCAGCAGCGCCACATTACGCTCGTGTGCAATGTGCGCCTCCACCTCGCCGTCCCACTATACGCAACCAACATATCTTTTAAATCTTCTTTGTCTCTTTAGGATTCCGTACCCAAAGTGTAAAAAACGGGACGCTGTTACTAGGCCTCCACTGTCCGTGCTTTATTCCGTCTGTCTGTCAGCGGGCTGTATCTCATAAACCAAAATAAACTCTAAATAATTAATAGATTAAAAAATCTGACCCCTACGGGGTTGAAAGAGGGGCCACTCAAAACGTGGGGGCGTATATTATTTAAGGGATTATTAATGGGATAGATATAGATATAGATAATGGCAAAGATACGCCCCCACAATCTGGGAGGCCATTTAAAAACGCGGGTTTTTAGATTTTTTAAATCTATTAATTATTTTTTTCTTTTTTTCTGCCTCAAAAGTCACTCCATACAAATTTTATTAAAATCGGTCCAGCCGTTTTATAGTTGTGCCTCAAAATTGAGTTGCAAAAATCCAACTGGAACGACAAACAAACAAGAAAGTGAGTGTATAAAAACGTAGGAAAATATTTATAGAATGTCTATTCTTATTGCCGCTACAACAAACAATATTAAAAACATAAAGAAATTCAAAATCAAAGAGGAAATACAAGAAATATATATTTGTTTGTTTGTTCTTTATTTTTTTACGAAATTATAGAGTACATAATTAATATTATAAGATGTTATGGAACCCATCATGTATAAGTCCAACTCAAACTTAACTTTTTTCATTATTTCACTTCAAGTCCCTTCTTAGAAAAGAAAGGAGGAATTTCAATGTAGACTATGTGTCAATTTATACTATTTCTCCGTAACTTTTTCGGTTTAATTGGTTTATATAATTATAAAAATGTAGTCTCAAGTCAGTCACCAAGACGGCATCTCTTAAATTCTTTAACTTAACGAGGTATTGTGCTTCGATTCTGCTTTGTAAAGTTAAAACATGTCCAGTAAACGTATGTAGACATGGAATGATTAAAATAATCTCGAATGTCCTTGAAATGTATAGAATTTGATCTACCTTGGTATTAAGTTTGGCTTTGACATTGGTAAGATAAGAGTATCATGTTTTTTTAAAGAACTTATTCAAGTGTCACTTGCTTCAGTGAATCATAGGATACTGAAAATGTACAGCTATCAGTGATAACCCTTATTATCTTGTTACCACAATTTAACAGGCTACGTAATCTTATCAAAATAACAATAGTCTACGAAACGAGCCATTATATCTGATTATGAAAGATTTATTTAACATTTGATTTCATATTGCACTTTGAGTTTGAATGGAATATACAAATAATTAAAATGAAACACATTTATTTGCCAGAAATGCGGTTACAATAGATGTTGTTGTAAATCCAATGTAGGTACAGCGCTTTTCGCTTATGTAGGCAAGCAAATTTACTTCCATATATTTTTATTTATTTTTAATAGAATTTAAAAAGCCAAAAGTTTTGTTAAAGAGACCATACCTCATCAAGATTGACAGGTGCGGCAACAAGGTACAGCTTCTCAATAGCTATGAGCCACGGCGCCGACCTGATCTGACGCACGGGCACCTGCAGCTGCACCTTACCGATGAACCCTGACTTCACCTCCACCGGGAGGCCCAGGTGACGCAGCGCATCCTTCTTCAGAGGGAGGTTCTCTAACTCTACTTTGCCTGGAAATGTCATGTTTGAAATATGTCTTAATTCAATAACTAAGAGCGTTCTTATTAAGAAAATAATAAGAATCATTTATTTGAATATAAAATATTCACATATTTAGTTTAGAATCAACACATTAGACCGTTGTCGGCGTATAAATATAGTAGTTTAAATTTCATGCAAATGCTCTTTAAAATTATAATAAAATAAAATATCAGAAAAGAATCAAATAAGGATTTAAAAAATATCGTTATAACAGATTTTTCATGTTAAGCTATAAAAATTTTTGATTCAAGGAATTGTCAATACGGTAGTAACATTTTTTAGTAGCAGCTTTTTAAATTTTGTTTTAAAAGAGTGTTAAGGGCTAAGCTCCCTATAACTTTTTGGAATTTTGTTAAATATAACTGGGGTCATGCAGAATACGCTTTTTTACTATATACTGATGTATATTCTCTTAAGTCTTACAAATTAATAAATCAAAATTTAGAAACCTCTATGGTTCTTACTATTAAAAACTCTTATGCAAAATTCAAGCAAGAAAGGGCTCTGTGCTGTGTCGTTAGTGGCCATCAATTTTATAGAAAAGTAAAGTTAGAAAGATAATTTCACTTATTAATTGGGATTTGGTTAGAAGTTAAAGATTATTTGTTAATTTTATAATTGGTAACAGATATTTTTAATAATATGTCTTATACTATGTGCTGTAAAAGTGTGTTAATATAAGTTGTGTCTTGTTACATTTAGCTTACGTCAATGATCTGTACTAAAATAGGTAAAAGAAAGTTGTAGTAATTAGTACAGAAAAAATATGCAATTACTGAAACATTTAAATATTTGACAATACTTTTAATCTCTTATAGGGGTTGGTATATCATTGATTTTATTCATAGACAATATCTTTTAAAATTAGTTTTCTCAATATCCAACATCATTTATTGTACAAACTAAAGAAACTTTAACTCATCATTAGCATTACAAAAGCAAGACCAATCAAAATTAACATAAAACTTTAATGCTAATTGATTTTTACAATTCAATTTGCATTTGACAGTTCAAAACAAGTCAGACCACTTAAAATTTTATATTTATACATGCATTTACAGTACCCAGGTACTCTTAAAGCATGTATAAAAATAAAATGAAAAAGATGAATTATGAAATGATGTCAGATTATGTAAATAGAAATTGTGCAATCTCATGATAAAAAGTAAACCACAACAGCCAATTAGCAATACACCTTTACTTTTGGAATATTATTTAACGTTCTGTGTACATTTAAGTTATGTATAAATATTGTTAAAACTTATTTTATTTCATTGTTTACCTGACAGCAATGCTACACTCAGCTGGTCTGTGTTCAAGTTTTCCACATACTTCCCGAGGTAATTGTTCAAAACCCAAGCTACTAGTCCTTCCAGCATCGTGCATGGTCGGTCCTTCACTCAATGTTTACTACTACTACACACTTTTGCCACCCCTATGGATTTAATCAACAAACCATAAACTGTTATCATATACCATAGAAACGCCAATAACACTGTCTTAACAAATCAATTGCCTTAGATTCATTGGTGTCAATAACGTAGTCACAGGTTTAATAGGATTCTTATTTAACTCGGCAAAAATATTATCTTTTGCGCTATAAATCCAAATTCTCTCGATTCCCGACAGAGAATTCATTCATAAATCCATGACATCGTCTGTCACGCACATATGACAATGACATTAAATTCAACCAATCGGAAATGCCTCGTTGACAACAAGGTTATCGTTGAAAAACTTCGAGCACAAATTTTGTGCGTAATGTAACGTTTTTTCGTAGTTTCCACTAGATTTGACATTGGCAACGATGACTAAAAAAAACCTTTTAGGCATACTGGAACGTTGTACTTGCGATTTATTTTAGATTTTAGTTCATAAAATTTTACATCTTTACAAAACTATTAGATGTAAGTAAAAATGTCGACAGTGCGAATAGCAAGGACTCTTCATACAATTTCACTCAGTAAACTCAATGTGTGTTGCCAAAATAAGCCGCTAAAAGTACAAGTTCGTCACAGTACCAGCTTAGGATGTTGGGTGAGAAGAAACTTCATTCCTGTTATAGTGAACGTTCGACATTTAGGACTAGGTCCCACCCAGAAAGACTTCGAACAAACGGGTCAGGTCGCAGGGCCTGTAACCAAAGCCCACGCCACAGAATTGGTGCTGCACCTGAACAATGATGAGAGAAAACTACTGTTCAATGCTCTCCAGGAATTCGAATCTAATAGACGTAAAGAAGAGTTTGAAGGTAACAAATACTACTTTTACTCTTGGAATGGTATTATAAGGGACTGTTTTATTGTAAGAGGATGTTTTAGGTACTTTGGCCGGGCAGAGATGGAGAACTAAGCTGGGTCGGCCCAGCAAAGTACCGTCGTTGGGAGATGTGGACCCCACGGGCACTTACTGCCCGGTACCAGATGACTGGCTCAAGAAAAAGTATGGTATGTACTGACTGGTTCATACCAGTTTTATTAGACATTGATGACATCATTATGCTCAAACATTATTTGTAGTGATGATAAGAGCTCTGTATGGATCCATTTGTTTGTTTTCAGCTGCCACTGTACCAAAACCAACATCCAGGGAATTATTTAAGTGTGAGTTCTGAACTTGGAATGAACTTTTTTTTTTTAATTTCACAAATCATTTATGAAGATATTTAAATTTAAACAGTTTTGTTTTACCTCACTTTTAATAATTGTTATTAATAAAGATTAAACTAGACAAAAATGTAATAGACAAGTGTTTTCTTGATGTGCAAATAATCACATTAGCTTAAAAAGGCAGTTGTTTTCAAGTCAGTGCCAGTTATGGTAGTAATATTAAAAAAAAAAATATCAGATAATATTTAATATAATCCATAATTTATTTATTTCAGTGTCATTTGCAAACTCCATACCATTTGTTGGGTTTGGCTTCTTGGACAACTTCATCATGATAATTGCTGTAAGTTCTTTCAGTGTACATGTGACTGCAAAGAATAAATACTTTGAATTACACACAACATTTAAAGAAGATTAAAGTCACTAACTCTCAAAATTTTAAAAGAGAAAGGTCACTATGTTTGATAAAATATTTTGTAAAATTAGTATAGACATTCCAAACCTGTACTAATTAATTACAAATTATTAGAACTAATATTCCAAACAATCATACCACATACCAGATGGAAAATAAACTATTATAACATAATCAACATAAGCTTAAAACCTCAGAGAAATAGCATGAGCGTACCAAGCAGGTACCTGAAATACGGGATTCTGTTTAGGAGTAGTCACTGATCAATGATTACATTGTAATGTAGATATTTATTTACTAATTTACACATTGACATTTTATTTATTTTGGGACATCTATAGCAAGTACATTCAAATTCATTTATTTTGTGCACAATAATTACAAATTAAATAATAAATTACACAAACATATAAACACTTATTATAAATAGAAACTGATGTACATGCCTATAACACACACACATTCACAAAGTTACACACACAGTGTACTAAAATAAAAATAGGTAACAAAGAAAAATGGTATTTTGTAAAAAATATAGATAATTACACGAAAGAGAGAGAAAAAAACACACGAGGTCCTCTTAGCATTCTAAATATAAACTTCTATACATCTCCAACACAGGGTGACAGTATAGAGACCAGCATGAGCGCGTACATCACCCTGTCAACAATGGCGGCGGCGGCGCTGGGCAACACGTTCAGTGACGTGATCAGCATCGGCTCCTCGTACTACGTGGAGCGCGGCGCCGCCATGGTGGGCCTCGCCCCGCCAGCCCTGTCCCCCGTGCAGCTCGAGATGCCCATCAGTAGGCGGGTGTCTAACATGGTGAGTTGAAAAAAGACGAGATTAGTGGAGCAGGGAAGGAAGTAATAAATGTTGATTGAGAAAAAACACCTTTATGACTGAAGCAAATTTAAGAATAATATGGATGAATATGGATTAAATTCTTTTAGGAATGTTTTACAATCTTGAAAGGGGTCGGAACACGTAATATCCATTAGCATTCGTTTTGACACCTCAATTTTTTTGCATCAATAAGTAATTCCATGGATATTGCACATCCTTCTATGAATGAATTAAACTGACGTCATTCTTGACCTGAACTGAGTGTGCTTGACTTTGAAAATTTCATGACATCATCTCCCTGTTGTTGGAATTTCATTCGACGAGTATGTGATAAAGTAATAAAGGATAAATGCTATGAATAAATAGTTAGCTCGGCCGTTAGTTGCTGCAACAGTAGGATGTGATATGGCTAGTGTCGTATATTTGATTGCTTGACAATGATGGTTTAATAAAATACATAAAATCAGCTATTATATATTAAAAATAAACCATTTTACCTTCTAAGCTGTGAAGAAAAAATTGTTTGATTCATCTAATGTACCCACTGACAATAGTCACACTTATTAATACATGTATTATTGGCCACAGGGTCGCGTGATCGGCATTACGATTGGCTGCTTCCTCGGCATGACTCCTCTGCTCTTCAAAGACGATGAGAAGAAAGAACAGAAAGACAAAGACAAGAAGACCACTGAAGCTGCACAGCAGACCACTAGCTAATTCCATTGCTCCTTTCGCGTAGTCCAAGCCACAGGGTAGGTCCATATTATAATGTACATCACGGCATGTTATTTCTCGTCAGAAACAATTTTTGTATAACAGTCTGTTAAACTGCCACACTGGTTAATGCCATTGCTATCATGATCAGTCTTGAAGAAATTATTGAACCAAATCAAGATCAATGTGCGTAAACTTTGCCAGGGTGAAGTCGACAAAATAGTGTGGATCTACCTGAACATACCAACAACAAAAAAAAAATCGCTATTCATTTTTACGAATCTGTTTTATGTAAAGATGACGAACGTCTGTTAGGAAGAGTAATCTCGTTGATGACATCAGAGTATCATCTTCTTAATTGATATGCCATCGCATATGCAAGTTTTCCTCGCAGGTGTACGGGGCGAGAGGCGCGACAACGATAAAAAAAAACCCATTTGTTAATTTAGTAGTGATAAGTAGAATTTATATTATCGACCACTTCGTTTCACGTCGTGTTAATATTGGTATCGCTAAAAGCAAATCTCTGAAAATTAATTTTTTTATTAAAAATAATGTAGGTAGTTTATAATACCTCCATTGATATTTTCGAAATGTAGATTTTAGGTATCTACTCCAAAAGTACCTACGTAGGAGCACAAAGGGCTATATACTATACTAATGTTTGTACAAACATTATTTATAAAGCTATATTTTAATACTTGTTATATACTAAGTAGGTATATAAGAGTTAAAATGCTGTCTTTTTAAGAATTTCTTAATAAATTAATGTACGTTAATTGTAGTGGCATAAAAATGTTTATTTCTTTTAACTATAATTCTAATAACTCTCGCAATGTTAATGCAATACATATTTATACAAATATAACACAAATATTTTTAATGTGCCTTGTTAGATCCGTCTGTATTAGATTGCAGCTAATTATGTTAACAATTTAATTTTTTTTCAATAGTAAACCTGTTAAGCAACTTATTTATGATGTAGATGCCCATATTAAGGGTCGTAGCATACCTTTCAACTCGTAAACTGATCAAGTAGAGCCGTTACTCTTGGATGAAATTCCAAGCTGCAAACTTATATGTGGACAGTGAAGCAGAAGCGGTGACGTTGTAGTTCTGTTACATTTTCTTTTCAATAAACGACGAGTGCCGCGGTCGGAAGGCATTAGCAGCTTTACCGTGGCTGTCGTTCTTTATACAATCGATCAGGTTGTATCGTTTTTATAAAGGACTTTACTTTAAAAAACACAAAAAGACGAAAAACATAGACGACAGCCATACTTGTCCGCATATTACTTCTGATTAAGTTCGTTTCGGCTCCCAAGACAGTTGGTAGGGTGTCCAGGCACAGTATGTGCATCATTGTACAGCTGTATTTGTTGATTATTCGATCGAAGGACGCCACTGTTGATTCTGGTGAACAGTAGTTGCAGTGGTGGGACAGAGTGGCGGGTTTGCCCCGATCCCTGTCCGCCTCTCCATCAAGCCTGACCTAGTACAGACCCGGTCGGGAGCCGGACTATCAAAGGACATTTGAGGTTTCCATGCAGAAGGAGTTCCAACCCTTATGAAGGCAGAGACAAAAGTTACCTTAGCGAGTTGGTAGGTGTGATACGACCATAATGCTTCTGTAGCTAAGTTAGTGCCCTGTTTACTGTGGTATCGATTGCATTCTCTAATGGAAGGCTATTTATTTTGATGTTTAGTAAAATTTGTTTAAACCTTTAGGGTTGTCTCTGATAGTGGCGTGACACACGCTTGTTATGAATCTAGCCTTATCCCTGACTTTAAAATTTTATCTTATGCAATAGGTATATAAAGTAGTTAGGATTCTTGCTGTGTTTTTGCTTTTAAGTGATTTTATCTCGTTAGAATGATTGTGGTTTTGCTAATGCCTTAGACGGCTATCTCACAAGACAACGCATATTAAGTATTAGTATAGAATTAATTTCCCGTCACTTGCACTCAACTATAACTAAACAATAGCCATTTTAAATTAGTAGAATTAACTGTAGAAGGTTTTGTGTGTTTTGCCAATTGTCATAGTTTTTATTGAATTAAATAGATCTTTTCTATTTATAAGGTATATATCTCATCACAAGCTGAGTCCATAGTTATGGACGTTTATCTAGTCAATAATGCAATTAACTAGGATTTTAAATTAATTCCTAAGTTTAAGTGCATTGCATTAGTTACTTACATGAGCCTGGTGGAAACATATTGGTTACTTTAATGCCATAGTAAACAAAAGTATTAATAAGAAAATAAAGCTGCCCCGACCACAATCACGATGAATTTAAATATACGTTTCAATTTGTTATTTAATATTTCATTTTAAAAGAAATTAACAATGTAAATATTTTATTGAGAAAATATATAATGTAATTTTAATTTTCGTTTTTATTTCGAATATTTTTTGTATAACGAAGGTTTGTATAACATGATATACCTACAAACATTTTGGAAGAGGCTACAATTATAATGTTCGAAAATAATGACAAAGCAGATTTTTAAAATTCAATAAGAAAAATTGTTCCAAAACTCTCACAAAGCATTTTAATACGCTTCTGGCCACATCTATTGGCCCACCTTAGAGTTTAGGTTTCGATGGCCCCTACCTAAATATGATTGCTAGGTTGAACAAAAACTATTGATGCAGTTTTGAACCTGATGGTGTGTTGCCTCCATGGGCATCTACGACAGCTCTCATACGATTAGGCATAGAGTTTCACCACCGCTCTATGAAATTTTGAGGGATCATCTCCCATTCCTCTTCTATGGCAGTTTTTAGCTCCTGCATCGTCTGGGCAACTGGCTGACGAGCCCTAACACGTCTTTTTAGCTCGACCCAAATATGCTCAATCGGGTTCATGTCTGGGCTTCTGGCTGGCCAGTCCATAACTGTAATGTTCACATCCCGAAGATATTCCCTGACGATGCCGGCCGTATGGGCTCTTGCATTATCATGCATAAAAAGGAAATTTGGTCCCACATAGTCGGCGTATGGCATCACGTGAGGTTCTAAGCACTCACGAATGTACCTTTCAGCATTTAATGTTGACAGCCGTGGTCCTGTAACAACCTCAAGTTGAGTTTTGCCGCTCGCGGATATACCGCTCCAAACAGTCCATGAGCCACCGCCATAAGCAACCCTCTCTTCAAAACAGCACCGTGTAAAATGCTCTCGCTTACGTCGGTAGACTTTCTTCCTTCCATCATTGCCATTTAACGCAATTTTAGACTCATCAGAAAAGAGTACACGGTTCCAATGCTGCTGAGTCCAATTTATACGAGTGCGCGCGAAATGAAGGCGCGCTGTTCGGTGGGCTCGCGTTAGCTGTGGGCCATTAGCTGGCTTGTGTGGTACCATATCGCGTTCTTTTTACCTTCTCCTAACAGTTCAAGCGCTCACAGATACTCCGTAGAAGTCGCGAAGTTGGTTTTGTATCTCAATGGAGGTAAGGTGATGACTTCTCAAGCTGGTCGTCACGATGAATCGATCCTGCCTTTCAGTTGTGACCCGAGATCGTGGCCTTCCTTGGCGACGAACAAAGCCGTCAGTCTCTAGGTAACTAAGATAGACATTTCGGACCGCAGATCGACTTAAATTAAGTTGAGCACTCACTTTTCTTTGGCTGTGTCCGGCCTGGATAAGTGCCACAGCTTGGGCGGCGACTTCAGGCGAATTATCCATAGATTATTGATAGAACCTCACCTTAATGTTAAGAATTAGTAATGTTTGTTGCAAAACCAAAGAGAAAAATCACACTTTCAAGAATTAAATCCAAGTAAACCAATAAAATCGAGTTTTATTAGTATTCGATTGTTTGATATCAACGAACAGGCTCCAAATTGTCTTTTGTTTCTTTAAATTCTATGTTTGAAATTCAAAAAAAGACTATTGAATTAAATTATGAATGTGCCAGGTTCAAAACTGCATAAAAACTTTTTGCTCGACCTAATATACATTTTTAGCTAGGACCAAACGAAACTGAAAATGCAAGGTGGGCCAATAGATATGTCCAGAAGTGTATAATCACTTACGCCACCAATAAACTTTAAGAAAGTCAATATTAAGTTTTTAGGATTCAGTATTTCACAAGATGTATTGTTTTATAATGGGTACTTAGTTTTGAGAAAGCCCATAGGATGAAAGTTCATAAGTTGATAATGAGTGCCCATGACCTGATTCACATCCTAGCAATAGTAATATTAATTTAAATTTTGCATACTATAGCTTTATAATCAAAATAACTCTATTCCGTTAACTTAGAATAATTGAATGAATTTTAAATCTATCTTAAAATGAAAAGAAATCAGATTCTGTAATTTATGTAAGTATATCAACATGTAATACTTAGACAATAATACATCTTACAAACTAAAGTGAGAGAATGTGATACAGGGTACTAAAAAGGGTTGTAAATTGTTCAAAATCTAAAACCAATGACTCTTGCTGGCTACCCAATAATGGATGATGGTATTATAAATACCAAAGTAAAACAACAGACTTGGAATTATAATTATTTAATAAATTATTCTCACTTCGATCAAGATATGCGTATGTAATAGCGTTGTAGTACATAAGCTACAAAAAGTGGAGTGAGGGGCGTGGCCACGCATACACTACAACATGCACGCATGGCGGGCCGTGCGCCGCTAACAACGTAAACACAATATTATGCAAATGTTCAGCGGTAAATTAAAACTACTGACAAACTCAAAGGAACAATCAAATCCCTAGGTTTCGTTACGCGAATTGTGACTAAATTGACTCAAATGTATACACTTCAGAATATCAGTATTAAATTTAATCGTAATTTATTTATTGATCGCCGCGACACATTTCTTATTCTTAATTAAAGGACCGCCAAGATTCAAGATTACTTTTATAATTATTTAAAAAATGCAGCGATTTTGTTATTAAGTAGGATTATTTTTATAATAAATCATACTTGGCGGGCAGTTAATTAAAAGTAAGAAAGGGTGATGCTTGAATTGCGTCTAGTATGTTATTTTGCTTGCTAACGACATCGTAATCTATTACTGTATGGATTTAACTTCGCAAGCACTTCAGGAACAGGTACATTTAAGTGTGATGTAGGTATAAGATAAGAATCAAATGATACTCTGTGTAGAAGAGGTAGCGCGACCCTTTCATTCTATTCAGATTTATTTGTCAAGTACTTCATACAACGTGCGTTCAGTCAGAGCTGACCAACAAAAAATAAAAATGTGCTTGAGTTACGTCGTTGTTATTCCATACATTTGTATTTTCTGTTGGCGTTAACGCTTGCGGAATAATGGCATTTGTCTAAAGCTGAAACATAATAGAGACGTAATTCTGCCACCTTTCCCACACAGTACATCTTTATTTTCCACATGATAATGGTTGAATACATCTGGCGTGCTCGGTTCAAGAACCACCCCTGTATTAACGTGTGTGTTGGCGTCCGAACATTACTTATCAAACTAGAATCGAATTTTGACCATTATTACAATTTAATAACTATTACTAACTAGATGGACCTGCCATAATTCGGTTTTCATTCACCTTAAAATTGCATCTAGGAATTTAAAAGCCAAAAATTTTCTCACTTTAAATTTTTTGACAGTTATCACAACTGGAGGCTGCGCGGGATCAGATTGATTTTAATAGGTAAACTAAGACTTGATTATTTTGTTTAAATATTTGTAAAGACATAGCTGTATTTATATATTGACATTAATACAATGAAAAATACGTTTAAATGTTATAAGAATTCCGCCTCCCACTTCCCAGTTGTAACAATTATCAAATGGATGACACCTGAAACGTCAACCAATACTTTGACAGTAAGCAATGATCTATCCACTGGTTAGACATCGGTCAGCGTCAAAGTTATAGTTAAAGTCAACTGTGCAAGACACACTAGGAATCACGAATTTATTATATTAATTAACAACCAAATATTTGGACAAAATTTACGTTATTTAACTCCAGCCATTTATTTATTTATTTAGATTTGTCAAGACTTAAATTTTACATAAAAACCTATATTGACTACTCACACTAGTGCTTTAGGTAAATGTTGACATGAAATGACAATTGCTGTTAAATTCACGCCGCACAATGGCATTAAAGTAATTATTACATATAACAAATGAGTTTAATGTCACCATACTTTGTATAATATTCGGGTTTTATTATTTATTTACATTAAGTAGTTAGGTACTTATCTATTTATCATTGCTATTTTTACTAAACACGAATTTTTTACTAATGTCTTTACAATTTCACTTTTGTCTAACTTCATTTTTAATCTTACGGTGAGCAAATAAACGAGGAGTTTATGTTGATTTAGATAACCTTTACTACATACACGAGAGACATGAGATTTACAACTGTCAAAACGATTTGACAGCCGATCCCCGACTCCTGACACCTTTAACAAAAAAGGTCAATGAACTTTTAAGAATTTGTGCTTGAAAAAAAAACTCTCAGAAACATTTGTGACTTACGTCTACTATGGCCTCACTTGTGTCGTGTATCATTTTACATAGTTTTATACAAATTTACAAATAATTTGTTTATATATTCGGCGTGTCGCAGACCAGCGACCACCTCTGGGCTCGCCTACAAAAACTCCCGACTCAGTTTCTATCTAACGACTAGATACCACACGCTATATCGTAACTATAATTATTCTACGCTATATACTTACGGCGGAATATAAAAAAAGAGATATACGTATACGAAAATAAGCTGTTGTTGTGCGCGGTAAAAAATATGACATCAGGTATTTTATATATGAATTACAAAGTTACATAGTTACGCCATTATGTATTCTGTTATTTATGAGTAGTAAATTGTTTTATTGAAATAAACTGCTTCCAAAATTCTTAAGCGTAGACATTAACAATATTTTGGTCAAGTCATTACAGTAAAGGAAAGCATTAAGTACATTGAGATCCTTAATTTTATCATTACACCCAGTGGGGCCCGACATTGACATTGACAAATTGATTTGACAGGAAAGCTTGCACTTTTACGACTCGTACGCAAAAACGGTACTCAATTAATAAAAAAAAAGTACTTCGTGTTTGCTGTTATACCAATACCAGTTCCAACTTGTCAAATTGATCTGTCATAACATAAGACCCCACGTTCCCCCCCACCCGCCCCTCCAACTAAACTAAGTTATGTAACATATCACATTGTACTTGACATGACGTCAAAAATGACATATTCCCACGCGACAATCACAACCCTGAGCCGTGGTCAGATTAAACGTATCCAAAAGTTTTAAATATTGCGGTTACAACGGACACCAAGACCGGGGCATCCCTGGACCCATACCCACTCCCTCGCCCCACTCCTTCCCCCTGAATTCTGAATTGCCAGTATAACCACAGGAATAATTTCATGTTAGTCGATACATACGCCATTCGTTCGAGCACCCAATTTGCGTACAAATCTGTATCTTTTAAATTGAATTTTTACGTACAAATATGTCAACGTTGACAGGTCCAAGGACGTTCCGATCTGGTTGAGATAATCAATTAAATAAACATGTAGGAAATATTCACCATTAATTTAAGAGTAGGTACAAATACAAAAACAAAATTGTAACATCATCGAAAAATGAGTATCATTTAAAATTTTGTCTCCCTCGCACACCAATAGAAAAAAATAATATATTTACAAAAATAAAAATATAGAGAATATAAAACTACAAACTAAGTATAATCGCACCACGTGCTTTAAACTTTACGAATACATACGGAATACTGACGGAATTGTGAGATTAAATGTCTTGCGGCATGTGTCCCTCCAGTGCAACTACATAATGTTGGCGACGAGTGAAAACTATGATCTTCATTTGTATTATTAATAAAACTGGTATCGCATCTAGGACTGTACTGCACTTATCAGATTTAGATTAAAGAAAGTAGACGCTTTTTGAAAACCAAAGAGAGAGCAAAGATTTGGCCCATACTAAATGTTTTATGGGACAATGTCCTACAAAATTTTGTTTTAGAAAAAAATGGTATCCACTCAGCGAAGACGATGAGTACCTCTTCGTTCCACGCCTTGAGTGAGATGTGAGGTAGCGGGAGGGATGTGACAACTATTCCGTTCCTTAAATTTAAAAAATCAGTCAATAACCAATGAATCTGATATGTCATGACTTCTGAACTCTTAAGTGGCGACAAAGACTTCAATATAATGTTTTAGGCTTCAAGCGAGATTACCATCTATTTCTGTTAGTTTTGGTCCCCCTCCCCCCTTTCTCGCACCTCCCTCTTCACCTCGGGCGTACCACATTAGCCGGTATAACTTAAAATTACAATTGCTTTCAAGGAGTTTATACAAGTTTCCAAAACGTATCACAAGCCACTTGAATTTCCGTTAGGAATGCCATTAAAAAAAAATTAACCTATCATAGAACCACATCAGGAGGCCGTTCAGATAACCTGGTGTTACTATCTCATAAATATTGCGATATCTCAAGTGATATTTTCAAATAAATAAATCCTGAATCTGTATTACTACATGCGTAGTTTATTCTTGTCATTTTGACTGGCAACACTGAAACGAGTAATCAGACACTTGAATACAATGGGTGTCTATCAAAGGAGAATGGGCAAATTTGGACCACCCTCCAATAGCAACAAAATTGCCTTCTCTCTTTCCTGTCTTTTTTTAATGTTTTAAAATATATATGTCATAACTCAGAATGGATAGTTGTAACAAAAAAGTTAAAATAAAAATGTTGTTTTAAATTAAACTACCTAACTAACCACATTTATCGCCATTGGAGGGTGGTCCCAGGTCTCACACATGTTTGCCCATTCTCCTTTTAATATTGCATTGTTATATTGAGACACCCTATATGATATATAATACACACTATAGTATATTATAACATTGCTTAGTATTTGCACCGATGAATGCAATCGCTTATGTACTGTACTGTTTTCACGACGGGTAAAATAAACAAAACCTTTGTTCTTGTACAAAAATATCAATTAAATTAACAAATTGTTTTAATTTTTTTTGTGTTATTATTTGTTCTGTCACTTTCCAACGTGACGTAATCCAATAAAACAAACGGATGTTTTTTTTTTCTTAAACTACATTTTTACATCCGTACGTCGCGCAAACTTTCAAATTCAATCCCGTATTTGAATTTATTTAATTCTCACTGTCATCCCAGAGGATCTTGACAAGCAATTGTGACAAAAAATTATTGATCTAGACTGTTAAATGTCTCACAGTGTGATGCTACATATCGAAGCAACTTTATAAAACGATGTGGATTTCAAATGAAATAGTACAGGCACAGAGCTGACACCTGTCACACATTGTCTAAGTCAGTTTACGCGTTCGTGCGTGTTGTGTAAGTATAAGCGGTTTACGTAGTGCTGTGCAGGCGGTGCTGCGTGGTGTTGGCGACGAGGCTGAGCGCGTGCCAGCGGCGCGGCGCCGTGTAGCGCGCCTCGTCGAACCCCGCCCGCAGCCCCACCACCACGCTCAGCGCCGACGCGTCCTGTCCGTGGCAGCCCGAGTACCGGTACTGGGGCTTCTTGTCGAACTTACACCCTACTGATTGCGCACCTGCGGCCAAAACAATCAAACATACAGTATTGTTTTAATAGCTATGACAGCTTCAAATAACAATATAATTTTATAATTACTAATTATCAAGTTAATTAAGCTGTAATTATTTAATTAAGTGCTAATTGAGTTGATAGTGAACAATAATTTGATAACTAGCCTAGCCCATAATCATTTGGTCTTCTATTACAAAACACCGCCTAATTTAACAACATAATACTAACCTATGGGCATGATGCAGTCGAGCGTGAGAGCACACTGTATCCACGTGCGCATGATGTCCGCTACACTCGGCCGCGCTGCCAACACCAGACCGGTGACGTCTAACATCTGCACGAACAGGAAGTCGTCCACGTTGGCGCGCAGGTAGTGGAACATGCGCGGATGCGTGAGTGACGTGACGGCCGCACGCCGCGCGCACGCCACCACGCCGGCCGAGCGCGCTCGCGTCCACACGTCAGCGAGCTCGCCCGCCGAGCCCGTCCACCGCTGCGACGGCTCGCTAAATATCACGCCGCCCACGCGACTCAGCGCGTGCTAGAAGAAAAAAATATACCATTTAATACTCTCAGCATAGAAAACTTTTTCTCTCTATCTCACAGGGTTTTTGTATTTGCAGCATAAAGTAGGTTTCACGTGTATTGCGTGATTGGAGGACGTACTAACACACCTCCACATTTCATAATCGTTTTCTATTTAATGTGGCAGAGACAGGTGCGTGTAAATTTTAATATAAAAACTTAAACATTACAAGCCTACGGTATATATTTTCCATTGGACAGGCTGTTTGCTTGTTCACCTGTAGCTAGAGAAAAGATGTACATTTTTACACGAACATTATATTGCAGTCTGATGTTATTTTAGTTATTTTTAAACCATATGTAGATGGATTGTTGCTAGAACCCCATACGATAACACCATAAGGTTTTTGTATGCAACTGCCTATCTTATCCATTATGGTTTGACCTTACGACCTATCATTCTCTCCTTGTCATTTTGAAGAAAAAAAATGATAAGTACGTTTATTTATAGCTACTACATTCAATACAGTGACTACATTCAATAGCTTGTAACTTTAAGAGGCTTCCTAGTTTTTTTTAAAATAACAACGTTATTATGCAAATACATAGTTCATAGGTGGCTTTAATATTATCGTTTTATTGATTATGTCCTCAAAATAAACAAAAAAAATGTATGTATTTCTATGTAATTGGCTGGCATCAAACACTGAAAAATGTGCTCATAACACAAATATTTCTCAGAGATGCAAAGCGGAGCGGGGTTACTTATCAATATGTGATGACGTCATTTTGTCTACAACACAAGAATACAAATTAAATGACCTCCCTTCTCTTAAGAACAATGATTAGAATCAAATTAAGACAAAAATAAAAAATCGTAAAGCCTTCATTTTACCCCGACTACAGCGAGGGTTATGATTTTAGCTCCGTATGTATGTGGCTGACGTTCCCACGTAACGCCCAAACTACTACTCCGATTTCAATCAATGAGGTAGATAGATAAGTCTTAATCGTCTGGTTGTCATTGGATACTATTTTTTAAACCAATATGGTGGCTAGGGGAGATGAAAATTAAAAAAAATAGACCCCATAGGGATTTGTATCAAATAAAAGGGCTTAACAAGACGATTTCTAAACTATAAAACACTCACATAGTCAAATCATAATTAAAGAACATATTTAATAATAATAAAAATAGCTTACTTTTTAAAAGTATGAAAAATCGCGCTACATTATAAGGTTAAGCCTTGTGTTCATACTTTCTACCAAGATTTGATACAAATTATTTAAAAACTAAAACCCCGACATCGCAAACAGCTCATAACCCTGCCTTCGTAAAAAAGTGCTTAATAAAATTAGTCTTAATGAGGCACAACTACTTAACTACGAAATGTCTATAGTTTCATGAATTTGGTGGTGTATTCAGTCGCAGTCGAAGGCCCTACGATCAAATAAAACTAAATCCCATCTATGAGCCACCAGTTTGTTGCCCATGTTTGTTCATGCCTTTGACTTCGATATATCATTATTAAATTCATGAAACCTAATTCATAATTAGGTAAGAATTGTCCTGTTACGACTGATTTTACAATGCACTTTTTTACGAAGGCGGGGTTCTAATAAAGATCTTTTATCATTTTAATTCAATGCACCCTAATGCTATTCTTGAAATTTCGCATGCTGTGATGCAAGTGAAGCATGTATAACTACCTATTTATAAAACTTAACACATCCTTCATGGTAAAATTTCGTGCAAATAAATATTCTTATTCAAAGTGTTCACATTTTTTTTTTTTGTATAAAAATTGCTGAGATTAAAAACACAATTCAGACAGCCTTGAAGATGATAGTAGAATCTTTCAACGTTAGAAATTTTATCTACATTTAAAATCACAGTATCGCAGCGTTTAAACACTTGAGATAGCGTCGAGTGTGCCATAGGAAATATTAACATTAATAGTCGAGTGTATTTAACTTGATAACGAGTTGATATACATACATCCTTACTCATATCATAAACGAGAAAGTTTGCAAGCATGTATGGATGTTCGTTACTCTTTCACGCAAAAACTACTGAATGGAATTTAATGAACCTTTACAATGATATAGCTTTACTATACTATAATTTATAAAGATATTCAAAGTAAAAAAAGTTTTTTTTATCAGAAGACTTAAAATAAGCACTAGCAAAACGTCATCATTTTTTCTACCCGGTTCGGAATGCTAATTCTACGAGGAGGAAACCTCCGTAGTTGCTTGTTTCCATATTCAAAATGCAATAATTTTGTAAAACATATTCTGTGAATCTAGTCTAACGATTATTAATCGTTCAAGTTATTAAAAATCCTATTAGAACCATTGTCGACATCTACGCGGGCGAAAGCTAGTTTAACAAGGTTTTTTTGCTATCTATGCGATTACATTTTAGTTAATGTTTTAATTATTTATGAATGCATCATTAATTTGCAATTTGCATGTTATCGCCTTTTTTTATTAACCTTTTTAAAAAATACATTAAATGTATAATTTATGAGTTTTTCGCAGTTAAAAATTAGATAAGATGTTATACTTGTATTTTTATTGCCGTTTCATTGTTCGTTTGTTTTGGTTGCCTAATGGCTGTAGTTATTTCTGATAAAGATACAATGACTACTTTTTAGGGTAACCATACCCAAAGGGTACGACCCAACGAGGTAAGAGTACGAGGGGAAAGGGTTTTGACGACCTCGGTGGCGCAGTGGTATAAACAGCCGACTGCTACGCAAAAGGTTCCGGGTTCGAATCCCGGCGGGGGCGGGACTTTGTGTTATTTGCAAGACGCATTGTCTCGCTTACCGGTCTTGGATGTAGTATTCTTATTTATTTAGTATATACCATATCGTTGCTTAGCACCTGCGATACAAGTTCTTACGATACTTACTGCAGAGCTGAGTCAATGTGTGTGTCGTGATGTGGTTTATTATTATTTTACCGTATACTATCTTCTGCTCTATAGATAGAAATGATTGTTTCATAAGACACCAAACGAAGGAGGTTATTTATTTATTTATTTAGGGTAAAACGTCACCTAGTTACTAAGCCTTCACTGTCCGTGTATTCGTCTGTTTCATTAGCGGGCTGTATCTCATGAACCATAATAGCTACTCTTGAAATTTTTACAGAATGTATGCCAATATAGCAAATACTTGGTACATGTTTTGCTTGTTCTTGTTTCTTTTACGAAATTATCTAGAAACTACATAATTTTTAACCTTGTAAGACGGAACGGAACCCTTCATGTGCGGGTCTGACTCGCGCCTGACCGATTTCATATTTATATTCCTGAACTCATGTAAAAACATTAATCATAAAAAATTAATAATGAAAACGAATTTAATCAATACAACAATCATAATTATTTAATTATTTTTTAATTTTTTTAATGAACATACGTTGTAATTGAATTGAAAAACACTACACAAGTATGTTATAACGATGGTTTTTTAATGTTCATATGGAGGCAATCTAAGTAATCACATCAACAGTAAATAGCTGAGTAACAATTACTTAGTTTGTAAGTAATAGAGTAAACAACATTAATTCCATTATTTTAATTAACTAAAATTACTGATGCAAATCTATAATAATATTTTATTATATAAAACACACAAATATGCCTGAATATTGTAACTTCATACATGGATATATAAGATATTGAAGATTCTACGCGAGCGCAGTTGCGCGCAAAAGATATACGTGACGAGCTCAAACACCTTTTTTTATGTAGGGAAATCCTCATGGATCTCCTCCAGCCCGGGGGAGACCGAAGGAGTATGTCGGACTCACGGATCTCTTGCCTACCGACTAAAACCCCACGTTCTACCAACACCGTTAGCTATCAGAGCTTACGGGATAGAGAGAAGCCAAAGGAACCCCCAGACACCGCACTAAACGAAATCAAATACAATAACTTAGCTCGAGTTAATAAAATTTCAACCCCAATTTAGCTGCTGAGGGGATGAAAACAAGACCTTTTAAAAATCATACATATACACATACCAACATACACACATACAGCACAACTTTAATTAAGGGGGGAGCCTGATTTAGAAGCTTCGAAAAATCGATTTTTTGAAGGATTTTTTTGGGAAGGAAAAAAATATACGATTGGAATGAAACTTTCAGGTTTTATTGTTGTATATTTCAACAGTCTTCTCAAATTTTTTCATGAAGATTTAAGCAATATTATGCCCGGGACAAGAATTTCGCCGAGGCGTCTCGCGAGCGCTTTTGTTGTGCGGCGGGAATGATGCAGGTCGCAATTTTCATCTGAAACAAAAAACCCAAAAATATTTTTATTCCTGAATAGTATAGCTTCTAGTTAAACCAAGAAAATTGATGAAAACGTTCAAATTTCAATAATTTTTAGTGAATTGAAAAAAAAGTTCATTAAAAAAAAAAAAAAAATTGACTTTAGATTGTTTAAAAAATATGTTAATCTTAACTTTTTCAAGGTTTTTTAGGTTCAACTAGAAGAGAATTTCATCCCGAATAAAATGCATTTTGTTTTATTTCGATAGGACGTTTAGTTTTTTCCCTATCTTTCCCGCCAATTAGGAAAAATCGTAAAAATGAAAACTCGAGAAAACGTGCGTCAAAGTTTTCGTATATGAAAAATCGTAATTTTCTTAAACTTACCGCGTTATTATGCTAATCAGCGATTCCTGGTCCATAAAGTAAACCTTCACACTCTTCAAAAACCTGGTTTGTGCCCTGTTGTTCGAGTCTGCGGGCTGTTCTGGCCTCTTTACTACACAATGAATCGCGCCTGTTTTGTCGGGTGACGCGCTCCTCGTCGGCTCTCTTGGCGAAATTGTTACATTGCTGTCCAATTTTTAAATCCATCAACTGCATGGTTTTCAATGCTGCACTGTAGCCTTCGTTGAACATTCCTCCAGCGATGTAAGCAGCAATTTCGATGATTTTAATGCCTGAGTGAAGGTGTTTAGGTGTCATGCACCACACAGTGGAATTGAACGACTCGTTCGCATTTTGTGTGTGTCCACCCAAACACCTCGTAAGCAGCTCGTCCTTGGATAAGTCCTCGTACACAGGACGAATGTGCTGCTCGACATGTTCGTCAATTAGACGTGGTGGATGTTTAAAAGCCGCCATTATGAAACTGATTGCCGTGGAATTTACGTTTCCGTGGCTTTCCACTGCGTTCACTTGAAGATTTGCTCACTTTTGGATAGCTCTGCATGATTTGAAGACGTTCACGTGCCGAAAGACAAATCGAAACTGAACCCAAATGCTAAATGTAGCTTTGCTCGAACCGACGCTGCCAGGTCACATATACCGTTATAATACATACTTTTATCCCTACATAGCTCTACAATGACCTTCTGCGAACAGTCAACAGTCCCTCGAAGGACCGTTATTCTGTTTGGATCATAACACGAACAATAGATCGAGGGGCGGAGCGCGCGCGCTCCGAGCGATCCGGCCGCTCGTATATACCTGCTCGACGCTTGCCGACTCTTTCTTCTATAACTCCGAAAATATTGCGAATTTCCGTCTGAAATTTTGAGGACACATTCTTAGATAGTTTAGGAAGACATTTATGCAAAAAAAAAAAAATCGATTTTTTGAAGCTTCTAAATCAGGCTCCCCCCTTAACTAATTACTGTGTACATTTATGAATAGGAAATTATTTAGATTGAATCAACAAGGGTAAGTTACTGAAATGATCGTTATATAATGGCTCTTTAATAAATAGTGCATAAAACAAGTAACCTTCTTTTGCCGAGAAATACGTTTTCATAAGCATTTCTATAGCAAGAATCAGAAGGACACAATGCTGTAAGAAATGCTGTATCATGTTAGATGCCAGCCTTTCCATTCAGTCAGCTCCATAATTTAAAACGCGACAGCACGTACGTTTGACGCCCAGTGTAAATATAATAACATTGCTATTCAAATGAAACGACTTCCTTCGCCAGTCAAAAAACGTAACCAGCTAGGGGCAAAGAGGGCAGACACCATAGCTAACGACTACTATATTGTATACTCTTTTCAAACCCCAATCTTTGTATCTTGCTCGGAATTAAAAAAAAACCAAACCGGTTTAAACATTCTCTAACCGAAAAATAACGAATTTGCATTAAATAAAAAAAAATTGATGCAAATTAATCATTGAAATGGAATTTAAAAGTGAATTGAGATTAACAAAAAACTACAAAAAAAATCACTTGACAATGTTTTTTCTTTAATTAAACCAGTTTTGAAAGTAAAATATTTATTTTCTATTTGCATTGTTGACCTACATTAAAGTAACGGGGGCGATATAATGGGGCCTTTCCCACCTTGGGTGCATTCCCTAATTACGCCGGTGCAAGTAATTATAATCGCAGGTAGTTCACACAAGGCCGTCTAGAATACTCGCAGACAGTAAGACAATGTAACATCATTAGTAATTATTTTCGTTACACTTTTTATGATGTGACCTCGCAGGACGCCGCATCGGCGAATCATTTTTGTGATTTAGTTTGAAGCATGCCTAATGATCGGAAAGTTGTTAAGCGAATGTCACTTTTACCACGATGACGATAAGAGTCGTGACGTAACAAATGAATGGTTTTGATCGAATCCGATGTCAGGGTCGAAGTAGGCATTAAAACAAAATCCAAGGGTTCTACACGTATTTTAATTTGTTTAAACTCTTTGAATATTTACCTGGATTACTTAATCACTTTGATATTCAGTTATTTGAAGATTTAACAAGAAAGTATATTCTAAAACCTAAGTTTTAAATAATTAACTTTATAAGATAATTTTCGAATGGAATAAAGATATTCCTGTATATAGGGATAATAGTTTCTGAATAAAACAACTAGTATTTATTGAATAATCAAGGTAGAGGTTCAAAACTTAGGAAGGGATATAATTGTTTTTTTTTTTTTGATAAAGCTCAAACTTTAATAATGGTCATCCTTTTAATACTAAAAATCTAAAAGCTTAGATGAATATACATACATATATCGTGTCACTTAAACCGACAAAACAGTTTCTTAACAAACACATAATATATATTTAACCTCCTTTGTTTGGTGTCTTATGAAACAATCATTTCTATCTATAGAGCAGAAGATAGTATACGGTAAAATAATAATAAACCACATCACGACACACACATTGACTCAGACCTGCAGTGAGTATCGTAAGAACTTGTGTCTCAGGTGCTAAGCAACGATATGGTATAAACTACGTAGATAAGCATACTACATCCAAGACCGGTAAGCGAAACAATACGTCTTGCAAATAACACAAAGTTCCGCCCCCGCCGGGATTCGAACCCACTAGCGTAGCAGTCGACTGTTAACACCACTGCGCCATTTTAAAGGAAACATTCTTAAAGAGTTTCCAAGTAAACATGTAGCTAATAACATACAAATTGTAACAAAAACAAAATATAACTTAAATGATATTAAAGTACTTAAAACAGTGAATCATTATATATTGATTAGTAAATGAAGAATCGACATTGATGACACACCCTGACCTGATAGTATGGGAACATTTATCTACTGAAGGAATAATTGATTCTATAAACACCCTAAACTTTGTTGTAACTACTGCACGAGCGTAGCCAAGTTTTAGTATCGGGGACATTATTATTATTATTACTAAAAGTACATAAAGTAACACTTATATAAGAGAAAATTATAAAAGACAAAATAAGCACAGTGAATTTTTCGGTCCGTATACGAACCCCAAAGTTGTTAATATTGCAACTAGTAAATAGTGATGAATGAATCCAAATAAAATGAGTTGTAATATAAAAAGAATGTATACAATCAGTTTGTATTGTATTTCTCATGCAGTTAATACTAGCCGATGATTTCACTCATTTTTCAGTAATTACTTATTTTTATACATCACAGGCAAACAAGCAATGGTTCACCTGATGGAAAACGATACCACCACCTATTGACACGACGGTGCCCCTTATTTCAAAGGACACCAAGGGCACCATCTATGTGTTTCCCATGTAGAGGTTAAGATGTTATAACTCTTGTGCCATTATTTACACTGGCTCTCTGATACTTAGAACCCAAAAACAGCAAACCGCTTCATGGTATGGCTACTTCATTATTTTTTAATGAATAAGTAAGGTACACCATTGGATGGTGACGCAAGTACACAGACAACCAACATTAGGATCTTTCTGTTTAATTGCAAACATTTGACTGGATTTAATTAAAGTTAATCCTAAATAAATTAATTATGGAGAATCTAGTTTACATATAAGAAAAAAACTATATAATCTCACCTGTATAATTAGAGGTCTGAACGCATGTATGCTCTCATCACTGACATGTGACGGAAACTGATCCAGGTCAAAATCTATTACGGCACATTTTGAAGAGTTGCAGAAGTTGGACACCTGAAAGAAAACATAATCATTCAGAATTGATTTACAAATAATATTTAAAAATTTTAAAGCTTCTTTGTAGACAGTCTGTATTATGCAGTAAATTTTCTTTTCAATGTTGGAATTACTTTCAGCAGGATTTGAAGCCCCTGATAATAATCTATCATTGCTTTATAGCCCCTAAAATGAAAAGACCAATTTTGATAAGACTGCTTCATTTCAAAAACTGACATGTTTTAATGTTTAAAGTGGGCAAATAAAAAAATTATTTTTTTATTTTTAAAGTTTACACCAGTGTTGTTATCATTATTAACTTTGAAATCCAAAATGATCAATAAAACAGAAACACTACCGCTGCAAGTGAGTAAGGCTTGAGTCCAAGATTGTAGAGCAGCACCGTGTATGGTAGCCGTGATGCCTCCTGGACGAAGTTAATGGCAAGCTCATGTGAGTCCCCAAGGCCGTATGTGACGATGACAGGCTGTGTGGTATTGTGCCATAACTCGGCACGACCATCCAGCCCCAGCACTGCATAGTACTTCTCCTCTTCCACCAGGTTGTTCTCCTCAACATCCCGCAGTTTCTCCTGGGGAGAGACAGAAACCTGCTCTCTTGTTACTAAGTACAAATCGTACTTATATGCTCAACATTTAATTTTTATATTTGACAGTTGATAACTGAAATTAGCAGTACAATAGTGGTGTTTCAGTCACTGGTTTTAGAATGCCTACTATAAATGCTTTTCATGACACATGTGAATTACTTGAATAATATTTAAAAGATAATATGCAAGAAGGAAGTAGCAACCCAACCCAACTGGTCGAGGATTCAACTCTCAGGTAGCCGTAAGTTGTAGCTGCCATGTTCCTCATTATGCCCTGAAAGTAACTGGGACTGGGACTCAAAATAAACATACAAAATTCGGTGTATAACACCTCTGCAACCCTTCTCGAGGGATTACGGCGTGAGTTTATGATAAGTATTTATTTTAAACTATTTATTATTTATATTGTTGGTCGTAATACCTGGAAGTCCTTTATATGCTGGTGTGTCTGCGTAACGATGTTCTGGATTGACTGCGGCTGCTGCGAGTGAAACACAATCAGAAACAAACTCGTAACGAACACCGAAGTCGTAAACACCAGAAAACTCTTAGTTTTCATATTGAGCACGCATTATCACACTCTCCGGCAAACTATCATTGTTATAACCGGTCCTATTTATTTAGTTTTTTATATTAACACTCCACATTCGCACTTTACATATTTTATATTTAACAAAAATAAAAGAAATCAATATTGTGGGCAGAGCTCAGGAGCACGAAAGTAAAATGTGCTGAATTAATCAAATCTATACATGAAATTGCATGGTTTAAAAAAACCATTAACTGATAATTATAGGTTTTTACTACAGTTATACCAATGGTTAAAAAATTAAATTACAAAATATTTTACTCCCGTCCGTTTTCGCTCTCCTGCCGCCATTTGACGTCTATAGTGTTGTCTACAAATTGATTGAAGGTCTCGCTGCAAACGATGCCTTTTTGCGTTTTGCTGGCTTCATGTCATCAATCAGTTCAAAAGAAGATTTACAATTGCGTTTTGTTTCATTTGAACACAATCTATCTCCTCTCCCTTAGTCCGAAAGTTTTCTCTTTCACACCAATTTCATGTCGTCATCATTGTGAAGTTGGGTTATTTTTGTACATTCCCTATTTAATTCATTGTTTACCGATTTAATTCATATTACAGAAAGTAAATAAAAAGATGTCTAATGTTTCAAAGAGAAAAAAGGAGGCTTCTAGAACAAGGATGAAGGTAAGTAAAGGAGGTCACGTCGTGGCTGGTACACACCGATAGTTTTTGTAAACGTTGTTTTTTATATTTTGAAGACGTCTTCTGATTTGGTATTATAACATGATATATTCGTACGACTCATCATGCAAAACATTTTCCTTAAAACCGAAGTCTGAGAATGAACACTTTTAAAAACAAAAGCAGCTGGTGGAATGACAATTCTAAATAAAAAAATCCTTTGCAGAGTATGGGTGATCACAAAGAGTTCTTGAAACGTATCACCAAAACCCTCTACTATGGACAACTCCCGACACTGCCCTGCCTAAGCCTCCCTGTCACTGGTAAGGTCTTTTGCATGATTACAACCATAGTATGATGACCATGAGTACTGCCAGAATTGCATTCGGGATGTATTTACCTGAGTGGGATTATGTATCGTCTTTATCTAAATCTTTCTGTGTGTTAACTATTATGATTCTGAACCTTTGCACCCTGAGTTTATATGGATTATATGATTGATTGGCACTAAACTCCAATCGCTCAAAACAGAGAAAGATAGATTGATCATATTATATATGTAGCAACTCAAAAACTACAATTCTTTTTCCCTCAGCTCCAACTGATTGTGCAATCTCTAGATTATATTTGATTACATGAATGAAAAAAATACAGATACACATAACATAAACTCACATGTAATAAATTGTTTGAGAGGCGTAGGCAGAGGTGTTACATACCGCATTTCGCATGTTTATGTTGAGACCCAGTGTGAAAGGTTGTGAATATGTTGCCAATATCCGGGCACAATGAGGAACAAGGCAGCTACAATGTACAGCAACCTAAGACCCTCCACCTGTCGTGTCGGGTTGCTTGGTTTCTCTATATATATATTTTTTTCTACTTTACATTTAGTTCATCTTATTTTATCTCTTTCATAGTGTCACTTTTGTGTTTTTTAAATAACAAAGAGTAAAATTATCTTTATAAAATTCAAATGGCATTACAGAATTGATCATAACAACATATTGCATGTGTGTGTGTGTGACTAATGTAATTATTTATAAAATTACAATTGCATTATTTAAAGCAAGATATTTACAGTGACTTGTGTTATCAATATTAATGTTCATGATAATGACACAGTAACCCATATGAAATTAAATTGAAGTAAACAAATTTATTTACTTCGCATCACCATACCTTAGTTGGTAATGACCCAACCTATGTTGTACATAGTTGTCTAATCTGTGAGAATTTTCTAGTTACTATTAGTTTATAAAGTATGTATTGGTTTGGATTCAAAATTATTGTTTTCAGAGCCAATTGTCTATTTAAGTAGTTGTTTCTCATTTATTAACTAATATTTAAATTCATCTTGAGTATAATATTGTAAATACCAACTTAGCTTAATCAATTGTATAGGAAGTCAAAGCCTTATTTTGATGTCACAGGACTCTGAGCCAAAGCATTAATCGATTTCGAAAAAAAAAACATTAAAACTTGTTTGTCAGAGATATCATGCGAGGCGTGGTCGCTGTGCCAGCGCGGACGCTCGCTGCGGCGGCTGCGAGCGGACGGCGCGGCGCGCTTGGCTCGCCAGGCTTGCGTGTCTCCGTGCGCGCTCGTGCTGGCGCTGCTGTACCTCGAGCGCCTGCACGCCTGCAACCCCGACTACCTCGCCGACGTGCCGCCTGCTGACCTCTTCCTAGTGTCCCTGGTCAGTACCATACTTTATAACCAATCATTATATATTTTTTACGTTTTTTAAATAGTTTTTAGGTTCAGTCAAACTATGATACTCATTACTAACAAAGCGTCAGTGATATTTTTTATGTTATTCTATGGCTCTACCTTTAACAATGTTTCTGCATCAGATATAGAGGTTTTGTTTTTGTTTTCAGATGGTAGGCAACAAGTTCTTACAAGATGACGGCGAAGACGACGAAGTGTTTATCTCAGAGTGGGCGGAGTCTGGCGGCATGGAGCTTGACTACCTCAAGAAATTAGAACTGGAATTTCTCAATGCTATTGTAAGTGTCTCCCAACTATTTGAAAATACAATCTCGTTTTTCTTTGAGTCCCAGTCATAGATAATACCCACATCCACATTTGTATTGCTGATCTTATAATAAATATCTAGACATAAGTGTGAGGGTCTTCAAGCAAAATACTTGTATTGTACATTATCCTTACTGAAAGTATTTTATTTACAGGAATGGAATGTTTTCGTCAGTGAAAAGTCATTCGAAGCGGGACTGTCTCGACTGGAACGAAGGGTGGCATTGAAGCAAGGGTTATTGCGAGGTTTCTTTACGTACACGGACCTGGTGGCTTGCGAAAGTGATGCGGGGCCGGCGCTAGAGGCCGCGTGGACTGCGGGGGCTGCGCTGCTGGCTTCATACCTCGCGGGTGTGGCGGCTTTGCTCACTTCCGCACTTGTCGTGGCTCAGCTGTCTGCATTGCTACGACTGGCACCTTCAGCACTCGACTCACGCGCTTCCCCTACTGCTCCCTCAACCCCCGCTTTCAATGAATTCGTCAGCAATACAACCGTCGACGTCGAGCCCGACCAACAGATCCTCGACCGACTACTGGAACCGACCTGCTGCTCCAAGTGGCAGAGACACCGCGATGATACAGAACTGGTAAACAAAAGCTGGTACGACGCGCTAGTGGGAAGTGACTGGAAATTAGAGCCCTGGTGGAGTACTTCCGTCATAGACTGGCTGTACCGGAGCGCGCCAGCAGATCCTATGCAGAGATGGCTCGAGAAAATCGATGGGTACGCCGATTTCTGGTCGAAAGAACTGTACTTGCCACCAAAACCGATTGGTAACTGCTACGATTATATCAAGAAGGGCGAGCCTCAGCACTGTGTGAAGCAATGGCTGAACCTGAGCAAGCTGACAGCATTGGTTGTCACTGTCTCTGATCGATAGTACACTGCATATGATGTACATAACCTGAGTGTAACTATTTATTGTTATTTATTTAATACCCATTAGAGAATAGTGCAGCATTTCCAACTAGCATCATGAATGCTCACGTCCAATCGTCCGTTAATAGGTATATAGGCGTGCATTTTTCTATTGTTAACACGTCACTTGTTGACTATCAACTGTACTGTATGTATATTTTTATATGATCTTGGTGTAACTAATAAAACTATATTCTTGAGCAATAACACATGAACTGTTTTATTTACCAACAAAAACTATTGAGTATTTTTAATAAAATTTATTAAAAAATTATAAAATAGGGTATACCATGGACCAATAAATAAAAATTATAGGTACTTGGTCAGTGGTTATACTCTTCATTGCATTTTACAAATTGTACATGATAATAAATTTACATAAATATAATTTATATAAAATAATAAGCTGTGTGTGGATTTAATATTGTGACAATTTTATGTTCAACCAAAAGGGAACAAGCATAACAAATATGTTCTATTTGTTTAAAATTTTAATCTTGGACTGAACCCACCAATGATTTATATAGCACCAATATAATCAATCATCCACAGTTGAAGTCACAACACTAGTACAACATTATTTTTATTTGTAGATTATACAACGAAATGCAAAGGGAATGTTTGTATTGATAACTTTTTCGGCAGTGTCGTTATTGTTCATTTTGTCTTACATTTAATATTACCTACTTACGACTAAATAATTGATTTTTTTTGGAAGTCATTTATATCACGAATTATTATTTTTAATAACCATAAACAACTAGCTAGTTCACTTGTAATTAATAGTTCAAGTAACTTTTTGTCTATGAATGCTGCATAGGCAATGGATTTACGTATATTTACTTATTAATGAGGTAAAATTATTTACACTTAGGTAACCTTATTCTGGCAGCAAAGATACATTATGGGCTAAGTTACTTGAGAATGGCTCACCAATGTCTGAAATACAGTCTTTCACACTGTGTTGATTGGCCCACAGTTGCACATTAAGACATATAATTATCTACAAGATGTTAGCAGTCAAGTACGAGAAATAAATTGGCACTGTGGCCTACCACAACGAAATGTTTCTTCCGCAGGGTTTCTATTTACCACATCAATCTTGTCATCCCAATTTCACTAGCTGACCATGCTTATCAATGTTATCACTGACTAATGTCACTTTCAAACCGGCGGCTAGTCTTCGAAGAGGCCAGGGTGGAGGTAGAGCTTCTTGTTGAAGCCCCACTTGTCTACGGAGGAGGTCTGTATCTTGTACTCTTGGCGGAGATGTTCGTCGACTAGAGTGAAGAGAGTAAGCACGTGGCAGTCATGTGCACGCGCCGCAAACACCTTGCACAGCGCCTGGATGTACCACGAGCCCGCGCTCGGGTCACGCCGGGATACGAACCCTGAAACCACATGGAGGTGTTAGCAAACCATTAAAACCACTTCACGACACACACATTGACTCAGCCCTTCACTAAGATATATGTATCGCTAGCGCTAGGCAACGATATAGTATAAACTACATAGCTCAGAATATAACATCCAAGACCGATAATCAAAACAATGACTCTTGCAAATAACACAAAGTTTCTGTACCGCCGTGATTCGAATCCAGAAACTAGCGTAGTGTCAGCTGTGCCACAGAATATTAGAATATGGCTCAATACACTGGTCTCAGATTTTATTTGTAGGTTTATTATGGTCAATTTATAAACAATATGACAATTAGTGTAAATTGTTAATGAAAATATAAAATGTACTTTGATTAAAACATGATTTTGTAAGCAGCTTTTATATTCTGTTGTTTCTATTGTAATACTCTGTATGATTTCATTTTATTTGCAATCTAGACTAACCAGGTAGAGTGGAATGTACGATGAGTATGTCAGAGTTAGTCCTGTCCTCGTGGTGGTCGGCATGCGGGGGAGGCGGCGGGGGGCGCCGCGGGGGGGCGGGGGGCGTCGCCGCGCCTCCCTCCCACGTGCGACCGTCCAACATCGCCTCACCAGGCGCCACCGTCGTGAAGTCCGTATTGTAACCGCTACCAACAATAAAGGAATTGATTTATTTAAATATTTAGTCTTAATCATTGACAAAGATCTATGTATATTTAATATGTTTTGGAAAATGTGTATGTAATGATGTTTGATTGGTAGTCATATCATAACAGCAAACTAGATATTGATTTAATTTGGTAAGAAAATCATTGTATGTTTAGAATTACTGACTGCATTCACCTTAATAGGATACAATTTTTTATTAATATTTGTATCTCACTCTGACATAACCTGCATATAGGTGAAGCTAAAAAAAGTGTTAAAAAGCAAAAAGTTTACCGGCAGACTTGGAATATGAAGACCTTAGGTATCCCTCGGAGTCCAGGGAAGTTTTTATTATTGAAGTACTCGACGAGCTCGTATATGGAGAGGATAGATCCGTCGCTGATCCTGACGTCCACGTCTCCGGTCCCCTCGCGAGGGTACCCGTGGCTGGACATCACCAGGAACACGCTCTCCATACCAACCAGCACTGACTTCAACGAGCGAAGAGTCTCCTCAGTTTCCTGGAGGAATAAGAAGTAATACTGAAATTTAGTCCCATCAGAGAGCAGCAATACCATAAATTCTAATTGTTACAATAAAATAACAGCATAATATTTGATCAAATATGCATAACTTCTCTAATTTAACCTATAACTGGACTCTACTTCTTTTTAAACAACCAATTATATATTTTTCTAATTTTTAATTTTGCTATCTAAAACCTTACCACTTTAGTGAGATTCCTGTACGTGAGTACTTTGAAGCCAAACTCCGAGAAGAGATGCTTGAGCCTCCTGCAGTCGTTGTCGACACCCTGCCTGTACTCCTCGATGTCCGCCTTGAACTTGATGTACGAGAACACCACCAACACCCCGCGGCAGCGGCTGCGCGTGCGATACAACTTTATATCTGGAAATCAGGCTACATACTAATAAATCCATATTTTACATTGTCATGAGCAAACAAGTGGATGGTTTACTGGATGGAAAGTGACACCACATCGAATCGTTAGTTGTTAGTGTTTACATAGACTGGATTTTTATTATCAATATTTCTGTAGTTGAAAATCTTTCAATCGCTTTCTGTATATATTATGCAATTACATAATTTGCAGATAAATCAATTATTTATTTCATAATTATAAACTTAAATCACCTTAATTTGTAGTAAAAATTAAATCATTCTCAGTTTTACTTTATACATTTTTAATAACTTACCACTGCCAGGCTCCTCCGTAAAAAACTTAGTTGATTTCTTGACTTCGAATTGGAAGTCATCTGCAGCAGGCTCCGGTACTGGTGCAGGTGGCGGCACTGGTGCTGATGTTTGAGGGACTGGTTGAGGAGGTGCTGGGAAAAACAATAAACTTTCCTTATCTCATTAATCACTTTGTTGCACATTTAGCTATATAGTTATTTATTTGCAAGACGCATCCTTTCGCTTACCGGTCTCGTATTTATTATTCTTATCTATGTAGTATATACCACATCGTTGCTTAGTTCCTGACACAAGTTCTTATGATACTTACTGCAGATATGAGTCAATATGTGTATTGTGATGTGGTTTACTAACCGAAACTATTATTATTGTTAATATGGCAGTTGGGATACATTGATGGTATAGTTATGGTGCGATAACCAACGACAACGCTATATAAAAAACAGTCATAGTAAATTTTTATTTAATCATCAAGAAATAAAGCTTTTTCAATGTTTTAACCAACTAACTTTTTGTTCAGGTCTCTACAAAACGTCAAGTTTATATGATACAAATAAGTAGGTATAGTCGAGGTCTGCCACGGAGTATCATTTGCCATCGAAATTCCTCTGTACGCGACAATACTACGTTTTAGGGGTTGGATTGCAAGTGTCATCCTAATTGGCCGTAGTAAATATCTATTACCAATGACTGTAAAGGAAGCAAATCATTCATTGAAATCATGATATTGTTCTAAAAGTATGATAATCTCATCCATTCACAAATCTAGTATGAAAGCCCCCAGCCGCAAAACCTGCAAGCAAAACTCGACCTTAAGGTGGTAGCGTGTGCATCCGTGATTGTACATATGTCAAAATAATTTTCATAAAAATCATGGATTTTCTTTATTAGATTGAACACTAACACTTCAAGCTATGTAATAAATAAAATATATACTTGTATATGTAGAAAATCTAATATAGTTTAACTATGATTTTTGTACTACTTTTGGTTGCATGAGTCACATTTTGTTTTGACCACAATGGTAAATGATAATGAGTCATTCAAGGACATTATCCCAAACCTCAGTTTGTCCAAACGTAACCACAATGTTTATTTGTTATTCTGTATTTCCTTCTTATATTTGCAGTTGTTTATCTATTGTATCTCATACATAATGAATAAAATATATGTACTTTTATTCTTACATAGAAAATACTTATCTGAAAAAGCACTAAACAACTTAAAAGCTATGTGTAAAATATCAGTGTTATTGTTTTAAATTAATTAAAATCAAATACTTAGGTACTTTTAGTCTCAGCAACAGGTTTCTTTCTAGTTCCACTGACACTGAGGTAATTGTTTTCATCAGATCGTTTTTCTGTGAATAAAGTAAAATAAATTATTTCCAAGGGTGATATTGCAGCACAACAGAACTTTAAAAAAAATTCATATCAAGTTTAATGTAAAATATTGTGATAAACAATCGTGTGTCTATGGACAGATTGTAAAATAGATAATTTTACAATGATCTGTATTTCATGTAACCAATGCAAAGATTTAAAAGACTATTAAATAGAAAAAGTAGTTACTTTGCATGGGATGCAGGGTGCTGTCAGGATCTAGGTCCCTCACGATGTCCCAGTGCCCCAGCTCCGTCAGACACTCCACCAGGTGGCCAAACGCGTGGGGACCTCGTCTTGCAATATCAATGTATAGTTGACGCTTTCTCTCTCTTGGATCTCTATTCAAATCCTAGAAAATAATATAATTATGACAATAAGGTAAATACTAACAACAAAAGTTAGTATTTGGTGTTTGCTGATTACCCTGTAAGGCTCTATCATCCGCTCTGAGAAGACTTGCTTCTCATACAGAGCTGTGACCATTGAATCTATGTCAGTTCGTTCAACTAAAGAAACAAAGTTCTTTTGTATCGCCATTCTATGTATATCCTCCATTGTTGTGCCCAAAACTTTCACTTTTATTGATTCTACGAAATATACTTATTATTTCAATAAACTTAAAAAATACATGAGAAATATTTTTAAAAACAATAAACACGAGCAGTACGAACGGCAGTCATTGCACTGACTCAAACAAAACGCAGATTTGACATTATTTTTTCTCAGCGAAGGCATTGCAACTCTTGATCATGGGTAAAACTAGAAAATACAAATTAAACAAAGAAATCACAGTGAATTTTAATGGTTACATTAGTTTCAAATTTGAAACGCATTTGAATTAAAGAAATCTTGAAAAGATAAAAAAAATTGGAACGTACAATCTCAATTTTACATCACTAAACTGTCAAATTGTCAATCAGTCAACAATACCATTCGGCAAAGAGGACTGAGGAGGGAGTAAAGTAAAATGTTGAAGTGTTCCCAGCCGTATGATAATTATCGCACATATACGATAATTTCAGCCTTATGGCTTCTGTCCGGATGGAAATTTTAACACGATTTATTTCTTTCAGGCCAGTGAAATTATGTTTTTAAAGCGACTACATTGATGTAACTTAATTAATTTGCAACTTCTAAAATTAATTATTACATGGCATATATTACATGGAACAACTTTTTAAAAACGGGGAACAAGAAATAAATAAGGCAGACTATTTTTAAAGCCGGAATATTACGGTAAAAATGTAAGGCACACAGAGAACATAAAATAAGTTTAAATAAAATGTTGTAAATACTTTCGTTATTTGGTTCAAAGTAATTTTCCTAAATGTACGATAGTTCAAGTTCCATTTTAGTCATTGCATTATACGATCAATATAAGCTAGCGACCGGTATGGTAGCTGGCTCGTTTTAGTCTAGTAACACTGTCTAACAGTTGACCAGAAAGAGGAGGTAACGAGCGAACAGTGTAGACTCGCATTTATAGTTAATAGTTCGAAGGAAACTACAATGATTCGTTTTTTATTTTTTTTCACCTTATGTGCCTTCACCTTAGCTTACGAGCAATCTGACATCGTTTCTGCGAGGATTGAGGTTGGTAAACTGTTTATTTACTTGATTTTTTGATCAGCTGGAATTAAATTATTGATAAAACATTAAATTACACTCATTTGTTTACAACAGACATGTAGGGGGTGTTCGTTGAACCGTTTGCCGGAGGTGAAGCAGTTCGTGATGAGTGATGCACCACGGTATGAAAATGTAGAGGTTAAGTTTATAACCGGTGCTCCTCCAGAGTTGATTCTCCTCGGCAAGGACGACTGGCAACTGGAGCGGCTGCCGCTCTCACAGCTCAACAGGAAAGAGTGCAACGAGTTGATGGAAGAAAAAGGATTCAAAAAGATCTCCAAGAGTGAATTCTGAGGTGATTAAGAACACTATTGTTCAAGTATCTAATAACATTCCATTGTTCAGTGTACCTGATAGCTATCAGTTATTTGATATGTAAGAAATGTACATAGGTACAAATAGTACTTAATCATTGTCATCCATAATATGCCAGTATGGTGTAAATATTTTCAATACAATTTTTTATCAGTAATTGCACCAGTTTTGTACAATAAAGACAACATTTATATTAATTGGTTGTTTGTTATTCTAATAAATTAAGATACCCATTGCAATTATGACTGGTGAGATTGATAATTAGATAAGATCGTTGTTGACTTTGTCAGATAAAGTTGATATCTGATAAGTTCCACTTTTAACCAGTAATACCTATCTAGCAAAATAAAAAGAAATAATATATCTTAAATAAGAGGATGTTGTAGCTCAGTTTGTTATGTGCTTTGGTTTACCAGCCGACCTGAACCAATAGGTCATGGGTTCGAGTCTCAGGTTGCTGTATGTTGTAGTTGCATATTTCTCATTGAGCCCAGAAAGTGGCAACAGATTCGCAACCTGTCATACCTGGGATTCAACATAAATATACAAAATGCAGTGTTTAACACCTCTGCCTATCCCTCTTGAAGGATTTATTACAGTGTGAGTTAATGTTATGTATCTACAATAAATTGGCACTTAAAAATTAAATTGACTTCAATTAGGCAATAAAAAGTTTAGACTCGCAAGTAGCTAGGAGCTATAATTTAAAAGCATTGTCTTGCTCTTTTTCAATGTCATCAATAAGTGGGTTAGTTAAACATGAGTGTGTGTCAGACTAGCAATTCATTATCTATTATTTTTGCATGCTTTATCATTAATGAGTTTGGAACTAATCAACAATTTCAATTTTTGTACAATACAAATCTGGATAAGCATATAGTTTCCAAAAACTCCATGCAAAAATAATGTTTTGACTAAAGTTGTGTTACTTATAGGTTATACACATTGTTTCAGTGTGTTTAACCTCAAGTTTGCTTATAATGAGGTTATTCAAACTAGAATGATGTACATTCAATTCAATTCTTTTTACAAGGTTACAGATATAACATCCAAGATTAATTTACCTACCAGCAATTGAATTCAATATAGCTGAAAATATTACACATGCTTGTCGAATTATATAATATTGGATTATTGTAAAATAGCAAAATGTCAAATTTAATAAATAATAATATCAATTAATTACACCGATGAATTAATATTAAAAAGAATAAATTTTTAGTTTTAACTTAAAAATAAAACATGCAATAATACAATAGTACATGTCAAATAACGACCATAGCCAAACCTTAGCGAGATGGAATATCTACTCCTTTCAATTCAACATTTTTAGAATTGGTTCAATACTATTATATTAGTGGGTAGGTAATAGGTAAATAAAACTGTATGTGTATAGTAATAGGGTATATATTGCGTTGCTCAGGTGATGAGCGTAATATCTAGTTCTTCGTCCCTGCAGTCGGTGGCGTGTGTCCGACGCAGCACGCGCGCCACGACGTCGCCGAGCGCCTCGCGGCCGCCTTCCTCTAGCAGCGATAGACATTGCTGTAAAGAAAAAATAAATAAACGTAACCTATTTAAAGATTTACTTACAGAAACGATCCGGGAGATTTTTGAGTAACTAAATTAACCACGTTTAGTACCTTTCTATTATTAAATACGTTTTATAAACCACAAGTTGATCAATGACAAAACAGCTTAGCTCATTCATAGTCCCTCTTACAAAGTAACACCTTCTTTAGGGAGTTATAAAGCAATGTTTTGGCATCAGAGAGAGCAACTTTAGCGTAAATTGTAACTCAATTTGCATCTTGGCAGTTTGTTGTTTTATGTATCGTTATCGTTAAAGCTATTGGAGATTATGTCCTAGTACCTACATAGATATGATGACAACTTTGCTTACACGCACACACTCTCGCACACACACACACACATACATGCACACATACACTCACACACTCATGCACACACATACATGCACTGCGCACACACACGCTCACACACTAGCATTCAAGTTTACACATATACGCACTCTACCCATACATACTCACATTCACCCAATACAACTCTTTTAATTTCCTATTAAAACACATTAAGTTTTACTTTTGTTTTTGCCTTTATCAATCTTATTTCTATATTTTGTTTTTGTTTCTCTTTGTAATTTCTGATTCTCTCTTGACTGGATTTCTTTGTATTTGATATGTATTTCATACTTACACCCTGGGTACTATTATTTATATATTGCCTTAACTGGAAGAGCGGTGCCTCCTAACACAGGCTTTTTTATGCTTAAAAGGAGGCTCCGGCCACTGTCATTTTTTGTAATGTGCCTTTTAATGAAATAAATATTATTATTATTATTATGTTATGTGCTATTAATCCCTCCGCTTCGAGGCTAGTGGGCCTTTTGCTTCGACCTTTGCGCAACGCTCTCTATCCTGACTAGAGAGTTACATGTCGCTTACCTGGTGGAAGGAGTCATCCTGCGGCAGCCTGAGCACGGCCCGCAGCGCGATCTCGGAGTTGGCGCGTACGTATGTGTTCTTCTCCTTGGTGCCGTTGACCAGCGCCGGCAGCAGCGCCCGCAGCACGTCGCCGCCGGCACCCCGGGCACCGCAGGCACCCGCACCCCACGTCTCGCGCCCTAGCAGGGTGCTGGCGCGGGCCATCAGCTGTTTGACTTCATTGCTCGAGTGGTTCATACTCTGTAGACATTTTTTTATTAAACAACAGTCATGAATAAATGTAACATATCAAATAGGTGTGAGTCTACAAAACAGTCTGAATTATAAAATGCAAACCAGACTTTAAAATAGATAAAAAATTACTATTAAATCAAAAAAATAGTAATGATAGAACTGACCCTAACAAATTGTGACAGCAAGTTCTGTGGTACGGGTCTATCGTTCAATAGCAGATACCTCATCAGGTACCCTATCCCCCTGATGCCGTTACACACGGTCGGTATCTTGTCGTTTGCGAGGTATCCTAACAACACTTTCTCCACTTTTTCCTCGTAGGGCTCCCGGTAGACATGGTCGGGGGTTTCTTTGATGGCTACGAATAGCGCGCAGGAGCGTCCGTGCTGCAGTAACCAGTCGTTTTCATTGTTGGAGACAGTTCCACCTCCAAGGATGTGGTGTAAAAGTGCCGCGTCGCGATGTGGTGGTGGTAAGCAATGCAGCAAGGCACCCAGGCAGCCACCGGCCCCTTGTCTGGCGACATCCTCGCTGTGCGCCAACAGTGATGGGCTTGTTAACGTCGTCAGGATGCTGAGTGCTAGTTGTTCTGACATCTTGTCTCCACCACCTATAGTAGGGAAGTTTTTTGATTGCTAATCATTATAGAAATAGAATTGATAATTTGAGATCAATTTGTTTCATTACTATTATTATTATTATTTAACTGTCCGGGATGTTTCTTTTACTTGCGTACCGGATATGATACTCCGCAGCGCCTGCAGCATGGTCTCGCGGATGGCGGGGTCGTCGGCGTTGCGGACGCCGTTGTGCATCTCGTGGAACAGCGGGTCGGCGCGCGTGTGGATCCGCACGAGCTGAGCGAGCGCCGCGCCGGCTCGCGAGCGCACCGCGCGGCTCGCGTCGTGCAGCGCCTTCAGGAACGTCGTCTGCAGCTGCGGCAGGAACTGCTTCAGCATCACGCCCACCTACACCGATACAACACTATTTTATAACACTGTGCTGTTTGAAACAAAAATAACACATATCAAAGTTATTCCCATCTGACCTGGTATGATCAGTCGCAAATCTTTTTAAACATTTAAAGTTCACTTGAGTGTTCGATGGATCATATAAAAACACACGATATTTTTTACTGAACTGAACTCGAACTAAATTATATAAAGAACACCTCTGTAAGCGTCATGTTTCGGAGCAAATCACAATCTTTTCAAAAATAATTATCCCGTTGACGATAATACTATAAATGGATACACTTTTGCTTAATTTCTATTAGTACTCCAAAAATTTTAAGGTTTTCCAATTTACAAAAACATAAACTCATGACGAAATCCCTAGAGAGTTGGCAGTGGTGTAACACACTGCAATTCGTATTTTTACGTTTAGTCCCAGTGTGACAGGTTACGAATCTTTCGCCACTATGCGGACACAATGAGGACTATAGCAGCTACAACTTACGGTAACCCGAGACTCGAACACATTTAGTCATTTATATTTAGTCATGTTACCTTAGACAACAAAGACGCCAAAGTCTCCAACACAGCAGCCTTGACGCTGGCCGTGAACCTGTCCCCGAGGATCCTGATGAGTGGACCGGTGACGTGTACCACGGAGGGCTGGAGTGCCGCAGCGGACGTCAGCTTGATCACCTCGCCCAGCATCAGCGCCGCGTTCTCCTTGTCCTCGGGTAGACCGTTGAGGATCGACTCCCGGAATAACGGGAGGATCGGTGTTATACCCTGTAAAAGGATAAATGATTAGTGAGGGAAAATACTCTGATGACATAATTTGTTTTAAATATCCTTTTTTTACACGAAACCTGCAAATTTTGGAACATTAGTGTACTTTTAAACTACCTTAGGTAAGTGATTATAATCAATTACAAATTACAATAATAAAACACAGCATTTTGTCAAAGGTTCACTGACCTTTGGCAGACAGAACCCTGGCAGCAGCTCTCCCTTGAGGTCTGAAGCCGCGTATTTGACAGCCTGCCTGACATCCGACACGTGCTGTATCTGCCTCTCAGCGTCCAGGGTCTTGGTGAGGGCGCTCAGCGCCTCCCACGCCATCTGCAGCACCTGTTAACGAGTTTGGATTCAGTTTTTATAGTTTTATATAAATAATGAATTTTACGAATAAAATTTTCCGTGTAAAAGATAACTGAGTCAAATTAATTTGACAATTCGAAGTACTTTTTTTAAGTTAAGGAATAAAGTAATTTTGATTTTTTAAAATTCATTTTCGTTTAAAATAATGAATATATAAGTATTAGTATATAATTTGATTAGTTTAAGCAAGAAAAGGAACGGTAAATAGCATGCGATGCGACGTGCACCTCAGTGTCGGGGTCGGCAAAGAGCAGTATGAGGCCGCGTATGAGCTGCGGCACGTGCACGTGCAGCTCGGCGCGCGTGTGCGTGACGTACGCACACAGCAGCGACGCCGCCGCGCGCCGCCGCGGGCCCTCGCCGCTGCGGACGCACTCCAGCAGCGTGTCTATTATGCTGCCGGGACAAACAACATGTCGTCTATTCTTTTTCTATACACTTTCTCGTTGTGATTTAAAAATAAATAATTGCTTCATTCTAAAATAACTTTTTACGGCTTTATTTTCGTATTTGGTGTCTTGCACAAGAGCGTTTTATCAAAGTTAGAACTTGTTTTATTTAATTAGTATTATCAGCTCTTTTTACGTTAAATTGTTTTTTTTTTTAATTTAAAGAAATTATAGAAAACTCTGACAGTTACTGTTTTCAATGTTTAGAATACACACACAAGACACACTTATTAACGTTTTTTTTTAAGATACACTTTGACTCATATGGTAGAATGACTAGGGATAAAAATGTGTTAGCCATACCTAAATCAAACGAACTATTTCAGAAAAATTGTTATGGTGTGTGTTCAAATTTATAATGTATTGTTTAAAATGTTTAACGAACCGTCCTTTTTTATCTTCGAAAGAAAAATAAATGATTGATTATGACATTCAGGAATGTTTTGAATTTAAGTTGTAATTATTATTGGTAGACACTGGACATTTGATAATGTAAAGTAATATAAATTAATTTTTATAGAACATTTCAAATGATTTATAGCATTTTGACATATGTGTTTTTATTTTATTTTGACTTTGTGTTTTTTTCAATTTTATTATAATTAACTTTATTAAACTTTTTATATTTTTATGTCCTTATGGTTGATTTTTTTTGTAACTAATAATATGTATGACCTCTGTATTACGAAAAATGTGTGAAATAAAGGATTTATTATTATGAATGTATTTATATATGAGGTTGTATAGGTACCAGCGCACGCCCTGCGGGTCGGTGGTGGGCAGCAGCGCGTCCCGGCAGTGGTCGCGCTCGCGGGGCTCGGCGGGCGTGTGCGCGCTGGCGGCCAGCGCGGCCAGCAGCGCCGGCAGCACGCGCGGCAGGTGGCGGGCCAGCGCCGAGCCCGCCGCGCCCGCCAGCGCCGCCAGCGCGCGCGTGTCGCCGCCGCCCACCAGCACCGGCACCAGGTACGGCAGCACCGCGCGGGACTTTATCGCCATTATCTACGACCACAACGCGACACCCTGTCACCATGACACGCATTCCGCACGATACTGTCACGTCGTTAATCTAATCGTTACCAGTCCGTCCACATGTAAACGAAATATATAACAACTTGCTATGTTACAAACGCCCATGTAACGGAATTTCGAAATCGCCAACCACCCGTGAAGCGATTTTATTTTAGCACCATCAAATTCAAGGTTTTTGACTGATTCAATTTCAAACTGTTAATTACTTGTCTAAAACAATATTAATTCAAAAAACTATAATATTACGATGGTGTAGTTTAAGATATAAAATCATTGTTTTAATGTCATTTTACATTAAAAGTATCATTTTACAGTACAGCAACAATATAGAATCCTAAACTTACTCTAAGTTATTACATACAATCCTAATTATTTTCAGTCTTTTGTTTAATTGTAAAGTTTATGAGTTTTTGATATCGTTTGGAATGCAGTCATATTGACATAATTTTAATTAATATGGTCATTCCGACCACCATCAATACAACCATTAGAATCCATACAACACAATTTGATTCATCTAGATGTCAATGTCAAATTTGACGTAAAATAGGATCGCATCGATATAAATAATGCGTCTTCTGCGACTACACACGTCAATGCATACCTGTTTCAGCCCGTCGAGCGTGTACTCAGCCTGCTCGGTTGGTCCGTGGTGCAGCGAGTGCAGCATGTGCGGCAGGATGTCGTCCAGCGCTTTGCTGCCGATGCTGGCGTGCAGGCTGTCGAACGTCTTGGCGGCCGCGATGCGCACCTCCGGCAGCGGGTCGCACAGGGCCGTCCTGACGGTGAACAATTACAAATAAAACAAATGTGGAAATGAAGATAGGAAAGAAGAAAGATTACTGTTAACATGTATAGAGCCAACGACTCTATTACAACTGGATGCGTAAGTTTCGCCCCACGTAATAACAAGTGTGTTAGAAATAAATCGCTGAGAAATGAAAGAGTGTAACGTATTTTAGTGGCATGACGATTTCTTTAAAAACTGCTGCGCGCTGCTGATGGCTGTCTGCCTGTTCAAAATCAGGCATGTCAGGCATGTCAGGATTGATCTCAGCTGTCCTTGCTGCTATACCTAAAGGACAGCAGTCGAAGTCGTACGAGGTGGAGGCCAGTATCTCGCCGAGCCACTGCCATACCTGACGGTGGGCACGAGTCCGTCCGCGAAGGACAGCACGGCGTCACGCGAGGTGGAGGCCAGTATCTCGCCGAGCCACTGCCATACCTGACGGTGGGCACGAGTCCGTCCGCGAAGGACAGCACGGCGTCACGCGAGGTGGAGGCCAGTATCTCGCCGAGGCCGATGCACACGCCCTGGCGCTGGTCCGCGCGCTCTGACCGCAGCCCGCGCTCCAGGATCGGGACTATCTCCGGCAGCACGCGCTCGCCCAACTAGTATTCAAAAACATATCTTTGTTTTACACAACACAGTGAAATTATTCTTTAATCATTTCTTTCTTTTCTCATTCTTTCACGAGGGAATGAAAAAATAGTGAAAAATCGCAGAAAAAACTCAATTTTAAAGTCAAAGTAATCGTTGCCATGATATTAATTTATAATAGAGACCGTACGGGCTATACGGTAAGTGACACTGACATACGGCAACTTACTTTAACGATGTATATTTAGACACAGTTAATAATTTTACAAGACTTGTATTTTTTCATGCACCTTAAATTTTATTTTGCGTTATATTTATTTAAAGATTTAGCTGACCGTTTACTCTATTTCAAAAAAGATTTATGAATTGAAGAATGTAAAAAACTTTAATCATACAAAAAGCATGACATAACCTCACCTCAAAAACACAAATCAACTTCAATTAACTGATTCTAAATAACCAATTAAACCTCTTTAAAATTCCTTTTTACATTCTCACAGCCGGTTTCTGAATCGAGACTTTCAGAGATTGTCAGTTTTTGATTAGCATAGTAGTCGTTTTACGTTTCACAAGACAAAAAAATATTTGTTCAAATCAAAATCTAACTAAGTCTATCAAACTAAGAGAAACTAGAAATTGTCAAACTATAATGATTCAGATGTTAAAGTACAGTTTGATTAGCTGTCAACTTCAAAATGTCTATTCAGAAACCGGCATATAGTGTTCTTCAATGTAGTGTGTTTCAAAGACACAGTCAAAAAGCAGACTGACCTTCCTGACGAGGTCTCCCAAGGTCCTGGCTGCGACCTGGCGTTTGTCGTAGCTGGTGGACGCGAGGCAGCCGAGCAGCAAGCTGAACAACGTCGGCAGGATCTCACGCAAGGTCTTCGGAGTATTTGTTACTACCACCTGGTCATGGGAGATAATTATGTGACAATGTCCAAGATTTACATGAAAATTTGTGGGTGAAAATGAACCCACGACACACAGCTCATTATATTTTGGTTTAATTTTGTACGTCACATTTTGTGTTTAGTTCTATTCTGCTAATCTAACGCATATGTTGTCCTTTTTTGAATACTAAAATTTCAACAATTTAAATAAGTCTATAGTTTAATTTATTATAACCAAATCACATTCGCGGGAAAAGCAAAAAACGTTTGTCCATCCGTTTGTCGTTTGATTAGATTGCATCATTCTAGATGGTACTTGTATATTTCTGACTCATTTCATTCCGGAGCAAATGTTAAAGTTAAACCTCGTGAAGTCGCGGGCAGGAACTAGTTATCTATGAATAACTTCTTTTCTATTTCTGACGTGAAGCAGTCTTTATTTTGGTTCGAAGGTTAGGAGAGCCAGTGTAATTATCGGCAGGAGAGGTATAAGGTATATACCTTTGCATGGGCAATGCATTGGCGGTGTGAACCCATCAGGTGAACCGTGTGCTTGTTTACCAATGAGATTGTCCAAAATATATATATTGTTAGAGATTTAAGTCGAAGCTGATGTACACCGGTGACGTCACCAGCCCTACCACCGCCGGTCGTGCATAAATACGATCGCTAAGGGCACCAGGGACGGCTTACTGTACAGAGTACTGCACCACATGGCGGGAGCCATAAACAAGAAGAGCTACACGGCTGCAGTATTCCTGGACATGGAAAAGGTGTTCGATCGCGTTTGGCACTCAGGCTTGGTGTAGAAGCTCGCGACGTCACCGGCACCTCGGCGCATCGTGAAAACGATCACGTCGTTTCTACGGGACAGATCGTTCCAGGTCAAGGTGGAGGGGACTCTATCATCGACTCGTCTCATCGCAGCCGGAGTACCACAAGGCAGCTGCCTATCCCCGTGCTGCTACAGCGTCTTCACGGATGACATCCCGACCCCCCCGAATGTCCAGTTGGCGTTGTACGCGGATGACACCGCGTACATATCAACCTCCATTAACTACAAGCACGCCGCCAAGAAGCTGCAGTCGGCCTTAGACGCGCTTCCCGCTTGGCTGGCTAAATGGAGGTTGAACGTCAACGTTACGAAGACGCAGGCGATGCTGACGGGACACACCCCCCTCCCCCCGCCCCTGAGACTCAGGAACGAAGAGATCCCGTGGAGAAGAGAAGCCAAATACCTAGGCGTAACCTTTGATCGCAGGCTGTCGATGCGCGCGCACGTCGCTCAGGTCATTAGCTCGACCAGAGTCGCAAGGAACCTGCTCCGTCCAGTGCTCACTTCCAATCTCCCGCTGCGAGTGAAGATCGGGGTCTACAAGACCTACATCAGACCTCGCCTCACGTATGCTGTCCCGGCCTGGTTCGCCCTCGTCAGCGAACCCAGCCGCCGACGACTCCGTGCGCAACAGAACCTTGTGTTGCGCACCATTACCGGGGCGCCTAGATACGTGAGGAATGCCACGATCCAGCGGGACCTTAACATGGAATCACTGGACGTCTTCGTTGGGCGGCTCGCAAACAAGATGTTTGAGCGCACGGACGCATCCAGGATGGACCACATCAGAGACCTGGCCCCCTACCATGCGCGCCCGCCCGACATGAGAGCTTATCCAAGAGACCTGGTCGTTGAAGACGAGAGCGACTAAATCTACGTGCCGCCATCAGTTCCAGAAGTGCTTCCGGTTGAATCACCGACCCCCACCCACGACGACCTGCACTGCCCTCTCCTCGCTGATGGTTCGCTGGGCCTCCCCGAACGGGGTCTCACCCGGCAGGGCTAATCGCGGAGAGGGTAAAAGAAACAAAAAAGGACTAGATCGCGCCGAAAGGCGAACCCAGGAACCCCGCTAGCTAGTAGGCTAGCGACGAGTGAAACTCCGAGAGAGAGGCGGAGCGTCGGAATTGGCTCCCCGCACCCCCCTTCGGGGGGCGCGTGAAGATATCCACGGCAGGGACGGACTTTCCTTCGAGACATCGTGCGGAACGGATTTGCTGCCTGCTCACTATAAACCTACGGCTACCTACTTTCTTTGTTCTCTGTTGATTTTATTTGATTTGATCATTACCTAATAAAATTAGCATCGTTTGCATTATTTTTTTAATTAAACCACTTCTGATTCCTAACAATATATATACCTTCCAAACGTGCAGCGCCGCCTGTCGCACCATGAGCGCGACATCGCTCCTGCCCATGTACAGCCCGGCCAACACTCTGTTCCTCCTCTCTGCTCCCAACGCTGACATGATGGCCTTGTGGGAGTGCTCCGTGCCGAAGTTGTCGTCTTCCGAGGCTGTTTCCGTGCTCATCTTACCGCTGACCCCTGATATCCGGTACAGGAGGTCGCCGAGAAGCTGGACTGAACTGTACCTGTCGGTGAGATAAGATATGAGTATATATTTCACAAATTGTAAATATAGATTTATATTCTATCTAGCGAGATTGTAAACTTTCGTAAGATTGTAAATTATTAAATATTGCTTACATTTTAAAGCATTATTTTTCGCTATATTATAATCTATGGAAGTGAAATCGTTTATATTTGTTTAACGAATCAACTGATAGATTACGTTTAAGGAAATTTAAAAGGAAACTTATATTTTTTTATTAGCTATGTACATGAAATTTACATTGCAAAGTTTAACAAGATTTAATTATACACAATTTCGATTTGTAGTTTCTTCAGCATTTTTATTTTGAAGAGGCTTTAAACATTATATATAGATGTATACAACATTTTTATCAATTAAAGAAAGTCCCTAAGATTTCACCTGAGAGGAAACCACAGACACTTGTATACCGTTTGACGACCACTGTGGCGTGTGGTGTTAAGTCGACTGCTAGAGGTTACGGGTTCGAATACTGGAGGGGGGGGGACGGGACTTGTAATTGCAAGACGCGTTGTTTCTCTTACCGGTCTTGGATGTTGTATTCTTATCTATGTAGTATATACCATATCGTTGCTTAGTGACTGTGATAAAAGATTCTTTAGTCTTACTGCAGGGTCTTATCAATGTCGTGATGTGGTTATTTTTAATACCTGATCCTCCAATTGTCATCAAAAAGTCCCCTCTCCAATTCAGGCAGCAGCAGCGCTATCGCCGTCTCAGCGTACAAGTTAACGATCCTCTGTCCGGCTTTCAGGGCCGTCTCCCGGACGTATTCGTTCTCGTCCGCCAAAGCTTTGAGTATAGGGTTGATGATCTGACCGATGTATGGCGTGAACTCGTCCGTGAACGCACCCGGCATGTATATGAACATCATTATGTAACCGTCTTTGACGTGAGGCGCTATGTCTGTGCGTTCAGCAGTTGCTATTATGTCTGAAATCAATGAATTGGTTACAGAAACACGTTGATAGGGTCAGTGATATATCTGTGGTGTTTATTTTATTTACTTTTTAAAAAAGTGCAGGTGTAAATCGTGTCGCATGTTTTTCTATCAACCTAGCCTGTTTGGACTTTTGGAAGTTCTTAAGTTATACAGCATAAGGGTTGATATTGCACTTTTTGTGTGAAGCTTTGTGTGAGTCTGTAGATACTTAATCATTATTACCTTTTATTGAGTTGATTTTGAAGAGAAAATCATTTTTTTTTTTAATGTCATCTTTGAAAAGTTACTTCATTGAGTTAACGTATTCCTCACTAACCAGGCATAATCTTATGCAGTTTCTGCACCCCAAGACCAGCGACGAGTTCGGACAGTCCCTGGGCGGCACCAGATCGGTCAACGCTGCTGGCTTCGGAAGTCAGGGTGGTCATCAACCAAGGCAGCAACTCCTCGAAGCTGCTCTCACCCATACCCTTCACCATGGCGCCTAGAGCGCGAGCGGACACCGAACGAACCTGGACAGGAATGATTTGTATTGGAATTTCTGATCACCATCAGTTGGAAGACGTCAAAAGGCAAATATTTTCAATTGGAACGATTCTAGCACAAGATTATTCGTCCACCATTATGCCTTTAAGCTTTATATTATTACTAAAGGTTGTTGACGAACTGTCAGATTTAAATTTGAAAAATACATAACGTAACATTAAATCACGTCGTAATCCCTCGAGAGGGGTTGCCATTTCGCACAAACCGCATTGTTCATGTTTATGTTGAGTCCCAGTGTGACAGGCTACGAATATGTCGCCTCTATCCGGGCACAATGAGGAACATGCACGCTAAAACGTACGGCAACCCGATACTCGATCCCTCGACCTGTCGGGTCGGGTCGGTCGGTTAACCAAGGCACTTGACAAACTGAGCTACCACGCCCTCCTATTCTTATTAAATTCAGGTACTAATTTGAATAATGGGATATGGAGATTGATATTAATATTTTAACAATCAAAGTAAGATCGCTACGGCTCCATTGGTGCTGGTGGATGTTGGTAGCAAGTTTTCTATTAAAAGAACAGCGCCCACTCACCTCTGGTACAGGATCCAGCAGCGAGCTCTTCAAACCTGGTATAATATTCGGCAGATACGGCATGAGGTCCTTCTGATCGGTCAGCGAGTACATGTTACCTATTTATAAAAAAAATATTAAAACAGAAAAATTCCTAATAACAGCAACGATGTCATCACTACATAGTATAAAACGCTTCCCGCTGTCTGTCCCTATGTATGCTTAGATCTTTATAACGACGCAACAGATTTTGATGCGGTTTTTTAATAGGTCGAGTGATTCAAGAGGAAGGTTTATACGCATGTAATACATGCATAAAATCCGTGCGAAGCCGTGGCGGGTCGGTAGTTCATTTTAACAGGCATACCACACTACGACATTTTCTTTAAATTTCAAGTAACAAAATGGATTGAAAAAAAAAAATCAATTTTTGACGACCTCGGTGGCGCAGTGGTGTAAACAGCCGACTGCTACTCTAGAGGTTCCGGGTTCGAATCCCGGCGGGGGCGGGACTTTGTGTTATTTGCAAGACGCATTGTCTCGCTTACCGGTCTTGGATGTTGTATTCTTATTTATTTAGTATATACCATATCGTTGCTTAGCACCTGCGATACAAGTTCTTACCATACTTACTGCAGGGCTGAGTCAATGTGTGTGTCGTTATGTGGTTTGTTATTATTTTACCGTATACTTTGGTAAAGAAATAAAATAAACAAACCCCAAACAAAAAACAACTTTAAAAAGTAACAAATAAACATCGCCGCGTCGGCAGCTTATAACTAAATAAATCAATTGAAAACGCTCAATTTATTCACCTATGATCTGCGCGGCCATTTTCCTTGTCTCAGTGCTTCGATCGAGGAAGGCCCTCTCCACCACCGGCATGATGAGAGCCAGGGATGGAGCGTCTATGAAGTGGACGAACTTGGTGTCTAACAATGTCTGTAGACAGGCGGAGGTCTTGTTTGACGGGTCCTGGAGCGCTTGGAGCAGCACTGGCACGATTGCTGGACAGGAAATAAGGTATCATTAAGTTTAATTTGTCTTTTGCTCAGTTTCGCAACCTGTCACGCTGGGACTCAATATAAACATGCGAAATGCGGTGTGTGACACCTCTGCCTACCCCTCTCGAGGGATTACGGCGTGAGTTTATGTCATGTAAGTATGTCTGTCTTAGTTTCCCTTTTCTGTATTGTCTTAAAGTTTGTCAAATCTCGATTATTTGAATTCAATATTTCTTTCCGCTTAAAAGCTTAAAACTTTGACAGTGAAATATCTCATATCCAATATATAAGACAAAAGTGAATAGGCTTCTCCTGGGTACGCATGTTCCACCTTAGACTTCATCGCCGCTTAAAATCAATCGGGATTAGGGTCAAATGATTACCTGGTTGTAAATGAATAAAAATAAATAAACTATTTAATTAAATTTAGTCAATTAATTTATTAAAGCAGTCACCTTGTATCTCGGGGTTCCTGATGACGGAGCCGATGACCTTCAGGGCCAGCGCTGCAGCAGCCTGCACGCGCGTGTGCGAGTCGCTCAGTACGTCAATAAGTCGCGGCACGATGCTCGGCAAGCACGACGACAGCTGCTTGGGCGCGCAGTATGCCATCGCACCGAGCAGCTCGATCGAACCTGTGTAACACGGAAGATCAGCTTCAGTTTTTTTGGGGCTGACACAGTAAGTAAGACTGTTTCATGGTTGTAGCACGGCATCTTTTTCGGGGCACACCCACCACTCTATCCCACCACTGCAACTCCTGTTCACCAGGATCAACAGTGGCGTCAGCACGGCATCTTATAGTGCAGTAATTTTAATATCTTTATTTAACACAAATTTTAGATAATCGGGGCAGCCAAATCAAGTAAAAAAGCGAAATGGCCATATCATCCTTTTCTCGAAGCAGTTCAAGCCGTTTTCGAACCCCATTAACTTCATTACGGATAAAACTAGAAGCCTGAATTAACTAAGCAGGCATTGTATAAACATGGTATATTTCAAATATCATTCAATTTGAACCAATACTTTGAGAATTATAACTAGCCAAAGCTTCATCATTTTGTCATTCACTCACTGACTGACTGACCAATCATCAAAACTCTAAGGCACATCTAGCAGACATGGAAGCTTTAAATTTAGAACACAATTAGGGCTTAGTCTGTAAATCAAGGAAAAACTAAAATAATTTCGGTGCAGTATTTTTAGATACACCAACTGTATAAATGATAGATATAAATATAAATATTATTACAAAGTTACACATGCAGTTAATGTAAAGTAAACGACCTTAAACAAGGCAAGGCGTGACAATTTGAAAGGTAAATGTACCCCATAATAGGTGGAGGATGTGGTAGCTCAGTTTGTTACACGGCTTGGTTAACCGACCGACCCGATCCGACAGGCCGAGGGTTCGAGTCTCGGTTTGCCATGTTCCTCATTGTGCCTGGATAGTGGCGACAGATATTCAACCTGTCACACTGGGACTCAACATTGACATGCAAAATGCGGTGTTCAACACCTCTGCCTACCCCTCGAGGGATTAATTACGGCGAGAGATTATGTTTTAATAGATAGACCCTATTGTGTAGTTCTGAAAACTGACAAAATAGGTGGTCGGTCAACAAGTCCACTTGTACTTAACGACTTGCCTAGTTGTTAACAAATCAATAATTCGATAAAAATTCATACGTGTTTATGTCAATTATCGCGTATTTGAATTATCAGCACAATGTATTACACATAATTATAGGATCATTGCGATAACTTCCACTCCGCTGTGATTGCGCTGTTATTTATAGCATAATGACGACTATAATCCTCTGCTTTCGATTTATACGGTGAAACCTAGTTAAGTGGAACCTGGATAAGTGAGAAACCTCTAGTATTGAGAACTACAATGAGGTCCCGGCACTTTTTCGTCGAATTACCTCTGTTAATGGGACTTTTCGAACCTGATTAAATGAGATTTGATTTCTAGGATTTTTTTCATGTTTACCTCTATAATTGGGACTCTGGAGCTCAGTTCCCTTTATAAGTGAGATAATGTATCAGGTTGGGACAGGTTTCGACACGATTGTTTACAAACATTCGAATTTCTTTCGCACGTGTTTTGTTTACGGCCTCTGTAAATGAGACAACACATTTTTAAACCTGTCTAAATGGTAAACTGGATAAATGAAAACCTCTTTAAATGGTACAAAATCCTTGGTCCCTTGAGATCCCAATTAACTAGGTTTCACTGTATCTACATATAAATTCGGAAATTTATGTTCAATATCTTTACTATGTATTCGTATATTTTACAGTGAGTTAAAGATGATAAAAAGCAGTTAAACCGTCTCAAAGTACTTAAAATCTATGCCGTGCCATGATGTATATCTATAATCCTTACTAATATTATAAATGCGAATGTTTGTACGTATCAATGAATGTTTCTTACTCTTACACGTAAAAACGATTGAATGGATTTTAATGAAACTTTACGATGATACAGCTTATACATCATAATGATACATGGGTCCTAATAAATATGTAGTAAGATAATGTGTGATATTGCGTATCTACATGTGCGAAGCCGGGGGCGGGCTGCTAGTCTATAATAATATTAAAAATAAGATTTGATTGTTTGTTTGAATAGGCTCCGAAACTACTGAACCGATTTGATCAATTCTTTCACCATTAGAATCCTTCGTCATCCCCGATGGATAGAATATCAATCAAAGAAAGTTAAATACCTCTATCTACCCTTGCAAAGCCGAGCGGGCCGCTAGTAGTTAAATAATTTAGTGTTACCACAGAGTATTCGATTTAAAAACCTCATTTACATAAAGTAGTTAATAATACATATTTTCCCATTGCTTTTAAACCTTCGCTGTATTAGAGCGAACACAAAAAAAAAACGAATCACTAAAATCGGTTCAGCTGTTTTCGAGTTTAGCGAGACTGACGAACAGCTTACCGAACGTTTTCATATAAAAAAGATTAGGTTAAGTTTAGTGTGTACATGCGTACTCACCAGCCTTAGTCCTCCAGTTATCATCAGCCAGGGCGTGCAGCAACGCGGGCAGTACCAGCTTAACACCGTGAGCGCTCAGCTTGCTCATGATGAGCTTGGCCGTGTCGTCAGCCGCCGTGCGGACGTACTGGCTGCTGTCGCCGAAACACAGCAGCAGGTGAGGCAGCACGTGAACAATGTACGGTTCGAACAAACGCCCCAGCTTGTGGCAGAGCATCTCGAACCCGAACAGTGCACCTTGCGAACATCCAATACTATATTAACTATATTTTCCGTGACAGACAGATTCGCAACCTGTCACACCGGGACTCAACATAACCATGCGAAATGCGGTGTGTAACACCTCTCCCGACCCCTCTCGAGGGATTAATTGTTGAGGGATGTTTATGTTACGAGAAAGGGCTGAAAACGGCCGTGTTTCTGGCAGAGCATGTCGAATTTGCTTAATTAATTATTATTGCCAGGGGGTGTTTAGATAATATAATTTATTTGTGACTTTGTAAATCGATGGTCAAATGTGGTAGTGGTAGGCGACTTAATACACCATAATTATACATATATAAAATATATATATATATTTTGGTATTGTAGATTTCTAATTCAAATTTTAATTGTGATTTTAATTTATTTGCTATTTAACTGGTTTTTTTTTTTCAATTATTTATTTATTTTCCGTATACTTATTAATGAATTTTCATATTGATTTGTATATCTATTGTATTTGCATGATGTTTTATCTTTCTAAATTTATTCTTTATGCCATGTACCGTCTTGTTTATTTTACCTGTGGAAACTTTATTGGTATATGATTTATTAAAATGATTCTTATTTAATTGATATTTATTTATATTGTTTGTTTCCCAAATATTATTAAATAAATATGAATTTAAATGATTATTTAACGACTCTTCAACGGCGGAGGTAAATAATGACGAAAGTTATATGTAATATTTCTAAAATGCAATGGAACACTAAACTCCTTTAAATAAATAAATAAATAAATAACCACATCACGACACACACATTGACTCAGCCCTGCACTGAGTATCGTAAGAACTTGTGTCGCAGGTGCTAAGTATATGGGATATACTAAAAAAATAACAATACAACATCCAAGACTGGTAAGCGAAACAATGCGTCTTGCAAATAACACAAAGTCCCGCCCCCGCCGGAATTCGAACCCGGAACCTATAGCGTAGCAGTCGGCTGTTCACACCACTGCGCCTCCGAGGTCGTCCTTTATGAGGGTTCCGTACCTAAAGGTTATAAAACAGTACTCTATTATATACCTTTATATATATATGCCTTTGCTGTCCTTCTGACTGTCTGTCAGCGGGCTGTATCTCATGAACCATAATAGCTAGACGCATGAAGTTTTTAAAGAATGTCTATTTCTGTTGCCGCAATAACGACAAATACTAAAAACATGAAGAAATTATGAATCAAAGTGATTAAGAAGCTTTTTCTTGTTTCCTTTACGAAATTATTTAAAAAAAACACAAAATAATAAATCTTATGAGATGGTAAGGAACCCATTACACGCGAGTCCTACTCAAACTTGACTGTTCTTTGTTAACATTAACATAAAAGTCGAAAGGTTATGATCATTAGACGAATTCCTAAGTTACCTTCTCTATATTTGTAGTTCTTCTTCTCCTGTATGGCTTCAGTGAGTTTGCCCATGACGTCGAGCTGCTTCAACGACAGGATGCCGAGACCCTTGATGATGCCGGCTATACCGTACGCAGCGCCCTGGACAATACACGGATGGTTTCATATTTTTTTTGTACAAATAAATGATTCATCTATATGTCTCTGCGGAGCCGGAGAAGTGATAGGTCAAGTTATAATGACTTTATCTATAAAATCAACGAAGATCCAGCGCAACTTGAACGACGTGCGAAAACCGAATACGTTTTACTGAGATCTTACGTATTATAATGGTTTTCGGTTTTCTTCGTAGAAAACCATCGTAACTTGAGCTCTGAAAACTTGCAGTATAATGCCGTGTGGGTCTTGGTCTTTTTGCTAACGGACGATCCCACGACACCGGGATGGGAACGTTTTGTTTCGTTTCACTCTATCTATTAAAAAAACTACGAATCAAAATCCGTTGCGAAGTTTTAAAGATCTTAGCATACATAAAGACAGACGGCGGGTAGCGACTTTGTTTTATACTATGTAGTGATAAGCGATCGTCCGTTAGCAGGAAGATTCATTGTACTGCACGTTTTCGGAGCTCAAGTTATGATGGTAATCAAAGAATAAAACCGATGATCCATTATAATGAGATCCCAATAAAACTTATTATTTTTTGGTAAAGTGTTCAAGTTACGCTGGACCTTAGTTGATGTTGTAGATAAAGTCATTATAACTTGACCTTCCGTGTTGACTGACGTTTGAACAGGGGATAACACACTACTCTTGCAACTTGAAAATGCAGTGAGCCGCCTTTAGTCAGTAAGTGAGATAGTTACATGACTAGCTTCTTACCGAGACTTTGTCTGTCTTAACTCAATGCAATTTAACTTCTTGCCAAACTTTATCTAAATCTGTTTAACGGTTCAGGCATAAATAACAGACAGAATCTATTGTCTAAATTCAACCATTCCCTTGATTTATACAAGTCAAGTATTAAAAAGTGAATGTGACATACCTTCCTGTCACCGTACTTTTCAGCGGTGAGGAGTTGCTTCATGAGTTTGTTCATGATGGCTGGGATCTCATCCTCCAAGGCGGGCGAGGTCACCAAGTGCGGCAGGCAGTTGCTAACAGCTTCTTGCACCTTTATCAGTTAAATGAGATTAATATATTTGTAATGTCTCCAAGAGGTTATTGGGCACATGGTTTTTTATTTGTTCATGATATATGGTTTCTTTCTGCTATGAGGATTGGAACTCTCTTCCAGCATCTATTCAGCAAGCATTACAACTTAGACCTCGAGAAAGACTGAAATCAGGCATTTTTCTGTCAAGAATTCGAAAGTGCAGCCGACTGTTACACTAGAGGTTCTGGGTTAGTATCCCGGCGGGGGCGGAACTTTGTATTATTTGTAAGACGCATAGTTTCTTGGATGTTGTATTCTTATTTATGTAGTTTATACTACGAAGTTGCTTAGTTCCTGTGACACATGTTCATGCGATACATACTGCATGACTTAGTCAATGTGTGTGTCGTGATGTGGTTTATTTTTTTACAAAAAAAGTACTAATACTACCATTTATTTATAATTTTGTTTTATTTCTTGTGGACTTGTTTGAGCCCTAATTATTCAATTCTCTATTTTTATTTGTGTCCAGTTACAACAAAATACATGCCTGGCTTAGTTTGGGATCCTCCCTAAAGGTATTTTTTTTTTTTTTTAATCATAAACTGACCTGCTGGCTGGGCGTTGACAGAGCCGCGATAAGCCTCAGGGTGATCGGCTTGATCCTCGCGTCATCAGGCTCGAGATGCCTGGCGAGGGAACCCACCAGTAGCACCACGCACTGCCTGGTCGCGTCGAACCCACCAGACTTGGGCGCCTTGTCCAGGAAGTTCTCGAACACTGGTAGTTGGGTGTTGAGCGTCTCCTGTGAAAAACGTCATAGGTTAAATAAAGAATGATATATACTTATATACTTATCTTTTTCTTGACGACCTTGGCGGCGCAGTGGTGTAAACAGACTGCTACGCTAGAGGTTCCGGGTTCGAATCCCGGGGGCGGGTCTTTGTCTTATTTGCGAGACGCATTGTTTCGCTTACCGGTCTTGGATGTTGTATTCTTATCTAAGTAGTATATACCATTACGTTGCTTAGTGCCCGAGATACAAGATTATATCTTAGTGCAGGGCTGAGTCAATGTGTGTGTCGTGATGTGGTCATTATTGTGATTATTTTCTTACGTAACTCTTTACAGTTGTACAGATATTGCATCTCAAAAAGATTGTTCAGGTATGGCTGTGACTAGTCGTGTATGTACTTGTCCTTGTGTGTAACGATTTTACTGAGAAAACTCGAGGATACACACACTGAAACAATGTGCGTGTGCACACCTGTCAAAATTAACTAACCTTAGTCGTATGTTCTTTGCCATAATAGAGAAAGACAGAATAAATATATTAAAAAAAAACTATTCAAACACAGCTAAACTTTTTAATCCTATAAAGGAAATGGAATTTTTGCAACAAAAAAAAAACCTAAAATCAATAGATTGATGGAAGATTGTTTTATTTAGTTTTTTTTTTACAATGGTCCGTGTTTTATCGAAAAACCTTAAATTTTTTAAACGTTTTTCGTATTTTACAATCCTAGGAGTATTGTAAACAGCGACATATACACGACTAGCGGCCCGTTCCGGCTTCGCACGGGCATTAAACATTACATTTAGATTTGTTAATTTTAACACATTCATAATAATAATATAACACACACATTTTCACTCCTTTTTGCGTCGAGCTCCTAAAAAGAGTAAATTTACTAAAATTCTTTGATATTATTTAATGATGATTTTTCGTGATATCTTTTGAATGGAATGTCAGAATCGAATAATTCAAAAAGTAATATAACGGTATTGAAGCAGTCTTAAATAATAAATCATTTATTTTGATAAGGTACAAATAAAGATCTTTTTGTAGCGGTGGTATTTTAATTATTTTTTATTTATAAAAAACGCTCATTGTGACATGACTATAATAGTTAGACATGCTGCCGTTGATTTTTTTTGAAGACAATGGTGTGTTTAAAAAAAATGTGATATAACATTTTGTTCTATCATCAATAGTTTTCGCAGCGTACGTGATGTAAGGAAGTTTTTTGATATTTTTTACACTTTATCGTAATTTAAGTAAGGATCCCCATTTTTTTTTAAATGAAATATAGCCTATGTCACTCAGGAAAAATGTAGTTTCCCAACAGTGAAAGAATTATTCAAATCTGTTCAGTAATTTCGGAGCCAATTCAATTCAAACAAACAAACAAAAAATCAAACCTTTCCTCTTTATAATATTGGTATAGACTAGACATAGGGGGGAACGTTGAAGGTGTATCAATTATTATCACTGTAAGTTACGTTACGTTCGACTTTGTATTATATTCAATATATTTTGTAGTAGCGACCCGCCCCGGCATCGCACGGATATAATGCATGTATCATATACATGTAAACCTTCCCCTTAAATGACTATCTATTTTTTTTTAAACCGCATCAAAATCCGTTGCGTAGTTTTAAAGATCTAAGCATACATAGAGACAGACAGCTGCGAGCGAATTTGTTTTATACGTGTACAATTGTACATATATGATAGCTATTTTTGGAAATGTAATAAAAGATTTTAATTAAAAATAATGATTAGTTTTTATGAGTCAATTAAAAACTTGTTTATTCTTGAGACGAGTAAAGAGAGAGAGAGGCATAACGCATAACTCAACAAAATAAAATAATGGGCAAAAAAATTAGGTTAAAATTTTATTTTTATTTAACAAACATATTTATGCATAAACATATAAAAACAGCAGTCTTATTATAGTTACAAAATAACATAAATCTTAACGTCTAATATTTACATGCTTAATATAAAATATCACGATTCAAGATCATACATATAGATTTCTTTCATTGACAAATCTTTCATCACACATTTACAGCCATAATGTTTTAATTATTTAAATAGTGCTTAATGTCCCCTCGCTATTTCTAATTTCAACTTGTTTAAAGTGGTATCAGAACCAGATTGAATAAAATTTGGTGTCCAATTCCTTTTCGGGACAGAATGCTTATATTTTTCCCGAGCAAAACCCTGGAAGTTTCCTATTATCTTACTTTCTCGGGGAATTTCTCGGCACTATCTTCAACGGTATTCCATATTTGGAGCCGAGGACTGGCCTGACGGGGTCGTATTCGAGCCTCGTGCGAGTGTACTTGGAAGGCTCCACCCTGTATTTAGAGAGCAGCTTCACCAGGCATACCCTCGACTGGATCTTAGCAAACCTCATGCCGATACAGTTCCTGGGCCCGAGGCCGAATGGCATGTAAACGCAGGGGTGTCTCCCCTTGGAGTTCTCCGGGCTGAACCTTTCCGGGTCGAACTTGGTCGGGTTCGGGTAGTATTTTTCATCATAATGAATTCCACTGACTGAAGTTACTACTACCATGTTCTTCTCGATGGTGATATCGGTGCCGGGGATCTTGTAGTCAGAGATCGCCTGCCGCGGGATCGGGTCAACCACTGGGAACATGCGCAGGGTCTCGTCGAACACTTGTTCCATGTACGTCAATTCTTTCAAGCTCTCGTAAGAGATTTTCCCGTTGTATTTCGCCATAACAGTGTTGATTTCTTCAACTACGCGGTCCTGGATATCCTGGTGTATAGCGAGCTGGTGCAGCATGAAGGAGACGGTGGTGGCACTTGTCTCGTACCCGGCGGCGTAGAACACGAAAGCCTGCGCTGCCATCACGGTGTCTGTAATTTGCAGCGACCTGTCCTTGTCGTTCTCGTGTTTCTTGGTGCCGTGAATCTCGCCGACGTTTCTCATTTCCAGCATCAGATCCATGAAGTCTTTCCTATCGGATGGTTTGCCCTGCCGCTCCTTCAAGATTGTCTTGACAAGACCGAAGAAGAAGTCGTTGATGACCGCAGGGAACAGAGAGAGGTCTAGTTTCTTCAAAATTCCAGGGTATAAGGTTTCCAGCTCGATGGTGTAGCTGTTGCGGAAGATAAGCCTGTCCATTTTGGCGAAGGCGCTGTTGACGTCGTTCATGTTGATGTCGATTCCGAAAGCGCAGGCGCCGATCGTTCCGATAGTGTATTTCTGGACGAGTTGGTAAGCATCTTGCTCTGGCGAGTTTAGTAATATCGGGTCAATGTACTCAAGGAATTTGTTTCCACGTTCTTCAATTAGATGCATCATGTTCTTGAGTTTCCCGGAGGTGAAGATTGGTGAGAGGCGAGACCGGAGGATGCGCCAGGTGTCACTGTCAGCAAAGAAGAGGTTCAACCCGAGACCTTTGCTGCTGAAGCTGAATCCACGGTCAACAAAGTTGTCGAAATCTCTGATCATGATGTCTTTGACGATGTCAGGGTCACGGATCAGAATGCTGGGGGTCCAAAGCCGGTGGATACCGACTACTTTTTCGTTTTCGTAGGAATCATAAATCTGTTTGAAGGTCTCGTTGAAGGTAGTTTGTCGAAGGGTGGAGCCTTTCATATTGCCGAAGAAGGGCAGGGGCTTGGGTCCGGGGACACCGCGTTTCTTCCAGTAGTTCAAGTTAGCAGTGAAATAATAAAACAGGAACACTGCCGACAGTGCTATTCCGAGGACTATACTGACAATTAATTCCACAGCCATGGTTTGCGATTTGTTGGTACTCTTCGTTTGAATGGCGCTCAAATTTTCTAACCACACTATTTATTACAAAACTAATCTATAGCTGCAATCTGTAATCAATAGGTAATTAACATGATCAATTCATATACTTTTTTTATCATGCATTATAATAAGAAAATGTGACAGGTACACATCGATAATGATAGGAACGAATAGATGTTTTTATTTAAAAAACTGGATTATTTTGGACGCTTTGAAATATAATTGCTGATTGACTTTCATCGTAAAACAAAGGCGAGTACATTCCTTCACAATTTTAAGTACAAGTTTGCCAACTGCATTACAAATTCTCTTACTGTCTCAGCTATTATAAGCGGTTACTGGCTTTCTCGTCATATTTTGCACACATCGTTCTTGCAACAATATTTGATAAAGCACTAAGTCACACCAAGAAACAGTTCTATCAGCTTTCGAATAGCAATATAGATTCTGGTGAACTTTTGGCTGGTGATTCATTGGTAAATAAACAATCGAAAGTAACGTTCTCAATGCGACACGACTAAAGAGTTCGAGGACAGCTCCAAGAATAAAGGGCTTAGAAGCCGTATTCTTCTACGGTGAAGGATGCGATGCATAAATTCTGATGACGCAAATAAATATGAAAAAGTCGGAACAGCCCTCATATATCTCCTTATATGCAGGTGACGTAGAATCATTCTCTTAATACGCCTCCCTGGCTATAGCAGACTTCCCTGACATAAAGCATTAACAGTACAACATTTGATTATTCGAACGCTGCAATATCAGAGTTATACGCGCGGAGAGGTTACAATTTATGGCGCAATAAAATTGTATGAAGCATGTGCAAAGAGGCTACTCTCCCTTCTATTGATGCGAGATACTTTTTTCACGTGGCGGATACAAATCTCGGTTGCAGTTTTAGGGGTTGCTTGGCGGAAACGGGAAGTGTCAGTTGAAATTTTCTTATTTTATTTTCATTTATCTGGATTTAACCAATGAATCTGTATTGCTGTACAAGTCTGGACAAAGTGAAATAAGATGATTTTGCTGCTCTTTTCGTCATCTCCCGAGTAACCTATTAGACCCGACAGTAACCGTCTAGCGTGTTACTGTAGGCATTATTCCATCTATAATTTTTCAGCTCTTCAACATTTCATTCCTGGTCAAAACTTAATAAGTAGTAATTGACACTGGCAAAATACTCAACGTTATTGCCATGATGATGGCAAAGAAAAAAAAACTCGGTTTCTCCCTCCCCTCCCGGGATCAAATGTCAAAGTCACGAACGTTCACTACGTCAATGAGTACAAGGCAAGTACAAGCGTAATTATCCATCACACAATAACAATTGCTTATCAGTACATATATATCTTTGTTTCAGGTACATTTCAGGTACGAGCTGTTGTCACATCAACATAACAAACGTTTTACACTGCTATCGTATTGTCAATCTTATCACATCCTGATTGAACTAATGTCGTCAACTTCCGCTTGTATCTCTGAGATTTTAAGGGTTCTTTTCTAAGACTTAATGAAATAAACCCTTTTATAGTCCTGGCTACGAACCCAACACATACACTAGGAGAAACCGGTTTATACAGGCCTCATTTACTGTGTAGAGAATACAACATAAACACACATAAACATAAACTCACGCCGTAATCCATCGAGAGGGGTTGGCAGGGGTGTCAAACACCGCATTTCGCATGTTTATGTTTAATCCTAGTGTGACAGGTTGCGAATCTGTCGCCACTATCCGGGCGCATTGAGAAACATGGCAGCTACAACTTACGGCAACCCGCGACTCGAATACTCGACCTGTCGGGTCGAATCGGTCGATTAACCAGGGCACATAACAAACTGAGCTGCCACGTAAATGTTTATTTATAATATATTGGTTTGAGTTCCATAAAGGAAAAAAAATCAATACTTAAATACAGGTAGTATAACTCTATTACTACTATTTTGTATCAAAAAATGTCCTGTACTATGCTTGTATGAATAAAGAATCGTTGAGCAGTTTTTCAGCAAGTTGGCAAGAATCAAGAAGTGGAAAGATTATTAGACTACTGGATTCGATTTTCAAAGGATCTCATTAAAATCTCACTATCATTAGTTTAGCTGGAAGTACCTAGTCAGGTCATAAATTCTGTCACATGTTTAATATAAAACAATTGAAACAAGTTTATTCTTTATGTAACCATTTATATACCAAAAAGAACTTAACACTGGAGGAGGGCCAGCCTTCGTGCCGGATGAAGTCGATTTTACGCGCCGCCAGCCAGTCTTGTGTGCTCTTCGCTCTATGAGCTGGCGCCGAATCTTGTTGGAATATAAGGTTCGTCAGGACTGTATTTTGATACACAACTGCATTCGTTTGCGAGGATGGAAAATGACCTCGTTGGACACGCGGAATACGGTTGCTCGCTTCTTCACTACTGTTTGCGTACACCTTATCATTTTGTCTGTTGTAGCTCTTTTCTACGGTAAAAATTTTTCATCCGAAAAAAGAATTTCCCGATATTTTTTTCCCGCGTACCGCTTCAACAAAGCGCGCCATCTCTTCAGTCTCAGGTCCATTAGACGAGCATTCAAACGATGTCCTGTTTTTCTTCGATATGCCCGAAGCCCTAAATATTCATTTAACACCCTTTTCACCGTGGTTCTGCTTAACCCCATCTGAAGGACCGACAGTTTCAGCTTACGTTTGGGATTTCTTTGAATTCGCGCCTTCAAAGCTTTTATCACTGCTGGAGTCCTAACAGACCGAGGGCGACCACGTTTTGACCTGTCATCTACTTCATTCATTGTATCGTTTGATGGTACGATAAACGATTCTTTTGGTTAGATTCTAATTTTTCAGTATGTCAAAAATATTAATTGGCGCGTAACCGCAACGATGCAACGCAATAACTGCAACACGGTCTTCTTTAAGTGTCCGCTCCATATTTAAAAATGAGTAAAATTCTAAAAAGTATACATTTTTATTTTCATTAACAATTCGAAATTCGAATTCAATAAACTTTTTTGTGGCCAGCATTCTAAAAGAAAAGTTTTTATTGTGTGACAATACTTATGACCGGACTGTGTAAGAACTCAATTTTAGCTTTCAAAAGCAACGTGACCGAGTCCTTATAGTACTCGCGCACCAACGTGTCCAACGTATGCACGTACGTATGTGCACGTTTTGCACCGGATCAGTGCAAACAAATTAATCAATGTTTCACAGAAGTTCACAGATTAGATACATAGATATGAACTGATTAAAACTTCACAAATCGGTTGATTTATCGTATCAAGTTGTACAAGTATGTATATGAAGTTATGGAAGTCCATATATGGAAGTGGTACATATGGGCGTCCCATAATCACTTAGTCCACAGACTAAGGGGTTCAACGAATTTAATCACAAAAAATAGGAGGAAGTAAGAAACCAATTTCAGACGTCCCTCCCAGCAAAGCGGAGACAGCAATTGAAACGGCCCAGAGGCAAACAAAGAAGACTACAGCCAGAATACAACTGACCGTTAAAACACCACATTATGCCATTATCTTACAGGGGGATATACTAAATACTAAACTACATCTTTTACCACGACCTCGGTGGCGCAGTGGTGTAAACAGCCGACTGCTACGCTAGAGGTTCCGGGTTCGTATCCCGGTGGGGGCGGGACTTTGTGTTATTTGCAAGACGCATTGTCTCGCTTACCGGTCTTGGATGTTGTATTGTTATTTATTTAGTATATACCATATCGTTGCTTAGCACCTGCGATACAAGTTCTTACGATACTTAGTGCAGGGCTTAGTCAATGTGTGTGTCGTGATGTGGTTATTTATTTATTTATCTTGCACCAGAGTATGATGTATGAGATCTACAACAAATACTCTTTTCTGTTACGTTCAAATAGCTTATTCAGCGACAACTCAGCTGAGCGTTGTGGTTCTTATAAAAACGCTCACGACGCGTTGTGGTAAAGCAGAAAAGCCATGAAGCGTTTTTGACCCATACATGGATATGCTGAACAGTGATTTCGGATATTGAGTCGTATGGATCTATGTTATGATAGAGCATTGTTCAATTGTCAAGGAATAAATCGTTGATAGCATGGAAGTGTTTTTCACACACTCCTCTGATGTTAGCTAGAACCCTTTCAAGGTTACATACAGGATTAAACATAAATTTCAAAGGATTGATTTATATGTTGCCATCGCTATCGTATGAACAAAATGAATCTTCACAAATCTCAAATAAAACACGTGAATTTTTTTATAATTTTAACTAAGTGGTTAGATCAAGATTGAAAATAAATTCAAAGATATTGTTTTGACGGTCGTGGTGTAAACAGCCGACTGCTACGCTAGAGGTTCTGGGTTCGAATCTGGGTGGAACTTTGTGTTATTTGCAGGATGCATTATTTGCTTACTGGTCTTTTATGAATTCTTATCTACATATGTAGTTCATACCATACCACTGCTTTGTTCCTGATCCACAAGTTCTTACGACACTAACTGCAGGGCTGAGTTGTGATGTGTTTTATTTATTATTATAAAGAGCCCATAGATGGCGCTCTTAAAATTGCTAAGGAAAACTTAGTTTCGTATGGACAGATATATATCAACCAGTGGGTAATGGAAGTTATAGCTTTGACAAAATGACGTATCTCGTTGGCGACGATATGACTTGAAATAATTAACAAACGATAATCCCCTTATTGATCAGATATCTTTGAAAACATTCCGTTTCCTCTGAGGGAATCAATTACGCCACGATATCATGATTTATTGTTTACAAACCTTTATAACTTCGTAATTCGTTCGTCATTATTAAATACGATACAATACACTTGTACACCGAATTGGTTACATTTCAATTGTAATCTGATAAAAATAATTATTTAGTCTCTTTTGTTTATTCGAAACTATTTTGGGTTCCGTACCCAAACGATCTACTACTAAGCCCCCGCTGTCCGTCCGTCCGTCTGTCAGCGGGCTGTATCTAATGAACAATAAATAAAGCCACATGAAAATTTTCAGAGAACGTCCATTTCTGTTTGCGCTTTACAAGAAACGTGATTTTGACATAATTTTTTGCTTTTTCTTCTTTCTTTTACGAAATTATCTAAACAGTACATAATTATTAAAACTTTTACGATCGTACGGAACCATTGACGTGCGAGTACAATTCACACTTGATAAGTTTTATTAACAGTATAATTACTCGACACTACACTGGTGCATCACTACGGCTCCTCATCAGACATGTAAGTGTGACAGAGAGAGAAGCTGGCTCTGTGCTGTTCTCACATGTTATTGCCGAAGCGGTAAAGAGTGTTTAATACACGTACAATATTATGAACCACCAGTTAACCCGTTTATTACGTGGCTTGGTTAACTGACAAGTCGAGGGTTGTCGTACATTGCAGCTGCCATGCTCTTCATTGTATCCGGATAGTGGCGACAGATTCACAACCTGTCACACTGAGACTCAACATCAACATACGAAATGCGGTCTTTAACACCTCTGCCAACCCTTCTCGAGGGATTAATTACGATGTGAGTTGAGGATTAATAGATAGTTGAGAGCTAATCTCCGAAATCAGATTAATTAAGATTTTAAAATCCATCAAAACTGATTAATAGTAAGCGAGTTGTCTAGCAATGTATGACGTCATATGTAAGTAGTGCCATTCAAAATCTATAAAGGAATCGTGTTTTGACAGATATTTAAAAGATTTCAATTGATAGAGCAGTCATGTATTATTTGACCAGTGGCGTATGGGGGGGGGGGGGGGGGCGAGCGGAGATTCGGTCCGCCCCGGGTACCAGGCATCAGGGGATGACAATACGCACTTTTGACTCACGACCGACGGTAGTGCGGCCGAAATAGATACGATATTTATTTTACAAAAAAGAGTCAGAGAAACATCTAAATGAGTTTGATAGACTAGGTCACGGTATAAATACCAGAAATAGTGATAAATTACGTATCCCTACAGTTAGATTAGCAAAAACTAGTAAGTCATTTATTGGAAATTGTGTTCGCTTTTATAATAAAATTGCAAGAAATGTAACAGAAATGTCAGATATGAAATTTAAGCAATATGTTAAACAAATTTTAATTAAGAAGGCTTACTATAAAACTCAAAATTATGTAGAGGATAAAGATATATGGAAGTAATTGCACAGGTTTATCTTATTGACAGTTTAGCTAGATTTATTATGTTGAAAAATTGTAATTTGTAGTAGAAAATATTGTAATTGAATATTGAAAAAAGCAACTACGGAGGTTTCTTGCCGGATTCTTCCCCGTAGAAATAGCATTCCGAACAGGTGGTAGTAAAAAAAATGACGATTTGAAAGTGCTTATTTTAAGTCTAATCGAATAAAAACATTTTGACTTTGACTTTGACCCCATAGATTACGGAAATATTTGATCGAACCTATGATACGCCACCACTGACTCTGACAATTATTTTTTAAATTCCTTTTGCAGGATGCCAGGGGGTATCGCTAGTTTAAATATATGTGCTAGATTATCTATGAATTCATAGTCTATGACTGTGTTAGCTAGTCTTCAATGATTGTTTACAATCTTGATAGTTAAGGCGTTTGTATTCTTAACAGCAACAAGCACGTGGCACTGATTGTGTTCATGAAATTGTTTTTTTTTTTAAGTTGTTCATGTAAAACGCTTATCTGTTTTGTTTTTGTTTTTCTCATGTTTTCACGCTAACCGTATTTTGATTATCTTTATCGAGACGCAATAGATTGATATTTTTTTTTTTGAGTTGCGATTTTTTAAATATTACAAATACAGCCATAACTCTTCACTGAGCAACAAAAAAACATAAAAATTGTATTTATATAGTAACAACATACCTTTCCATGCATTTCAACGATCGCCATGGCCGCGTTGAGCATCTCCGCTGCTACCTGCTCGTTGCGGTCAGCTAAAGCAGTGTGCACGAGGAACGTCATAGCATTGGGCACTTGTGATGGAGCCAGTAGTGGCGCCAGTGCGACTAGCGCCAGCCCGCAGCCGCGCCTCGCCTCCCAAGAGTCTAAGGCTGCTGATACCACGTGCCCGAACGCGTCCAGGCGTGCGGGGATCAACTGTATACAACAGACATATAGATGGTAGATTGATACCAATCGTCGTAAGATTTAAGGAAATCGATTTTTGCTATTGTAATACTATGAATGTATGTGTGTTGTATGTATGTTTGTACTGTGTATTCAATAGTAGTATAATTAATTTTGTGTTTGTAAATAAGTTACTTAAAAATAAATGTATAAATACGTGTAGGTTGCGGGTGAGATAACTGGACGCAGACATTAATAAGAATAGTAACAATAATTTAAAACAAATAAATTAGATTGAAATAATACTTTCAAATCAAATGATTGTAACCCGCGAGAATGGACAAAAATCTAATTAACGTTCCAAAACACTAAATTTAAGCAAACCAATCAAAAAAACTAATACCGATAATTAAATAATGTATTCACTCACCGGTAGCTTACTGCAGTACATGTCCTGTACATCCTGTAACAGCTGCTCCGGCTGAGCTCCGCCGGTCCGAGCGGATAGCTCCGCTAACGCCGCGGCCGCCGCTCGCTGCACCGCTTCCGCCGGGTGCTGGAGTTCCAGAAGAAGCAGCTGGTAAAGACCCGGAGACATGGACAGGTTCTCCAGCTCGGGAACCCTGCTCCAAAGGTCAGCGCCAAGCTTCCTGTGACATACAAAAAGGTAATTAGGGATGCATAAAAATAGAGACGAAATTAATGTTTAATTGCTTATGTTCATGACTAAATAATAATAACAGTAATAGATATAATTTCTTGTGCGGGAAAGCTTACTATAAGGTGTCAACGAATCTTTAAATGATCGTTATAGCTCTTGACATTGCATTAAATTCTATTTAACTACCCGTAAAAATACTTTCGAAATTTATAAGGGCACACCCGCCACTCTGTCCCACCACTGCATCTCCTGTTCACCAGGATCAACAGTGGCGTCCTTTGATCGAATAATCAACTAATAATGCAGCTGTGCAATGACGCACAGGCTGTGCCCGGACACACTGCCGGCGACGGCGGGAATCGCAAAGAGCTTAATCAGAAGAAATAGCGAATATGTGTTGTATGCTTTGACATTTATTAACTGTGTAATAATAATTCTAATAATATAACTTTTGCATGCCTTATAGACAAACAATTGTTGATTGATTGTTGTATTTTTAACCGAACATCTAATGTACGCATGTTTGCAAATAAATTATTTTGAATTTGAATTTTAAAAATATAAAATAATAAAATAAAAATATGTATGTATGATGTGATGTTAAAGGAATAGAGGCGGTATGTGCATTGTGCTTATTGACTATTTCTAGCCTTTTCATACTATTTAATTTCTTAACTAGGTACTTGTAGCTTATACTGATTTTACTACTTCTAAATCATTTTTTACCAGCTTTTGCCCGCGATTTCGTTCGCGTACAAGTCGAAAATGGTTCTAATAGGATTTTTAATTAAACGACATTTATCGTTATACTTTTTGACAACTCACACAACATTTTTAAAAATTATATCTGTTATTCTGATGAATAAGCTATCCTATTGTACAGTTTTATTAAAAATCATTCCGTAGTTTCAGTATTTTAGTAAATTAGGTCGATCGATTAAGAAAATTTTACTCAATAAGAGTAACTATTTCTTTTCCTTGAAATTTTACATATAGCAACACTGTTCAATACAATCATACCGGACTAAAAGAAACTTCAAATCTCACTTGTTATCCTCGGCGATGTCGAAGGTGGCTACGAACAGTCTCTTGGTGATCTCCAGCGCCTGTTCCTGGTCTTCCAGCAGCCGTGGAAGGCTCCCTGACACGCATAGCAGAGCACGCAGTGCGGCGTCACGAACCACCTACAATAAAATGTACACAATTAAGTTATAATTGTACAATTAATATTCTATTCTAATTGACTGGTTTTGACGACATTGAAGCGACTATATTAACTAAGCCAATTTATCAGATAGTCGTTATAAGTGGCATGTTTACTTAACCGAAGTCGTTATAACAGGTTTTAACTGTAGTTGGTTTCCCGCAGTCTAGCTCAAATAGACAGGCCATTACCTGTTATCGTTACCCTAAAACTATAAAGTTCTTAGTTTTAGTTAATTCAGGAAAACATAGAAGCTTATTCTCATTATATACAGCTTTTGGATATAAAAAATAAACAAAACAAAACTGACACAATAAGCAACTTACTCGAACTTGTTACTTTTTAATTTTGAGCGTAAAGAGCGTAAAGCTCTATCTATTAAAAACTAACATATTAAATTGCATGCTGTGATTGGCTGTTAATGTTGCAATTTTTAATATAATCGAAAAATCTTTTAAGGAATATACTTTGTTAAATTGTATATAACGTCGCTTGTACTGATGGGATATAATTCAATATTAAAGAACAGATTAAATAATTTTTTAGTACATGTAAAGACATCCATAGACTGGTATTTCACAGGGTGTCAAGATTGTCAGATGGAAAAGAAATATTGACTTGTCTTAAGTTTTACGTATTTAATGTTTTGTTGATTCAATATCATGGAATTGGTTTGACAAATAACATGAAATGTTGTTTCTTTATTTGCAGGTTTGTTTTAGTTATATTTTAATATTGGAGTTTTAGTTAAAGTATCAATTGTAAATAGGTTATTATAATGAAATAAAATCTTAATTTGTAGAGCATCACATTTAATTTTATTTGATGACCGATTCCTGGCTTAAATAATATACATTTACTTTAAACTAAACGTAACAGCCAAAACCAGAGACTACAGACCACTGCTCCTTTTTTTTATATTCACATTTGACCAATCTTTTGTTTACCAGAGACAAACATGTTCATGGTTTTGCTCTAACACGTACTGCTTAACATGTCCAGTAGTGGACTGCCGCAGGCTGACGATTATGATCATGATGTACCGGTTGCTAAGTGCAAACACCGCAACACCTAGCTTCTGGTTTAGTTACCTCCATAGGGTTCTGCAAGCCGGCGAGCAGGCACACGAGGTCGTCGTACGTGAGCGAGCCGAGCGCAGCGCACTCCGCTGTTTCGAGCAGAGCGACCGTGCACGCCGCTTGTACGCGCCCGCTCGTACTGCCTGCTCGTACAAACACTTTAAATAAGCTAAGCTTGTTCAATGTCGATATGTATATATTGGGATATTTTTATCACTCAGATTATAAGTATTGTAGCTTGTTTTTAGTTATATAAGTGTAGTGTGTAAAAATATAAAATAGATTAAACCTCATGAATGTCAAAATTATTAATAATTTAGGAAGATTATCTAGATTCAGAAAACAATGATCCGAGGTTGAAGCTGTAAGGAAAATTTAGAAAAAATGTCTTACCCAATTTTACGGTCAAAACTACATTTAACAATTTGGTTTTGGTAATATGTACAAAATATTGTGAATATACTAACTAATAAGATCAATAAGCAGCCTGAACATGTCATCAATAGGGTACAAGTCCGGGCTGAGCATGTCGCCTGCGGAGCCCCGGAGCGCCGCGTGTCCGCGTATCACGGCCACTCCTTGCAGCATCGTCAGCTCGTCGCTCTGCACGTGGCCTAGGCTCAGACCTGGTTAAATGAAGGGTTCTTTAGGAATATTGTTACAGAGCTTATTTGTTGTAAATATGTTATTCATAATTAATAACGCATAATTCACTAGAAACATTCATTGCATCATATATAATTCACGTAATTTATTATTTTTATTTTAGAACATAGTCATCAACTTAAATATTATATTAAATTTGTTCTCTATAACTTAAATTTATAGAAAAAATTGTTATATAACTAGAAAACTGTATTCCATTTACAAATTATAATACAAATGAATTTACTGTACCTAATTATTTTGAAAAATACGGAAACTACGGAGGTTTCTTGCCGGATCCTACCCCGCAGAGATAGCGGTGGTAATATAAAAGGTGACTACTTGAAAAAAAAAATGACTTTAGACTTTGACTTTGTAAGTTTTGGATATTTTTAGATACGTCTAGAGAAGTGTACAAACTTTGGTGAGGGATATTACGATTAAAAAATATTCCATCAGCCGGGACAAAGCTACATTTAAAAAAAAACCGACCATTCGTATAGCAGCTTTTAGTTATGTGAAACAAAAAAACATGTGAATTACGTGGAAATAAAAATATATTTTTTGGATAGGTATTTATTAATTTTATGGTTAATTCAAATTCAATTAATAAATTCGCTTGCCTCTAAGGACGAAACATGTGAGACATTAACGCAAATAAATTTAATTTGATTTAGTTATAAAACTTTTTTGTATTTAATTATGTGTTGAGTTTCAGGAAATACATCTTATTTAAAATTTCTCCACAAAAATACAATCAGAAAATAAAATAAGCAACAGACCTTTCATGAGCAGCGGGAAGACGTAAGCGAAGCCGGGTGCGTCGAGGTAGTGTTTCTTGTCGTCGTCGGCTGATTTTTTACCGATGGTGATGGAGTGCAGCAGGTTGATGCACCTGATGGTGGCTTGCTCTAGAGGTTCCTCCTCCCAGTTGGCGTCCAGATCGCATTGGGGTTTGTGCAGTCTATGGTCCAATTGGAAATGCTTTATTTAAAAACAGGTCAGAAACTGCGCTTATTAAAGATTTTTGTAATCGGTGTCAGTATAACCATAGTTTAAGTTGAGTGTAATTGTTAATTCTGATGTAAAGTGTAATTCTGATGATGACATTGATCTTTGAGTGTTAAGCCGCTTACATACGTTGCGCGGCAAACCATAGAAGTGCTAATATTCGATGGTTCGCGGCAAACCGATCGCTGCGCTGTCGGAGTTTGAGCTTGCATCAAAAGCTTTAGTAGTACTCTACTAAAAAGTCCTTTTCGTGTATGCGTCACGCCCCGCATGCACGGCGCGCTGTATGTGTGTATACACTGCGTTACCTGAGTGTGACGGCGGGCAGCGCACGTGGCAGGCGCGGCGCGGCCAGGCGGCGGTACAGCGCTATGGCGCGCGGCGCGGCCAGCGGGCTGCGGCCGGCGCCCAGCAGCGCGCGCGCCACGCCCCGCATGCACGGCGCGCTGTATGTGTGTATACACTGCGTTACCTGAGTGTGACGGCGGGCAGCGCACGTGGCAGGCGCGGCGCGGCCAGGCGGCGGTACAGCGCTATGGCGCGCGGCGCGGCCAGCGGGCTGCGGCCGGCGCCCAGCAGCGCGCGCGCCACGCCCCGCATGCACGGCGCGCTGTATGTGTGTATACACTGCGTTACCTGAGTGTGACGGCGGGCAGCGCACGTGGCAGGCGCGGCGCGGCCAGGCGGCGGTACAGCGCTATGGCGCGCGGCGCGGCCAGCGGGCTGCGGCCGGCGCCCAGCAGCGCGCGCGCCACGCCCCGCATGCACGGCGCGCTGTATGTGTGTATACACTGCGTTACCTGAGTGTGACGGCGGGCAGCGCACGTGGCAGGCGCGGCGCGGCCAGGCGGCGGTACAGCGCTATGGCGCGCGGCGCGGCCAGCGGGCTGCGGCCGGCGCCCAGCAGCGCGCGCGCCACGCCCCGCATGCACGGCGCGCTGTATGTGTGTATACACTGCGTTACCTGAGTGTGACGGCGGGCAGCGCACGTGGCAGGCGCGGCGCGGCCAGGCGGCGGTACAGCGCTATGGCGCGCGGCGCGGCCAGCGGGCTGCGGCCGGCGCCCAGCAGCGCGCGCGCCACGCCCCGCATGCACGGCGCGCTGTATGTGTGTATACACTGCGTTACCTGAGTGTGACGGCGGGCAGCGCACGTGGCAGGCGCGGCGCGGCCAGGCGGCGGTACAGCGCTATGGCGCGCGGCGCGGCCAGCGGGCTGCGGCCGGCGCCCAGCAGCGCGCGCGCCACGCCCCGCATGCACGGCGCGCTGTATGTGTGTATACACTGCGTTACCTGAGTGTGACGGCGGGCAGCGCACGTGGCAGGCGCGGCGCGGCCAGGCGGCGGTACAGCGCTATGGCGCGCGGCGCGGCCAGCGGGCTGCGGCCGGCGCCCAGCAGCGCGCGCGCCACGCCCCGCATGCACGGCGCGCTGTATGTGTGTATACACTGCGTTACCTGAGTGTGACGGCGGGCAGCGCACGTGGCAGGCGCGGCGCGGCCAGGCGGCGGTACAGCGCTATGGCGCGCGGCGCGGCCAGCGGGCTGCGGCCGGCGCCCAGCAGCGCGCGCGCCACGCCCCGCATGCACGGCGCGCTGTATGTGTGTATACACTGCGTTACCTGAGTGTGACGGCGGGCAGCGCACGTGGCAGGCGCGGCGCGGCCAGGCGGCGGTACAGCGCTATGGCGCGCGGCGCGGCCAGCGGGCTGCGGCCGGCGCCCAGCAGCGCGCGCGCCACGCCCCGCATGCACGGCGCGCTGTATGTGTGTATACACTGCGTTACCTGAGTGTGACGGCGGGCAGCGCACGTGGCAGGCGCGGCGCGGCCAGGCGGCGGTACAGCGCTATGGCGCGCGGCGCGGCCAGCGGGCTGCGGCCGGCGCCCAGCAGCGCGCGCGCCACGCCCCGCATGCACGGCGCGCTGTATGTGTGTATACACTGCGTTACCTGAGTGTGACGGCGGGCAGCGCACGTGGCAGGCGCGGCGCGGCCAGGCGGCGGTACAGCGCTATGGCGCGCGGCGCGGCCAGCGGGCTGCGGCCGGCGCCCAGCAGCGCGCGCGCCACGCCCCGCATGCACGGCGCGCTGTATGTGTGTATACACTGCGTTACCTGAGTGTGACGGCGGGCAGCGCACGTGGCAGGCGCGGCGCGGCCAGGCGGCGGTACAGCGCTATGGCGCGCGGCGCGGCCAGCGGGCTGCGGCCGGCGCCCAGCAGCGCGCGCGCCACGCCCCGCATGCACGGCGCGCTGTATGTGTGTATACACTGCGTTACCTGAGTGTGACGGCGGGCAGCGCACGTGGCAGGCGCGGCGCGGCCAGGCGGCGGTACAGCGCTATGGCGCGCGGCGCGGCCAGCGGGCTGCGGCCGGCGCCCAGCAGCGCGCGCGCCACGCCCCGCATGCACGGCGCGCTGTATGTGTGTATACACTGCGTTACCTGAGTGTGACGGCGGGCAGCGCACGTGGCAGGCGCGGCGCGGCCAGGCGGCGGTACAGCGCTATGGCGCGCGGCGCGGCCAGCGGGCTGCGGCCGGCGCCCAGCAGCGCGCGCGCCACGCCCCGCATGCACGGCGCGCTGTATGTGTGTATACACTGCGTTACCTGAGTGTGACGGCGGGCAGCGCACGTGGCAGGCGCGGCGCGGCCAGGCGGCGGTACAGCGCTATGGCGCGCGGCGCGGCCAGCGGGCTGCGGCCGGCGCCCAGCAGCGCGCGCGCCACGCCCCGCATGCACGGCGCGCTGTATGTGTGTATACACTGCGTTACCTGAGTGTGACGGCGGGCAGCGCACGTGGCAGGCGCGGCGCGGCCAGGCGGCGGTACAGCGCTATGGCGCGCGGCGCGGCCAGCGGGCTGCGGCCGGCGCCCAGCAGCGCGCGCGCCACGCCCCGCATGCACGGCGCGCTGTATGTGTGTATACACTGCGTTACCTGAGTGTGACGGCGGGCAGCGCACGTGGCAGGCGCGGCGCGGCCAGGCGGCGGTACAGCGCTATGGCGCGCGGCGCGGCCAGCGGGCTGCGGCCGGCGCCCAGCAGCGCGCGCGCCACGCCCCGCATGCACGGCGCGCTGTATGTGTGTATACACTGCGTTACCTGAGTGTGACGGCGGGCAGCGCACGTGGCAGGCGCGGCGCGGCCAGGCGGCGGTACAGCGCTATGGCGCGCGGCGCGGCCAGCGGGCTGCGGCCGGCGCCCAGCAGCGCGCGCGCCACGCCCCGCATGCACGGCGCGCTGTATGTGTGTATACACTGCGTTACCTGAGTGTGACGGCGGGCAGCGCACGTGGCAGGCGCGGCGCGGCCAGGCGGCGGTACAGCGCTATGGCGCGCGGCGCGGCCAGCGGGCTGCGGCCGGCGCCCAGCAGCGCGCGCGCCACGCCCCGCATGCACGGCGCGCTGTATGTGTGTATACACTGCGTTACCTGAGTGTGACGGCGGGCAGCGCACGTGGCAGGCGCGGCGCGGCCAGGCGGCGGTACAGCGCTATGGCGCGCGGCGCGGCCAGCGGGCTGCGGCCGGCGCCCAGCAGCGCGCGCGCCACGCCCCGCATGCACGGCGCGCTGTATGTGTGTATACACTGCGTTACCTGAGTGTGACGGCGGGCAGCGCACGTGGCAGGCGCGGCGCGGCCAGGCGGCGGTACAGCGCTATGGCGCGCGGCGCGGCCAGCGGGCTGCGGCCGGCGCCCAGCAGCGCGCGCGCCACGCCCCGCATGCACGGCGCGCTGTATGTGTGTATACACTGCGTTACCTGAGTGTGACGGCGGGCAGCGCACGTGGCAGGCGCGGCGCGGCCAGGCGGCGGTACAGCGCTATGGCGCGCGGCGCGGCCAGCGGGCTGCGGCCGGCGCCCAGCAGCGCGCGCGCCACGCCCCGCATGCACGGCGCGCTGTATGTGTGTATACACTGCGTTACCTGAGTGTGACGGCGGGCAGCGCACGTGGCAGGCGCGGCGCGGCCAGGCGGCGGTACAGCGCTATGGCGCGCGGCGCGGCCAGCGGGCTGCGGCCGGCGCCCAGCAGCGCGCGCGCCACGCCCCGCATGCACGGCGCGCTGTATGTGTGTATACACTGCGTTACCTGAGTGTGACGGCGGGCAGCGCACGTGGCAGGCGCGGCGCGGCCAGGCGGCGGTACAGCGCTATGGCGCGCGGCGCGGCCAGCGGGCTGCGGCCGGCGCCCAGCAGCGCGCGCGCCACGCCCCGCATGCACGGCGCGCTGTATGTGTGTATACACTGCGTTACCTGAGTGTGACGGCGGGCAGCGCACGTGGCAGGCGCGGCGCGGCCAGGCGGCGGTACAGCGCTATGGCGCGCGGCGCGGCCAGCGGGCTGCGGCCGGCGCCCAGCAGCGCGCGCGCCACGCCCCGCATGCACGGCGCGCTGTATGTGTGTATACACTGCGTTACCTGAGTGTGACGGCGGGCAGCGCACGTGGCAGGCGCGGCGCGGCCAGGCGGCGGTACAGCGCTATGGCGCGCGGCGCGGCCAGCGGGCTGCGGCCGGCGCCCAGCAGCGCGCGCGCCACGCCCCGCATGCACGGCGCGCTGTATGTGTGTATACACTGCGTTACCTGAGTGTGACGGCGGGCAGCGCACGTGGCAGGCGCGGCGCGGCCAGGCGGCGGTACAGCGCTATGGCGCGCGGCGCGGCCAGCGGGCTGCGGCCGGCGCCCAGCAGCGCGCGCGCCACGCCCCGCATGCACGGCGCGCTGTATGTGTGTATACACTGCGTTACCTGAGTGTGACGGCGGGCAGCGCACGTGGCAGGCGCGGCGCGGCCAGGCGGCGGTACAGCGCTATGGCGCGCGGCGCGGCCAGCGGGCTGCGGCCGGCGCCCAGCAGCGCGCGCGCCACGCCCCGCATGCGAAGCTGCAGGCCGCGTTGGCAGCCGCGCTGCACGGCACGCAGGAGGCTCACGGCACCCTCCGTCTGCGCATCTAGCTGCACACACACCGACACATAAACTTAAGTCCGTTTCCCATCAGCGCAAAAACGCGAAAGCGAGCGGTACAGAGCTGACTATTAGTTTTGTTTACAAGGGGACAAGTTAGCGGAGTAGTGTCCCCGCACGGCTCATCTCTTCTCATCCCCGCTCCGCTTAATTTGTTGTACATAAAAACGACATATTTCTCTTTAGGTCAGCTTGAGTGGAAATGATTGAGCTGAACTATTGGCGACAAATCTAAGTAACGAAATTGTATCGGTTGCTTATATCATACATTTCGTCTTTGCTTTAATGTAAAACGCGCCTTACGAAGGAAACCCATGGACAAATCGAAATATTTAAATATGTCTAAAATAATGTAAATACTCACAATAGTTAGCCTCTCCCTGATGGCGCTCTCCTTCGCGAGTTGCGCCCGCAACGCTTCCTTCTGCTTGGCTGATAGCTGCACCTGAGTATGTTATACTATATTAATGTAATAATATTGACGACCTCTGTGGCGCAGTATTGTAAACAGCCAACTGCTACACCAGAGGTTTCACGCAAAAACTACTTCATCCATTTTAAATGAAACTTTACAATAATATAGCATATCCATCAGAATAACACATAGGCTATAGTTTATGAAGATATTGTACGAGTCCAAAATATATCGATAAATGTAAGTAATTAAAAATCCTATAGATAACAATTTCGACTTCTTCGCGGACGGAGTTACGGGCAAAAGCTAGTATAAAATATAAAGTCAAAGTCAAAATGTTTTTTATTCGATTAGACTTAAAATAAGCACTTTCAAATCGTATTTTTTTTTTTATAACCAACGGTTCGGAATGCTATTTCTACGGGGAAGAATCCGGCAACAAACCTCCGGTATATGTTCTAGTATTGACTGTATGTCAGGTTCAAACAATTTAACTCCAGGATTATTCCGAATTTCAAAGTTAGTTCCAGTACGAAAATGCATTATTTATATCGGGATACTACCATTGACTTTTTTAATGACATTTGTCGTTATAGCATGGTTTAAGGCTAATTTTTGTAACTCGTGTCAATAATATAATGAAGAGGAAATTTTTGTCACAAAATATAAACTCAAAATTGGCCGAACCCAATTGAAAAGTCCTTCCACCATTAAAACTTTACATTGTCCTTTAAACCTACAGGCTTGTATCTACTTTTTTATAAAATGTCTACAACGCCAAGAGCAACGCCAATGCGTTTCCCATGTAGAGGTAAAAATGTTATATCTTTCGTGCCGGTAATTACACTGGCTCTCCAATCCTTCGAACAGCGAACTGTTTCACGTTGTAGGGAGGAGTAAAGGAGGTTGGTTCCAACGCAGACGATCTCGCACGTAGATCAACCAACTGTTAAATAAAATTCCATCCGTGCGAAACCGGAGCGGGCCGCTAGTTTAAGATAAAAAGATACAACGGTAATAGAAGCTTAGTTTTGCGACTTCATTTGCGTTCTTTGCTTACGGAACCCTCAAAATAATAATAGTTTAGGGAAACTATGTAAATGAAGCTCATCGCCTTTCATTCAGTTATTAGTTATCTGACAGGAGTGAGAATCCGTGGCTGCCTGTTAACTTAGAACCCATGGCTATTGAATAAATTGATTGACAGTTTACGCGATCGACAAGTTTGTAGATTATCTATACCAATATTATAAAGAGGAAAGATTTGATTTTTTGTTTGCTTGTTTGAATTGAATAGGCTCCGAAACTACTGAACTGATTTACATAATTCTTTCACTGTTGGAAAGCTACATTTTTCCTGAGTGATGTCACTATATTTATGGCTATATTTCATTTAAAAAAAATATGAGGATCCTTACTTAAATTACGATCAAGTGTAAAAAATATCTAAAACTTCCTTACATCGCGTACGCTGCGAAAACTATTGATGATAGAACAAAATGTTATATCACATTTTTAAGAACACACCATTTTCTACAGAAAAAATCAGCGGCAGCATGTCTCTAACTATTATAGTCATTTCACAATAAGCGTTTTTTATATAAAAAAAAGAAATTAAAATACCACCGCTACAAAAAGCTCTTTATTTGTACCTTATCAAAATAAATGATTTATTATTTAAGACTGCTTAAATACGTTTATATAACTTTTTGAATTATTCGATTCTGACATTCCATTCAAAAAATATCACGAGTTTAAAACTTTGAAAAAATAAACTCCATTCGGCTACTTATGCGTTGTAGGGCGTCACTCGGGCAGGGATACGGGAGGGGAGTTAATTTACTCTCTTTTTGGAGCTCGACGCCAAAAGGAGTGAATATGTGTGTAATATTATTATTATTATGAATGTGTTAAAATTAACAAATATAAATGTAATGTTTAATGCCCGTGCGAAGCCGGGACGGGCCGCTAGTTAAATAATATTAATTCAAAGTACATAATTTGTGAATGAATAGCTTTGAATGTTGTTCTCTTTACCGGTAAGCTATTTTAATATTAAAACTATGTCTTTAAACCTGTTGCATTGTGTTTCATGTTTAATAATAAAAAGAGATTTATTTACAGAGCAAACTCAATTTTGGTTGTTAATTCACAAACGGTAATAGAAGTGTGTTTAAACACATTATAACTAAAAAAGAAGACAGTTAAGACTTATAGGAAAAGCCAATGTTATGTTGTCTCTTTCTTACCTCTTTAACCTTTCCTTCTTTCCTTCTCTTCTCCTCTAACTCTCTCCTCAGCTGTAACTCTTCTAATTGGTCTTTGTAGCTGTAGGCTTTGGATTCTCTTTTTAGATTAATTTCTTTGCTGTCCTCGACACTGTAACGATGTCAATCAACACATGTTTAAATACAAATTCAAATTTATTTATTTCTCAGATTTTTCGTACTTTATGACACAGAAAATTCTACCTATAGGGCGTACAAATTTTGTTCTGGCAATATTAATGAAAATTTAATGTCAAATATATTAAAGTTATAAAGATAATATAATTAATGTCAACAAAGGAAATAATAGTGAGAAATTATAACACAAATTCAACAGATTATTACATCAATTCGAATATATAATATATCATAATTATAACGCCCAATATTATTTTAGTACCAAACATTATTTAATGAATCTATCCGCAAAGAATTCATCCGTACTGTAATACATTTTATCTAACAAATAATAAATAAATAATAAAACATATCACGAAACACATTGACTCAGCCCTGCACTAAGTATCGTAAGAACTTGTGTCGCAGGTGCTTAGCAACGATATGGTTTTTTTTTTTCGGGGCACACCCGCCACTCTGTCCCACCACTGCAACTCCTGTTTATCAGGATCAACAGTGACGTCCTTTGATCGAATAATCAACGAATAATGCAGCTGTGCAGTGATGCACGGGCTGTGCCCGGACACCCTACCGGCTATCTTGGGACCCGCAACGAACTTAATCAGGAGAAATAGAAGGTAGTAAGAAAGCGGTTTCAGACTTCCCTCCCAGCAAAGCGGAGACAGCAATTGAAATGGCCCAGAGGCCCAAAAATCTAAAGGGGAGACAGTCAGGAGACGCCTGACCGTCTAAACACCACGGTATGCCACTAACTAACAGGGGATAAATAAGATACTAACCTAAATCTTACACCAGTAATATTGGTGACAAAACTTTTTAAAGGCACGGAAGTTTCCCTTCGTTTTCACAAGATCTAGGTAATAAATAGGACTACACGCAGATACTTGAATCGAATTCAACATGATTAAAACATTCGCAAAAAGGTGACGGCACCAAGTTAAATGAATAAAGTTTGCCCTTAAAGTTACCATGCCTGGTTAGAAATTGGGCTACGCAATGATCGATATCAAGCCACGTTTTATTTAACCGTTCGCGCACTATAGGGAAAAATTTAAATAAATGCCGCCCCTTAGTCGAAGTATCCCATCTAGTTTGCCATTCGTTGATTAGTTTTTTATGAACGTTGTCGTTGCTATCAAATAATCTACTGATTTTAGCCCTATCCTTCGATTTTAGAAAATCTGAACTCATACCATTCCGCGAGTTGTAATACATTGCCGCACGCCGTTGTATTTCCAAATCTACCGGTAAAACGCCCGCAAGAATCGGCAGGGCCTCAGTGCTGACGGTTCTATACGCTTTACAAAGAAAAATTAACTCTAATCTCTGACTCTGAAGCAATTTACGTCGTGCAGCGCCAATTGTGGCTCTATCCGCCCACACGGGGGCTCCGTAACAAATGCAACCCAAGAAAGTAGCAGTATAAATTATTTTTAATGACTTAAACGACAATCCCCAGGTCGAAGTTGATATTCTATTTAACGCAAAAAATTTCGTTTTGATTTTTCGCTAACTTGCTTAATGTGCTCAATAAAATGAAACTTCTTTTCAAGTATCAAACCGAGATAACAAACTGAGTCTTTCTTTTTAACTGTAACTGAATTAAATTTAAAGCGCGGTAGCCCTACTAAGTTTCCTTTTAACATTAAATACTGTGTTTTATGGGCTGCGAACTCAAGATGATTTCTCTTTCCCCAGTCGGCCACCAGACGTAGGCAGGACTCAGCTAACAACTCAACTCCTGTTCTTGTATGAGATTGAATAAGCAGGAGACCGTCGTCTGCATATCCCGTCAGCGAACAGTTAGCCGGTAACGGTATAGACAAAAAGTCATCAAATCCGATATTCCAGAGATACGGCCCTAGCACTGAACCCTGTGGGCAGCCCCGAGTCAAAGCCTTCGACACTGCATGATGACCAAGTTGAAGCTTAGTTGTTCCATTTATAAAGTAATTGTATATTAAGGAATATACATTGCTGTAACAACCTCTGTTTTTAAGTTTGAGCAATAACATTGGCCACCATGCATTATCAAAAGCACCAGAGATATCCAGGAATACACCTATGACGTATTTAAACTCCGACGATTCTACCGATTTTCTCACCGAGATAGCCGCGTCGATTGTTGATTTGCCGATAGTAAAACCGAATTGACGTTCGTGAAAAGTTGGACCGCCCGGAAGAAGCCGAGGTACGATAAGATGCTCTAGAAGTTTACCCAGGGATAGTAGAAGGGTAATGGGTCTATACGATTTCGGATCATCAGGTGGCTTATCACCGCTTTTAGGTATGATTTTAATTAGCCCGCGGCGCCAAATTTGAGGAAAAACCCCTTCAGCAATGCAACGGTTATACACAATTAAAATAGAATCCCCAGCGGACTTTACGGCTTCCTGGATCATCTTATTCGATATTTTGTCTTCCCCAGAGGCCTTATTAACCGGTAACGCCCTAACAATTTTGACAAATTCATCTAAAATTGGAAGATCGGACGAAGGAGATGTGGGTGGAACTGCAGCCATGAGCCTAACTTCTCGATGATAGTCGGTATCATTTTCAGTAGTGTCGTCCGGAATGAGAGCGTTAAGAAGGGCCTCCGCCGTCTCCTCAACACCAAGAGTGTGAGCATCATTTATTTTGATATTTGAAATAAATGCTTGATCAGTTGCTCTGTTAGCTTTGAACTCATGATATATGGGTGACCATGGCCCCTCTTTGTCTAACCTATCAACTACTTTCCGAAGTAAATTAGTTTTTTTATTTTTGGACTGCAGCACGGTAGTGAGACCTAGCAACTCTTAAAGCAATTAAAGCGCTATCATACCTATCTGACGAAGTATCTTGTCCTAGGGATTTTTTAGCTTTATTTAATTTACGACGTGCGCTTGTAAATTTCTTACGAATTCCTATCAGAGAATCATTCCACCACTCACATCTTTTCACACTAGATATAGATGTTCGTCCCAGTGTTACATCAGCACAGTAATTGAAATTATCCGTCATAATTTCAGCGCTTTCTGTTGCCGATAGACGCGGGTGAGTGAAGTCTCCAGCATGTGACGCAAAAAATGAACTAAAAAAGCACCAGTCTGCACGTCTGGTTTTATAACGAAAGCTTTGTGAACGGGGCGCGATATCTTGTGTCAGCTTAGGGTTGTACTCGTACACGATCAAACGGTGATCACTACATGACGCATCAGGAAGGACACGCCAATTAGAGATTTTTACGTACGCACTTGAAAGTGTGACGTCAATGAAAGATTCGCCCATAGGGCTGCTGTAAGTAGGTGGTGAATCAGAGGTATTATGAATTTCTAGGTGCATTTCTGCAATAAACTCTTCTACTGCGGTGCGACGATCCGCATCTGCTGATCTAATTTTACCAAACCAAAGGGGGGAAGACGCGTTGGCATCCGCGCCTATAACTACAGCCTGCCTAGGAAGTGCATATAATACGGACCGCAAGTGATGTAAGTGAGGGTCTACGCGATCAGAGAACTGAAAGTAACAGCTAATTACATATATACTAAAAGAAGGACACGAGACCTCCGCAGCGGCACAGTGGGACGACGAGAGATTATTAAGAGCTGTGACAGTGAAGCTTGAACGTGACACGTATATTCCCGCGCGAGCTTTATTGTTTATTTGAACTATCTTATTACGAAGCCCAGCGCTCTGGTACTGTTCTTGAACGAGAACTATGTCCAAACTATACTCAATTACAAGCCTATCTAACTCAGACGTAGATACTTTATCGTTATGAAGGTTTAATTGTCCTATTTTAACGATATGGTATAAACTACGTAGATATGAATACTTCATCCAAGACCGGTAAGCGAAACAGTGCGTCTTGCAAATAACACAAAGTTCAGCCCCCGCCGAGATTCGAACCCAGAACCTCTAGCGTATCAGTCGGCTGTTTACACCACTGCGCTACAGAGGTCAAAAACACTTAAATATTTATATGAGCATAATTTGATTATGTGACAATACATTCAGCAGAAGGGATCAAAGGAATGATATATATTTTAAGCTAAAGAAGATGTCAAACAGCCAATGCTACGTTAGAGGTTCCGGGTTTGAATGCCGGCGGGAGCGGAACTTTGTGTTAATCGCAAGACGCCTTATTTCGTTTACTATTTCTCATGTTTATGTTGTGTTGCGAACCATTACATTTTTAATAAGTTAGGCAAGGATGAATAAACACCATATGATGTATGAAAAATAAATAAATTTTATGTCTGTGCAAATTTCATCTTTATCTGTGTGTGTTCTGACGGGAATCTTACATAAGTTTAACACAGTCATATACTAACAATGCAACAGCCTGTTTATCATAGACGTCATCAGGCGGGGTGAGGTAGGTGAAGTACTCGTCCCTAGTTACGGCCAGCAGACGCGGGTCCTGCAACGCCGATAACGCCGCCGACACCGCCGCCGAACACAGCGCCGCCGACTGCGACGCCACCAACGCCGATACCACGCCGGACATCGTCTGTGAATATACATCTGACATGTATAAAGGCAGTCATTGTCACGTTAACCGGTTTTAAAACAGTATTTTTATGTATTTCTTTAACGACATTGTTTTTAGTACCATACTGCCTTATCATCAAGTAATTATAATTTCTTCATTCTTGAAGATGATGAGATGATAAATGAGATGAAGATAATAAGATGAAGATGAACAGTGGAAATGATGAATCTGCCTACAGTAACATGCTAGTACGGTTATTGTAGGCTCTAAGGAGTTACTTGAGAGATTGATGTCGTATTTCACTTTCTCCACATTTGTAAAGGACTACAGATACTTACTGGTTAAAAAACTTGCATTTTACACATTAAATTCAGCTGATATATATGAAAAGAAAAGAAAAGACAATAAAATAGGAAAATTCTAGCTGACACTTCCCGCTCCCGCCAAGTAACTCCAAACATTTTTTTTTTTTTTTTGACCCTAACTGCGGCCCTATTGGCCTTCGCAGCGTAACCGGACTAACCGCGCGGCGAGTGCTTCCCCGCAAGGGAGCGAGGCGCAGCGTAGCCTCCTTGCGTTGATGCCCTCAAAGCCGGGCATTACGTTGGGTCTACAAGCCTTAAGGCTAGGAGGCCTCAAAACTTGTAGCCCCAACGGGAACTCCAAACAGTCACCATGATATCATTATATCTTGACGGAACACGCCAACTGCTGAACAATGGCCGTCTATAAGTGTCACTGTCATTGTCACTGAATATTTTGGACTGACTGTCAGTAACTCAAAACTTAACTCCAAGCAAGATGGCGTCTGTACGGTGAGAGTTAACACATTGTAAATCTTAATTATGTTTTAAAAATATATATTTATTTATGATGTATAGGTATTTTAACCTTTCAATTAATATAGTGAAAACAGCTTGGTTCAGTGATTGTGTAGTGCCATTTCTTTGGTATAATAATATTAGGTTCCTGAACAAAACGAAAAATCTCTAAACATTATGACCACTGACTGCTACGCTAGAGGTTCTGAGTTCGAATACCGGCGGGTGTGGAACTTTGTGTGATTTGAAAGACGCATTGTTTCGCTTTGCAGTCTTGGATGTTGTATTCTTATCTATGTAGTATATACCATATCGTTGCTTTGTGTTTGCGATACAATATTATATCTTAGTGCAGGGCTGAGTCAATGTGTGTGTCGTGATGTGGGTGTTATTATTATGACATAAACAATATTAAAACGTACCTCGCTTGGCGTATACCCAGCTATATACGTGTTCTTCAAGTTGTTGGCGTACACGTTGACGAGTTCCTTCGCGTCTAGCTTCATGTACGTGAGGATCTTCCTCCAGCCATCGTTACTGGTCGCAGCAGCCAAGGGGTGGTGGCAGCACGGGAGGATGGATATGGCTAACGACTCTAGCTCTTCTAATGGGTAATCTACGAAACATTTGTCTCTATTATTTGTTACATTTTATAAAATAAACGAATTTATTAAGAATACTCTTAATTTAGAAATAGTTTACAAATGATATCCAATTCTTCTTCTTCTTGGTTTTATTCTGTGGTTTGAAAATGAAGTAACATATATACCTCTACATGGGCGGTAGTGCTTTCGGCGTCGTAAGATCTCTAGGGAATCGTCGTCTCAATAGGCATAGGTAATTCTTGCAGGCGGTATCATTTGACGTAAGGAGAACTGTCAGCTCGATTACACACGATGTAGAATAAAGTAATCAAAGGTAAAACTAACCTCTATATGAACACAATGCTTGGACACAGTCTAGTATCATTTTCCCCGTGACTTCGGCCGGCTTCTCTTCCGGAGGAGTCTTCTCCTTCACTACGAATATCTTCCCTTCTTCCAGCACCTCATTCAACTTTAGCACTAAATTCTTGGCTATTAAGGCTCTATCTGGCTTGGCGAGGAGTTCCTTGACTTCCTTTATGGCTACGCTTCTGACTGACTTGATTGGTGATAGTAAAACTTGTATAAAAGCCCGGTAGACCGGGGAGCCCAGCTCGCTGGCAACAATCTGGTACTTTTCCAACACTTTCCTGCATAGCAACACCACCTGTATTAGGACTATAAAGGGGTAAATGTTATAGTGCAACTCAGCTTCCAAGGCGAAATCTGTTTCGCTGTCTGTCAAACTTATTTGACTGGCAAAATAAAGGTTTCTACCTACAAGAGTAATTTACTTTAAAGAGACTTTGATCAAAATCGACATTTATTTCACGATGTAAGGGTAGATGTGATAAAAAATTTAAGACTTGTGAAAGTGAAGGTTTGTATGAAAAAAATGTCAATACTCAATCTAATACTGAATGAATAATATTTTTAGATTAAATTAAATTAAAAGATCCTCGAATTTCAATAAAGCAGAGTAGGGGAACTAGGGAGATTTGGAAGTAGTAATATTTGTATCTGAATGTAGGTGATGCGGTGTGTGGTGTGGTGGTCGGTGCGTAGTGGCAGTGGGTTACCGTCGTCGGAGGCGGCGTGCAGCGCGCGCTCGTGCAGCAGCACGTGGCGCTGCGGCGACGCCAGCGCGGCCCACGCCGCCGCGCGGGGCAGCGCGCCGCCCGCGTCGCCCGCCGCCAGCACCGACATGCCGCAGATGCCCTCGCATACCACTGGTTGCTGCATTAACAAACGACCCTCCATCGTCAGCTACTCTCAAGAGTTGTACAAAGCCGCTGGACGCATCCAGAGATTGCTCCGATTTTAAATATTTGAGGGAAGTTACGTCCAGAAGTGGACGCCTTCCAGCTCATGTTTGATGAGATCGATATTATAAGCAAGTAAATTTGACTATCCGATCGATTTTTTTATAACACTAATTAAATAAAAATGTGACATAAAACTATTCAAAATAATAAATTGACAATAATTCTCTATAGTACTAAATTTCATGTCATGTCATGTAATAGCATGCTATTTTTGTTAATGAAAAATTGGAATATATCATAACTCAACACCCTTATTTCGAAACGCCACATCACTTATCAATCACATAAAAATACCAAACGAAAAATACACATGTAAATGAAGCCTTTATAATTCTCATTTAATTTAAGTTTCCCGCGCTTTACCTTCAGCTTTACATGTAAAAGTATTATCTGTGGTGGCAGCACGGTACTCTATATTTACTATGGAAATTCTATAAAAAGGAAAATGATCTCTGCTCTAACATTGTATAATTATTAAAACGTTAATGTGATTTAAGACATAAATAATCTTATGATTATATGAAATAATATTTGAAGCAGCAGCTTTTAATGTTGTTTCTCTTTACAGGCGAGTAAACTAAAGTAATGCGTAAGTTGTTATAGATATTAGGTGTGAAAATTTTTCTTTAAAAATAAACTATTATTTTAGAGCAACAATTAAAGTTGTTGTTTCAATAAACAACATATTACACACACATAATAGTCCGGTCAAATTAGACCAAAAAATAAGAGTAAAGATACATAAATTTACAACAAGCTGAAAATCAGAAAAATTGTTTGTAAATATAATAAAAAAGAAAATTTGAAAGTTCCCCACCAATTCGGTTTGTGGAAAAATTTTAACTCAAGGTCAAAGGTCAAAAAAATGAGTTTTTCGCGATTTTCAGCAAAACGGTAAGTTTTATCATAAAAATACTTCAGACAAAAATTGTAGATCATAAAATTATCTACAAAAAAGGTATCAATACTTTTTTTCCTACGAGCTACCGTTTCTGAGTTATTACGATCCAAAAAGTTGTAATGGTCATAATATGCATGAGTACGCCACGTACATACATCTCTAGAGTTTGAATATATGTTATATTATTTATGTATCGGTCATTGTAACTTAAATTTAAAATATAAAATATAAATAAGTTATAACTATAAGAATATCAGGTAAAATGAAACCCAGTCCCTTTATTCATACACCAGTGTAACCTCGAGACAACATCTGTCCCCTCTTCAATTGTGTGCGTGGCTAGGGTCTTATACCTGCTATATTATATGAAATACCGTTAGTCTTGAGCTCTACTCTGTAGTAAAAACACGTGTTTATTCTAACCTATATTCTAACCTATATCGTGCTGTTTTGAGTTTTAATAACAAAAATGTCAGAGTATTGTTTTATTTGTGCTAAACTTTTAACTGAAAGTGAGGTTGTTACTGTTGAACGTGGTATGAAGACATTAATTAATGCAAGTATCGAAAGAGCAGATGAGTTTTCGGAATATCTTAAAAATCAGAAATCTGTGACAATTCATGAGAATTGTCGTAAAAATTATACTAGAAAGTCTTCTATTGCTGCAGCTAATAAAAGACAACGTGAAGAACAAGAAGCCAGTACATCCACATCAAGTCCTCCTCGTACTAGATCACGTAATAGTGAATCAGCTTTTTGTTTTAAAAAACTATGCTTCTTTTGTGGCCAGGAATTGAATGAAGAGTATGAGAGAAGAAGATCTTTAAATTCTCGCCGTCGAATTAGCCAAGTAAGTACACTTCAATTTAAAGATTCAATTCTGAAAACAGCTCGGACTCGTGACGATGCTACAGCAAAAGCCGTTATTGCTAGAATCGAATTTGAATATGATTTAGTTGCTGCTGAAGCTAAGTATCACCATGATTGCTATCTTTCTTTCTTGAAACCTACCACTGGAGCTAAAATAGGTCGTCCTAAAGAAGAAGCTACGAATCAGGCAATGGAGGAAATATTTACTTATATTGAAAATAGCGATGATTGTCAGTTCACTTTAAATGAATTAAGAAATGTTTGCGAAACTACGACTTTAGATTATAGAACGATTAAGGTACGACTAAAATTGAAGTATGGTGATAGACTTATTGTCACTGAGAAATCGGGAGCATCAACATTCATATGCTTAGTAGATAATCATCATGATATTTTGAATCAAGCCTGGTACGAAAAAAAGAAAATGAATAAAAAAGAAGAACGGTTCAGAGTCCTAGACGCAGCTGCAGCTATCATTCGCGAAGATATTCAAACCGCAGTGTTTGATAACTCTTACTACCCGCCACCAAGTCGCATGTTTGAAGATTTAAATAATGAAATCCCAGAATCGTTGACATATTTTGTAGACCGAGTGATTTTAAAGAATAAACGATCAAATTTAGATCATTTAAAATTAATATGCACAAATATTTGCCATAGTATCATGGCTGCTGTTCGACCAAGGTCTTTTAAGTCTAAATTACAATTAGGCCTCGCAGTTTTTTTTCATCGTAGGTTTGGGTCTAAACGTCTTATACAAATCTTTTCGTCTTTTGGTTTATGTGCATCTTATAATGATACACTAATGTACGAGGCAGCAGCAGTTTTTCATCGCCCTCCTCATGTCTTACCACCAGAAAGTGGCACACTTATTCAATACGTTGCAGACAATGCTGATATCAATGTAAATACGCTAGACGGTAATAACACGCTCCACATAATGGGTATTATTCAAATTGTTACACCAAAACATTCTGTTTTGCTAGAAGAACCTATGTTGCGAATAAAAGAAGCTCTTCCAGCAAAAGATTTCAAGGCAAAAGCTCATGTACCGATACAGATCTATCATAATGATGGTGTAGTAGGTTACAGTAAAATTAATGTTAAAGATTTTGTTTATGGAACTGAAACGGTATCTTTTCTCAAAAAATCTGATGTTGTATGGTTTTATGGGAAATGGAAAAATACGTCTTTACCTGGGTGGAATGGTTTTATTGAACGTTTAACAAGTAATCACATGAATTATTCTAAATCTCAAATTTCATTCTTACCGTTTATTCAGCAACCAGCCAGTAACTATAATACTATTTATACGACTTTACTTTGTGCATTAGAGAATGCAAAACGGTATGGACACACTGTATGCATCGTGACGTTCGACCAACCCCTGTATGCTAAAGCTCGAGAAATTGTAGCAGCCGCACCTGAGGGCTCTGAAATATCTAAAATCATCATTAGACTCGGAGGATTTCATCTATTAATGTCCTTTCTAGGAGCAATAGGTCATATTATGCAAGGAAGCGGCATAAAAGAAGTACTCGCAGAAATTTATGCGGTAAAATCATTAGAAAAAATGCTCAATGGTCATGCTTACGCACGAGCTGTTCGAGCTCACACACTACTTCAGCTTGCTTTAGCAATTATAATATTAAAAGAAGTTGAAATTAATGACATCATGGATGCAGATCTTATCATAAATATCGACCATATATTAGATAACACTCTTTCATACAATGACATTGAAAATGATAATGAAGTCTCTGGAGCTTTACTTAGTAAATGTATTGAAAAACTGAAAGAATATGAGGAACGAGGACCAACTGCAAAACTTTGGGCTCAGTATTTTCATATGGTTTCTATTGCTAAAGAGTTTCTAAGAGCTGAGCGTATGGGAGATTGGAAAGCTCAATTAAACTGTATCAAAGAAATGATTCCTTATTTTCACGCGTCTGGACATTTCCCTTATGCCAAGTCTGCACATCTTTACTTGCAGGATATGCAAGAATTACATAATAGAATGGATCCAGAAGTTTACGAAAGATTTTCAGAAGGATTTTTCACAGTCAGACGTTCAGACAAATTAAGTTGTGGAACTTCAACGGACATGGTAATCGAGCAGTCTATGATGAAAGCTATGAAGACAGATGGAGGTATTGCTCGAGGGAGAAGTACAAAAGAGAGCGTCATAAGTAAATGGGTTTATAGTATGCATGCTATGAATACAGTTTGTGAAAAATTAGAAGATTTTGCTAATGTTAGGATGGATACAACCGAGCAGCATGTTGATGCAAGTGATTCACGAGTAAAAAAAGATGCTAAAGACTTACGAAAACTTTTAGAGTGGTTCTCAACGCATGATCCTTTTCCGGAGGTTAACAAAATTATTTCTATTGCGAGCGGTGTTGTCGGTGATGATAAAATTAATTGTTACAGAGCTCGTGAAGTTGGACTTGCTTCTATAGCAAAAATGACAGGACTGACATTCAATAATATTAAATTAAAACGCGCTGACAAAGTTGTTCCTCTTTTAGCTATGACAAGTACCTTAAAAGTTCACGAAGAGAAAATAACTGTTGACCCTGTATTACTTTTCCAACGTATGAGTATTACTGCAGCATTTCAAGATGAAATAGAAACATATTTTGAATATGAATTAGCTCCCTACCCTTTAACGTTGTTTGATGAAATCGGAATGCGTAAAACACAGAAGTCTGCCATTTACGATTGTTTTGAAAAGGTAAATATAGATATTAACAACACTAATGCGACATACATCATTGACGGAGGATATTTACTACATCGCGTTATCTGGGATAGCGAAGAAACATTCAGCGTAATTTTAGATAAATACGTTCAGTATGTACGCCGACATTTTGGTTCCAGAGTTACTGTCGTATTTGATGGCTACAATGATTACACTAAAAATATTAAAGCTGCAGAACAACGTCGTCGAACTTTAGCAACATCTACATCTTCTGATATTTTATTTGATGAATTCATGATAGTACCAACCAGTCAACAGAAATTTCTTACAAATACTCATAACAAGTCTCGGTTCATTTCAATGTTGAAAGAAAAGTTTACTGCTGAAAACATATTGGTAAAACAAGCTAATAATGATGCTGATGTGCTGATTATTGAAACAGCAATAGAGCAATTCAATGTGACAAATATAACTGTTGTTGTTGGTGAAGATGTAGACTTACTCGTATTACTCACTGCTCGAACTCCAACCCTAAAAACTATTTTCTTCTTAAAACCAGGAAAAGCTCAAAATCAATCGGAAATATATTCTTCAAAAAGTTTATCTGCTTTTGGAAAAAGTCAAAATCATGTACTATTTTTACACGCAATAACTGGTTGTGATACGACATCTGCATTTTATAGGAGAGGTAAAACAACAGTTTTCAAAATGTTTGAAAAACAAGATTTAGCTCCCTGTGCTCAAGTTTTTAAGAACAGTAATTCAACTCAGCAAGAAATCATCACCAACGGCATTCGCTTTCTTCTTTCTATGTATGGAGCTCCTAAAAAAACTACCTGCTTAGATAAGTATCGATATGCATGTTTTGTCAAAAATACTAAAAATAAAAAACAAGTTCAATTAGCTTGTCTTCCTCCAACCTCAGATGCTGCTCATCAACATCTTTTTCGGGTATATTATCAAGTTCAAGTGTGGCAGGGTAATCAGCTAGACCCTACAAACTGGGGTTGGAAGTTGGTTAACAATACATTAGAACCAGTTCAAACTTTACTTCCACCTGCGCCGGAGAAACTGCTGAACACAATATTTTGCAACTGCAAAAAAGGATGCAGTGCTAGATGTGGTTGCAAAAAAGTTGGACTATTTTGTTCTCTAGCATGTACAAATTGTCAAGGCCGGTCGTGTTCTAATGTTGAATCACCAACAGTGGAAGATTCGTTTGATTCTAACGAAATGACATGCGATACGTCGCTCTTTACGCAATTTACTTGTTCTCAAAATGAAGATGAAGAAGAGGAGGAAGAAGAAGAAGAACAAGAAGAAGAACAAGAACCACAAGAAGAACAAGAAGAAGAATTTGAATCAGACGGATAAGCTTCATTACTTTTTTTTAATTGACATCGCTTTTATCTATTACAATCTTTGCTAATTTCCGTTATTTTGCTAATTTCCGTTATTTTGCAATAGTTACAAATTAAACAGGATCATAATTGACTCGTGGAATAGGCCTACTGGGGAAACCACGTTAAAAAAAACGCGCTAAGTACACTACCTCATAGGTGGCGTGGAAACGTGTGCATATTATGACCATTACAACTTTTTGGATCGTAATAACTCAGAAACGGTAGCTCGTAGGAAAAAAAGTATTGATACCTTTTTTGTAGATAATTTTATGATCTACAATTTTTGTCTGAAGTATTTTTATGATAAAACTTACCGTTTTGCTGAAAATCGCGAAAAACTCATTTTTTTGACCTTTGACCTTGAGTTAAAATTTTTCCACAAACCGAATTGGTGGGGAACTTTCAAATTTTCTTTTTTATTATATTTACAAACAATTTTTCTGATTTTCAGCTTGTTGTAAATTTATGTATCACCAAATGTCTAGATTGACCGGACTATAAGTACATACCTGTAAGGGTTGTTGTATAGCTTTCTCGACTGGCTTGAGGAATATCTGCGCGAGCGCGTCCCAGTGCTTGGCGTCCGCGCGAGCGCGCTGCATGGCGTGCGACACCGCGCACGTGTACGCAATGCGAACCAGCTGCGTCGTGCTCTTCAGTGATATATTTTTCTAAAAACAAATGTTAACCATTATTTCATTTATTTAAAAATCACTTTTGCTAACGTTTTTAATATTTAATTTTATACACACACTTTACTTCGTGAAAAATTCCTGTTAAAATCAATTTTGAATATTAAGCTGACATTATTTGAACGATTGAAAAACATCAATCCAGTATATATCTGTGTCGTACAATGTCTGTAATTATGTAAAATATTTTATTTTTATTTATTTGTGAAACCAACAGTGTTATATTTTAATTAAGATTAACAAATGATAATACAATTACCAATGTAGTTTCCACTGATTAACTTAAATTGTTGTATACCTTATACAGATCAATAATATTCTGCGGGTAGTCAGGTTGGACGGTGTCAGTCCACGCACGCAGCACGTCGAGCGCGGCGCACAGCGTCCGCTCGTGCGACTCGGCGTCTAATAACCGCGCGGTCTGTTTCACGCACTCCGCGTACAGCTGCGAACGCTCCTCCGTTGATACTGATACTTCGCGCAGTGCTGATATACCCTGTAGAAAAATTATTACATCAGTAATGAAGAACCTTATCCTTTTTTGAAGTTGGTTAAAAAGTAGTGACAGAGTTGCCTTAGACAGGCCGGTACCAATTTGTGCTGGGGACCCTGAATGGTTCATTAATGTAATCAGGTAGAGAGCGACAAGATGAGGCGTTTTCAGTAGTCACAGGGCCTAGTTTTTACAGGTGGTAGATCTACGTGCGAGATCAGTCTGGGTTGCTACCACCCTCATTTCTATTTACGACGTGAAGCGGACCGCTGTGTTTCAGTTCGAAGGATTGGCGAGCCAGTGTAATTACCGGCATAAGAGGTATAACATATAACAACATTATCACTACATGGGCAACGTATAGGCGGTACTCTTAGTGTTCTACGATATGAGGGGCATCTTCGTGTCAATTTGACAGCTTTCCAATCATTATCCCATGTTATCCTATACGACTCTTTTCCACCAAAAATTTCCGAACTACAGAGGGTCTGAGACCGTATTTAATAACTCAACAAATTCGATAATCCGACACTTCTTGCAAACCCTTCGTCGGATAGAGTTCTATAGTGTATGACACCGGTTACTGAAATATGTAGTAGTGTATACGTACGTTGAGTATGGCGATCTTGTCCTCACTGGAGGCCAGCTTGCCGTGGCAGAGAGCGAAGGCGTCCAGCAGCAGAGCCGTGGCCGCGGGCGCGGAGAGGCGCGCCGCCGCCTGCCGCAGCGACCGCAGCGCCGCCACTCGCACCCACGGGTCCTTGGACTGCAGGTTGCCTGCACGACACGGACACCACACCAAAACCAAAATTACTTTATTCCGTAAACTTAAAAAAAAGTACTAAGAATCGTCAAATGATTTTTTACTTTTTTTATTTCTCCACCGGTTCGGAAAATTTATATTCGAGAAGATACCGGCAAGCAACCCCAGATTATGTGAATTACTATATTGATATGTTGCTTGTACTTAGCCACTAATACATCTTACAGTCTAGGGTGAGAGAATGCGATAAAGCTCATGTCACAATGTACAAATAAAAATAAATTATTTATAAATTTATAAAAGTCAATAAATAAGCCAAAACTGTTTTAGCACTTAGCTTAACTATTTTATCAATTGAATAATAAACACAAAAACCTTCTTTAACTGTGGTAAGACATGATATAGTTAAATCACGATTTATATGTCGAAATTATTACACCAGCCTTTCCATAACAAAACATAGATCTGAACTTCTACTGACCTATTAAACTCTTTCCTATTTCAACAGCAGCATTATCCAGGTCCTGCTCCAAGTTGGCCAGTACCTCCCCCACAGCCTCAACGATGGTTTCCGGACTCCTGAGCATGGCTTTGTGCAGAGCTGGTAACAAAGTTTCCTGAACGTCACTCTTGTCCAGCAACCGGAGTAGATCTGAACATCCCTTTATGTAGTTGGAGTTGGGGCGACTCTTCACGCTGATCAAGCTTTTGATGAAACTCTCCAACATCTTCGCCTAAAAAGTACAATAAGAAATTTAACAAGAACTCAAAGATTAGAAATTGAAAGATTTAAATTAATAAAGATTTACGAATTACTGACCTTTCAAAATTATATCTAGATTAAGATCCTGACACACCATGAGTTCTTTACAGCTAATTCAATTTAAAAGTAATCTTTGACATCAGTTATTTTACCGAATAAAAATGTAATGATAACAACAGAATTAAGTTTGAACAACGTAAATTTAAACTACAATGTATGTAAATCTGATATTGAAATTTACGTAAAAAGTAACCTTATGGTGTGCGATGTCAGCGTGGCGGCCCGCGCCGGCGGCGTGGCGTGCGAGCGCGGCCAGCGTGACGGGCACGTGCGCGCCCGCGTCCGCCGCCAGCGCCGCCGCCACGCGCCACCAGCGCTGCTCGCAGCCAGCGTCCGCGCTCCAACACGCGTGCAACTACCAAGCATATTTACGTCTCAGGATTTGTCTCTAAAACAGTACTTAGGAAATTTCCAACATTAAGGTATCTAAATGTCTTTTACTTTAAAATCACATTCACCTAGGTTAAAAAATTAAATACAAATCAAATACATTTTTTTTCTAAACATATAAAATGATTTTTTTACATAATACATTTTTTGATTATTTTGATTTGTAATTTGTGTATTGATTTTTTTTTTTGTTTATTATGCTGTGCTGCACTGTAATATAAATGTATTGGAATAGTGTCTTTTATCATATCATTTATAATAATGTATAGAGAGTCTGCCTGTAAATAAAAACAATAAAAGCAACAACTATGGATTGCTGTATTACAATGGTAATTTAACATACCACAGAGTAAGCCTTGTCATTTCTCTTCTTGTCTCCGTAAGCTGTGACAACAGTGAGCAGATTTGCCTGGGACAGCACAAGTGCATTGAAGTCTACTCCATCTTCCTCCGTACACTTCAATGCTCCACTCGCTACTACTGTTGACCAACGGATGGCAATAAGCCCACTGACGCAAGTGCTTTTGCTAAAAATAAATAATTTTAAAAATACTATAGATGCATTGTTAACTGATTTTAAGATCATGTTTGGTACATTTTTATCTTAGCAGATTGATGCATTTCGATTTTAGAACTAAATGTTTTGAATTATCTATTTATGAGGCACAGACTTACGTTGATGCTGTGTTCTTCAGTGTTTCGGATATTTCAAGCAGGACTGGTAAAAAATTCTTCAAGGTCCATACTCTGTGATTGGCTACGAGATACACTAGCAGACTTTTTACGTAGGATTGTGATGTTAAATCTCTGTACCGGTGCAAGGTCAATGACAACATCCGACAGACAAATCTCACCGCTGGCTCTGTTATACCTGATAGAAGAGTGAAAACACGCAGGCTATACAGAAAGGACTACAACATAATATTGTGCAATTTAACATAAAGAAAAGCATTTTTAAGTTAAATTTTGAAGTTGTTATACAAATTTAAATACTGTAAACATTAACACAAAAGGTAGGTTTTGAACAAAGTTTTATTGTATATTATTCATTTATGCACTTTGAAGTTAGTTTCATTACATAGGTATTGAGATGTGGATCAATAAATCTGGGATCACACAACCTCTATTTAGATATGTTTATGAGTCTATCAGCAAGATTTTACCACGCAATATACAAGAAGCAATTTATTCATAATAATAGCAAATTTATCAAGTACCTGGCGTAGATAAAACATCTTGGATTTCTTCTAAAACCGCACGTCTCTCCTTCAAACTTGCGGTTTGAATTTTGAACGGTACGTCCTTTAATTTCTTTAAAACCTGAAGGCGAATACTTGAGTATACATCTTGAAAACATGATAGCTTTACTGAAAAATTTATCTACATCAAACTTACCTCAGAATCTGCCATTTTTTATCCTCATTCAGAAATTGAATTGAAACTTCTGAAACACCATGCACACGTCTTGCGGTCACTCAGAATCGGAAATGTCAAAGTTTCAGACGTTACCATACTAAAAATTATTTATAAAATTATTTGATTTTGTCCAAATGAATACATAACATAATTAAATATCATGATAACATAATCCCCCTTTATAATTTAACGAGTTTTTCCTAGTTAGATATAAATAATCACCAGTTTTACAAATAAATGGTCGAAATTTTCAAATTTTTGTTCGGAAACGACAAATTTTTATCAAACCATACGTCAAACTTTTACAGCAGGTCAATATTTAACAATTCAATAATGTCAATTGATTGACAGAATAGAAAACAACATTTACTCTCCGGTAATTACAATGAAAACTAGAGAAAATCAATTAGAAGAGCTAAATGCGTTCGTGAAAAATGTTGACAAAGATTTAACAATGATTTTGCAAAGTTTACAGTGGGATAGAAAATGGTTGTTTGAGGTTAGTACATTTTAATTTTTTATTTCAAGTGTTTGATATTAATAAAATTTTAAGAATTCTAAACTTCGACACGATACCTCATTTGGTGGGCAATGTTAAAGTTTCCCGGTGTTGATTCATGGCTCAACCAAATGTTTGTTTGATGAATTCTGATTCTTTATTCAATCTCTTTGGACCCTTAGTAATACAAGCAATGTGGATAGGACCCTAGAATATGTAGTATTTATTGTTTAAAATACTACATTACAACTACACAACTGAACTGTAAAAGTCTGTTCTGAAAGTTTATGTGTAAAGAAGGCCAGTCACACATTTACAATTAAAAGTAATTTTTTATCATTAATGTTTAATCTTGCAGGCAAAGAGCTTACAGTCTTGTAAATATACGGCCAGCCATAAAATGCCTGGTGAGAAACTGAAACAACATGAAAAAAAATGCCTGTTACTGTCTCATGGATACACAGCTGACATGGATCTGCTACCCGACCCCCCCGACTGTCTTCACACCCAATCACTGGTCAAACTGAGTAAATAAGTTGTCAAAAAATAATCATTTTTGATATTAAAATAGCTTATATCTGTATAGTTCAATGGCGTTTGTGCAGCCTATGCTAGAAGTTAGGTTCGAATCTCAGCAGGGGTGGAACTTTGTGTTATTTGCAAGATGCATTGTTTAGCTTACCAGTCTTATTTGCATTGTTTATACCAAATCATAGCTTAGCACCTGCAATACATGATTCTTTGATCTTACTGCGGGGCTGAGCCAATGTATGTTGTGATTTGGTTATTATTATTTGATTCACCTTTATTTAACTAAAAATAATAATTAGAACATAATATTTATTAAATTTAAACATGTATTAATATTTCAGTTATTCCTAAAATAATTATTGCAGTAAAGTTATATTTCTAGATGCTGATGACATTAATAAGATAATAGAAAATGCTAGCAGAACTGATCCAACATTCAAAAGAGGTATGTATTTGAAACAAAATGTGTAGACTTTTGATATCTTTTTGAATAATTTACTTACTTTATCTTACATACACCATGTCAATGTTGTTATACAGATGCCTTTGCCTTCATATCAGCACAGCTAGCACACTAGCGAGATAGCAACTATCTTTTTTTGTCTTTGTTACGACAGTGAAAGAAGATCTTGTCGCGTGGGATATTTCGCATTTATTTAGTGTGCTAGGCTCTAATTAGAACAACATAATCAACCCCCATAAGACCACAGCGTAACCAAAGTGTGTGTGTGTATTTTTACTGGTAATTAAAACCAGCAGAATTTAATTTTTAGTTCCAAGCAAAGAACACCTAGGTGTTGCAAGGATACACAGAATAAATAAATTGTTTACAATCAGTCAAGCACCGATAATTAGAGTTTGCAGCTATAAAAATATCAATCTTGTTCTCATTTCCACAGTTCATGGCTGATATTTTCAAAATACATCCTTAACGAAAGTATCCTTTTGTATAAAGTGTAATGTGTGTAACAATAAATTATTATTGAATTTATAGTTAAATTCTTTTAGTTAATGCATAATTGGTGAAGGTGTTGAAACAATGTTTAAACATAGCTTGAACATTGATTAAGCCGTTACATTAACAAGCAACTGACATGATAAATAATATTTGTATGCCTAGTGACTGACTGAACATATGGACTACCTAATGTAATAATATGTTCAGAAAGAATTATATTTGATTAGATTTGAATGGTTTAAACAATGTTCAAGCTATGTTTTGAATAATGTCTAAACAAAATTCAAGCTATGCTTTAAACAATGTTTTAAATAATGTTTTAAACAAGAGTCAAGCTATGTTTAAACAATGTTTTGAATGTTTTAAAGAAGAGTCAAGCTATGTTTAAACAATGTTTTAAAGAAGAGTCAAGCTATGTTTAAACAATGTTTTAAAGAAGAGTCAAGCTATGTTTAAACAATGTTTTAAAGAAGAGTCAAGCTATGTTTAAACAATGTTTTAAATAATGTTTTAAACAAGAGTCAAGCTATTTTTTTAACAGTGTATTAAATAATGTTCAAACAATTTTCAAGCTATTTTTGAAATAATGTTTTAAACAATGTTCAAACTAAGTTTTAAACGATTTGCGGAAAATTCGTCGAAAACAATTAATCGAGAACAATTCGCCGAAAACACAATTCGCCGAAAACACAATTCGCCGAATTGAAATTCACCAAATTACACTTCGTCGAATCGCAATTTATAACAGATTTTCAGAAATTCCGTTACAAAAACTGTTTCGAACTATAGCGGGCAATATTTTTAGGGACCTTCGACTATAGCGGAAATTATTTATAGAAATGTTCAACTACAGCGGGGAATAGTCAGAGATATTCAACTATTGCAGATAGACCTTGTACTATTGCGTGGTATTCCGTTTCATAAAGTGCCATGCAGTAATCGTTTTCGACAAATAGCGATTTAGACGAATTATGATTCGGCGAATTGTGTTTTTCGACGAATTGTTTTCGACGAATTTACCGCTGAAGGTTTTAAACGCCACAATTGAAAAAAAAAAAACAATTTAACTATGTGCTAATGATATAATATAATCTATTATACAGTAGTCCATTTGAAATAATAACAAATAACAAATCAACAATGTACCACTGTAGACATTTTAATACGGCCAAGTTTTTAGTACTACTAAGTATGTTATCCATTCATAGAACAATAGTGTTATGAGTTAGTTTCCTTGACCACCAAGGGCCAGGGTGCAGGTCCCCGCAGCCGCTGACGCTTGAGAGGCTCCAGGCTGCGTACACGGCGGATGAGCGACGCGCTATACATGACGCCGTCGTCAACGCCGCGCCATCATGCCATGATCTCACGGACTTGGCTTTGACTGGGTGAATTGTTTTACATGTTGTTTTGAGGAAAAATCTAGAAATAGCCTAGAATGCAATTTGTAGGTTTCATAATCTTTATGTAGATAAAGATAATCATAATAATAATAAAGCCCTTTCAGAAATTCACAATTAGTTGATCACAGAATTCGATAAATTTAAACAAACGCACAACTGATGTAGATAAAGATACGGTACCTCAATTGAAGAATGGATAAAAAAATCTTACAGAATATTAATAATAATGTGGATGTTACTCAAGAAAACAGTTTCCATAACTCAGGTTTTTCCAACAGCTTCTGATTTATTAAAACATGATCATGATCACTGAAATCTATTCCAGGGTGAACGGTGAGGACCAGCAGTGCAAGAGCAAGTCCCGCATGGAGGTGCTGGCTGAGCTGCGCGACATGAAGCGCCGCCGCACCAAGTACAGAGTCGCAGCCAAGAGCAGCAAGTACTCAGACGTGCTCAGGGACGTCATCAAGTCACAGGTACACATACTGGATTGAATGCTTATGTTCTATCTATAGTACAACATAAAAATAAACTCACACCGTAATAAATCCCTCAAGAGGGGTAGGCACAGGTAATAAACACCTCATTTCGCATGTTTATGTTGAGTCCCAGTGTGACAGGTTGCAAATCTGTCGCCACTTGGCCACAGTGAGGAACATGGCAGCTACAACGTACAGCAACCGTCGAGACTCGAATCCTCGACCTGTCGGGTCGGGACTGTCGGTTAACCAGGACACGTAACAAACTGAGATACCACGTCCTCGTCATCGTTGAGTCTTTGCTATTCTTAGTGTATTTTGTTTGTGGCTCGTTGATTACACTGTTCACCCTAAAGGGACTCTGGGAACCATCTTCATTGGAACATTACATAAAAGAACAAGATATATTTGATTGCTATTTTTTTTTCCTTCCAATTTGAATCTAAGAGAAATAAGAACGTACAAAATCAATTTTAAAATACGTGTTTGTTAGTCTTCTTATAAAAATATTTTATTTCAGATAACTTTTATCCAATTTAATTAGGACTATCTATTAAAAACTTTTTAAAAATATTACTTTGTAGAATTTCCCTATAATTACTTTGGTTCTAATGTTTAATAACTGCAAGGTTATTTTAACATCCAACCTCTGAATAAACTTTCAGATGGAGATGTATACAGACGTTAAGAAAGAACATGTCGAACAAGAAAGACTTGAGACAAGTGAAAGAAACGAGACTGACATGACTGATTATGACAGTAGAAAGTACAGTAGCAATAAATCGTATGAACATGACGAATTCAAAGCAAAAACAGAGAAAAGACCAGTAGATAAAACACACGGAGTAAGAGAAGAAGATAAATATGCTAAAAGAAACAAATACGATGATAGAAGAGAGTTCAAAAAGAATCACGAAAGAGAATCATTTAATAGATCTAATGACCATAAAATTGATGAAAGCAGTTATAATAAAAACGGCGATAAAACAGAAGACAGAGGTTTTAATGAACACTCTAGAAGAGATAAAATGAAATATAGTTCTAAGAGTCATTCAAGTAGCTCAAAAGATTATAGAGAAAGGTACAAAGACTATATACATGATAAGAAAAGAGGTAATGATGATATGACTGACTATGGTGAAGGAAGTCATGAAAGGCGCAGACGATATGAATATAGCGATAAAGATTACAAAAGTAGTTCAAAAGATAGAAAGAGACGCGGTGAAGACAGAGACAGCTATCGAAATAGTAAAAAGCATTACTAGGAGAAAACTTACAAAAACCTCGCCACGAAATGCTGTGACAGTTCGTTTTCCATGTCGATGAAATTATTTAAGAAAAAAATGTTTGTGTAATTATGTAATTAATAAATAAAATAATTAATTTGTGAGGTTTTTGTTTTGTACATGTTCTTAACAATAGTTTTAGAGGTCCCCAAAAAACCTGCCCAAAGGGGGCGTACAAGTATGCTGGAATTATTATTATACAAAAAAAAGTCAAAACCTAAAAGATATATTTTATTTTTAATATCATTTAATTAATTTTTATTCAACATGGAAAGTGATATCCAAACGCATCGCTATTGCGTTGACCAGGAGACGTAAAGATGTACCTTTTGCGTCTGTAATAATATCGTTTGAATATGCCAATCACTACACATTTGCTAAACAACTCTTACCTCCAACTAGTGAGTAGGCATATGCTTACTGAACCTATAACGGTATATGAAATGAAACCAACAGCCTTAATTTAGATTCAGATAATATTATAGCGAGTATAATTAGCGAGAGATACAAATAATTAAATAAACTAAGCGTAGGTAACAGAGCGAAAACATCTCCAATTATTTCGTGCTTGCTTTGATTATTTACTGCATGCTCGGTCACCATGACGACGAAACGCTATGGTTATAATTTCATCTTATAAAATAACTCGCATACGAATTCGAAACGAATGTTTGAAAGTAGGTGATTGTTTTGGTTCTGATAATTTAAAAAAGTCTTGTTTTTGTCTTTAAATGCCCCAATCGCGACATAAGATAAATGTATTCCTCCCTCCCCCAAAAAGTAAAATCAAAAGATTGACACCTTGGCTCATTCCCATCTCCCTAGGAATATGTCTTAAAGCTGGTTCAGCCGCTTCTTTTGCCTAAGAAGCCAAAAGACGCAAATATCTCTGAGTAACAATTACATATTTCTGCTGTTTGGTTTCGAGACTATAGGTTCTTGTTTAATGGTAACAAATTTTAAGTGTTAAATTTAAAAAAGAGATGCCTGACCGTAACGCTGGTTTGCATTTCGCTCAAAGGTTGAGTGTCGCTATATAGCGTGGAAATGCAGCCAGTGCTATGGGCACACTCCATTGTACACATGATTTTTATTGTTTTTTTTTTAATGTATTAAATATTCAAGTTCTATCTTGTAAATAACTATTCTAAATATTAGTTATTAAAGATAGATCTCGTGTGTCAAAAAGCAAAGCTACAGCTCTCAACGCACTAGAGGCCAAATTCTTATACATAATGCAAATTCTATTTTACTTGGGTTCTTAATTTTTTTGGAAACAATTAAAACCGTTAATCTGTTTTCGTGTCTACTTAGTGTTCCACTTATTTAGCTGAATTAATTCTAGTCAATGATATTAAGATAGCAGGCGAGTCATGAGCCGCGACGAATTCTGCCACGGTACGTGAGCATGCGCCTGAACCTACCACTGAGCATTTCACATGATGCGTGCGCACACATTACACTACACCCGGTGTCTATCTACCATGGGTTACCTATTGCTATTCTAATATCGCTAGCGACTGCAGCTTCAAATTACACCTCAGTTTTGATAAACAAGCTGGGCAGTACTTTGTAGATGTTTATACAATGTCAAACAAGCAGGCGATTCACCTGAAGGAAAGTGATACCGCCCACTGACACGACGATGGCCCTGATGTTGGAAAACACCGATAGAACCGCCCATGCTTTATATGTAGAGGTGAAGATGTTGTACACCTCATTTACGTATAGCATAATATTTTCAAAGACCCTCTAACTACCAGGATAGATGAGGAATAAAGATAGCTTGTACAAATCAATATTGCATCTCACGTGAAGCAAAACTATCCGAACTCATGGTAGACGCACTGGTCACCATGGAATCTTTGTTTTTTTTAACTATATTTCTCTTTTCAAACCGACGGTCACGCGACATGCAGTGTAATTGTATAGCGTTGTAGTTTTTCTCGGATCATTAATATTCATCGATATAACTAGATCAAATTGTAATCAATTCCTAGATATCTGTAACAATTATCGAGAGAGTCATCAGTGATTGCAGCGGAGTTCTGTAACATTAAAGTTTTTTGGAAATTTGAAACATTGGCATTTGATTAAGTAGTTTGTACAAAGTGGGGTTGTTTGTTTTTCAATTAACCAGTTTAACCTAGGAAGGTGTTTAAAAATGTAGGTACTGCAGTTTCTATTGTTATTAATTACCTCAAAGTCAATTGGCTATGGACAGGGCTTTGCTTGGAGTTTCTGGACGCGACTGAATCAGAAATGAGGAGATTCGAACTTAAGTAACCGACATAGACAGCCCAGCGGTTAAGAGTGAGTAGAAGTGGCCGATAGCAAACAGAACCTATGACTGTTGGGAAGTAAGAGTGGCTATAGAGGCTAAAAGACGTAGAGTCAGAGGGCTCTTCATGAGGTGAACGGACTATCTTCTAAGGGCAGAAGAGAGCCGCTGGTCCACCAGTGGACAACTTCCGGGTATTATTACCTCCGTTCCAAATTATGAGTAGAGTACCTAGATAATCAAGAAATTGTTATATCTCAATTGTTCCTTCATTACGTAACTACTTAATAATTTGAAATAGAGTTATTTATTGTGTCAGTTTAAACTGAATTTGATAAAAAATTAACGTTTGATATGGATGTAAGTGATCTGGAAGTGAAACCGCTACAAATCAAATTCTGACCGCATAATGAGCTAATTGTAGAAATATTGCAATGTCTTAGATTGACTTATCCGATGGTATTGGTAATTATTACATATAGCTAGGTTGAATTAAAATATGTGGCTTTCAATAAATCGACCTGCATATGCAACGAAACGAGCGAGCGAAAATTGCTTTGTTAAGTATAAAGATAAACTCACGCCGTAATGCCTTGAGAGGGGTTGGCAGTGCACACACCGCTTTTGGCATATTTATTTTGAATCCCAGTGTTACAAGTTGTGAATCTGTCGCCATTATCTGGGCACAATGAGGAACGTGGCAGCTACAACTTAAAGCAATCCGAGACGGGGTTCGAACCCTCGACCTGTCGGGTTAGGTCGGTCCGTCGTTTTGCAGAGAATGATTATTTTTAATAATTTGAGCTAAAAATACTGGGATGCCTGTTAAATTATTATGTCGGTGTACGTTGTGGTTGTGCCTCGGGCGCGACTCGCGATAAACGACTCGCGGCCGCACGAACACAACCCATCGCGGGGTCAGGTCCTGCGACCTCGCGGCACGAGTTCAATACCAGAGGAGCACCTTGTTAGATATTAAAGAAAACCTTTTAATGAACAGCACTGGATTTACCTATCGTCTCGTGTTTCTAGTTGCACTAACACATGCATTTCGGAATTTAGAATCCGACTGTTCAAACATGATACAAGTGTGGATTTACACTACACCTAGGTATATCTACGAGTTTCAGATATTTATAATTAACGAACGTCGTTTGACAGCAGCTTTTGTAGTAGGTATTCATGTTCTGTGAGTCAGTAAGGCTGACTTTCTTAAAGGTGAATCTGCGGGGTTAGCAACATCTTTTTTATTCTAGTAAGCTACGGTCATTGCTCTATTTAAATAAATTCATTTATTTGCAAAGAAAAATACAGTAAATACATATAAAATGCAAGAATCAGTTCTTATTTTCAGTCATAGTAGATTATTATGACATGCAAATATGTAAATATTCTAATTCATTACATTTATTAAACATCAATAAATAATTCATTATTCAAAAATTAATTTACATTATAAAATAATTTTGACATTAACGATATGTAAGAGTACAATACAGTTTTAAACCACCATCAAAAACTTTACCAACGCATGGTTGCTTACCACCTTTTTCAATAAAACCATGCCCGTATAAAAGTTTGTTTCGGGGTCAAGTCATAGCGGGAAGTTCGGGCCGTCTTCGGGCACCAAGTGCGGCTCCTGCCCGAAACCTAGGGGCCCAGCCAGCGGGGCAGCACTTATTCCTCAGTCGAGAGCCATTCGCCACGTAGAGCACATGTCCGTAATTAATGCTTAGTGCCCGTCCCGCGACTACGCACCAGTGTGTTTCAAACGCAACGGACGTTTAGTTTTTTAGTGTTGTGTGAAATTGTGTTATGTGTTTTACTGTGTCTGTTTAAAGGCAAAGGATTTATTTTTTTCCATTGTTTTGGTATGTTTTTTTCATTTCTAAGTTCTAATTTAATTACATGTGACCCCTTCATTTAGGTATTACGTTTTTAATTGATTAACTTTTTAAACCAAAATATTTATACAGTGAATCGTTTTACGTTACACACTTTTTATTATCGAAGTACCTATATGTATTACATTACAATAATTATATATTTTTTAAATAGATAATAACATGTAATTATTTGCTATAATAAAAAAAACAATTCAGACAGGTTCTTAATTTAAAAAGAATTCCTAATCGTTAACGTCTAACTGTCGGTAGTAATAAAAACAGAACGAAATACTCGACCGGTGCGGTGCATCGCATCAATTTACGCACTTCCATTAAAATAAGCCGGACTAATGCGAGAGATGGCCGTTACGAATTGCCACCTATCTCCTTAATAACTTGTTGCGAGGGATTACTGCAGCTCACTACCATTTACAAACCAACAGAGTTTTCACTTGTTTTATTCGTAAAGATAACAAAACAGTTAAGTTTCATGATATTTTTACTGAAACGTTGATAACAAAACGAGTTTGTTGTGTACTTAATGTAAACATAAATGACTGAGTGAACACATAATACGAATTGACCCACCTCAGGCTACGCTCTAGCAATGTCTAGTGCTCTGAAAATCTCTATTGAGAGTACAGTTAAATTTTACAGAAACAAGAATTAGCCTCATATTTATTATGAGACTGGTGAAATACTGTTTTTTATTTATCTTAAGGGGGGAGCCTGATTTAGAAGCTTCGAAAAATCGATTTTTTGAAGGATTTTTTTGGGAAGGAAAAAAATATACGATTGGAATGAAACTTTCAGGTTTTATTGTTGTATATTTCAACAGTCTTCTCAAATTTTTTCATGAAGATTTAAGCAATATTATGCCCGGGACAAGAATTTCGCCGAGGCGTCTCGCGAGCGCTTTTGTTGTGCGGCGGGAATGATGCAGGTCGCAATTTTCATCTGAAACAAAAAACCCAAAAATATTTTTATTCCTGAATAGTATAGCTTCTAGTTAAACCAAGAAAATTGATGAAAACGTTCAAATTTCAATAATTTTTAGTGAATTGAAAAAAAAGTTCATTAAAAAAAAAAAAAATTGACTTTAGATTGTTTAAAAAATATGTTAATCTTAACTTTTTCAAGGTTTTTTAGGTTCAACTAGAAGAGAATTTCATCCCGAATAAAATGCATTTTGTTTTATTTCGATAGGACGTTTAGTTTTTTCCCTATCTTTCCCGCCAATTAGGAAAAATCGTAAAAATGAAAACTCGAGAAAACGTGCGTCAAAGTTTTCGTATATGAAAAATCGTAATTTTCTTAAACTTACCGCGTTATTATGCTAATCAGCGATTCCTGGTCCATAAAGTAAACCTTCACACTCTTCAAAAACCTGGTTTGTGCCCTGTTGTTCGAGTCTGCGGGCTGTTCTGGCCTCTTTACTACACAATGAATCGCGCCTGTTTTGTCGGGTGACGCGCTCCTCGTCGGCTCTCTTGGCGAAATTGTTACATTGCTGTCCAATTTTTAAATCCATCAACTGCATGGTTTTCAATGCTGCACTGTAGCCTTCGTTGAACATTCCTCCAGCGATGTAAGCAGCAATTTCGATGATTTTAATGCCTGAGTGAAGGTGTTTAGGTGTCATGCACCACACAGTGGAATTGAACGACTCGTTCGCATTTTGTGTGTGTCCACCCAAACACCTCGTAAGCAGCTCGTCCTTGGATAAGTCCTCGTACACAGGACGAATGTGCTGCTCGACATGTTCGTCAATTAGACGTGGTGGATGTTTAAAAGCCGCCATTATGAAACTGATTGCCGTGGAATTTACGTTTCCGTGGCTTTCCACTGCGTTCACTTGAAGATTTGCTCACTTTTGGATAGCTCTGCATGATTTGAAGACGTTCACGTGCCGAAAGACAAATCGAAACTGAACCCAAATGCTAAATGTAGCTTTGCTCGAACCGACGCTGCCAGGTCACATATACCGTTATAATACATACTTTTATCCCTACATAGCTCTACAATGACCTTCTGCGAACAGTCAACAGTCCCTCGAAGGACCGTTATTCTGTTTGGATCATAACACGAACAATAGATCGAGGGGCGGAGCGCGCGCGCTCCGAGCGATCCGGCCGCTCGTATATACCTGCTCGACGCTTGCCGACTCTTTCTTCTATAACTCCGAAAATATTGCGAATTTCCGTCTGAAATTTTGAGGACACATTCTTAGATAGTTTAGGAAGACATTTATGCAAAAAAAAAAAAATCGATTTTTTGAAGCTTCTAAATCAGGCTCCCCCCTTAAGTGGATAAAGGTCGAAACTACATGTTTTATTCAGAATAGAGACCTGCGGTAGGCTTTTCCATAGACAAACACTTATTACAGGTATTCGCCAAAATGTACAAGGTTTTCACAGTACTATATGAAAGTACGGCCTATATATTATTTTAAATTCTCATTTTTTCGCTATAAATATAATTACGAAAACCCTTTCGTATTATATGTATTCATTTAGCGTGTTTGTTTGTCTTTATTTTATGTTAATATGTGTCTAAGTTTAAATTGCTGTATTGCTATAGCTAAAAAATTTGTTTCTTTCTTGTATCCTTTTAAAAACTTACCTTTTTGTTAATTTAGACTTGGATTATAAAGTAGTTTTCAAGATTGCAGTTTGTATTTTGCGGCTTAGGTCGTTTTCCATATTTTTTTTGTATTTACTTGTCATATGTCATTAATCAAATACGATGATTGATATATCGGATAGCAGCGTTCGGAAATCTTCGCGGATATGCGAAAATTAACGAAGTCGCAATATTTCTCAATTTATCTTAATTTAAAATTTAATATCAGAATATACGTATCATAGATGTTATTCAATGTGTATAACTGAGCTATCTAAGCATAAGACGGAGTTAGACTTCCTCCGTCGTCTTTGCCCCGGTTTTCAAGAGAAAACTCTTGTTCATAAAAAGATAAACACACCCATGCTAATCTCTTAATTATACTAATGAGCAAACCTAATGTATGCGCGCTAATTTATCAAAGCGAAGAATCTCGAATCCTAAAAGGATACCATTAACTCCACATGTTACTGGTTCAACTTGGAATCGATACTCAGCTGTTACTGAATAGATCGGAGATCTCCGGAGGTAGTTAAAACGAGATCGGGGAAAGTGCGCCCGCGCCGGATGACGGAGACACTCTTCTCTCTTCACCGCCTATCTAATAGGTTTTTTATGCAAATAGCTAAATGTTCATTAAAAATGACAATGTGCATTACACTGACACGCGATCGAGTAGGAAAAGTGCGATATCGCGGTTGCCATGGTGATTGCGAAAGTTTTAATTACAGGGACAATACGACTCATTTATTCAATCCAGTTTTCCTGTATGAAACCGACTCGGTCTTAACTCTAATTAGAAATAATTACAAAGTAGTCGTAAACGTATAATAATTAAACAATAAATCTTTAATGTTATATAACTGCTATTGAGGTTAGTGTCGCGGTGCAGGTAGGAACGTAAGCACGTAACATGTTGGAAACTAATTGATCTTCCCATCCCACGAGCTCCAAACAACGCTCCGAAAACCAATCGGTATTGTAGATTTACGTAAATGAGTGCACCTTCGCCTCTCGCGTGATACATGCGTGTGCGCACCCGAGACACGCTCGGCATGCTATTGTATACAAGTATGCTGCAGCACCACTGCCACTAGTAAATTGTAGCTTTTTAAAAGCTTTAATTCACGAATTCTTGACATTGTCTACTTGGAAAGCTTAAGGTAGACACAATTTAAATCTTTTTGTTAATTGGATTTTAATGGAATAGACTTCTAAATAAGAACTTACTGATATATTTCACTAATAAAAAGCTCATTGGATTGTTAAAAAATCTAACAATCCGGGTTTTTAATTAAGTTTATTAAATAAGTAAATAAAAATGATTAACCAGCGAAATATTTAATAATTAATATTTTTTATTATAAAAGGTATCATTTAACTTAAAACATTAGTAAATATTTACGCTGATTGGTTAAAGTCATAAATTGTAAATAGTTTAGCTTCGTTTATAGTATAGTTTAGCATCCGTTTTTCATAAATTAAACTCATACCAGTTGTTGTTGGTACACTGACACTTCCTCTGACTTTAACCATATACTAATGTATATGGGCATGTGGTAATTACGTTTAACAAAAAAGCGGCTTATTTCATAAATCTAACATCCGAATTTTCCTAATAAATCTTCTAAAATATCGTACATATCATGTATTTACATATATATGTACATTGTTTTCATTTTATTTGCCGTTTTTAATAGTAAAATTAAGTTTGAATTGTAGTAATATTCGTTAAGTTTATGCTACTTTATATGTCTAAAATTTCTGTTTAGTTTGTTGATGAAGGTGATGAGCAATATTTATATTTGAAATGGGTACTTTGTATGACATTGGATATATTCTTTGCTGATTTTAAAAAAAGTAAAATTAAAATTTCAAATGGAAAAACAGCGATGCGCTCCCAACATTTGAAGTGAGTTATCTAACGTGAACCTGCGACCCTGCGACGGCATTCCGAGCAGCGCCTCCTAGCGGTATGGGAACCGCGCCATTGTCTCAATAAAACGCTTTCTTGTTATTGAAATTAAATGATAACTCCTTTTGTCTTTGGGCTTTTTACGTAACGAATTCATTACATTTCTGAGAACAGAGATGAATTCAATTGGAAGGTTTTAATAAAAGATAGAAATTTGATAATGGTTGAGCAAATTTTTTCTTTTCTGAATTCCCTTTCTATTGTTTTATTCAATTTTATAGTTTTAAGCTCACTTTTATGGTCAAATCGTTATGTTTAATTCGTAAACATAAAACACTAAGTTGCTTTGTCGTTTTAGTTATTACTATTACCTTATCTTAATTAGCTAATTAATAATTAAAAATTTACTACAGTGTTTTATTCAAATAACAATCAATCACCGGAATTAAAAATCACTAAATATCACTTGAAAGTAGGTACATCACGACATACACACACATTGACTCAGCCCTGAAGTAGGTACATCACGACATACACAACACATTGACTCAGCCCTGAAGTAGGTACATCACGACATACACAACACATTGACTCAGCCCTGAAGTAGGTACATCACGACATACACAACACATTGACTCAGCCCTGAAGTAGGTACATCACGACATACACAACACATTGACTCAGCCCTGAAGTAGGTACATCACGACATACACAACACATTGACTCAGCCCTGAAGTAGGTACATCACGACATACACAACACATTGACTCAGCCCTGAAGTAATATTGCAGAATCTTGTGTCGCGGGTGCTAAGCAACAATACGGCAAAACTACATAAACTAAACTACATTTATAAGAATACAATATAGATAGATTTAGGAGGTAAATTAAAAAGCTATGTAGGTACATTGTTCCGTAAAATAGAACTATTGTTATTCTTCGAAAAAGCAACATTAATATACGACAGTGTAATAAACACATAACTCAGATAGTTAATTAAAAACTTTTGTAATCTTAATTAAAGTTTACAATCTCATAAGATGCCTGTAGAGATTTAATTAAAGCGACAAACATGTCAATTGTTTAACAATGTTACTGTCAAAAGCTTCGCATCGCTGTTATTTCAGTGACAGTAATGTTTTAGTAAAGTTATAAATGTAAAAAATTTACGTGTGAAATCGCAGGAAAGATGTCGTTAAAATATCACTCGCACTCCGAGCACCCGTTGATGTCTTTTCTCACAAAACAAAGGCAACGGACCTACCCATTATACAGCCCGCTGTATTTGCTATACAACTGTTAAATTAATTACATGGAATATGTTATTTCCAGCGTTTGATTATGGCAATTATAACACCGCGTCTTGGATTTCGGTAACCGTTGATTTTTAAACCCTTTGCTTGAGTATAATAGGTTTTCGACCCTCCCTTCTAATCCCTAATGTCCCTAATGATCTCAAGCCCACATCGCACACATAAACAGTATTTTTTTACACACACATACACGGATGATCGCACAAACCGTTGATGTGATCGAACCCGGCGGGGACTATGATGTTGTAAACAAATTTTTCGTTTGCGGTTGAAATTTAATCTTATTCAATGAGATTGAAGCATTTGAACAAACAGTTTGTTTTGCATTTTATTATACACTAGCTTTTACCCGCGACTTCATCCGAGTAGAAATAAAAAATGTTTCTTATAGAATTTTAATTTACTTCACATTTATCGCTATATTTTTTACCATTTACACAAAATTGTAAAGTTTAATTAACATCCATTCAGTAGTTTTTGCGTGAAAGAGTAACCAACTTCCAATCATCCGTATATCCTTACAAACTTTCGCGTTTATAATATCATTAAGCACTATAGCGTTAAATGAAGGCAGAAACAGTATCGTCACTTCTTTTTTTGTAAGTTCATCATATGTCAGCTACAAAATGTCTTTTTACCATATAAACTTCGTAGCTGAGTTCTTACCGCTTAGGGTCGGGTAGAAACTTGAATATTTCTACTATTAACGAACAAACAGCGTCATTTTATTGTTTTTTCGTGTGAAATACTGACATTGAGTAAAAGAATTATAAAGCTTTCAATTACGTGAATCGTCGTATAAGCATAAAACAAAAACGATTAGCAAAATTTTAATTTTGGCTTTAAAAATTTATATTATCGCTTAGAGACAAAGCCCTTATAATAAATAATAAAAATAAAAAAATTCAACCGTCGCAGTGACAACCCTAGAACTGCATAGAACACGAATAGATCAATCTGAAAGGGAAATAAATCATTTCACTGATATTGCGACAAACTGTGTATTGAGATGCAACCGACGCGGCGTGGCGTGGCGTGGCGTAGGGATTGTCAATCTCTAATGTTCAAAGGAGAATGTTTTGTAAAACTTGATCGATATTTGAAGGGGAACGTTGTGGGATCAACAGTAAACATAACAATGGACATGGAGCCAACGAGCGGTGAGTTCGTGCGCGCGCTCCTCCAACAATATAGTCTGATGAGCTACCAACATAACAAAAACACAGTCTCTACAAAAAAATATACTTAATACCTACCACACGTAAGATAATTTTTAATCTACCTTAATCACTTTTTAATGGAGTGTAATAAGAAAAAAATAATTTAATATTTCTTTGTGCTTAAAAAACATTGTTGAGTTTTGATTTTACTTTTAAATGAAAGTCGCGATCGATCGAATTAGCTTTTATGTCTTAGTAAAATATTCGTTTTCTAAGTGTTTCTAATTCAAACCAAAAAAAACTTAACTGACATGCGCGTGCGCGCGTCTTTGTCTCGGATCACGGGTAACGATCGCGTGTTTTGGACAGTTTCCGCCTTATTGATATAATTCATTGTCTTCCTCTGATCTTATTTAACCAACAATAGACGTTTTCTTCTTAGAAGATTGAGTAATTGCTTAGAATCTTTTATTATACAACTGCTACTGGAAAAGAGGTACCTTTTTTTTTGTCGGAGTGAAAATGCTTTATGCATCCCCCCTTAGCCATGTAATGGGGGGTATGTGGGACTCATCGAGGAATTTGAGACGCTACCCACTAAAACACTCCGGCGTTCTCCTGCTTTGCCGTTGATGAGGGCGCCATGGGGCAGATTTCACCGTAACATCGTCCGGCCGGACCGACTATTGGCTCGCCGGTGCCCCACGTCCTAAGAGGGGAGGATTACGAACGCAGCATTCCCCCCCATTAGTCAGTATGTGGTGCCGTGCAATGGGGGCCATGGAAAATAGGTACCTTTCTCTCAATATTGAGTGTATTACAGTTACACAGCAGCCTATTAACATACCTATAAATATGAAAGTTACTCAATCATGCGTAAACCGTTGAACGGATTAGGATGAAACTTAGCACACCGATTTACCACGCCATGGATTAACTTACACATTAAATACTTTTTGACAGTTGCTGGGAAAAGCTTACCTACGTGATAGGATGATCTTTAAAAATAAATGTTTAACCGATTTCATTTCCAGAGCTGAATTATCATGCCTATACTAAATGTACTTCACGAAAATGATAAATTCAAATACATACGTGCACACATGACAAACGGGAATACAAAAAGCTCTCGGTGGACAATAGCTATCAGATTGACGTTTACAACTTGATATAAATAAACTGCCATAATCGCGAAACTATATTGTGTTGTGTGCAATCGCTTTTATTATGTAAGGCATGAGCGGTAGCGGTGTCGTGAATTTATTCTTCGTCTTATAATTTATATCAATTTAATTTATGTACATTCTAGGAAAATTCCGTTCAAAAGGTTAAAAACTATGGCATTACTTTATTATGAGCTTATATTATCAAACTTTATGGTAACCTAGTTACACATTGATAAGTTACTGCAAACTCAGAGTAGACACTACATTTTTGAGTCACACATATTTTTTTTAATAATAATAATAATAATAACCACATCACGACACACACATTGACTCAGCCCTGCACTAAGTATCGTAAGAACTTGTATCGCAGGTGCTAAGCAACGATATGGTATATTCTAAATAAATAAGAATACAACATCCAAGATCGGTAAGCAAAACAATGCGTCTTGCAAATAACACAAAGTCCCGCCCCCGCCGGGATTCGAATCCGGAACCTCTAGCGTAGCAGTCGGCTGTTTACACAACTGCGCCACCGAGGTCGTCAAATGTTTAGGAGTTTTGTTGATTTTTTAAAATGTAATGTTAGATGTGCATTTGTTATAATGCCCGGATTGATTCTTTTTATTGGCTTAGTAAATCAATGATTCTATTAAAATCATTTTATATAAACTTTAAAGAACTATCTTTTTAATAAACATCATGACTTTTGCTGATATGACGGTGAGATGTCGGACACGGTTACTAGGTGAGGTATTTGAGGAGAGGTCATTAATGTTGATAAGTAAATAAAATATGAATTACAGACATTAAATGAAAGCTTTAAATATTAATCTATTTTACTGGGCTTACGCCTACAGTGCTTATTAATTAAGTAAATTTGAATGATTGATATTATAACATTGAAATTGAAAAGAGTATAAAAGAAATTAATAGTGATTAAAAATTATAGTCGCTTCTGACTTAGCCCATGATCGATATAGGCAGAGAGTTTGCTTGCTTTATTGAGTTGTATTGTTGTATCGTCATCAGTTTGACGGTTGGAGGGTTGGTTCCTGCTCATATCAACGAGCCCTCGTGTTCACTCAATAACAATAAGCTCCATTTTAAAATTAACTACTTAAACGCAAACAATAAAGACAGACAGTTGCATCGCGTTTTTATTTTTATACGACATCACGGGCAAACAAGCAGCAACTCTCCTGTTGGAAAGTGATACCGCCACCTATTGACGATGCCCTCGACGTCCGGAACGTAAAGAACACCGATAAAACTTTGCCCATGTAGAGATGTTATACCTCTCGTACAGGTAATAACACTCAAATCCTTCGAACCGAAACACAGAGAACTGCTTCACTTTGTTAATAGACAGGAGGTTGATACCAACGCAGACATTATCGCACATGGATCTGTAAAATCCGCGTATCTTTGTAATATATGTATTTGTTACTTGTTAACTTCTTCCACTTGACTGTTCCTTTAACATTTAAAAAAAAAATCAACATTTAAACCTCTGTGTTATAGCGACCAAAGGAAAAAATATTAATTCAAATCCAGCCATCTTCGGGTTTCATTCAGCGACACTAACGAGCAGCTCTTCATATTTATGATGCTTTGAAAATACATCTGTAGTTTCAACTGCTGCAAGTCTTGTATTTAATTTAAGGCTGGTGGCATTAAAATAATGGTTAATAGAAACAATAATAACATTAGCACATCATAACACACATTGACTCAGCCCACAGTCACATTAAATAATCTTGTGTCGTAGATGCTAAGAAACGTTATGGTATAAACTACATAGATGATAGTACTACATCAACGACTGTCAGTTCCAACTCCGCCGGGATTAGAACCCGGAACCTCCAGCGTAGCAGTCGGCTGTACACACCACAGCACTACCGAGGTCGTTAAATCGCAAATTCTTATTAACAGTTACTTCGTGTTCATTGTTATAGTCGTTTACATATTTGAAAAGTTTAACAATAAGGTAATATCTTATTGTTTCATGACTATCAGAGCATGTTTAAGTTAAATCATTTAATTAGTTTCTATTATTGCATGTACATTGTACGCAACATACCACCATTGTTGATGTTCACAAAATCAGATCACTACGATTTCATAATAACACTCCTATCAGAAATGTTACGACGTGATGTGAGGACGTGGTAGCTCAGTTTGTTACGTGCCTTGGATAACCGACCGACCTGAGCCGACAGGACGAGTGTTCGATCTCGGGTTGCCGTAAGGTAGCTACCATGTTTCTCAATGTGCCCAGATAGTGGCGACAGATTCGCAACCTGTCACACTGGGACTCAACATAAACATGCGAGAAGCGATGTGGAGCATCTCTGCTTACCCCTCTCGAGTTATAATAGCGTGAGTTTTATGTGTGTTATAAATGTTATTTATACTGAGAGCGTCAGTTGGAAGGCAAAATTCAAGCAAAATTCTAAAATTATATCTAATGCATAAAATTTATCTCTGATTGTATTTATCTATTTATTTTGAATACTTTCAATTGTATTACAATTATATTCAAACAACTATTTATTTGTGGATTCGTATAGTTTTAAATCAATGACTTAAGCCATTTTTCCCCAGGCTCCAAATCACCATGTCGCTGTTACAAGCTTCTTTCAGTGTTTAAATATCTTACGGCAAAGTCGTCGCATGCCATGGTTATACTATAGCTATGGCGAGTGCCAAATTACTTTGTTAAAGTACTGCTATCGTCGAGGAACGCTAAACAAAATCCGTTGGTAGAACCAGTTTACTTCACCCCTCTATAAGCTAGAATGAAACACAATAACTTTTACGTATATCACTGTCCTTGTCACTCCGGAGCTTTTTTAATAACTAATTTATCTAAGTCCCAACAACAAAGCTCGTATTATTCAATATAATTATCATTTCTAAAGTGAATTATTTTTGTTAATATTAACTTATATTTTTTTAATGACATCAAGAATGGGTTACGTAACACGATATTTTTGTTGTAATTTATTCGCGACATATCTCTTTTCCCGTACATGCTCTGCCGGGTCCGATTTGGGGAGGTGTGATGTGATACGACAAGTTTCATGTTACTGTTTGGGTAGTGATGTCAGAAGGTGATTATTTATACATGTAGATTGACTATGAGGACTGTTCAGTGCTGAATGATACACAGGTTCAGGCATACGTTTGTATTTTGCCAACCTAGATTTTTTAGGTAGTCTACTGCACTTTAGCACTACCTAAAACGGACTGTAAAATAAATAATTTTTATATATTTCAATTTAGCAAGTCTCGCATTATGTACTGTATACTGTGTCGCCACATATACATACGTATCAAATTAGCAATGTTTTAGAAAACTTTTAATTAATTTAACCGAAGTTAGTAAGCGACTAGATAAGCTTTTATTAATTCGATCTTGTTACATGGAATCACATCGTAAATGCCTAAATATTTGGCTACGAAGGTTTTTCATATATATACTGAGGTTATACCAAACAGACTGACAATTTAAACATTATTACGCGTTATAAAACCGTTGACTGACCGGTGTTTCTATAAAAATGATTTAATAGGTGGCGAGAGACTCTAAAAATTGCGCACGCGTCGATCGAATCGTTCGATCAGGAATTCGACACTCATTAGCACCGGCTTACTAGGAGGCGAGCTGCAAGTTTATACATTATTTAATCATTTTGATTAATGTTCCGGTCACAGGATTCCAAATAACTGACAAAATTATTTTTAATGAACGTTTTACTATCTCTACTTATATCATAGTGAAGCCAATTCTAAAAATAAAAATAGCAAGACATTTTAGAAAATTATTTCTGGCCTTTCCTACATCTTCATTCCCGTTGTGTACTTCTGGCACATGTATTTTCCTCATGTCTAACTGCACTGTCTTCAGGAATAGAACTCGGTAAAATCTTTCTTCACAAAACCCCAACCTAAGCCTTAAACATTTCATGAATCCTACCCGTTGTAGGTATGTAGCTCATGGGAGAGGTGGTATAAACAATGCTATCATTTCACGGTCGGCCGGTGCCCTACGACCTGCGGCTATGCCCTCGCCTCCCCCTCCCCTGCCTCCCTTGTGCCCGTAGCCCCTCCCCCCGCGCTAGCCCTCCAAGGCTCGCACCTGCTGAGCTCGTCACGGTCCGCCGCTCGCACTTGACCAGAAAATACAGGTCTCGAGTCATCCAATATAGCTTTTTGTAATGTATTTTGACGATTGAAAACTGGAATGTTTTTGATAGTTGTAATTGGTAGTTTAATAATTATACAAATATATAGGATTATATCAATAATTGAAACTAAAAAATAAATAAATATAAATTAAGCGAGACTTCTCTGAAATGCGAATCATCTTACCGTTTATCACAACATTTTCGGTACTACTTTTTTTTACTTTTTATGAACTAACAGTTATGAAAAACCAATGTAAATTAATGAAAAAAGCAACTGCAGAGGTTTCTTGCCGGCTTCTTCCCCGTAGGTAGATAGCATTCCGAACCGATGCAGTGGTAGATAAAAATTACAATTTTAAAGCACTTGTTTTATGTCTATTTAAATTAAACAATTTGAATTTGAATTTTAAATAGTAGGTATTTAATAAGAAAGGATACATGTTAAGTATCATCAAATCTCTTTAATTCAATCAAGTAAACCCGTTTAGCATAGTGCATGTAGCCGCTACTTGTGTGAAGAGAAAAACCTGTGCGACAACACTAATTAGCAACTGGAAGTTAACGTTTAATATCATCTATTACTTTATACACATCTAGAATTTTATTTATATTTCCTATCCATGGTTTTTCTTATTATATTCATGGGGTTGTTATAGTAGGCTAGCGGATCCAAGGTGAGGGGGTGAAAGCATCTGAATTCCTCGGACTTTTAAGCCCTTATTCAGTCAAAACCTGAAGTTAGTGATAGTATAAATGTTTTGCTGGTAATTACGCTGGCTCTCCAATCCTTCGAACTGAAACACAGCGGACTGATTTAAGTTGGAAATAGAATGTAGAATGATACCATCCCAGACGATCTACCACCTAAATACCAAATTACTGTTTACTTTCGACTTCAAGAGGTCTGAGTTTATCGAAATACGTTTGTTAACGATTAGCTTATTTGTAAGTTTCTTATAGACAAGGACCTATAATCTAAAATTGCAAAGTGAATTGTATGTACCAAAAGATCGCAGAAGCATCACGCTTTCATTTCACCAAGCGAATCTTTGGTTTCCATTTAAAACTAAATTGATCTGATTTTTACGGACATATTTTTGAAATAGGAACTGTGAAACGTTCATTTGTTCTAGATTTAATTTTAGCAGTCCGATTTTTTGGGGTTCCATACCCAAAGGGTAAAAAACGGAATCTATTAGTATGCCTCCGCTGTCCGTCTATCTCTTTGTCAGTGGGATGTATGTCATGACCTATACTAGTAAGAGTCATGAAGTTTTCAGAGCATTTATATTTCTGTTGCAGCTATAACGACAAATACGAAAAACATTAAGTTAATTATACATTTTAGGGGGTTCCCGTACAAGAAACTTATTTTTTGCTTTTCCTGGTTTCTTTTATGAAATTATCAAAAATTTAAACAATGGTAATCCTAGAAGATGATACGGTACATCATGCGCGAGTCCGATACACATATTACGGTTTTTTTACCGATTTCTTTGTAGTGTCTTAATCTTGTCTGTCCATTAATCAAATCAAATCAAAAATATCTTTATTTCGTGAACATGAATATACAAATATGCAGTTGTTATGGCAATGGATTAGCGTTACATGTTCTACTAAATTTATTTATTGGCATACGAAATTACAATGTCTTATAACTAGGTTCACTAAGTAACTATTACATTATTTAATCAATTAGATCAGACTTGAGCATGCAGTTTAGGTCAAATTAAATTAAAATTACTTATAACAATTTAAGATATTAATAAACACAAAAGATTACCACGATATAAGTGAATAAATCGCGTCGAGCCGCGCGGTGTCGGTCGACAAATGTATTTAGAAAACAGAAGGAAGGATGGCGAGCAAGTTGGCACGCGACGACAGCAAAAACAAGGAAACCAGTAATAACAACTCTACCTGTCTGTTATTAATGGAAAATCGTATAAATAAACCATCGTCGTGAAGCGATCATTCGGTTTAACTTTTAATATAAATGGTACATATACTTCTTTTTTTCCTAATTTTACTGTTTATTTAAATAATAAAGTAATGTTAAGACTATGTCATGTTTAAAGCTTAAACTATTTTGGTGAAAAGTGCTTTGTTTTTTTTTTTTTTTAGAATAACGCAACACCATAAATGTAGGAAAACAGCTCTTTGGAAACATTCTTACGTATATAAATTACATAGACTTACCAGTAATTTTTTATGACCGTTAACTTTGACAAATTTAATTGACTTTTATAATATACAATCGCCTTTCCCTCTAATAGCTTTATAGCTTAATTAAACTGTAATGAAAACAAAGCAAATAATGGGTTGCTTCATTTATGTGTAAGTTGACGTTGATTCTCTGTGTTTGCTCAAAAAGATCTAAATAAGTAGGTATAGTAAAAGAAACTTTTTTCTCGTGATTCGAAAGTTTTTCGTTTTGTAACAAATACATAATAATATATCAAATGTGTATTATGTAGAATATAAGTACGATAAAAGTATTTCAGTCACATTATCGCAAAGCAATCATTGCTGTTTTATTGCTTATTGCATACCATATCTGATACGTACAGAACAGAAAGTGAGTTTGTCTTATTGATCTTCTTTTACGCAACAATAAGAATATATCAACTGTTTGCTTACCATGAGTTTTACCTTCTATTGCCGTTTGCGACTGCGGTTAGTTGTCTGAATATTTGTTGATGAGGAATTATGATTGCTCATACAACAGTAGCTATCTATGTGACCAGCCCCCTTAGACAAATGCCGTTATTCCGCAAGCGTCAACGCCTACAGAAAATAAAAATGTATTGAAATGACATGCCATTTCCATACCTTTTAATTTTCTGTTAACGTAAACGCTGGCGGAAAGTGGTATTTGTCAAAGGGGGCTAACATGTAGAAAAACTATACAAACTCGTGGTAGACACACAGATTGATATCGTTAAATACAAATATATAGTTTGCGAGTAATTTCACCGAATTGGCTTAATTTTTTAACAAATTTCCGAAGGTTCCGCAGGATACCCGACTGAAGCTCAGTTGAGTCAGTTTAAAATGTGGATAATGTTATTTCTTTTGGTTACAACTTTCAAGTGAGCAGCAGAGGAGCGGCTACTTTTGTCTGCTGAACCGGTTTTGATAAACGTATTCTTTTTTGCTCAAATTATTCGGGCATTGGTTTGAGGCACACGCCTTTAAAGGTATTATGTTATTTATACACATACTGGACCCTGGCTTCGCTTACGAGAACCTTAGAAAAGTGTATGTTGAACTTGGTGACAACTTAATTCTAATTTGTCCACTAGTATGAAGGTGGACAGTGGCGCTTATCCACGATTGTCATATAGGAGAGCTCTCAAAATCACCTCTTTTTAGAAACGCTTTTCTTAGCTCACTTACGTTAGGTTTAACAATGAAGAAACCTCAAATACCTTCCAGAAGATTTTACATTGAGGCACACGTGTTTTACCAATGCAAATTCTATTGACCAGATCATTGATAGCATCATCGAAAGCCTGCGCTTCATTGCACAGCTGTATTAGTCGCATAAAGCTGTGCAATGAAGAACTGGCTTTGTACCCGATTATACTATCACCGCAAAGGCCGTCACGAACCCGCAACGAATTTAATCAGAATAAGCACTACCGACAGATCCGACCCGACTTCGAGTTCGAGGTTTTGGGTTCGAGTCTCGGGTTGCAGTAAGTTGTAGCTGCCATGTTTCTCAATGTGCCCGGATAGTGGCGACAAATTCGCTACCTGTCACACTGGGACTCAACATAAACATGCGCAAAGCGGTGCTTTACACCTCTGCCAACCCCTCTTGAGGGATTAGGATTTTATGTTATGAAGAATAAGAAGTAGTACAATACAAATTGACTTTTTTACCAACGTAAACAAAAAAAGGTGACAATGGAGGCTTCCTTTGGGGAACATTTATGTTCAACGTTATCTGAATTAAATAATTTAAAGCTAGAGGGAAAAGCTCAGGCCCTGAAGTGTTGGTTTGACGGCCTCTGTGACGCTGTGGTGTAACAATTGACTGATACACCGGGGTTCCGGGTTTGAATCCCGGTGGGGCGGATCTTTGTGTTATTTTCAAGGCTCATGTTTCACTTTAGTCTTGAATGTAGTATTCTTATATAAGTAGTTTATACCATATCGTTGCTTAGTACCTGCGATACAAGATATCTTAGTGCAGGGCTGAGTCAATGTGTTTGTCGTGATATGATTATTATTATTAATAGCGTAAAATAGAAAATAAACTTTTAAGCAACTCTCCCACTTTCGCAACCTTTGTGTGAATTAAATTCTTGCGCATCATCAATAACACCCTATTTAGCTATAAAACGTTTATACAATTAGTTTTAATTAAAATCCACGATTTCTTCTTGTTTTTGTATAAATAAGCAATCATGGTAAGAACTTTATAAGGTATAATGATTTCATTAAAATTCTTTGAATGGCGTCATTAATCTTCTTTTAATTACGGATTAAAACTCTCGCTTTTATGGCATCAACTTATTTAATTACTATTACAACACAGCATTTATATATTCCTACTTACGGAAGTAGGTTAGAATATAAAATATGGCATTATCTTGGAAAATAGTTTTTTTTTACAAAATCACACTCTAGCCAGTATAATTTTGATTTGAGAAAATTTATATATTGAATGATTTTTCTTTGTAACGGCAACGCCAGATTTAGTAGTATTAAGTAAGAAGCATTGTTTCGCTAACCGGTCTTGGATGTAGTATTCTTATGTATGTAGTTCATACAATATCGTTGCTAAGTTACTGTGACAAAACTTCTTAAAGTAATTACAGCAGGGCTGAGTAAATTTGTGCGTCGTGATGTCGTGGATTTATTTAAGTATGGAAAACTTTGAGGTACAATGCAACACAGAAGTATTGATAACGAATATGATTGTAGCTAATGTTATTGGCTTTTTATTATTTATAATATTATATATCTACACTATAATTATATATAGAGGTTGGCAGAAGGTAATATTTGTAACTGCACATCAGTTTAATAAAAATCCAATATTCAGAACAGACTTTCAAGGTAGCTCATTCAAAGTCAAAGTCAAAATGTTTTATTCAAATAGATTTAAATTAAGCAATATGTTCAACAACGATTCGAATTGTACGTACGAATCTAGTTTAGAATTACACAGCAAATACAATCACTACACAAAGCATGTTGTTTACTACTCTTGCAACTCTTGGATAAATTTTACTTTTAGATAGGCTTTATATTAAATAACTATAAATTAATTTAGGAATTAGAAAGTTCCCGCGGCGTTATGGTCTAAGCAACAGGTTTAGCTGACTCTTATGGTTTATGTTACTGATTACCATATTAAACGATACCTCTGATCTCGTTATGTGATTCAAACGTAACGCTGCGCAGCCACTCCTCAACTCATTTCCTATTATACATTCATGGTTTTATTAATTATTACTTTGCCCATTATATAATAATCTTCTACTACCACGTGTGCTCCGTGCACGTGCTTCGTGTTTTAAAAAAGCAGCTGTTTTTTAAATTAAATGATAAAACTTCTCAATTCAGTTGCCCGATAATTTAGGTAGAACCGTGGTCGCTTCTAATGAATACCTCTTATGAAGTATGATTATGTGGGCGCCAGGATTAAACAGACATGGTAGGTATACAGTGGGTGCGACCACGGCACTACCTTGACCATTTTTGTACCTATGCATTTGTGGATTTCTATTTGAATTATTTTCTTGTAACGTCCTGTTTAGATCCCTTTCTGACGTAGTCGGGTTATAGTCTTTAATTTATTATCATTCTTAACTTATTTTACCTACGATTAACGTGAACTTTCATATTAAGTAACGACAGTCATTCCACCCCAGGAAGGCGGTTCGATTACGGTTGTTACTTGTTACTTCAGGCGTGTATGTACATGCATGTTGTATCACGCACACTGCAGCAATGTGCATGTACTCTTCTAATCACAACTACAACCGGACCGTCTCCGAGCATGACTACAAAGTTGGTTTCCTATCTCCAGTGAGCGCTATCATCCATCAGTTGCTGTGCAGGTAAACAGGCGAACACACTAACGGCCTTTAACGGACTCTTTCTAATAGATAAGAATTTTCTTCCCGCAATTCATTCACAACAGGACCGAATTAAGGTAGGGGCCTGGTGTTACCACGTTTTAAGTGTATAACGCAATACATAGAAGTATAGAATCAAATAAAACGGTTTACAACAATGATTATCAAGAATAAAACGAATTAAAAATAAAAACACTTTATACACAATTCTTAAAAAAAAAAAAAATAGAAAAAAAACATTTAATTTGTTTCTGATAAGCAAGTATTATAGAAAACTAGCTGACCCGGCAAACGTTGTTTTGCCATATAAATAAAATGTTAAGGGTGGAAAACCCTTATCACTAAGGGGTATGAAAAATAGATGTTGGCCGATTCTCAGTCCTAGTCAATATGCTGACAAAATTTCATGAGAATCGGTCAAGCCGTTTCGGAGGAGTACGGGAACGAACATTGTGACACGAGAATTTTATTTATTAGATATAGATTTCGGTTACTTGCTGTTTAAAACAAAATGTATATGTTTTTAAATTCAAATGCTTTACGTGTGGTACAATCGCTTTTTTTGGTTTATATCTACATATATCTGCCTTTTAAGCGTACAAATATGTCAGTGCATAAAACGTAAAGTTTTACATGTTTAATGAAAACGAACACCAAGTATCCTAGCTTAATTTCGTCTCACTTTGTCCATCTCTGCTGGTGCTGGGGTAATTACGCCGTATGTTGCGGAGTGTGGGATGGATCCGGGGGGGGGTAGCCCATCAATCTTGGACCCTTTTCTCCTAACTGTGACCACATGACGCGTTCCTTTAACGATACTTTCAATTGAATTGATAAATGCTGATAAAAGTCCTATAAAATTAAATGTGTTTTTATAAAAAACGACTGCAAAATATTTATTTGTTTACAAAATGAACTCTTATTGCAAATTACATTAAAACATGGTAACATAAAAACAAATTGTTAGTTTACATAAAATATACACTGTTTCCGTTTAGTTTAAAGTTTATTTCTAATGATATCTTTACATACTGTTCAAAATTACCACTTTTTATTTCTGTATTTAAATTAACCTTTCAAAATGGTTTAGTTCTAATAATGATAAAGAGATGTCGTTGCTTGTTGTCTACATCGCGATATCATTTACTGACGCTAAAGTAAATAAGAGTTTATATAAGTCCTTTAACACAAATAGCTTATTTTTGAAGATCCCGTTGTAAAGATAATCTCGTTTCAATGATCCAGTCTTTGTATTCGGTTTATAGAGAACTCTAATGAAACCGTGTCGCTAATGGCTTCATCTGCCGGTAAATATCACTTGGATTTTCTTATAGCTAAAAATATCGTTGGTTGGTGTCGATCACGCGAAAACGGCTGAATTCATTTGGAATAAATTCGGCACACAGATTATCACCTTGTTCCACAAATAGGATTAAAAAAAACGGTCTTGTAATTTTCTCTTTTTTGTTCTGTTGCTATCAACAAAATTTGTTTTAACAACTTTAATAAAGAAAATAAATAATCTAACATTTAACTAATGACATTACAAACTGCTGCTTAAATTAATTGAAAAAAAAAAGATCAAATATTGAACGAAAAATATTTCGTACATTACAAAGTCGGTAAAGTTAAGGAGCGAAAGAATGTGACAACGTATTGAATATAGCTGTTTAAATATTTGCCGTTTACTACACTGACATGAACAATTTTAAAAGCGACATGTTTTTTTAAACAACTTGCTAAATGCAGTCATAATATTCCGTTATTGAACAAATTTCCATAAAACACAACATGGAAACATTGAATAGGTGCATTTATTTCAAATTTATTTTATTGTGAACCGTTTTTAAAGACTGATGAAATATTTCTAAGAAATACCTTCTTAATAATAAAATAAGAAAATTTGATAACGTGTTTTTTGTTTCTTCAAACCGGAAGTTTTTTGATTTCGTCCTGTTTTTTAATCAATTCCTAATATTTCTTCTTATTATTGATTTTATAAACTTTTTTAACCACCTGATAGGGCGTTCGAGTCTCGGGCCGTAAGTTGTAGCTACCATGTTCCTTATTGTGCCCGGATAGTGGCGACAGATTCGCAACCAGTCACACTGGGACTCAACATAATAATATATAGAAATGCGGTGTTCAACATCTCTGCCTACCCCTCTCGAGGGATATCTTACGGCGTGAGTTTATCTTATGTTATGTGTAAAAAAATTGTGGAGCATTTCTTGCTGGGTTTAACAAAATCTGATCCTGTATTGCCTGTGCTTAAAACATAATTAATATTATCATAAACCATCACACTTATAGTTTATTGCTTCAACAGTTATTATTGGTTTGATTTCGCTCGTGGCACTTTCGAAATCGTAGAAATGCATGCAACAGCTAAAGTGAGGCTGCGAGAGGCAGGTAGTAATCAAATCTTAAAGATTTTTACTCCTATAATAGATGTTCTATTGGATTCGAATGCCAGTATAACCAGCACGAGAGGTATAGTCTTTAATCTCTACATAGGAAATGCTTTGGCATTTCCCTCAGGTGAACCGTTAGCAGGGCAGTTTACAAAATTTAACAGGTAGATCAATGTGCGAGATCGTCCGGGTCAGGTTTCTTTCTATTTCTGCCATGAAGCATTTCGCATTATTTCGGTTCGAAGTATTAGAGAGACAGTCTTATCACCGGCAAGAGAGGTATAACATCTTGAACTCTTTATGGGCAACACATTGGCGTTCACACTCAAGGGTCCACTATCAATCAGGTGAAATTATCCTGATCATCCTGATATGATGGTTGAAGGGTTAGTTTTCGGGCAGGGTTGGAAACATGTGTTTGTGCCACAACCAATGGAAATGGTCATACCGATCTTTGTAAATTAAATGTTTTCTTGGATTTTTCGAATGAGGATTTTAAGTAAGAAATCCATTTAAAATATTATCAGACTCTCGTCAAAAAGTTTAATACTTGTATAAACCTTTTTAGGGTTGTGTACAAAAATACCTAGTACCCCAAACATGCCAACGTACCTAATGGATTCCATTACGAAGCATTTGTTGTCCGTTTGCACGTTCATCCGTCCATCTGTCAGCAACCTGTATCTGAAGAAACGTAATCGAAAACTCTTAAAATCAACACGCACATTGTGTAAAATTTACAACTAGAAATTTAAGGTTACAAGCCCCTGTAGTTACAAGAATCTCAACCTAAACAGCCAAATGCAATATAAGGTACATACGAGTACTCGTAGTAATTAATCTTAAATAATGTTTTTGAATTGTATTTAATTTTTTACTGACATATTATGTTCATTTTATTATTAAATATTAACTTAATTAAACTTTTATATTTATACGAAAATGAAAATGACATCTGTATAAGAAAAATCTGACAAATAAACGATTTTTACTATGATTTTTAGATAATGGTACGGAATCCTTTATGTGCGAGTCCAACTCGAACCTGACCGGTTCTTTTAAATCTTAGGAATCTCGTCCTAAATAATGCAAATATATACAGACATACACTACAACATTAGTGATACATAATTTGTTTTCAATCCAATGCTAACTTGGCATTCCGTTTTAAGTGGTTGTTTTTCTGACGGCCAGCCTCCGTATCGAAGGAACGTAATGATTATTAGAAATTATCTCCCGGCTCGAGATGATATGCGAAACGATCCCGGAACGTTGGAAATAAGGGGTATTTTTAACATGCGATAAAAACAAGAGCTTGGTATAGTTAGTTAGTATAGTTGAAAGGAGTCAAGTAGAATTCACTGCAAGGGATTTTATTAAGTAAATTGTAGTTTGACACATTTAATCATTCAATTTTCAATTCATTTGACAGTTATTGTTGGTTATTCCTTTTGTATTTTCATCATATGTATGTAAGTGTGTATATATGTCTGTATATTTTTCTAACTAGGAACACGTCGTATTAACATGTTGTTTACATATAAGATAGGATATATGTCCACAAAAAGTCTATATTAAAACTATGAACAATTGTGACATACATCTCTTTTACGTAACATATAAATAAAAAGTTTTATAGAGTTAAAAGGTAATTAATCAAGCCAAGTTTTTATCGTAAACACACAAACTCTTCAATCGTTTGACCGAAAAATTGCGCATTCAGTAGATAACTACGTATTTCCTAATAATTTTTCAATAACGACTTTTTAAAATATCCGATGACAAGTATAAAAACGTATTTACAATGACAAAACTTGTAGATGTTACTCAATCGGACGATCTCTAAAAATTTGTATAATTTTATTTAACTTATCCTCCATCAGTACATAAATAGCTTTATAATTCACGACATTATCACGATACGTTGAATATTATTGGGCGTCCACAATTAAAACGGGTCTGATAAATTTATGAAAGTTACAATTAACAAACAAGAGGACCTGGTAGCTCAGTTTGTTACGTGCCTTGGTTCACCGACCAACCCGACCTGACAGCTCGAGTGTTCGAGTCTCGGGTATATTGTAGCTGCCATGTCCCTCATTGTGCCCGGATAGTGGCGATAAATTCGCAACCTGTCGCATTGGGACTCAACATAAACATGCGAAATGCGGTGTTTAACACTTCTGCCTACCCCTTGAGGGATTAATTACGGCGTGAGTTTTTTTTTGCAATTAACAACAAATACTGACGGATTCTAATATTCAAGTGACTTTCGCAATTTTCGAATGATTATTTGACACACTATGTAGGATATAATTCAAACATACCTAGTTTTGTTATTACATAAAGTTAATTAATGTAAAAATAAAGATTTCAAATAATTTTGACGAGTTGTAAAGAAATTAAAAGATGACAAAACAACAGAGCATTAAAGAGATGAAGATGATTTTGTAAACCGAAACAAATCTATGATAACATCGTCATTATGTAACAGAACGAATCAAGAGAAATGTTTAAATAAAATTCAAAATTTTATTATTCAAACGAAATACTTTATAAATCGAGTGAGTTTATGGTTTTTTAAATGACTTGACATGTTATTTATTGTGATTTTAACATATTTTCATCAAGCTTTTAAATATTAAACAAGTCCTCGACTGATTTGCAAGTTTAATTGTTTATTTTGCGATATTTTTTCCAATTGATGTGATTTTTAAGCGATGAGATCGCTATTAAGTTTTATCGATTTTTTGTAAGTAAATTTGTACAAATATATGAATAAATTTTAATCAACAAAAATTTTATTAATGTTACATGTTATATCTTATTTTCTCTTCTTCATTTAAAATAAAGAGAACGTAACCTAGAATTGATTTAAAGAAATGATGCTCAAGCACATCTTTAATAGAGCTGATGTAGGTACTCGTATTTATGGAAGTGTGGTTGTCGGATCCACAGCAAGTTTTCATAATTTGTCCGTCCGTTCGTCCGCCATATGGAGCGTTAGTGTCAACATTAATATTTTATTTATGAAAGACTTGTTCTGCCACTCCATCTTGTTATTTATTTATTAATGAATTCCGAAGTAAATGGGACTAATCCCTTATAAAGAGTCTACTTGTTATATTTCGTTACGCAATATTTTTCCTCTTGAATAATTAAAATGGGGAAAAAAATGCACAATTTGTCTTAACAAGTATCAAGACAACATAATCAAAGTCCAGAAAAACTCTCGTTTTCGGAGCCTTTCTATATTAATTATGTTGTCATCACTTTCATTTTCTACTCTGAGATATTTCTGAATAGTGACTCTCCACTGCAACCAATCGATGACATGCTGTTTATTCGCCTCTTCACGTACAAATATCTATGTAAATATTGTGTTCTCGTTTGTTTTTATTTCGTTTATGTTCCGTTTGCGGTTTCTTTACTGACCTTTATATTTAATGGTTTTTATTTCGTTTGCTCTCGATTTAAAGATTCGGAAAATTATAGCTTTGGGTTGTTTTCAAATCTGCCATTATTTCGGGAGGTTAAGAATGAGTTGAAAAGAAATTTCTTAAGGGTGGTATTTTTTACGATACACTTTCATTTCGCTTATCTTCCGGTACCTAGTGATTCACTGAATGCACGCCCAAGAAGGTTTTCTTTAGGGGATTCATCCGTAATGTTCGGTATGTTTATTATATAGGAAACAATCGTCAGCAAAATATTTGGCGTTACAATCAGAAACGTAATAAAGCTGTCTTTCCAAACTGCATAAGTCTTATATTCGAAATTCAAGCTGTTTTTTATAAACTTTAAATAAGTACTCTCAAAACGATTTTTTTATCTACCACCAGTTGGGAATGATTTCTATGGGGAAGGAGCCTCCGTAGTTGCTTTTTTAAAAATTTACAATACTTTTTCATGACATATTGGAACATTTAACACATTTATCTTGTAGCTCGTTGACTTGGAAATTCCTTCAGTTCTTGTAGTCGTAGTAATAAGCAAGTGTATGGTAGCGGTAACAGTTGTTGATTGTTGCAGAGCACATGAGGCGGCGGCGACGTGATGTCGGCGGTAATGAGCACGCTGTCCATGATCAGCGGCGGCAGGCGGGTGCACAGGAAACTTACAGCTAGGTAACTGAACCATATGGATTTAGTGTAAACTGTAACTCTAGTGTGATAACTGTAGTTTATCTCACAGTTTATTGGTATGCCTATTAACTGTCGCAATTTTACCTACCTAACTCAATTTAATTTTAAGGCATGAATTTTCTAAAAAAAATATTCGTAAAAATAATGTAAAAGTCAGGGATGTTGTTAGGACCCACCTCGGCTTGGGCTGTGCGCAGTCAGCTCAAAAGTTTATTTTACAACCGAAACAAATCTAAGAACAACTAAAAAAAAAACTCGTTAACGTATCACGTGGAATTGGAACTCAAACACAGGCGTTTCCAATCGGAGATAGTGCCCATATTTGTAATAGTTACAAAAGTCGAAACGCCGCACGCGCAGCCGATATGGCGAAATAACGGATCTGACGGTGGAATCAATGGCTCGATCGAATGGATTTCTCATGGAATTCTCCACACAATGGCTCGTCCGCCCACCGGTCCCCCCCCGCGTCCCTCCCCCCTGCACCCCCTCTCGGCAGGTCCCCGGGCGGCGGCCGACTAAACCCCATTGTTTTTGCTAATGACCACAATCTTTGTTTAGAAAATATTAAGAGACGTGCAAATTGCGGCGGCTCACGCGAACTGAGAGATAGTTGTTGGAGAATAGCAATGGGACGCGCGTAGGAGTTCTGAACCGGTCACTTCTGGACGGACTTTAAGCCCTATTGTTAACTTCTTAACTTAATTATCAAGTGTCTGCAAGAATGCCATCATTCTTGGAACATGGAGCAGAGAAATAAATTATAAGTTAATTTTTATTCTTCAAGGTCTTTTCAAATCAACATACCATGTGAAGTATGAACTTTATTAAACTGTTATTTGAGGTTAGGTGCGAGCTACAAAAACATAATGAAGTTTAAGAACCATACAAATAACAAATAATCATAACAATCATACAAAGCTCAATAGAATTAAGATACTAATTTACAATGGAATGAAGCAATCTAATTAGAGGTTAAATAAAACGTAAATAGGTGAGGTCGTTCCATGTTCACCCTTGACCAAAAACTATACAAAACAAACAATGACATTGTGAAAAATTGCATTCCACAGAGTATGTTACTAATCTACTTAGAGTTAAGGATCTAATGAGTGTTATAATGTTGTCTGTGGAAATTATCTTGCATTCGGCATGTATCTTATTAATGCTGGTAACTTAGATATAAGGTTACATATAATGTATCACAAGTAAAGGTCTTGATTTCATATTTTTTTGTTGAAAACTCTTGATTTAGTTATTAAAACCCAGTTTGAATATATCAAAGGAAGAGTGACATAAGGCGCTTATAATATATCCTAAATGTATTGTAATGAAAGATGTTTACGAAAGTAAATAATAACAATACCCTGACATAATAGCCTGGGGCTTAATAGGCTTCTCCTGGGTAGGCACGTTCCACTTTAGACTCCATCGCTGCTTAACATCAGACGGGATTGCTCATGTACTTGCCAGGACTAAACATTTAAAAAAAGTCAAGTCCTCACCTGATCATGATGATATGGCCGAAAGAGCATGCTTACTTAGAAAACGCATTTTATATTTAATCCCAGGATGTTGGTATTTTTTACTAATGTTTTGTATTATTCCAGCCGCAAGTCTGGTCAGTTCTCGGACGTCGGCGAGGAGCGCACGCGCAGCCACCATGACCTCACCAGGCAGCAACGGTCCTCGTCACTGGTAATCATCATTTTAATGCATAATAATAGACCTCAAGTCTTAAGGTGAAACATTCTCCATTTGTTTAATTTTATCAAATCTTTTTAATTTCAAGTGAAAAAAAAAAGTTCCATTTTTCTAATTTGAAATTAAATGAATTGGAATATTTTTAGATTACATAGTTCTGTAACATTCAATGGTTCATATATATTTTAAATGTATAAGTACAATTGTACATAAATAGACATTTGCATTTAGCGATATGCAACTATACTACAATGTGCTGTGGAAATCACAAGCGGCGAAGCAAATATCAATTAATGTAATTTTAATTACAGAATTACACAGATATGCCGCAATCATGTGATTTACAAATTAAAGTATCAACCAACGTTATTTATGGCATTCACAGCACTTTCAATACTGATCCACTCACCTGGCTTAACGTGGCTTTTACATGAATTATGCTGATTTAAGAAAAATACATATGAAGCTATTAATCCATTAACTACGACACGTTCTGTTTGATTGATGTTTGAAATCAACGAACACAAATTGTATTTTATGAAATATGTGTAAAGTTGTACCATTATCGTAGATTTTTCAATTGATCCGAAATCCCTACAGATTAAACATTGAATGATTGAGTTTTTAGATGAAGAAAAAACAGTTTAATCTGGTTACAGGTGGTACATCTATATGCGAGATCGTCTAAGTTTCTGCCACCCATCTTTTATATTTCCGTCGTGAAGCGATTCGCTGTGTTTTAGTCTGAAAGATTAGAGAGCAAGTATATTTACCGAAACGAGAGGTATACCGTCTTTTCCTCTACATTCGCAACGCATTGGCGATGCTCTATGCGTTCCAGACATCGAGGCTGTCGTCGTGTCTATAGGCGGCATTTTCCATCAAGTGAACCGTCACCTTGTGTGCCATGATAATATTTATTACCAGGGTATGCTTCTCCAATTAAAAGCTTAAGACTGTCATTTAGACTAGGAACAAGGAATATACCCAGCTAGAACCAAACAACAACGTTGTCAAATGCACTATACATAGTTGTATACAACAGTCCTGTAACATTTGCGTGGGATAGGCCCGCCTCGGCTTGTGCACATGCGCCGCACTGTCACGCCTCTCATTGTCGTACACACTGCTACAACTCAACATAAACTGTTCGGACTTTGCACCGTTCTTATGTCGTACGGCATAAGGAATATTTTTGCTCTTGTTAAATAGCTTTGTGCGTCGCCATGTGTACAAGCAAACAAGTTATCACACTAGCTAAATGCTAAACTGATAAACGTACGAGTTAATTTAGATTTAATATTAAAAGAGTCGGAAAAAATATATAGTGTCCGTTGGTATGGTAAAAAAGACTTTTTTCTATGACGGTATGAATCTTTAACGACAAAGTAGTAATGAGAATTATTCAATATGTGTACCTAAATACCGTGTTTTATTCAGCAATATCAGTCTACCATAGTCACCATGCAAATCTAACAATGTCTATGTAACATTTATTTACTATATATCTACTCTGACAGATTTATTTTCAAAATTTTGACGTTTACTCTCGTTCCATTAATAAATGTATAAGTTATGATTGATGATAAACCAGTAATCGTACTTTTACTCTAAACACACACACACACACACACACTGTATAAGTTTGAATATAATATAACATAGTTATGGTTTAATAATACAGTTGCGATACAACTTTCCTGTCATCAACTTGGCTTATTCCATTCTGTTAACTTGACATCAACACGTTCACGCGATCACACTGCCAACTATAAAATTACAATAAAATTACGATAAAAACAATTGACACATCTTCTAAAGACAAATCTACTTCATATTCGAATCGGCCTCCTCGATAGAATACGATACACTTAAAGTTGCTCATCTTAATAAAACTACATACAATAGACTACAGTCTTTGAAAATACAAAATGAGAACAAGAAAGAAGTTTGATGAACATAGAGTTTGTATATCATTCTCATGTCTCATTAGAAACAGTTATACTTTGCGACGTTGGTATAAGTACCGGGGACGTTAGAGATATCGTTATCAAGTTAGATGTTTGGTGAAAACGTTCAACGCATGCTTCATAGATGTTCCCAGTGTATTCAAGTGATAGCACGAGAGGCGTGGAATATAGTGCTTACATTCGGTACAGACGTGTGTATAGCAGTTATAATATAAGGTACAGCATGGTATAAACAGTAAAACACTTAGCGAAATAAATTTTAAAATTATGTGTATAAGGTTTATTATGCTTTTTGCTAAAATATTTATAATAATATCTTTTAAATTATTAATTCAATGGCGGCTGACAGGAAAGAAAACGGCAATAATGAAATCATTTATCTATATTTTTTATATTTATTTATACAGTGGCCAAGTTACTGCCTTATACACCGACCGGTGGCTAGATTAACCTTTTCGATTTTACAAAAAGGGCAAATAAACCGAGAATACCACATTTTTAAGATCATGATCACGCAGGGATTCAAATGTATACCTTTTTAGTCACAGTTTTTTTACTTGCCTTGTATTAATAAATAAGATGAGTAAGCTCAGTTTGTTACATGCCTTGGTTAGCCGGCTGACCCGACCCGACAGGTCGAGAATTCGAATCTCAGGTTGCCGTAAGTTGTAGCTTCCACGGTCATTGTGCCGGGATAGTGGCGACAGACTCGCAACCTGTCACACTGAGACTTAAAATAAACATGCGAAATGCGGTGTGTCTTCTGCCTACCCCTCTGGAGGGATTTATTACGGCGTGAGTTTATGTTTTATGTGAGAATGCTTAGCGTGACTGTACCTGGCTACCTGTCGAGCTAAACAATGAACTAAGATTGTGAAAATAAACACTAATTAACATCCATTTTCTTTGTTGATACCAACTAATGTGTTACAATTAAATTATCAAGATTTAAACAAAGTGTTTTTTTTTTTAATCATTACAACGTTAATTCAGTGACGAAATCTACATCACAGGCAAACAAGCAGAAGCTCACCTCATGGAAAGTGATACCGCCGCGTATTGACACGACGATGCCCTTGATATCTGGAACGCCATGAGCATCGCCAATACATTGCCTATGTAGAGGTAAAGATGTTAAAGTTCTCGTGCCGGTAATCACACTGGCTCTCCAATCATACGAACCGACACACAACGAACTGCTTGCAGAAATAAAAAGGAGGGTTAGTGTAAATGTTATTGCTAAACCATAATTAATCAATTGTTTCTAAAGTAAAAATCTTGAAAACAATTAAATACGGAAAACTTCCTTAAATTTTGTGTAGGTATATAATAAAAAATTTCAGTTGAAAAACTTTAACTAACAATTACGCAAGAAATTCATTACGCTGTTATTTTCAATACATTACATTAATTATCACCTACTTAATAATTACCATAATTTAACTGACTTGTTCACGATTGGATTACATACAGACAAACAGTTTATTCAAATTATATATATTGAATATTCAATAAGTATCGATTTGACAATGCGGGATTGACTTTAATTAAATTTACGCAAGAATGTAATATACTGGTACACAAATAATGCTGTTAACAGCAAAATAAACAGGTTTAGGAACCTATTAGTAGATAATTACCGTATAACCAATACATAGTGCTAATTATATAATTGTTTTAGTAAAACATTAATTTTTCGCATGACTCACAGAAATGTGATTTTTTTCATGATTAAAATTAGTCTACCTGTTAATCCAGCATAAAGTCTATCAATGTGCCAAATTTTACCAAAATCAGCTAAACGGTTTGTGCATGAACGAGTAATAAACATCCAACCACACCAATCTAATACCACCATACTAAGGAATAACAAAAAAATCAAGCTTAAGTTCAAATTTTTTCCTGTATCTTTGTCTCCTTTTAATGTAAAGTGATAGTATAAGAACACATTTTGTATCTTTTATATGGTAGTTGTGTTATTATAGTTTTATTAAAACATTTAGTATAAATTCTCGCCATGCCCTTACAGGGTGTGTGTAGGGTTCCTTGTATACCTTATTTATATTAACATCTTTCGTACCCATTGCAATGTGACAAGCAATATACAATTTGAATTCGAATTTGAACCATCGGTACTTGAATCGTACAAAAAAATCCGTCATAGATAGGGTCGCTCACTATAATATTACCTATTATGTAATTAAACAGTTTATTTAATCAATTTTCTTCAAATAAAACAAGCCAGTTATTCTAGGCCAGCGATATTAAACCTTTTTTTTGTAAAAAAAAAACTACTGAATTAAAAGCAATTTTAGGATGACAAAACTTACAGGGAACAACGACAACAATAGGGATGATAACATCAGTCACAAATAATTTTAAGATATCAATACCGTAATAGATGACTTTACAAATTAAAAGAATAAGTGGTTAGTTGCAAATTATCACGGAAATACGATTTTAAAATCCATATTCTTCAAGCTGGTTCAGCCGCTTCCTTTGCCGATGAACCAGAAGAATCTTTGGGTAACAATTACATATTTGAGCCGTTTGGTTTCGGGACTATGGGTTGTTGGGGTGCGAATTTCACAAGATTATTTCAAATTTTAAATGTTCAATTAAAAAAGAGAATCGTGACGTAACGTTGGTCTGCATTTCTCTCAGAGGTTGAGCATCGCTATACAGCATGAATACAGCCAGTGCTATGTGCACACTCAATTGTAGACATTATTTTTATCAGGTTTTTTAAATGTATTAATTAAATTAATTATATGAATATAATTTGTAAATAAATCCATAAAACTGATAGTGACTAGAAAAATTCGTGACGTCGCATCCAATATCATCCAAAATCACATACAAAATCTTTTACGGAATGTTTTGACAGTATTTAAAAATTTCTCAATTGATATAGCCCATGTCATCATTCTTATTTATTGATATAGTTTATCTTTTCGTAAAACTTAAAAGATTAAGAGTAAATTCATAAATCTCAAGCTGCAGGTTAAGGATCTCTGTTCTAAGCTTGATGTACTCACTGTACTCAAATATAAATCCATATGTAGGTAGGTACGTCAGTTTTTTTGTCGACAAATTTGGTGTTACTTAACATAAGAGTAAGGGACTGCCGACATTTTTGTCATTATATTGAAATTCCTTGCGTTTACTAATGAAGTGGTATCTGTATTTTTGTACATCAGGTTTTATATCTCAAGCTAAGTCTACACTTTGCTTAAACAAGATTAGGCTTTAATATATTTTTTAGATCTAACCTAACAAACTTCAATTATTTTCTTTTGCTTTATTTTATTTAATTTTTGTTAGAAGATTTTACTTCTTAACATCCTATCTTATTTGTAAGAGATTGTAAGGATGTATGATTAGGATTATTTTAGTGTTGAGTAAGTTAGTCTTTCACGCAAAAACTACTGAAGAGATTTTAATAAGACTTTACAATAATATAGCTTATACATCACAATAACATATAGGATATCATTTATAAAGATAGATATTTTGCGAATTGTAAAAATATAACCATAAATATAAAGTACGCAGGGAAAAAAATCTGCCATCTGCGAGCCAGTCTGGCGTGCGCTGCAAAAACTGTTACACGTTTTCATAAATAGACTCACAAAAATGCCCGCGACAATGCTCGATGCTTCTTCGCGGACGAAGTCGCGGGCAAAAGCTAGTACATGCATATATTTTTTTAACATTACAAACACATTACATTATTAAGTAATAAACAATTTGAATTCGAATTGTGTCGTCTTACTCTTTCTAAGTAGAGTGAGTCTATCTGCTCCGCATCACAAAATTGTGGAATGAGTTGCCGCATGCGGTATTTCCGGACAGATACGACCTGCGGACCTTCAAGAAAAGAGCGTACTCTTGTTTAAAAGGCCGGCAGCGCATTTTGTAGCCCGTCTGGTGTTGCAAATGTCCATGGGCGGCAGTATTCACTTTCCATTAGGTGATCTGTCAGCTCGTTTGCCCCCTATTTTATAAACAACAAGTGCTAGGTTTTGACGATTGGTAAAAGAGCTGACGTAACAAAACTTTAGTTACGAACGTGGGCGAAGGTACAATAAGACTTATAGAGAAAAAAAAAGTTGTAATATAAACTTGGTTCGAAAATCAATGGATGTGTAATCGGAATTAAAGTTAAAAGTATGTAATCTATAGGCTTTGTAGAATCAGCAATTAAGAAACTAAACTACACAGGTTTTCCTAGTTCGGGCATAATTTTATTTAATAATCTCTTTATTTCGACTGCTACGCTAAAGGTTCCGGGTTCGAATCCCGGCGGGGGCGGGACTTTGTGTTATTTGCAAGACGCATTGTTTCGTTTACCGGTCTTGGATGTTGTATTCTTATTTATTTAGTATATACCATATCGTTGCTTAGCACCTGCGATACAAGTTCTTACGATACTTAGTGCAGGGCTGAGTCAATGTGTGTGTCGTGATGTGGTTATTTATTATTTAAAGTGTTGTTAATGTTTTGAGTCATTAAAAATACAACTTAATTATTATTTATTATTGTACCTTTCTTTTGTAAATTATTTAATACACATATATTGTAAATTTAAACCTAAGAAAATTCAATAAAGATTATTATTATTATCAAATGAAGTAGAAAATATGGATCATGTTATGAATTTAATCACGTCTACATAAAGTCCGCTAGCATTTGAAGATTACTTTTTTTAATATATACCTCGTGCGATATCGGAAAAATATAGTTCTTATAGCATACATAAATATATCTTAGCCGTATCGTATCTTTTTTACTTAACAGGTTTAATTTGCTTTCTTAATCTAAGTTACATATAAATATGTAGATATTTTGCGTGACTTGTTAATAATTTTGTACATGCCTGTAAAAGGCACTCATGCGAGTAATGTACCTTTATCAACTGTAATTGTTTCGAATGTCTGTATTTGCGCTGTTGAGAAAATAAATAAAAAGACATTGTGAATTCGTAATAACTTGCTAAACTAGATACTGTTATTTGCACCTTTTAGTTGAAATTAATGTCGGTCTGAAAGTCTTACAGTAAATGTTTATTTGAATTTGATATCATTAATTTGTTTTCACGACCTCTGTGGCGCAGTGATGTAATCAGCTGACTACTACGCTACAGGTTTTGGGTTCGCATCCTGGCGAGGGAGCAACTTTGTATTATTTGCAAGACGCATTGTTTCGCTTACCGGTCTTGGATGCAGTATTCTTATCTATGTAGTTTATACCATATCGTTGCTTAGTGACTGCGGTACAATATTATTTAATCTTTCTTTGTGTGTCGTGATTTGGTTATTATCATTATGATTGTGTAAAATAATTATTAAAGTAACAAACAATATGGCTCAATTGATAGTAAATAGCGATTGTTTTAATGCTTGCAACACTACAAGCATCACGCGTTGAACAAAGAACTCTGGCTACCTCACTCAAGTTCGAAGGTTACATTAATATTATGTATCTGTTAACATGAGCTTAAAACCTTGTAAAATATATTATGTATTAAACGATAAGTGTTTGTTTCAGCAAACGTTGGAGGGCGGAGGAGGGGCGGGGGTCGTTAACCTCGAGACCCTGGAGGCAAAGGTCAGTGACCAAACACGTGATCTTTATATGTAACTAGAACTCAAACAAACAGACACGACATACTCTCACATAATTTTTTATGTTTATTTATTATGTAAAAAGTCTACCTTAAAAAAAATACAATAAAAATTTGCATTTTGAACGCTTTTTAATGAACTATGAAAAAATCTTAATAGTAAGATAAAATCTACAGAGGTTGTAGATAACTATTATCTAGTATTGCATTGTAAATCATACGCCTACTGTCCGAGAATCGTAAATAATGCCGATGGAAACAGTCGCGCGTACAAAAGACTTGAACGCGCACCGTGCAATCAAGTTCGTCTTGGGCTTAATGAACAATATCTTATAAATTTGAAATGTTTTACATAGATTTGTGATTAGAAACGAAATTAAATCATAAATTAGAACATAACTATATTTCGTGTCCCACTTACACTGTTCCAACTGTATATTGTAACTTATTAATTATTAAGTTATTTATTAAGTTTTTTAATGATAGTTCATTGATAACATTTTAACTAACTGTATTACTCTAATTTCGTAAAACTAAAACCTAATTAAATACACAGAATGGTTTTATCTACCCAATAATGTTTTTAACTTTAGCTTCAAACCCTCCAAAAAACCTCTCTATGTAGTTTTTGCGGTGAACTGTCAGAAAAAAACATGATATTTCTTTTAAAGAAAGAATCTCTTTCAGGATAAACAACACTAATCGCTTCATCTGGCTGCAGTCTGCAGTTTTTGTATTATCTCATAACACACATACATACACACACACACAACACACACAACCTCCGCTCATGCGATCGATTACAATTATTCAATTTGTCAAGCGACCCTCCTTGGAGGTTACTTTTTTGCTTTTATTACACAACCTGATAAATCGTTACTCGTAATTTACTTCAAGTAAAAGAAGAAAAAAGTTGTTTTTCCGTCGAAGATTTACCGACCGCTACCTCTCCCGTTTTAAGAGTTTACTCGCCAATTAATCAAGGTCATCCTGATATGGTAACCCTGTTTACATACATTTTGTAAAACAAAGTGATTCTGACTAAAATATAACTATATAATGCTAAAGTTTATTTGTCTATTCCTAAACCGCCCGCCGAACATACTTCGACGGATACAGTTCTACGTTTAGTTTAACAAACAAAAGTAGGTGCCAATCTAACGCAAGCGAAGTCGTGAGCAAAAGCTATTTTTTAATCAGTTAACAATAAGGAGTTATTCTAAAAACCGCTGTTAAGTCCTTGGAAAAACCATAGCGGTTTGTACCCAATGCTTAATGTAAAACCATAGAGGTTTGTACCCAATGCTTGATGTAAATTATTAAAATATTTTGGAGTGTTTAGGTATAATTTATTTTAATGTTATAATTTATCGACTGACCCGACCCGATTCGTGGTCCGAGTCTCGGGTTGTCGTACATTGTAGCTGCCACGTTCCTCATTGCGCCGGGATAGTGGCGACAGATTTGCAACCTGTCAAACTCTGACTCAACACAAACATATATAACCCTTATAGTTGGGGAGTCCATGATGCTAAATGTGGATTTACTCGAGCGTCACGGAAACCTATCAGACCCGGTAGTATAGATGACAGGAAGAATAAATAGTTCTATAAGGTTTTCACTTTTAGCGGTGGGGAAAGCGTGTAGAGACAAAGAGTGTAAAAACAACGACATGGAAAAACCCAACTGTGTCAGATATTGATATTTTACATGCTCCAGTATGTGTATAATATGGAATGTATAATAAAACTGCTGATTTACCTAAAGGTTTATCCATGCAGGAGGGTTGAAAAATGACCCGTCCACCCCTTTAGGTTAGCAAGGTTAGGTTTAGCAAAACTTATACTTCTTAACTAGAAATCAACTATCCATATCTTAATCTGACGCACTCGAGTAGTTACGATGATCGATTTTTATTTTTATTGTTCCCTTGAACGTACCCACCAATATTAAAAGCTCATACTGGCTGCAGTTTCTTTTCAATATGCAAGGTATCTCTCACGTCTTAATCTGACGCGCTCGAGTAAATACAAAAACCCTCTCTTGGGCTCCTCAACTATTACGAGGCATTAATAACGGCGTGAGTTTATGTTCTTATGATTAATTTAATTAAGTGAAATTATGAAGATCGTTTAAAAAGAAATGGAATATCACTAAGGAAGTATAAATGGAATGCAACATGCGCGTGTTTGCGTCGTTGTTTAGGCAACGCGGGAAGCGGACCGACAATAAAACGTTTTGTTCATCCAAACCAGATACCATCTGCGTGAGACGATCGCATTTTAGATTAAACTTACAATAATTGGTTACATTCCCTTACGTAATTTTTTAAATATTTTTCCTGACTAAAAACTATAGACACTCTTTTATCCATCTCTCTGGCTCAACAACGCTTAAAAACGAAGCAAGCTATGTCTAATTAATGTGTAATTTAATTAATTATGTATGGTTTATTATTATCCATTTCAAAGTTATGCAAAGAGACTTAGTTAGTGCCTTAAATGAATAATCTTGTATTAATGTTTTTGTCAAATGACTAAGATCGAATTACAAAGACATTCAATAGAGAGGTTGATAGCAGAACCTTCAAAACAAACTCATGGGTTTCCTGACGCTGTTCTACCAAGTGGAATGGACCGTGAGCTCCGCATCCTCATGAAAACACACAACCACCTTATTACAGGAAAATAAGGTCCAAAATAAAATAAAACAAATGTCAAGTTACCGAAACGAGACAACGCGACCAATGACTTCCTACTTTTAATTGCTTTTTTCATTACTCTCGTTAGTCTAAAAAATGTAATTTAGACATATCTTACTTAATTAATATGTATTATGTATCCGCTTTGAAAGATACTTATGAAAGTTTTATATTTTTGAAATAAAACCGTTGTTAAATACTAACGTTTCAGTACAACAGCATACTGACTCTAGAGACAGCCATACGAAAAAGATACCTTTAGCGTTGCAAGCGTCTATTGGCTGTAACTTACCATTTGGGTTCGCTTATCTTCTTCTCTATCATTCTCTTCTTCTCTCTTGGAAGAGCGGTCGTGGTTTTCTGTAATATGCAATTTAAAAATATACGTTATTTAACCACGCCACTCAATAATTTCTTATTGAATACCTCCTCCTTTACGATGTTAATCTGGTCGTCTTAGCCACTGATGTTATCAAACGTCGTTCGTAGTCGCCATGTCGCCAGCCGTCTCAGCACTTGACTAATTTTGATTTTATCACCTTCATCTAATACCGTACTGGAATATCCAGGAACCGGTTGTTTGTATGCAGTATGCTTTATTCTAAACAGTTAGGTAGTCTTTCAGTTCTGTGGGATGAGACACAGGCTGGTATTCCATCATTTACACTGAGCGCTTTGCCACAAGTTCAAAATAACAATATGTAAACAAAAACTCAATCAATACCTCAAGAGGGGTAGGAGGTGTTAAACACGGCATTTCCCATATTTATGTTGAGTCCCAACGACAGGTTGCGAATCTGTCGCCACTATAGGGGCACTATGAGGAACATGGCAGCCACAACGTACGACAACCCGAAACTCAAACCCTTAACCTTTCGGGTCGAGTCGGTTTATCCTATCTTATTGCCGTTAATTACAAAAAAAAAAAAAAATGTTTCTGTTCTTTTTAATTTCTTGTGACATAAATTTGACATGGCCTAATATGGCCGCTAAGTGTTTAACCATTTTGTTGGCTTATAAATAGGCAAGTACGTCCAATGTTAGGCTAATCATCACTCAATGTTAGTTGAGTTTGTTGACTCACGAATCAAATATTAAAAACACCACACGGAGACTGTTAGTGAACGATATTTAGTTGTGAGAAGTACTTAGAATCTTTCGGTTTCATTTCCTTATCATCAGACGCGCACATGTTCTATGGATAACCAGTTAAAAAACTGCATTCCACTGAAGCAAAACATACAATAAACTATTATTTACATAGCATCTCGAGTTAAACTATTATTTACATAGCATCTCGAGTTAAACTATTCCGACACAAAGCGAAACACAGTGTTTAGTGTCCGGCGCTGGCGACGGGGAACCGTAAATTGTACCTTCTGAACTGATTCCTGCGGACCGTTATACCCCATTACAGTACAACTATAACAACGCAGTAATGGAAATCATCAGCTCTCCAGGAAGGTTACTTACCTCTAAACTATTTACCCGGTGCCTATTATAAAAGAGATATTTTATAACCACCGTACAGCGCACCTGATGATAAGCTACTATAACCTACAAATGTATTACTAGAGGCATCACACGCTTGTTTTTTACTAAATCTATTACTTGAAGCTTTATGCCTTGGCTTTTTTTGTGTTAGGAATGTGTTGCTTAGGTTTGTAGTTTATGAATACAATTCCTGAAAGCCGCGCAATTTAGATATTAAATCAACGAGCTTGTAAAACAAAACGCAACTGAAACGTAAAGTATATTAAGGAAAACAATAAATTTACTTGCAATTCCTTTGATAGTCCTGCATAGTAAAAAAAAGGTAACCAAAAAACTCTACCTTTCGACCAAAATTTTTGTGGTAATTTTGTCAATTTTTGTTTATTTATTCCTATCTTAAAAACGCACGTTATCAAAACATTATACAAAGTTAAATCTAAATAAACAATCCATTTATTATTATTAAACATTTGATATGTCTATTAGTAAAGAAAAGAAATGATAACGAAGATGAAGAAAAATGCAAAATTATTACTCGTCGAAAATATTAATGAACATATCTGCTGGAAGAAGTACACCACTTTACCTGTTAATTCATATCAGTAAATAGGTAGGGCGTTGAAAACCAGATCATTTTTTTTACAATAGACACACCTACAGCACACATAAAACATTCAACACAAATACAGTAGATAAAGTTACATTACTCGTATGGGTGCCGTTTACAGACATGCTTATGAATATGTCTTTTACCGTATATAAAACTATACAGTCCTTTGAATTCAAACCACGTGGCTTTTCCCTTGTTGTTAGATCAAAATCTTTGTTAAATTGAAACTGCAATTGGATCATTCTAGCGCATAAAGTTTATTGAGGTGCAAGAATATTTCTGTCGAGTAGTACCAATATATCAACGTCACACGTAATCACAGGCTGTACATTAAACTATAGCTTTGATTGACGTGGGGCGTGTAGTTGTCACTACAGCATGCACTCGAGTCTACATCACTGTACCAACATTAAACATACGTTGGCTGGGTCGCTAGTGGTATATTAAAAAGTAAGGTTATATCAATTATAAATTTTAACATTCAACAAAATGTAAAAATTGTAATATAATAACGTACAAGACTTGTTACATTCTTTTTCCTCTTAAATATTTACACTTTTTTACTAGTTTAAGCTGAAAGTTCAAAGTGTCAAATTCATCCACACTCACTTCACAGTTTTTATTCACTTTGTGTGTATATCTTCATCGTTGTCTGACGTTGACAGGCGTTCACTGATGACTTTGAACTTTGCGTGATGTTATTATTTAAATTGAAATATATGGGAATGGGAAATATTGCTAAATTTAAATTAAACTATCAAATTATTGTCTAACGTGCAAGCGTTTCGTTGTGTTGCGAGTTGAGATTTATTTGAAAGCAAGCTTTTAACCACGATTGGTACATACGATTGGTACGACCTCAGCAATAAGTTCTATTCCTACATTATTCCATTATACTTTTTTCGTAACATTTGAATATTCGATAGACTTGCAATGAAGAGATATTATTTTATAAATACAAGGACATAATATGAAATTATTATTTGTATGACATAAGTTGTTATCTATTTTTCTTTGTTATCGAAAAACACATAGTAAAATGTTTTTCTTTTTACCAATAAAGCAAATAACATAATTTACTTCAAACCTTCTTTGATAGTGTTATAAGGCTCTTCAGTTACATTTTCGTGTACTATTTATAAAGTAAAGTTAATATTTAGGTTTTTAATATTCCCGACAGATGGCGAGTATAGAGGTGTCGCTAGGCGGCAGTCGGCGTCGCGGCGCCAACACACGTGACTGCACGCGCGAGCTCGACGCGCTGCGCACCGCGCTCACCGACAGGGACTGTCTCATACAGAAGTAGGTTCTCCGCACATGGCCTTTTTTCACAATCTCGCCTGTTAATTAGCGACGATGTGACCGGAGATCAAACCAAAGAGAAAATAACGCAACTCATTCAAGAGGGCGTTCAAATCCTTAGCAATGGGAATATGCAAACTTTTTAAAGAGTTTTTCGTACGACTCGAAATCCAAACCTCAAATCAGACTTGGGCTTGATGCCTGCGAGCTGCAAACTGTTTGTCAAACTTCACAGAAAATTTGTAGCTCTAATATAATATTTTTCTGCCCGCAGTCTAAAGAAGCAGCTGAGCGCTTCACTGAGCGCTGCTCGGCTGGCGGCGCAGGCGTCGTCTCCGGCCACCACACGTGCCAACTCCAGGCAAGATAGCGCTGCAGCGCTGTCAGCGGACGAGCGGAAAGCACTGGAAGAGCGAGCCAGCGCCATCAGAGCAGACCTGGACTCCAGGAGAGCCAATATACAGGAACTCAGGAGTAGGCTGGAGAAGACGCATGTCACTGAGTTAGTGCCCACCTAGATTATTATTACGAATACATCTTCAAGTCAAAATAGTAAAATCACCTTTCCCAACTTGAAGGGTAGAAGGGACCGCAATCTTCTCTTTATACTTTAACTGATACAAGGAACTGGAGCTCCAGTAACTGCTATCCATCAACATAATAGCAAGAGTACAAGCATAAATATTAAGTTCTCACGCATATGTATTGAAACAAAATAAAATATAGTCTTTGCTAGAAGTGCTTTTTTCCCGTGAGTTACGTAGAAGGTTTTTCCAGGAACATCGACACGCGCATCCAGCAGGCAGAGCTGCAGTACAAGTTGGGCCGCGAAGAGTTGGAGCTGCTGACGCTGGGTGAGCAAGCGCGGGCACTGGACCAGCTCATCGACCAAGCTGAAGCCGCCGCTAGGAGGCAACACGCCACGCTATACAGGTAAAAAGTAAACATACATAGAAGTACATTTGCAGTTGAAGTTGCACTCATGAGGTTAATCATGTTCAGCCAGTATTTTAGTGTACGAATTTGACCTTTCAATTCAGCTCATTTTAGAACCAAGTTTAGAGATGTAAAAGGAAATTGAAAAATCCAAAAGAAATCTCTAAAAACTAAAGCAAAATGTTTTCTACTCATAAAAAGTTTAAGAGAAGACATGTATGACATGTAAAGGGTTAAAAATGGAAGTCCGATAATAATTTGATAAAAGTTTAAAAGTGGAATCATTCCAAAAACCCTTCAAAAACACAATCAAGCGAACAATCTGAACAACCATCTGGTTTCACCCACTTTACTAATGGTTTCCGTATTCAGTTGTAATTTTGGGAAACATTTATTTTCTTGCTTGTAATTGCTCTGTTTGTAATAGTTTACTATACAATGGCATCGTACATTCGTCACACACCACATGTAGCTACGTTCCATCCCACAAAGGCCGTTTGCTTAAGGTTGTTAGTTTGGTCAGGCGTGCACGTTGCTTCAGCGTGCGTAACCTCGAGTTCGCTCTGTAAAGACGATACGTTCACTACAACAATGTGCATTAACACGTCTTATCATTATTGAAGCCGACCGGTCTTCATCACATGAAATGACTGTATAACTATGACGTTGTATACTGCCATGTAAATTATGTCGAAGTAAATTACTGGGACGGTCAGATAATTGTTCATTTAAACCCGTAAAGATCGACTACAGATACAGTCATCGGATGCAATTGTATTTGGTGTTACAGCATCGTTCACACGAGCGTGCCCACTTCCCGAACGCAGCATGCTAATTTGGGACAATCCGTGAGAACGATCTAATCCATAGTCATTTACAAAAGAAAGTTTAGCTATCCGATACGATCCCATTTCTTTGTCTACGCAAACTGAAGCAGAAAAACTGTTGGATTCTATGGTGAAGTATTAGGAATTTAAGCGAGGTTTTTTTGTGATGAATGACTTTCACACGGTTGGAATGCTATTTAATTTCTGCGTTAAATACTGATTTGTTTTTTTATTGAAAACTGTAAGCATAATGGAAGGAAAACCGGTCTTGATTCCATTTTATTTGACAAATAACGTTTAGGTGGATGAATTTTGCCGAAATCAATACGTAAAAATATCAAAGAAAATAATCCATGTAAGTATTTCTTTCTCATTAAAACTCTATACGGAAACTTTCTTTAACCTGATCCGTTGAAGAAGTAATCACATGTTAATTATAAATACTGTGAACTGTTGGAACAATGCGATAGTTTATTATAACATCAATAAGTGCATTTGTCTCTGTTGGAGACAGTCAGCTCGGTGGTGTTCGTTTCTCACGAGACACAAGTTGCTGCGGTTACTGCGGTCGCTTTATGAAACCTTTGGATTTCACATCCTTTTCTTCGATGTAGGTCAGGAATTCATGGAGCTTTCTTTAAGGAGTAGGCAAAGAAACCCATGGTTACCATTGTACTTAAGTTCTATAGCTCATAATTTGATGCTGACGATTTATTAATGTTTGGCTAACTACTTCTTAAACATGGAGGTACAGCAGTTAATATTTAACCAATAAAAATCCAAATTCATTTATTTCATGCACAAAACTTTGGGTACGCTCTGCAGATGTTGTGGCCAAATAAAAGAGGTATGTACCATGCTTATGTATTAGCATACGAAAGTCATTTCATAAAAAAACATTTAAATTAAAATAAAAGTAAAACAATTAGCAATAAATTGTAGTTAAGACAAAATAAGTAAATCTAATTTCAAACTATAGTAATTAATCAAATAGTAATTATAAATGAAATGTCAAAAAAAATACTAATCATTAATTGAATAATACGCTTTTTCAATTAATTACGCATTTCGCAGATCTGGTTTTTTAAATATTAAAAATTATTTATTTCATTCAAAGATTTTGGTTTATTAGTATAAAGTGCACTTATAGGTTTATAAAACACTCTTTTGGACGGTTGTGAAAACTGAAATAAAACATCAAAACAAGGCCTAGTGAAAAGGTGAAGGTGATAGTTTGTAGTTTAAAGATAATAATAATGAACTAAACGTTGAGATAAACATGGGGAGTTCCTAGAATACTAATGAGAGTTAATTACCTGTTATTAGGTGTAATTGCTTATATATAAAGAGTTATGTCCCGTTGTATGCCCCTGGTGGCTGGTGCGACTGTGGGTAAACATGGCCACACTAATCACCGATTCATTCATGTGACAGCTTCTGATTGATGGAAATATTCCCATGCGTGACTACTGACAGTTCCAGCTCGGAGCCTGTATCGTGTGCCGCTCAAATATACATTTTAATGAGGCTATAAAATGAGAAGCTTTTAATGTAAAATTCTCTGCTGAGAATCGGAGCTGCTAAGTCATCGATCTATATAAAACAAATAAACCAGTTTACGGTCGCATTTTCTTATTCATTTTGCCAGCGTCAAGGAATACTTATTATCAAGTTCTGATGAGAAAAGATAAGAGATGAAAAATGATAAATGGAACAATGAATCTGCCTACAGTAAAATGCTAGTACGGTTACTGCAGGCTCAAATAGGTTACTTGGGAGATGACGAAAAGAGCAGCCAAATTGTCGTATTTCACTGTCTCCACACTTGTACAGCATTACAGACATTCATTGGTAAAACACTAGCATTCTACAAATTAAATCCTGGTGATATACTAGACGAGGAAATGAAATAAGAAAATTTCAACTGACACTCCCTGTTAAGGCCAAGCAACCCCTTTATCATCCTACGGTGGCATTCAATCATTGGAATGGAATAGAAAATCCATACACAGTTTGAATCTCATTCTATTCTTTTATTAAAACTCATCTCCATTCATCCATTCATTGATTCTCTCACTCATTCGCCACCCGCAGATCCAACCACACTTTCACAGATTTTTTTTTCTATAGAATCAATTGCGTAACCATTACATTTTATTGCTTCTTCATCATGAAAGAGAAATTTCATGTTTTATGTCATTTCTGTGGTCACCGTACTTAACTGTCACGGTATGTCATGACGCGTGCTCGCTACTTGATGACAGTGACATTAAAATACAATCAGCTGATACTGTTTATACTTGGTTGCATTTTGAGTATAATGTCCAGCTGAAGGTAAATAACAATTGGGATAATTCACTCAAATTGCCATATTCATGCGAGTACATAACAGGAATACCAACATAATCATAATCTATTCGTAGATGCATAAATATAAGGTATTATATGTATGCGTAGAACTATTTATTAATAAGTATAACTTGCTCAAATTGCAATAATCCTTGTAGGTACCAATATTTTGATAGCTTTAAAAATTTACATCACAACATGGTATATTTATTCGCATAAAATATAGTTTAAAAGCTTTACACAAAATAGGTTTATATATATTTAATAGGTAATATTACCTATTACCTCTGTGGCACAGTGGTCTAAACAGCCGACTGCTACGCTAGAGGCTCCGGGTGCGAATTCTTTCGGGGACGGGACTTTGTGTTATTTGCAAGACGCATTGTTTCGCTTAGCGGTCTTGGATGTTGTATTCTTATCTATGTAGTATAATACCATATCGTTGCTTAGTGCCCGAGATACAAGATTATATCTTAGTGCGGGGCTGAGCCAATGAGTGTGTCGTGATGTGGTTATTATTATATCAAATATTATCTCTAAATTGCTTATAATAAATGTACACAGTGACATCTACTTCCCAAAGGTTCTCAAGATAATTAAAAATAATGCAATTACTTGGACTTCGAATTACTCGTCCAGTACGGCGACCAGCCTCGAAGCGAGGATGTCTTACATTGAGATGGAGTACAGCAATAAATACGACACATTCGCAATTATATGCTTTAAAGCATATGTAAAGAGCTCCCCCCGGTAACTAATACCCGCACATAATTTAAAGTCATTAGCGAGGCTTGATATAAGTTAACCAGCGGGACGCCATATTAAAACGGCTAAAACTTTATCTCACTATATACATTATACAACTACCGTTTTATAATTGTAAAGATTACCTATCTTACATTTTACTTTTGTCTTCTTGACAGATTTTATTAATTTCTCAAATTTTGTTATGTATTTAAATTATAAGTTAGTGCAATTTAATTGAATATATTTTGTTAATTAGGATGACTAGAATATGAGTTGTTCTTTAATTATATTTGTGGAAGCTGAAGTGGTTACCTGTAATTGGATAAACACGTGAATAGTCTGTAAGATGTGTTGCATTCAAGAGTATTGTTCGTTTAAAAAAAAATTGAATTTTAGTCTAGACAATCGAAAATAGGTATTTGGATTGTGATATAAAACTTTTTGAAGGGGGCATGTTAAACTAAAGTAAAAAGAAAGCCTCTAAAACCTTTCTTTTAGATTTGGCGAAAACCCTTAGCCCATATCTAGGGAGGGTAAGCCGGGACGCCCACACTGGGCGAGGTTCATAGGAGAGCTAAATCCCAAACGTCAAAAATCTATTATATCTATCTAAGCTCGTAACCAGCCAAAAAGGCAACAAAAGGCACCACTAAAAAGTTTTACGCTTAAAAAACATGATCATGACAGACATGTTTGGATCTCTCTAGAGATTATTGTATTCTGATTCTTAATCTGATATACATTTTGTTACATTGGACTTTGCATAAAAAAACTTTGATTACGTGTTTAGGTAATGAAAATCAAATTAAATAGTTATTATCATTTATTCCATTGATTAGGTATGCTGGTACTTGGTACCTACTTATACACACACAAATAAACTCACGCCGTAATCCCTCGAGAGGGGTTTGTGGAAGTGTAACACACCGCATTTCGCGCGTTCATGTTGAGTCCCAGTGTGACAGGTTGCGAATCTGTCGCCACTATCCTGGCACAAAGAGGAACATGGCAGCAACAACTTACGGCAGCCAGAGACAACCTCGACCCATCGGATCGGTCGGTTAACCAAGGCACGTAACAAACTGAGCTACCACGTCCTCACTTGGAAGATATTACATAATAAGGTTCTAGTACATGTCACATTGTCTTTGAGGTACACTATTTCACCTCATTTCATGTATCCCACAAAATTTAATAATCTGATTTGACATGTTTATAACATACAGAAACATATAACTTAATTTGTGGGAATATAATTATCACACAATAACATATTGTTATATATAAAGGTATATTCATTGATAATGGTAATGATAATATTCATTGTATTCAGTAAAGGTACAGTTCGCGGAGACGGTTTTACTAAATTTGTGTTAGTTTTGTGAGACATGCATGACGTTTCAGTGCGTGCAACCTTGAGTTCGCCTAGTGAAGAGATTACGCACACTAGAATAATTTACATGTTCATTCACAACCATAGTTAAACAGTTCGTGAAATAGAATGAGTTTAGTACAGTAAACCATGCACTTTAATTGAACCATGTGATGAATCGCCCATTCATTAATAGTTCGCCCACTTATTAATTAATGCAAAGGTAGGTATCTACGCACAATGAGCATGCAATATAACATACATTTACACAGGTTTGTAGGTTTCTTTGTTCCAATGATTTCTTTTTCTGTATCGTTGTAAGTAATTAATAGGCATCATTAATTGTTTTGAATTTCATATAACTTTTCTATAGACCGCTATAAAAAGTTCAAGTTGCATTCAGAACTAATTAATTACGTTTACATTAGCTTGAACTTCACCAACAACACACTTTGAACAACAAATAGAAATTTGCGTTTGAAGTATACTGATATTGTAAAGACGATGAAAAAAAACAATCCGTATTTTTTTAAACCTTAATTTAGAGAAACTTACAAATAAATAATTTGCTTTAATTTGAGGAATTCTAAAACAAATGAAATAAGGTGACAAATCCTTACTAATATTACAAACGCGAAAGTTGGATGTATGGATTTCACGCGAAAACTTTCTACTGAATGGAATTTAATGAAACCCTACAATAATATGGCGTATACATCAGAATAACATATACTCTAAAATTCATACAGATATTGTTTTGTGTGTAATTAAAAATCCTTTAAGAAACATTTTCGATTTCTACGCGGACGAAGAAAGCTAGTACTGCATATAAGGTATCTCAGAAAAAAACATTTTAGCCTGTGGCTGTCGCTGATATAGTCGCGGGCAAAAAGTTATCGTTTAAATTTCCTATATAAGATCAATATCTTCGTCTAGTTACAAATATACCTCTGTAATAAATCAATGCATATTCAATTAAAAGATAATGACACAGTTTCCACCTCGTATCGAGCTGGTAGTCTTTTTATTATCTGATATCCACTCATCACTTGCTAGCACCACCTTATTGCTATACATTATCTTCTATCCGCCCTGTAGTTAGGGTTGTCAGTGTGCCTACCATGAGTTTTACCCTTGATTGTCACTTGCGTCTGCAGTTAAAAATTCGTATGAATCTTTGTTAAGCGCCTCTAACGGATAATTGAGGAATTAAGATTGCTCACACAAAATCACTGTAGTAATCTATGTTACCTCACGTGTAGCAAAGCATGCAAACTCATGGTAGACACACAGATCAATTTTTTTATGGGTTGACACACGAAGTGTTAAAAAGAAGTACAGAGTAGGGTTTTTGATCTGATTTGAACTCATGAAAATAAAAAAATTCCTGACAATTTAATATTCTGGCCGGTTTCCTGACAAATGACCAAAAGTCCTGACACGTCAGAAAAATTTCTGACGTCTGATAACCCTACCTGTAGTATCCGATGTGCTACAGTTAATTTTAAATGCTAATTTGCACTTTATTTGTTATCAGACAGAGTATAAAATAGATCGAGATTTGATTGAGTTTAATCCGTAAATCGTATAGCGTATGGACACAAGATTACTCGATTCCATATTGGGCACGGTGAAATCAATACATTACATTACTGACAGCAGATATATTGCAATTGTTATGCCACGGAGATACCTTCGTTACTGGAATACAAATGCAATGGATATGGCCTTCTATATCTTTCTTGTCGGAGTTGCGGAGAAGAAAACAGGTTTGATAAAAGTTCGTGATACCTAAGGAACACAGGAATGGTTCAATCATGTTCTTATTCATGGTGATTTTATTATTGTTTTATTTTGCTACTTTAATTAGTCAACATCACCAATTCTTTGAAATTAATATCTAGTAAGATCGAGTGGATAAAAAGTACTTACATCCTGGCGCTACAATCCTATATGGATCTTGGCCTCCTCCATAATATTTCTCCAGATGTCACGGTACTTGTTCACCTTCTTCCAGCTGGTAAACTTCCCCATCTTCCTAAAGTACAGGAGATCCTCCACCATACAATCACTCCAACGTTTAAAAAAAAACAAATATATTCAACCCAATCTCCATGTCTCGTGGTTTAAATAGAAATCAGAATTGTTATAGCTTATTCTGAAGTAAAATATATTAAGGACGGAAAGGATCTTGGACTACCTATGCATTTTACTGTAGATTCAAAATTCACTACGAAAGATTTGAAATGTTTAATCAAAGAACTACAGTCTCCCTTAGCAACTCCCAACATAGACACTTTATCTAGGTAGCTACATAAATCATCTTAAATGGTCAGAATACTAAGTGAAAAGTGGCCACAAAGAAATGTAAAAAGAAATAACGTAGTAATTAAACGAAAACGATCTATTTAAAACAACTTTCGCGTGAGAAAACTAGGTTTGAGTATAAATAGTGTGAGTAACGGTCCGGGACGCTCTGATGCGCGGGCGCACTTAACTTCTCGTTTGAAATTAGAAGGTATTTGTATAACTAGCGCTCGGTCGTCATAACCACATTAGCGTGGAAACGAGCCGCAATCATCTCACTCTGTTTAGGATCGAAATTATTATAAGACCCACTTACTAACTTGATCGAAATTTCTTCGTATTAAACTGCACCCGCGCAAAACAACAGTACCTCCACGTTTCTAATCGTAAAAACATTACTATCCGAGCAATCTTCGCTATTCTGTCGTTTTTTTACTAATATCTATAGCTACTACTTCATACCGCACCATGTTTTACTGTTCAAGTTCTTTCGCTATGCAGTCGGTAAGATCAATGAATTTTCCCTCATGTTTTGGTTCGGATGAGTGCGCGCGGTTGTACCTACTTGTAATAAACTTTACTACGCATTCGTAGGTACAATGTAACCGTGGGAAAAGGTACGCAATCTAAGAAGGCTTTATTCAGAAACACTTTCGTAAAAACTGTCGGCTTTTACTTTAACAATTAAAGTACAACTATGAATCGCATCAGAGACGAGTACAGTAATTTGTAACTTAAAAGCTTCTATCAAAAAAATTGAATGTCGTAATATCCTCGAGAAAAATCTACTTTTTATTTTTAAATATTCCTATAGAGAGTAATAACACTAACGAAGAAAAGAGATTAAAATTCCTGCAATAAGGTTTTATAGCATAGAACCATAAATGTGTTGAGAGTATGACCGGCGCGGGCCCTAACCTCATCCCTGACCTTAAATAACATCACATTAATACTAAATGTATAGGTACAACAACATTGATGAATCAAGAAAAGGGAACACGAGGGCTTTAATCTCCTAAAAATTTAACTATTAATAATATAATTCATAGTAATATTCTAATTGTTGTTTGTTTGTTTGCCTTGTGTTCAATTAAAATGTTATGTTATATTAGTTAAGATTGCCCGCGATGCAAGGTAAAACTAGCGCGGGGCCAATGGATGTGTATTTTACCAAATGTAATCAATAAATATTAACAATAATAATATAGTAAATTTTCTTGAAGAAAAGGAATTTTGTGTTACGAAGATTATTCATTGGTTTTTGTGCTTTACTTATCAATCTTAAACCACTGTCAGTTCCTGCTCCAAACTATTGAAATATACATGTAAAGGACGAACTGACTTTTTCTACCAATACGGATGTGTGGATGTTAGCATCCTCCGCTAGTATGTTTCGGACACTTTACACTTTATAGTCCTAAGCTATTATATCCTTCATGTACAATAGTGAGATAATGCAGAAATTCGTATTCTGTACCTAACCTAAACCCTGTTCTCTCTGTTCAGCTGTTTTGAGTATTCTGTGGTTCATGTAAGTTTTGGCGCGCACTTTTTGTTCGAGAACTGTTCTAGTATGTAGTATATATTAATTCAATGCTCCAAACAAGGAAATAAACCTTTCCTTCTTTTATAAATTTTGCCCCTTACTTACCCCTGTCTGATGAGAACCTGACTATGCCCCTGGCTAAGGTTGTCGTCGCTGCGATGCCAATAACTCAGGTTCAACCCTGGTCAAGTGCCTGCGTACTGATGCAAGTAAAAGTCTACATACTTATATTTAAATAAAGTTTAACTCCTTGCAACAATGTTTCACCGATCAGACAGAATTTTATATGTAGAAACGCAGCCTGTGAAAAAGAAGCCACTTTTGTCCGAAAATAGATGCCGTGGCCCAATAAACTTAGTTTAATTGAAAGGTTTTATGGTCCTAGCTATCTAGCCAGCACATCTATCAACTGTCAAAAACTCGTTAACTCTCTGCGATACGATACCGTTCCGATTTTGATAAGTGTGCGTACCGAACGGCTCGAGTGGTATGTCAAGGTATGCCTACAACCTTTGAGAAGTAGATTAAAATTTTTATTTTTCCAGCACATGCCGGATAGTGGCCACAGATTCGCAACCTGTCTCACTGGGACTCAACATAAACATGCGTACCCCTCTCGAGGGATTATTAAAGCGGAAGTCTATGTTATGTTTTATTTCCAGCACGGTGCGAGAGTGCGGCGGCGGCGCGTGGCTGGTGGCGGCGGAGGCGCGCGAGGGCTCGTGGGGTGCAGCGCCCCGGGGCTCCGGCCTCGTCGTTGACTGGGCGAAGGACTCCACCATCAGGACCGGAGACAGGTCAGCTTTTGTCAACTATAATACGTCATTTAGTTGACTGTAAAGTTAAGATTAGTAATGTTTGTAAATAGACAAATAAATATCCCACCTAGCTACTCTAACTTTAAGTTTTTATTTTTTAAATAAATGAAGCTTTAGGTAACTTGTAATAAGACATTCCAACAACGAAAAGGTAAGCATTTGTTTGACGTTTAAAGCGGTTGGTAGTAGGTATGTCGGCGCAGGCGCAGGGGTCACAGCCCCGCTATCAATACATCTGAGATCGTATCTCACGCGGGATGAAGCCATGACCACGAGTTAAGCTACCACCACACTACACCGACGGACACGTCACGCTGGAGTGGATCAAATTAAAGTTACTCAAGGCGGGTTTTGGTATTATTAAATTTCAGGTTAGGCAGACGATCCAAAAATGCGTGTCATACGACATACGACAAAAATGCGTGTCGTATTGTGGGGCTTTTGAGATATTGTATTTAAATCTAAGTATGAATTATCTTATGTCAAATCATAAAATGGCCGCTTTCTGCTCGAGTATTGTACTGTCAGTGAACCATAATAATAAGCGGCCATCTTGCAAAAAATAGAGAAATTGTCTATGATATGTCAACGAATTTAAAAAAAAAGAAGGCTTTAAATGCAGAATTACTTTTTGCTCCCATTTTAGGCACATGTTGGATGAGTCTAACTACACACACACACACACAGACACAGAGATCTAATGTAGTTGTAGCTTTATTCTCCACACACATTGTTACCAACATCCAGATTCACTGCAAACATGTTTAGAACTTTACAACAATAACGTTACTACGTTAGGAAGACTGGTTCTTTGCCTGGCCGCAACGAATTTATTACGTATTACTATGTACTTGATTGTATTTTTATTAGTGAATAAGGTCTGAGTACGGACTTTATTACAAATTGCATATTACCTAGATATTCGTAACGCGGTTTTATAATATTAGTACTTGTTTTTTTAAATATATTTAATAATTTATACTAGAACAAGGAACCTAAAACTAAAAACATTGAAAAATAAAATAGACAAACTATATTATACTAATATATTATTAAAAAGGCACTCTTTTTAGCCAAGGTTCCCTAGATATTTACGTGCGTACGGAGGATGTGGTTACGTGCCTTAGTTAACCGACAGATCCGACGTCTAGGGTTCATGTCTAAGTTGCCGTAAGTTGTAGCTTCCGTTCCTCATGATGTCGGGATAGCGGCGACAGATTCGCAACCTGTCACACTAGGACTCAACATAAGCATGTGAAATCAAAATCAAATAATTTTTATTCAAATGGACTTAAAATAAGTACTTTTAAATCGTCAAAATTCTTTTTAAACTACAACCGGTTGGGAATGCTTGTCTACGGGGAAGAATCTGACAAGAAACCTCCGTAGTTGCTCTTTTCAATGTCATAATACAATCCTTAACGTGTATCTTAAATTTTGTGTCTGACATATCTGTAATATACCGTGGTATTTTATTATAAAATCTAATACAATTTCCGATAAATGATTTACTTGTCTTTGCTAGTCTTAGTTTTGGTATGAGCAATATATCCTTGTTTCTTGTACTTAAACCGTGGCCAAGCCTTTCAAACTCGTTAATGTGTTTCCTAACATACATTATATTATCAAATATATATGGGGATGGCAACGTTAAAATATTGATTTTTGAAAAAATTCCCGCAAAGATTCACGAGGTTTCATACTATAAATGGCTCTTATCGCCTTTTTTTGTAAAACAAAGTTTCTATGTCAGCAGCACTACCCCACAACAATAATCCAGATGACATCACGCTAAATAAACTAATCTAGCTGTAGGAATATCAGTCAAGCTTCGAATTTTTCCAACTGCATATGCTGCAGCACTTAATTTCATACTAATTACTTCTATATGATTATCCCACTGTAATTTTGAGTCCATATTTATGCCCAAAAATCTAGTTGAGTTAACGGTCTGTAATAATTTAGCATCTATGTTTATATTCGTTATCATTTTCTGTACGTTCGGCAAACAAAATCGAAGACACTTGGTTTTATCGCTATTCAATAGTAAGTTATTTATTGCAAACCAGTCTGTTACGCGACTCAGTGTACTATTAACACCGTGCAAAAGTTTATCCTTTCTATTTACTTTAAAAATAAACGAACTATCATCTGCAAATAAGATAATTTCTCCGAATAGTTTTTCAAGGATAAACGGTAGGTCACTAATATACACCAGAAATAGGAATGGTCCCAATATTGATCCTTGGGGCACGCCCAACCTTATAACTGACCCAGATAGTAGTGTTACCAATCTTAATTTTTTTAACCCGTTCACCCAAATATGATCCAACATAGGCAACTGAAAGATCATCGAGGCCGTAAAATAACAATTTTTTTAACAGTACGGAGTGATCAACACAATCAAATGCCTTAGGAAGGTCACAGAATACCTCAATAGCATCCTGTAACCCCTCCCAAGCATCGAAGATAGTACGCATCAATTTCACCCCGGCCTCCGTTGTAGATCTTCCTTTAGTATACCCGAACTGCTAGCGATGTAGAATCCCATTCAGATTAAAGTGACTCGACAGTTGATTTAGTATTAACTTTTCGAATATTTTACTTCTAGCTGGTAGAACAGAAACTGGCCTATAATTCGATGGATTCTCTTTACAACCCGCCTTGAAAATCGGAACGACTTTGCTATGTTTAAGTAACGATGGAAACTTTCCCTTTTCGATGCTTCTGTTAAAAAAATGCAATGTGTAGCACCTCTGCCAACCTCTGTCGAGGGATTACGGCCTGAGTTTATGTATGTATGTTTCCTAGATATTTTATAGTTTGAATTTCTATGAGCGAGTAAGGTAGAGATTGCGCGCGAGCATAAAATAAACTGATAACTTAATGTTGTGAACGTCTAAATGTCAATAACGTCGTTTAAAGGATCTGACTGTAAGTACTTTCTATCGGAGTGGGCTAAAAGCTAAATAAATCCAATAAATATAATACTTAATATCCACATAACAAAACACACGTTGACTCAGCCCCGCACTGATAGACTTTAATCACAGGCACCAAGTAACAATATGGATAAATAAGCTATTAAGATTACACATAACATAAACTCACCCCGTAGTCCCTCGAAGGGGTTGGCAGAGCTGTTTGCTACACACCGCTTTTCGCAAGTTTATGTTGAGTCCCAGTGTTACAGGTTGCGAATCTGTCGCTACTATCCGGGTACATTAAGAAACATGACAGCTACAACTTACGGTAACCTGAGATTCGAACACTCGAGCTGTCGGGTCGGGTCGGCCGGTTATCCAAGGCACGTAACAAACTGAGCTACCACATCCTCCAAATATTTAATAATAGTAATAAGATTACATCCAAGACAAAACCAGGCATCTAGCAAATAACAAAGTTTTGACCCAAGAAAGAGGAACCTCGTAGAAGAAATGTGTTACACCACTATATACATACCTATAAGAAGTTTTTACAATATCTATTATTATTAGGTACAACATTAGAAAAACAACTGTGGTTGGATTAAATGCTATGCTAAATACGAATCCTCTATTTTATTTCATGTTTGTCAGTTACCTACATTTAACTTTACTTTGCGTGATTTCTCTGCGTTAAATTTTACGAATCATTTAATTAGATGGCGTTGAAAATAATTAATTACCTTTTTTAGATTTAAGGATAAAGTCAACAGAAGCCAACGATGCGCTTTATCTATATACGTATCTCTATATACGTAATACCTATAATATACATAAAACCTGAACAAATATGCATTCAAATTAGAGTTGCGCAGGCGCAGTTGTAGGCGGTCGCCATTAAATTAACAGCTGATAATCGGTGCCGACAAATTCTTAATTATCTACTAAAGGAATTTTATTCAAATTAAGTAGTCAGAGAACGCTGCCTGTTTATCAATTATTGCCTTGGATCTTCTTACTTATGTTATTTTTAATTTAATAAAATCGTTGATACATAACTTTTATGATATTAAGCAAGTTTTGCGTACCTTAATTATAGATATTTTTCCCCAATTTTAAGGGAATACAGTTCAACTAAGTAGGTCAGTACCTTTTTTAGTTAGGTTCACCGTCATCATATCAAAACCCGAATAAATATTTACACTTAATAATACTTGTTAATTAATTAATAGCAGATATTTTTTCCTACTCCGATCACTTGGGATACAGTTTAAATGTAAATATCGTAACCATGTGGAACAACACCGCGGGCACTATCGCAAGGGAACGCCGTTTGTCGATGTCTCATTTGAATATGCGTGCGAGCATGAATAGATTTAGCATTTTATTCTAGAGCTTTTCAAATTTAATGAGTAACATCCCGTGTTCGTATCTTTTACCATTTTTAAAAGGAATAGAAATCATTAACTATGTAGGTAGGTACCTACTCTTTTTGATATTTTCTCATCTCAATACATAATGTGAGAAAAATGGTGTGAAATGTTACAAAAATTACTACATTACAACAACCTATATACCTTAAAATAAAGCAGCTAAAAAAGTTTTTAATCTGTCAGTAGCAGCATAATAAAATGCTTATTCGTTTTTGTTATCTAGATTGGTGGAAGTGAACGGAGAATCGATGGTGTCGTGCCACAGTCCTGAGGAGCTGCAGCGCGCGACGAGCACAGCGAGCCCGGCGCGGCTCGTCGTACTACGCGGCGAGCCGCCTCCCGCGCCTCCACCAGCGCCATCTGCCAACACATTTACACAGGTAAGATCATATTGCGCGCGATTCCCTTGTAGGAACTGTCACAATTGGCAGCGACCTTTACTGATGAGCTATTTCTAAAAATGGAAACACTAACAAATAATAATCCTCACAATTTGCTTGCTTTATATAACTGGTAGTAGATATGCCTGTGTTGTAAAATTTGTAACGAAATTTTTTAAGATACATTTGCATGAATTTGGTACTACTTGTCCAGAACGAAGCGGCGTCTCTCCGCGCGGAGCTGGGCGCGCTGCGGGCTTCAGCAGACGAGGCTGAAAAAACCAAGGACAGCTTGAAGACGGACAACACGCGGCTCACGCACCGTATCTCATACCTCGAGGAACAAGTCGCGGAACTACTGGCCAGGCATACGCAGGTAGGTCTTACAAAAGCACTTTAAATCACTTGATTAACCTGAATAGAGTAGGTAAATTTAACACACACTCATCATGTAAGTAGCGTTCAATGGCTAGCGCTCTACGCTCCAGATTCTATTTCAGCGTTCTAAGATTTACTTTTTTTCAGCTACACCCGGTAAGCAGTAACGACAGCTGCATAACAGTGAACAAAACAAAGAAGAACGTGACCAACATCAGCATAACTTCGGAGCCGAATGGCAAGCCGAGTACGATGTCTGAGGTGCAGGTGTTCCAGAAGGGACCGGACATCACGGCGCTGGTGGCGGCGCTGCCGGGCGAGGGCCTGCTGCCCGTGCGGCGGCCGCGCTCCAACGCGTCGGGCGCCTCCGCCCGCGCCAACGCCTCCCCGCGCGCCTCCCCCGCGCCGCCGCACGACCGCATGCGCCACGCGCTCTCGCACCACTGCCTGCGCGCCGCCAGCGACTACAGCGCCGAGACCGACGCCGCCATCCGCATGATCGAGCGCAACCAGCGACACATAGAGAAACAGCGGATGAAGGTCGAGCGACTCACCAGGTCCAGGACGGAGGAGCACTTGCGATCCGATACCGACCTCGACGCGAGGGACTCGCGCTCAAACCGCAGCACCATCGAAACGAGGCACTACGATATTGACCCCAGCCATCTTAAGGGCGAGGTTCTCCACTATAAGATCGAGAAAGCGGCCGACAGAATAGAGGACAGCATCAAAAAGACCAACTGGGCCGAGCGCAAGACGCTGTCAATCATTGAGCAGCTGAAGCGGTCGCAGCGGCTGCGGAAGGCGAAGAAAGTGGACGAGGCGGAAGAAGCACGACTAGAGTCTGAGCGTCACCACATGTATCACCGCATCGACGGCAAAGTACTTGAGAACGCGCACAAGTCCAGTCGGAGATCCTCCAAGCTCCACTCGCGAAGCGCCAAGTCCTCCGAGTTCGAGTCCGAGTGCTCCGACTTCCCGAACGGCGACGCGTACGGTTCGCGGACCGAGTACGGATCGGAAACATGCTCAACGCGGCTCAGCCACTACCGCAAGCAGGAGGAGCGGCGCGACGGAGACGGCAAGTCGCGTCCGACGCCGCCGCGCAAGCCGCTGCGCCTGTCTCTGCACAAAGCCCGCAGCGCGCACTCGCTCATGAACGGCAGCGAGTCGGAGTCGGCGAGTCGGCCGGCGTCGGAGGCGCGCACGGAGCGCGGCGAGGCGGGCCGCAAGCCCGTGAAGCGCTCGCACGCCGGCGGAGGCCCGGCCCGGCGTGAGCCCGCCACGCCGCGCCCGCTGCGCCGTGCGTTAGAAGGAGCGCCCCCGGCCGCGGACGACCTGTACCCCGACCTGCACGGCTCCGCCCCCGGCCTGGTGCACGCCGGCCGCTGGTGCTGATAGTGCTCATTAGTGGCTCGAGACTTTGTATAGCACGATACCTTGTACATAGACCTAAGCACCCACCGCCTAAATGTTAAATACTCTGTATACCTAAGGAATTTATAAATAAGTGATACTTATACTTTATTGATACTTTTTTGTGGTATTGTAGTGGTAAATTGTATCTAAAACAAGATAAGTGTCAATAAAGTGAAAAAATATATATATAAGCGACATCGATCAGATTATATAATTTATACTTTTATTATAACAGATATCAGAAAAAATACATTCTTAAAAAGAAGTTCTGCAGGCTTTTTTCTATCCTTAACCAAGTCTTTCTAAAAATTATAAATAAAAGTCCATTTAGTGACCGATCATATAATAGGAAAATTCATTATTTACATTGTCATTATCTAAACAATTTCCTTGAGTACATAACTGAAACAGCAACATTTTCATTTACATAAATATATATATATCACATGCGACATAGACCTGGCACGTATTTACAGCAAATTTTTACAAATCATATTACAAAATTAACTTTCCTAATGACAATCTACATCAAATTAATTATTACAGTTGATTTAACTCACAAATTAGTAAATAGACACTTATATTTACTGCATTTGCTGTGATATTCCGTTTACTCATTTTGTTTACTACACTGGGGACTCGACTCTGCTAAATAATTTTTAAACATCTAACAATGCGTCCTTGGAAAAATCGCGAATTACACACACAAAGATTTAAGTTAATTCCCAGGACTTCATCCAAGATGGTTCAGCAGTTTGCCCATAAATAGATAACAAACTGACTGAAACTATTGCATTTATATACATACAGTCAATGGTCTATTTTGACAGTTCACGTCCTTTACTACAGTATTCCGATACGTCTGACAAGTGGAATAGTCAAACTGACATAAAAATGCAACAACATAGCCACTAAAATCTATATTTTAGTAGAGCCGGCCCCACACATGTACCTACAAATGAAGTGTTAAAATTACTTAGAAATATTACAATCATGTGACAGCTGCTTATGTCTTATAACTCCTAATTCATGGCATTTAACTTAAAAATTATTACCATTACAGCAATAGATTCTAAATAAGTTTTCTGCGATGAAAGTAGTTTTCCACAAAGTAACTACAATCCACAATAATTACCAGGAAACATGTTATAATTATACAATAAATTCAAATTACATTAACAAAATATAAAAATGACATCAACCCTAACTACTCTATGTTATTGACTAGGATAAACATCATAATTATTAAATTGAATATTGTTTATGTACACGAAAAACATTTATTTTATAATAAAAAAGGGAAAAAAACACATCAGCCAGTAGCAAGTACCAAAGTGGTGTGAGATACCATTTACTTCAAAACGATAAATATTTTTACGTATTTTTAACCTAACTCACGACTTCAAAATCTAAATTTTTAGGATAAAACGCACTTTTTGCAGTCTATTTATTATGAGAAAAACACTTAATAATGTCCCTTCTACCATTTGAAGAGTGCTTTTGTTGCACTTCATATAAACACTTGTCAGAAATGACAGATGACAGATCACCGAGACAGGCAAAGTTGTTAAGTTTCACTAGAAAATGTTATAATTGTAGTATATTTTCGTAGTAATTGCTGGATTTTATCGACTAAACTGTTGTTTCGCAAAGCACTTAAACAAACCATCAAATAACGTTCAAAACTCTCTGACAGCTATGACTCAACAGTCCACATTACTCCTGGTCGTCGTCCCCATCCTCGTGGTAGTACTTGAGCAGAATCCAGCAAAACCACTTTAAAAGTGATTTTCATTCGAACCTGCGTCCCAGGTTCACGTAGACCTTGAGTTGAGCTGGTAGCGGCAGTTGGTTGACTGCCCGCTTCATGTTGATGGCGAGGTCGAGCCGGCGCACCGTGCAGTCGCGTGGGGACTCGCCATCCTCCCCGACCCCGTCCCCGTCCCCGTCCCCGCGACGCCGCCCACCCCCAGGGGATGGGGACCGGCTGCTCGCGCGGCAGCGGTTGCGCTTCTTGCGACGGCCTGCAACGAGCATCACGTTAGTACATTATTAAAAATAATAATGAAAATACAATGTCCTGTGATATAACTGTCCAACAATAACTGATAACTACTTCATACTACAACAAATAACATAGATTTTAAAAGAGTATAATTATACCTGTACCTCGTCAATGTAAATGTAAAACATTTTAATCATCAAACTAAAGAGTAAGATTTTTTATTATTATTGAAGAAACGTTTTAGTCTTTTCTATCCTACTGTATTCCTGCTAGTCTTACTCGTCCTCTGATTCTCCTCTGCGTCATCAGTAGTAGTAGTAGTAGTAGTAGTGTCTGAAGAGCGCTGCACATCACCAGCATCCGAGCCGTCCGTCGAGCCGCTCGGCGAGCCGTCCCCGCCAATACCACTGTCCAGCTTGTCCCGCGCCCGACGCTGCAACGCCGCGCCGTCCTCCGCTGAGTCCTCGTCCTCGTCAATATCCTCAACGTCCGCGTCCTCCGCGTCCGTGTCCCGGGACTTGTCCCACTCCATGTCGTCCTCGGTTTTGGCAATTGTCTCCGAATCCCCTGTAGAAAGATTTTTAAGGTAAAAGGCAAGTATTAAGGGACACTTGATGGTAAGAGACGACGTGAATTTCTAATGTTTAAAAAGCTTGTGCATACCTTCGACAGTGCTGCTGGACTCTCCAGTGTCGCACTTGCTGGTGGAGGCGGTGTCAGTCTTGGAGTCAGTGGGCGGAGTCTCCGGCGAGCTGTCCCGCGAGTTGTCCCGGATCTCGAACGTCAGGATCCTGCTCACACGGGGACGGTTTGACCTGGACATGCATTGCATAAATGTAATCACAAACATATCTTGGACAATTAGACTCAAAATAAGTTATAACACTAAACTACTTTGAAATCAAGAATTATAACTGTTCCAGTATAATTCAAGCGAGATGTAACTGCCCTTTTAATTTTATTCTATTTAGTTTTATAGTTAAATTCTAATTCTCAATCTCTCGTTTATGTTAGTTACCTCCTTGGCCTAGGCTGTCCATACTCCGCCAGCGGCCTGTCGTCCTCGTCCTCGTCCTCGGGCGTGTCCGGGCTGCTGTCCGGCTCGCTGTCCGGCGTGTCGTCCGGGTCCACCCGGAGCGAGCCCGCGCCGCGGTGACCGCCCATGCTCAGGACTAGGTTTAGTAGAGCATTCATCTCGTTCCCACCAGACTCGCGGTCCAAATCGTGAAGGGCATTTAAATGCGCTGTTAATTACAATAATCATATTAACTTACTCACAAGTTTGTACTTTACATTTACATATATATTTGTAATTAGTTTTATTTGTAGAAACTGATTTTGTTTTTAATACTTCTATGTAAGTTTTGTAATAATTGCTAAGAAAAAAATATTCGTTTTCCACATTGAGCATCAATTTAGGATGACTTAGCAAATTCAATTTTTGTTGTGTCCACAATGAATATATAAGATAACTGGTATATTTAATGAACACTTTTCACAGGTGATCTTACTTATAAATACAGACAAGTGAAGGTAATAAAACCATAAAAATGTCAGTGCACAACATACAGTTATCACTGTGATCGTCGACAGGCAGGCGTATGTTCCGGTAGCAGCGTTTCTTGGCGGGCGGGCGCGGCGGCGCGCGCTCGGCCAGCTCGGGGCGGCGCGCCAGCAGCGCCCGCCGCAGCCGCCGCCGCAGCGCCGCGCGGCACAGCGCCTGCAGCCGCGACGGGGATATCTCCTCTGGTACAAACACGAGTCACTTCAGTGAGGTAGCCAGACTGCTATGTTATATCCAGGTTCAACGCTTGGAGCGTTAAAACAATCGCTATTTACTATCAATTATATATGTATTATATATATTTGTATATACACAGTCAGGTCATAAGTATTGTCACACAACAAAAACTTTTCTTTTAGAATGCTGGCCACAAAAAAGTTTATTGAATTCGAATTTCGAATTGTTCATGAAAATAAAAATGTATACTTTTTAGAATTTTACTCATTTTTAAATATGGAGTGGACGCTTAAAGAAGACCGTGTTGCAGTTATTGCGTTGCATCGTTGCGGGTACGCGCCAATTCAAATATTTGACATACTGAAAAAATTGAATCTAACCAAAAGATTCGTTTATCGTACCATCAAACGATACAATGAAGACTCTAGTGTAGATGACAGGTCAAGAAGTGGTCGCCCTCGGTCTGTTAGGACTCCAGCAGTGATAAAAGCTGTGAAGACGCGAATTCAAAGAAATCCCAAATGTAAGCAAAACTTTCAGATGGGGTTAAGCAGAACCACGGTGAAAAGGGTGTTAAATGAAGACTTAGGGCTTCGGGCATATCTAAGAAAAACAGGACATCGTTTGAATGCTCGTCGAATGGACCTGAGACTGAAGAGATGCCACGCTTTGTTGAAGCGGTACGCGGGAAAAAAATATCGGGAAATTCTTTTTTCGGATAAAAACTTTTACCGTAGAAGAGAGCTACAAGAAACAAAATGATAAGGTGTACGCACACAGTAGTAAAGAAGCGAGCAACCGTATTCCGCGTGTCCAACGAGGTCATTTTCCATCCTCGCTCATGGTATGGTTGGGAGTTTCTTATTGGAGCTTAACAGAGATACATTTTTGTGAGAAAAGTGTAAAAACGAATGCAGTTGTGAATCAAAATACAGTCCGGACGAACCTTGTGGAACCGGTTTCTCATACCATGTTCAATAACAGGCACTGGGTATTCTAACAAGATTCGGCGCCAGCTCATAGAGCGAAGAGCACACAAGACTGGCTGGCGGCGCGTGAAATCGACTTCATCCGGCACGAAGACTGGCCCTCCTCCAGTCCAGATTTGAATCCGTTAGATTACAAGATATGGCAACACTTGGAGGAAAAGGCGTGTTCAAAGCCTCATCCCAATTTGGAGTCACTCAAGACATCCTTGATTAAGGCAGCCGCCGATATTGACATGGACCTCGTTCGTGCTGCGATAGACGACTGGCCGCGCAGATTGAAGGCCATTTCATTTTGAATAAACTTTAGTGTCATAAGAATCTATGTTTTGTTAGGTTCATTTTGGTATATAAATGGTTACATAATGAATAAACTTGTTTCAATTATTTTATATTAAACATGTGACAGAATTTATGACCTTACTAGGTATATTTATTTATTTAAGACAAAAAGTCCCTTCACTCCACTATTATTCCACTGATTAACACAAAATTCATTAATAATTTACATCCCTTAGATTACGTGCTATCTGGCAACATTAACCAAGTCTAGATTGTTCGGAAATCTCTTCTTTATTCAATAATAGAATATGATCAATTTATTTGCAGAAACATGCTACAAGACAGGTGTTAACATAAACTCAAGAGAACAAAAGTCCAGCATGTTCATTATAAATAACACTATTCTTTCCAGTCACACATTTAAATTCACTCATTTAAATTTCTTTGGAAGAACATGCTTTCACATTAACTATGGCAACACTTACCAAGTCTGGCCTGCTCTGCGGTCTCCTCCTTGGTGGGAAGACGGAGCGTCGCGAAGGAGACGCTGAGCAGACACTTGACCTGCCAGTGCTGTGCGGACACGCGCCGCGCCTGCATCAGGCTGTCGTTCAGAGGTATCACCAGGACACCACCCACCTGACCATGGGAATTTGCAAATATAGTTTTTGCCATTACTATACTGTTATAGGATCTTAAGTGTTCCCTGTCTAATCTTTTTGAAATAAATGTTGTACAAAAAAAAACAATCATTGGCTTATGTATTGATATTGTAATAATTAATAATCACATCACGACACACACATTGACTCTGTCCTGACTAAGATATAATCTTATATATCTCAGGCAGTGATATGGTATAATCTACATATATAAGAATACAACATCCGAAACCAGTAAGCGAAACGACGCGTCTTGCAAATAACACAAAGTTCCACTCCATTTCCGTATTCCAATGCCCCTTTTGCATATTGCTGTGTAGGTTTCAGTATACTTTGTAAAATTATTGTAATGAGTGCTATGGTTTTGTAAATAAAATAAATATATTATGTAATGAATTGTCTAGTAAGCTGTGGTTGAGAGTTAGGATAGGAAATTGGTGTGAATAATGACAAGGTTTTTTTTTTTTTACTTTTACCTTTAGTATGTGTGGGTTTTATTTTATTTTATTTATGAGACATCATTGCTGTGGTTTTATCACATAAATAATGGACAGAATTACAATTGAAAATCGAGTCTAACCTTCACTAGTTTCTTGAAGTAGTTCTGGTACTCCATAGGGCAGCCGGCTCCGCAGTACACCCTGTCATATTGGGCATACTGTACGTCCAAGTTCAGACCGTTCACTGTAATGATAAAGAAATTAAAATACAACCATGTTTAATGAGTATTATAAATTTTAATAAAGTACTGAGACAGGTAAATTTTATGAATTATATCTTTAATAAAGCAGGCTTAAGTAAATTAATTATAAAACCAAAATCTTAAATCAACTGAAGTGTATTTTTGTTTAACAAAAAAAAAAGATATTACTCAACAAAAACCATAGAGGATCTAATAATAATAATATTAACCACATCACAACACACATATTGACTCAGCCCTGTAGTAAGTATCGTAAGAACTTGTGTCACAGGAACTAAGCAATGATATGGTATATACTACATAGATAAGAATACAACATCCAAGACCGGTAAGAGAAACAATGCGTCTTGCAAATAACACAAAGTCCCGCCCCTCACCGATTTTGGAACCCGGAACCTCTAGTGTAGCAGTCGGCTGTTTACACCACTGCCCCACCAAGGTCATCAAAATCTAATACTTTATAGTTAGCTCTAGATAATTATTAGTATCGGTGTTAAATTAAAATTTCCCAGTTTACACCTAAATAAACTTGTTAAATGTAAAAATGAAAATATTTTACTAACGAGTGTAATTTTTTATCTCCTACATTGAATAACAAGGTTATCATAGTCTTCTACTGTATTCAGAAAAGGAGGTGATTCTTGTTTGCAACGAAAAAAAAAAGGTAAACACGCATATTACACATTTTGCCTGTTTTGTCAGTTTTGTAAGAGGGTGAACTGTCTACCCCCTCCCAAATGTCATTACCTGATCCATCACTCAGTCACAATAGCTTAAGGATGTTTCAACATCAGAGATTATTTTTTTTAAAGATCAATCAGAACATTTCGCTGCATAAACAAAACAAATTTTTATACACGCATTGACTCAGCCCTGCAGTAAGTATTGTGCAACCTTGTGTTGCAGGTGTTAAGCAATGATATGGTATAAACTACATGGATAAGAATTCAGACAGTTACTAAGCTCAAAACAAAAAACTGAACCAATTTGGTTATTAAACAATTTCTATATTCAACATCTGTTTTTTACAAAGAAAAACTGATGTGACACAGAATAAAAAACTGATTTAAAAAATCCATGTTCTTGTTTCTTTTAAGAAACTATGTGTAGAGTAGATTTATAAAATCTTATAAATAATAATATAAACTGGTTTTTGGCACAAAATAAAGACCCTTGGAAGCATAGCCCAGTTGGGTAAGCCTTAAATATTAAGCCATACACTAGAGAAAACCATATTCACCTTGAAAAAACTTTGGTTCGCAGAAATCAAACTCGTCCAATACAGGTGAATTCTCAATAAATTCATTTAGTTTTTTAGTTGCATATTCTATAACCGACTTGTAGAGCTCAACACCATGGTTGGTGCCTCCGGAGCCTATGATCAGGCCCACCAAGGTACTCAGATATCCTGTGCCAGAGCCTATGTTCAGGAAAGACAGACCTGGCTTCAGTTCCAGACCCTCCATGACTTCACTACAATAAAAATGTAATAGATTAAAAATGTCTTAAGTCCATAAATTTTACAACTATTCTGTATATATTGCCAGCAATAAACATAGATGACAATTTACCCACTTTATAGTATTTGGAGTTACCATTTGTTTTTTTATGTTAATTTATTAGCTAAATATGATTTTAGTGGTTAACTTCATATTTTAATATGAGTTGGTGATTCATTCAGTTGAAATTTATCAAAATCTTAGGGTCTTTTCCATGTAAAAGCAAATCAAATCCAAAACCTTTTAATTAACAAGTCTATAACAGGACAAATTACAATTATAAAAATTACCGTAAGAAACAAAAATGGTGTCGGCTCTACATGTCTAGAAAGATCGAAATTGGAATGTTATTGTGAGGGTAAGTCAACATACGTGTAAATACAAGGCGCTGACATGTGTAGCAGCCCGTTCTTCCAGGCCAGGTCCTTGTATGCCTGCTCCCGGGCGTCCTCCGTCATGTAGTCCCCTCGGTCCAGCGCCCGGAAAACTCGCTCCACCGCATAACTGCGGATGTAGTTCCCAGCGATCAGGTTGTCGATCAGCTCGTCGTTGTCTCGCCCCGAACTCACCGCACCACCCATCTTGTTTGTTTTCTTCCGTTCACCGTTATATCAATGTAATCACAACCCTTCGCCTATCACCTCAGCTGATTGTAGACGTGACGTCAAAATTGTTTTTCAACATATTATTCCTAATAAAACTGACCATCCAGCTGTTAAGTGATTATTTTTGAGTAGCAAAAACCTTAATTGATGAATTTCTGCACTCACTGATTATTATTTATTTCGTAGCGTTAAAATTTTTGAGTATTTTATTCAGTACCACTCAAGCTGGAGAGACTCACAAAAATTGTTGTTTTCATCCTCACGAAATTTGATTGGCTTCTGATATTGTAACATTCACCAATCAAATTTCATTAAAAACTTTACAACCAATCAAACATTTTGAGAACAAATCTTTACACTAGTGTAAAAGAGAAAGAAAAACAAAATGTCAAGCGAAATGCTGACATATTTGTTGTTTTTCTCAGTCCATTATAATTATTTAAATTTAAAACATGTTTGTAATAATAATTGAATGTAAGTACTGTCCAAGTAAATTATAATAATGTATTATTTTCTCTAATTGGTGTAGTATTATAAACAAGATATCTTTAAAAGTTAGAATAAAACAAGAGGTCTTTTTGTCTAGTCTATGCTATCCTCTTCTTTTTGGTATCATGTGTGGTGTGACTTTGACAGATAGTTAGCTCAAGGGACAAAGATGTGATTGAAAATGTTGGATTCCTAAAATTTCGCCATAAACCTAAAAAATTCTTTCGATTGTCATTCTCCTACAGTATTCTGAAAGCCTAAATTTGAAGTTGTGAATGGATTGTTATATAACGCCTAGCGATCAAAAGGTTGTCGTGTCACATATTAAGGACGTCACTCCGAGTGATTGCGATAAGTGTTGTGCGCAAGATTGGTGTTTGTGTGGTGTTGAGTGAATCTTGGTGGAGAGTGTGATATGGCAGAGACTAGTGAGGCCCAGGCGAGCGCGTCCTCCCCTGGCGGGGACGCCGGTGGTGAAGATGACAAGCGGGACGAACGTATGCTGGAGTGCAACATATGCCTGGACACGGCGCGGGACGCCGTCGTCAGCATGTGTGGACATCTGTTCTGGTGCGTCCCTTCCACACCTTCTAGAATATCTGTTCAGAATTTTTTAAATGTTGTACAATATGCTAATTTGTAGAATATATTAACTATTGTAGGCACTTAAATACTTAACAGAATACAGCAGTCAATCAAATTTGTGTTTCCATAGGCAAGAAGCCTGTCAGAACCATGTTGCAAAATACTGGATTGCCAATATGTGTGATACTACTTTGTATTTAAGGGTAAATAAATCAAATCATGTTTTTCACACAGTTGGCCATGTTTGCATCAGTGGTTAGAGACACGGCCCAGCCGACAGGTGTGCCCGGTGTGCAAGGCAGCCATCAGCAGAGACAAAGTCATTCCACTGTATGGACGAGGGAACACTAAGCAGGAGGATCCTAGAAACAAGGTGAGCGACAACAAAAACTTTTATTTTTTGTTGTGTTCTTAAGTTGGTTAAAAATACCTCTTGTAAAGTACAAAAAAAATCCACTTATGTCATTATCTCTGCAACAAACTATATTTATTACTTCACAACATTCTTAACTAGTCATACATACAAAATATTGCTTGGACTGTAGCACATATAATTTAAAAAAATTGTTTACCTATTCATTGTAATATCAACATATTTAGAACCCAGACATGATGGACCCAGACATGTTCATGTATTTTTTTTGTTACAACTCTTGTGGAATGTAAAAATAATTAAATTTACACGTTCATAATGATGTGACAAAAATGTTATTGTTGAGATAAAATGGTAATCTATGTTAATAATTATTATTGAAATACATACTTTTACATAATAATTATTTTTTACATAATTGACATCAGCTATTCATAATTTTCAGAAGCAACTGGGTAATAAGAATTGTATGGTACCAAGGATGTTTTTTTTTGTAATCTTACAATAATAAATTAAGGGAATGAATACAAAGTTTTAAGTTTTTATTTTATAACAAGAATTGACAGCTTAAAGATTTTTATCTCTATTATTATTGTTTCCAGGTGCCTCCGCGGCCGGCAGGCCAGCGCACAGAGCCAGAAAACAACAGTGGGTTCCCAGGATTTGGGTTTGGAGAAGGATTTCACATGTCATTTGGTATTGGAGCATTCCCGTTTGGAGTGTTCACTTCCACATTCAACTTTGGTGACCCGAGACCAGCCGCAGGTTTGTCAAATCCTTATTTCTCTTTCTTGGCTTCTATTGGCTTTTACATTTATTAGGTAATCATTAAGGAAGGTTTATGTTTTGAAATATTTGTTATCTAAGAAAACAAAATCAGGCTGCACAATTTTGGTGAGAAATATATTATCATATCAGGTCAAAAAAAAAACGATTTTTTTAGTTTTTACTGTATAAGTAGATTAGATCCATGCTTCAATCGCTGCAGAGAATATGTAAATGTGTATTGTACTGTAATAAATTGAATCAGTTTTGTAAAACTGGAATTCAAGTTGACCTCTCAAGGGCGTAGAATGTATTGTGCACCTCAGTAAAAGGTCAATTTGAATGGCTGAGTCTGTAACCTTCATGTTTTTGCAATTGAGGTGGTAACTAGGCTAGAAGATTATGATTAAAATATTGATGCTTACAACACCAGAAGTATAACACATTGCTTTAATTGTAGCATCTTTAATCTGTGTTAGGACCAGAAAAATAAACAATTTGTCTTGCAAATAAAATAAAGAACTATGAGTCCCATTTTCCTTATCTCAATATTTCTAGTTCTTGTCATGTAATATTTTCAATAATACAATATAGAAAAGTTTAAAGAAAAGTAATTTTATTTGAAATTATTGTAAACTTACAGGATTAAAAGTAAAGAGTTTGGTAGGTTTTACAAATTAATTATAATAATAAATGTAAATCAATTTGACAAATGTTTTTTTTTTTCTTAAAGCTCCCCGTGGAACAGTTCAGTACGAAGAAGAGCAGTTCCTGTCGAAGATATTCCTATGGGTGGCCATACTGTTTGTGCTGTGGCTCGTTTTTGCATGACCGCAGGGTGCGAGCCCGGTGCAACCACACCCTTCCTGGCTTTCCTAACAGGCAACCTACGCTGTTATGTATGATAGTCACATAAGGTGCTCCTACCAGATTGCTTTGTTTATTTTTATCAGGTTAAAATCTTATAACGGAGGCGTTTCTTGACATGTTTGTTAATGTGAAAGGTTAGACTTAAAATGCTACAGTTGACGAATTAGATTGTACACTATATATTTGTAAGTGTACATTTAGTTATTCACAATTTTCTTTATTTTAAAGATGTCATTCACTATGAGTTTTCAAAATTCACACGACCATTATAGTTGTTATTGTTGTGGTAAACGAAAATAAATGAATTCTTAAATTGCAAAAATATTGAAATTTTGCAATTAAAGTCAAGTCAAGCCTTTTGTGTTGTTTTCTACATTTAACTTGTCAAGACTGTGCTCTTGTTAAACTTAAACATCATAGTTAAAAGACTGTATTCCAAGCTGACTGTATACTTAGCTATTGTACTGCCTTGGTCACAGTACTTTGTTTAATAGTTTTAAGACACTCGCGGATATCTTTGTTCTTATAAAATCTTTCTTAGCTAACTTGTTAACGGCTGAATAAAATGAGTATGATTTGAGGTTTTGGGCGAGTATCAGTTAAGGATACATTAAATAAAATATTTATTTCGTTTTAAAGCTAATAGAATTTTAAAAAAATGGCTACACACACAACAATACATAAAATTATATTGGTTAATTTAAATGTTCCGTTTATAATAAAACTATGGAATCTTAAAAAGGCTTAAATGTATTGAAAATAAAACGTGGATAGTAATTTAAACGATATGAATCACTAAACTGATTTCTTTTGTACTGCTTTTTTTGGTAAATTTACAAAACTGTTTCGGTTAAGCATACAAAGGAGCCATCAGATTTTATGAGATACAAGAAAGAATATTCAGATGAATTTGTAAATAAAATCATAACTATGAATCCCATGGCCTACTTAAAGAATATAAAAGATTCTAATTTATGCATAGTTGATAAGTTAGTTTGTTTTGTTTATTGTATTGGCATATCATTAGTCGGGGCGTGCACTTGGCTAGGTTCCTAACGGTATAGACTTGGTTACGGACTTACTTAAGAAACATTTAGCTGAAAAATATCACATAGTACGTATGCATCGTCGGTGATGTGCAATTCCGTGTGACTTACAGAGAATGATACCGCGGAAGTATGAAAAAAATGTATTTGAAACTTATTCAGGAAAAATTGTGTTCATACAAAAATGATATTAGCCAACAAACAAAACTTAAACCAATAATATTTGTACATAAATGAACTTATTATAAAACAAAGAGCTTACAGTTTTAATGTCACTACACACATGTGCCTGAGCTAGTTGAGCTTAATTTTGTACTTATGCGGTATTGTTCATTGTTTGTCCAGGATAGTAGTATCGTTGACAGTGTGTCTCTAATGTGTATTGTATAGTCGGAAGTATGGAGCTACCCAGCAAAACATTATCAGCAAATGTATTTTTAATTTTTTCTAAAGGAATCAACATGATTGAAGCATTATTATGACTATGTATATTCCATTTGGATATTAGTCAGATTATCCGCTAAATATGAAAACGAAATGTTTCTTTAGTGCAAATATTATTTATGTAACAAAGTTATATTTCATTGTAAATTAGTTTTTATGGTTCTACATTTTTTTCATTTACAGTAGAGCGTCGATCATCCGAAGTAATTGTGAGACACGGGTGTTTGAAAAACCGGTTTTGTCGGATAATCGAATCGGATAATAGTATTGGTTCGCATACACCGCCTGCGAGTAAACGTAAACGACTTGAAAATAATTTTGTGATGGTTTTGCACAGGTTAACCTACAGGCAACTCTATATAATATAACAAAGAAGTTCTAGGTACATAAATCTTAAATTTTCATCGTTCAAAGCAATCTCAATTTACAAATAGCATGGTGACGCACTTTGTTGACAGGGATGTTCACGCGGGTTGGTAGCTCGGTAAGCTGTCGTTCGGATAATCGACGTTCTAATACATAAAAGAAATCAAACCGATCACGATTTAAAGACAATTCCAATTCAAACTCGTTTAATGCCAAAAATTGTATTGAGATACAATATCAATTTAACTGGCACACTATGTACCTTAAAAGATTTTTTTACGTTTGTAATTATCTTTAGTCATGTCCATACTAATATAGCACTATCTGAACATGCTCTTACAGCTCCACTTGTTATATTAACGAAATTTAAGACTTACATAGAAACTATTTATTTACAAATATTTTATTTTGGTGTTGAGTTACTATGCACCAAGCATTTGTAAAAACATTTTATGAAAAAAAAAAAAATGGAATTAATTAAATACGTTGTGCAGTATGCGGGCAAGGTTATATTATTGTTTGTGTAAATTATTATGAGAAATAATAAAAATTCGTGATAGAAAGTAAGTTTTATTTCATTTCAGTATGTCAGACCAATGTCATCCTGCGTTCATCAAATTTATCCACGAAATCCTCCTATGCATATGTATTGACGTTGCTTTATTTTAAATATTTGTTTTTATGTTATATAAAATAATAGTGTAAATTAAGTATTAACAATCTAGTTTATTCAAATTAAAAATCACATGGGATATAACATTTTGGTTTCCATTAATGTTTCAGTTCTTATATTACATGTCTGATGATGCTTAGCCTAAATTAACTTATTAACTGTGAAGTAATTTAATGGCGCCTTCGAATCTTGAGTTTTTTTATAAATTTTGGCAATCGACGTTTTCAACATTTGATTATAGAGCCTGGTGGGAACGCTTGGTGAGGGAATACATTACATTTGTCGATGACATTAAGCCAAAAGAAACCATATCTAATAAATAGGTCCATTGTATTAGTCAGTTGTCATCTTATATTAATAGAATTTTTTTTTATCTATCCATCCTTATTCGTCGCATATGTTTGAGGAAATTATGAACTTTTTTTTCCTTTTTCGACGAATGTATATAATATAAACCATAATATAAGCCATTTGTATGGCCATTACGAGTACTTTGCGTTCATAAAGAAAATGTTTGGATAATAATAAAAATTATATCACCTGAAAAATTCTTACCTACATCTTCTGGCTCTTAAGAAATATACCTAGCATTTATCGAATATCTAAAAACGAAAGCATAACCTATCCTGACTGGCGGGCTCATTCTAACCCGTATATCTTGAGCGTCCGATCCATGCTCGTGGACGCCATGTACTGCGCGTTCTTACCGAACCTTACACCAGTGGCTGATGCTGTATGATCGTTGAAGACCTTCAGCTCCTGCCACTGCCTGCATAAATACACCCTCACATCAGTACCAGCAATAGCTAAATAAGTACCGCTCTGATCGAAGCACAACTCCTTGATCTGGTACCCTTCGTCTAGCTGTATTGTCTTGAAGTTTTTGAGCTTCCTCAAATCCCATAGCTTCACGCACGAGTCCTCAGCAGCAGTGGCCAAGTAGTACCCGTTCTCGGAGAAGGAGATTGAAGTGACTGGACCGACGTGTCCAGGGAAGTTGGCGACGTTGCTCTGCTCCTTGAGATCCCAGATCTTGACCTGCGAGTTCTCTGTTCCGGTACCGAAGATGAGGCCGTCAGGATGGAACTGCGCGGTCGTGAGGCTGACGCCGGTGGAGTCGCTGACCTTTAAAATTAGAATAAAACCTTATTTAATAAACCTTTAAAAAAGTAGTTTCTTGTATCAAAATAGAGTCGAACTCGAACACTAAAGGTTCCGTATCATCGTTAAAGATTTAACATGATTTACCAAAGGGATACACTGTATTAACTATTAAGTCACCAATAATTATTATTTTTATTTTTATTATTCATTGTTGCTGTAGCGGTAATCGAAACACAGATTTTGTGAGATAGAACCCGCAAACAGACGGACGGACGAACAATGGAAGCTTATTGAGTTTACACCCTTTGAGTGTGGAACCCTAAAAACGAACCAAAATTAAAATATGTAAAGAAGATATGACTGAACCTTGGTGAGCAGCGCGCCAGTACGGATATCTGAGAATGCCCAGTGCTGGTCCGTAGACGTGGACAGCACGTAGTCACCCGTCGGGTGCAGGGACAGACCCGTCACCGGGCCGTCGTGGGAACGCAGGATCACCGTCGTTTGAGACCTGGAAAACAAAAAAAAATCAATCAAGCATTCCTTACTCGTAAACATAACAAAAAGTTCAAATAATTTTTATTTGGAATTGCAGTTACCAATCTGTGACCAACTTAGTGAATTGAAAGACTAATGTCATTATTTTAGGCCGGTCATGGTGACATGTTGTGCCTAATGATTAACACACGACGTAAAGTTTGGGCAGTCAAATTTTAATTTGATTGGTTATAACCTATGATCAGTATTAACAACAAAGATATTTTCAAATTTATTTTTAATTATCAAGTTGCTCAAAAAATCTCCAAAGCTTTTCTCTTTTATCCTGTCTTTTTTTATCTAAAAAATCATCTACAATAATAGACTACTTACGTTGGCACATTCCACACCCTAATAGTATGGTCAGGGGATGCAGTGATGACCGTGTCCTCGTCTGGGTGGTATATAACCCTGGTGACCTTCTTGGAGTGTCCCCGGAGAATGGCCACCACCTGTTCCGTGTCCTTGTTGAATACAGTGGCGTTGCGGTCGTTGCCTCCAGTCAGCAGGCGGCTGTGGTCCGAAGGGTTGATGTCCAGCGCCAAGATCCCGGGAACACTGGCCGAGTGGAGACCCTGGGTGGAAAGTGACGTTAATATTGTACTTCACTATACATTTAGAGGGGTAGACCAGTGTCAGCACTAGCGCCATCGCCATGTCTGTAGTATTATGGGCTGAATAGCTTCGGGCTCTCGGCAGGTCTCTATCATACTCATAAATAAAAACTTAAACTCATCTCGATTTCCCCTCGCGCCACTCTCCATTAGGTTTTCTACTATGTACCTAGTTAAGTAATATTACACTCACTGTCACGGTCACTGTGCATTACTTCATCCAAACTGTACTAAACATAAAACAAAATGGAGGCGAAATATGCGTGCCTGACATTAATAAGGCTAAGATGCTATATATGCATAAGAGGGATATTAGTTGCACTCGTATGAATTGAAATTCTGTTAAGGAACCATTTTTGAGGTAATAGGCAGGTTTTTCATCAATTTTGTAGCCACTAGTCTGAATACCCACAAAAAGTATGTCTGAGTAGGTAAATACTCACGGGGTGCTCCTGTAGAGTGCAGAAGGCTCGTATCTGGTCGGGTGTGAGCAGCCCCTCCGGGACGGCGCGGCCGCGGCGCTTGCGTTCCTGCGTGAGAGCCGTCGCGCGCTCCTGCAGCCGGGACACCACCTCCGCAGACATGCCAACCGGAGCAGCGCCGCCGCTCGTCGGAGCCGTCTCCGCCTGGATAAAGGAAGCATTTTAAATAATTCAGAACCAAAACCAGAACCAAATGTTGATAAGAGTAACTGTGGAGGTTCATCGCTGGATCGTTCTCTATAAATCATTAATTGAACTGGTGGGAAAATATTGTTCTAACAGGGCTAACTAATCGAATGATAATCAGTGCATGGTTAATCAGCTTTTAAGCTGCAAACAAAAATATTTCAGACTATACAATGATAAAGCATGTCAATCTTCACTTTACTATATTATATGTACTAGAAAATATACTTTTCAGATTCACTAATTTAAATGCTTTTGGTATTTGTGAATTATTATAACTTAAGACAGCAAAAAAGTTTAATCTTAGCCAATTAAAACATTTTCGATACACTTGACGGCCTCTGTGTGGCGCGGTGGTGTAAACAGCCGACTACTACGCTATAGGTTGTGGGTTCGAATCCCGGCGGGCGCGGAACTTTGTGTTATTTGCAAGAAGTATTGTCTCGCTAACCGCTCATGGATGTAGTATTCTGATCTATGTAGTTTATACCATATTGTTGCTTAGTTCATGCAACACAAGTTCTTAAGATACTTACTGCAGGGCTGAGTCAATGTGTGTGTCGTAATGTGGTTTATTTATGATGTATTTATTACTTTCACTGATCATTAAGTTTATGTTACCTGGTGCGCGGGCTGTGGCGCCGCGATGCCGGCTTGCGGTTTGAGTGTGGCGAGCGCCTCGCGTGCCGCCGTCACCTCCTTTGTCAGACGCGCGATCACACGGCACGCCGCGTCGTGCTGGTACAGCGCGTGGCTTAGCTCCTGTAGAGGACATGCTATTTTAGATAAGATTTTCTTACTTTTTCCTTAGAGTGGTTAACAGACTCCTGGGTTCAAGGATCTCAGGTTGGGAAATCATTTTTTGTATTGGAATCCTGCCACTCAAGCCTTGGAGTAAGGTAGTTCATATATTTCAATAGTTGCGATGTATCTTGTGCTAATGTAGATTAATTATCATAGGCTGTCTAGTTGTATTAATTAGCTAATGCCAAACAGTAATGGAAAATAAAATAAATATAATTTTTTTGATTCAACATGCATACACAAAATTAATCTGTAAGACCTAAATTGTACTCATGTTTTTGCCCATAATTAATAGGTATCACTTTCTATCAGTTATTATACTATATACTTTGTGCTTAATTACCCATAATGTTGAATTGAAAAATAATGGGATCCCTTAAAATAGTTCTTGATTTCCTGCAGGCCAAAGGACAAAAAAAAGGTTTAAACTTCTCTAATAAAATGTAATACTAGCCTGTCTGGCTGTCTGCAGCTGCTGTCGTTGTGTGAAGGCGTGCAGCATCAAAGCATCCCATTCATCCTGCATGCTCTTGAGGGTGGCTGGGATTGATGTCGCACTTGGGGGCTTGGGCTTCACAATTGGAGGAGCTAGACAGGAAACAATTTTTTAGAAACATTTTGAGACAGGCATGACGGTGTTTTAAATAATTTGCATGATAGGCTCTATTAATAAAATAAAAAAGTATATTTTATAAAATTTTGTGCAATATTACTTTGTCTTGCTTTATATTTAACTTATAGTGTAAAATACATTTTTTACATATGATACAATGGCAGAACAGTCATTAAAACACAAAGACTTTACAGAATACTATTTTCAATTACAACAACTCATACAAACTAACAAATGTATACATTTTCTAGAGATTCGTTCTATATCTAAGAACATAATTCATATATATAACATTTCACTCAAATAAAACATCAGATTCACTTCAAGTACTCACTTTTAATCTCAATCAAGTCTTCCACCTTCAAATCCTTTCCATTGATAGGGTCTACTCCATTTTCTATGATATATTTCTCAATGATCCGCTTCTCGAACACAGCCCCTGAACATGGAGACACCACGGGCACTTCCGGGACTTCATTCGATACTGAAAATTCTCAATTTAGGTTATATTTCACAAATAGTAAACAAAAGTAGGAAATTAATTTCCTTACAAAAGTTCAGTTGGTACTTCCTTAGTAAATAGATGGATTTTTAAAAATATGGATCAAGACAAATCTGGAAGAAAATGAAAGCAAAACAGCGACGGTTTTGTAGGTTGAAACCGGTAGCATTTATTTCCGTATATTTTAAAGAAAAAACAGTGTCATATGTAACTACTTCACTTTAACTTACTTGCACAACAAAGAGCCATATTTTATGTGATTTTTATTACTAAATATCCGACAAACATTAAATATTAGCGCAAACACAAAACACACGCGTCGCCGCAACAAATGAAATGTCAAGCAAAGCAAATGTCAAGCAATTTTTTAATGATCGAAAAAGCCAAGTTCAAAATTTTATTCAGCCGAACACTCAAAAAAATTAAATATTAATTTTTAGAATATTTTCAAATATTTTAATAGGCAAGGGTTGGGCCGCGGGAAATGGGTCAGGAAATATTTTGAGATCCAAGAATGAAGAGATTTGTCAAAATAAGGTGCCAGACGTAGCTTATACTATAACTACACTTCTAGACACATTTATTGGCCCACCTTAAAAGTTTAGGTTTCGATGGCCCCAACCTTAATATTATTGCTAGATTGAACAAAAACTATTGATGCAGTTTTAAACATGATACATTTTACCATCTTTTTCGATCGTATTGTTTTAAATTTGAATTCAGAATACCACACGACATGGGGCAACGCCTAACAAGTCGGGTATGCGCCTTGATGAAGGCAGTCGATCTTTGAATAAAAACATGTTTTATCAAATAAAGTTTAATTTAATAACGCGTGTAGCCTCCATGGGCATCTACGACAGCTCTCATACGATAAGACATGGAGTTTTTCAACCGCTCTTTGAAATTTTGAGGATCATCTACCATTCCTCTTTATGGCAGTTTTCAGCTCCTGCATCGTCTGGACAACTGGCTGACGAGCCCTAACACGTCTTTTTAGCTCGTCCCACATATGCTCAATCTGGTTCATGTCTGGGCTTCTGGCTGGCCAGTCCATAACTGTAATGTTCACATCCCGAAGATGTTCCCTGACGATCATGCATAAAAAGGAAATTTGGGCCCACATAGTCGGCGTATGGCATCACGTGAGGTTCTAAGCACTCACGAATATACCTCTCAGCATTTAATGTTGGCAGCCGTGGTTCCGAAACAACCTCAAGTTGAGGTTTGCCGCTCGCGGATATACCGCCCCAGACAGTCCATGAGCCACCGCCATAAGCAACCCTCTCTTCAAAGCAGCATTGTGCAAAACGCTCTCCCTTACGTCTGTAGACCTTCTTCCTTCCATTATTGCCATGTAACGCAATTTTAGACTCATCAGAAGAGTACAATGCTGCTGAGTCCAACTTAAATGAGTGCGCGGGAAATGAAGACGCGCTGTTCGTTGGGCTCGGGTTAGTTCGGGGCCATTAGCTGGCTTGTGTGGTACCATATCACGTTCTTTTAACCTTTTCCGAACAGATTGAGCGCTCACAGATAATCCGTAGAAGTCGCGAAGTTGGTTTTGTATCTCAATGGAGGTAAGGTGACGATTGCTCACGATGGTCGTCACGATGAATCGATCCTGCCTTTCAGTTGTGACCCCAGATCGTGGCCTTCCTTGGCGACGAACAAAGCCGCTAGTCTCTAGGTATCTCCGATAGACATTTCGGACTGCAGATCGACTTAAATTAAGTTGAGCACTCATATTTCTTTGGATGTGTCCGGCCTGGATAAGTGCCACAGTTTGGGCGGCGACTTCAGGCGAAGTATCCACAGATTATTGATAGAACCTCACTTTAATGTTCAGAATAAGTAATGTTTATTGCAAAACCAAAGAGAAAAATCACAATTTCAAGAATTAAATCTGAGCAAACCAATAAAATCAAGTTTTCTTAGTATTCGATTGTTTGATATCAACGAACAGGCTCCAAATTGTCTTTTGTTTCTTTAAATTTTGTGTCCGAAATTCAAAAAAAGACTTGAATAAAATTATGATTATTGATAAATTGAATATTGAATAAAACTGAAAATGCAAGGTGGGCCAACAGATGTGTCCAAAAGTGTATATAGCGCGAGAGCGCGAAGAACCGATAACCGTTGAGGAAGAAAGGTTCTAGAGTGGGGATCAGGGGCCGGAACACGTAATCAAGTTTGAGTCGGCTCCACCGACAAGATAAACGATCGATCTTCTAAAGGCTTCATTTAAGTTGAGGCATTTAGATTTCCAATACTTATTCCTGTCCTATCCTATCCTAGGATTTTTAGTAATGAGTAGGCCTTTTTTGAAACTGGAAAAAGGAAAGTAATTTTGACCATACCCAACTGAAATATATGTTAGACAAGGAAATAAGAATCAAAGGTAGGAAACCAATAATGAATTTAGACTAAGCACTGACATCAAATAAAAAATGAACATAATTTTCTTGAATTTATTGAACAACAGATTGAATAGTATGTGCCAAATAAAATGGCAATGTTCTGTCTTACAGCTAAATGTTTTGTGTAAAACATTACTATACTTTGTACAATGGCCATTCAACAGTATAAAATAGCACAATACAAATGTATCACTATATTTACAATTATTTACCAAAATATAAGCATTCTTCACTTTACAGTTGTTTGAAAATACATTAGTACCTTATGAGAGTTATATTTTATAGAACACATGAGATCTGTTATAGGTATTTCTATTTAAAAATGAATGAGTACAAGCAAAAAATTGTAAGGAAAAATTGTTTAGTCCAGTAAAAGAATAGACTTCATACAAATTGACATTTTCATATCTGCTAAACAAAAATAATTTCCACTTTAATAAAAAAAATAAAGAAGTTTGTAATAATAGACATATTTACAAAGTTCTGCATGTTTTAAACAGTGTTACCTTCAAGTTAAAACTAAATTGCACAAACCAAATAGAAGCAAATATTTAGATTTAATTGTAAAAGTGATTGCTGATTATTGATTAGTGATTTAGAAATATGACTGCTTTTTATGTTAATTTATTTAGATTTTTTTTTTAATTTTTAATTCAAAGTTACAGTCCAAAAAGACCTAATCAAAAAACCAGTTACATAATTATTTTAGTTGAAAGTGTTACCTGGATGTGGCATTATTTCATGAATTAAGTTTCAGAAAAGACTACTGATGTCATTGATGCTGTACCGATTTGTCTCTATACATTTTAAGACTTGACAAGCCTAGTTCTTTCCCTGTTATTGTAAGAATTATTTTCGGTGATTGTCACCAAAACAATCAAGTTTCTTAGTAATTTAGTCAGAAAAGTACAGTTCTTTAAGTAAAGAAGAAAATAGAAGCCGTCGAACTTTTTGATTATTTTTTCTCCATCTCATAATTTTGAACTGATTGATCTATCACAACCTTTTTCTTTAAAGCGAAGTTAAATATATTGAGATTTAATATTGTGCAATTTTTAATTGTTCTAAAAAGATTAATTTAATCTATACAAAATAAATGTTTATTTCAACAGGAACAAATTGAAAATAATTTGTAGAAGCTCAGTGTAAACTGTACTAATTAATATTTAATATAATTAAGTCAAAATTTGACCTACACAAAATACTTAAACATTAAAGAAAAATTATTATTTAGTATGAACAAATTTAAAAATGATTATTTCCTAATTCTTTTGTATTTTATCAGGTAACGTGACAGTTATTCTGTATTACAAAATTATTCACCAGTTGAAAGTCCATCGAGAAAATAAATAAGAAATAAGATTAATTAAATTTATGTAATAAAACTATATTATGAAGTATCTACAGTTAAACTTAATATTGATAATATTGCAGAAAACATAAATAGTAAATCCCAATGGCTTGATACCAAAACATCTCAAAGCAGTTTATAGTTTTTTTTAAACCGTAAACCTCTCAAATCATATCAGTTATAAGCCTCAATTCAACTATTTGCATTTCATTAAACGTCCACATAACACAGTTATAGTCCATTCCGTAATTTAAAAAATCCTGACATTATTAAATCAAAATTATAACTTTTGTGTAAGACAGGACAAGTTCATAACTTGAAGTAAAGTTCAAAGTAATTTTGTTTCATTAAAATGTCATTCAAATCACTTTAGGAAAAGATGAAAAAGCATTAAAAACCTCTTTTCTTAAAATTTTTGACAGTTTGAACAGTAAGAACTGCACAGTTGAACTTTGAATGTTATGTACACAACACTAAGAGCTAATCACTTGATTAGTCACAACACTAGTTTAACACTTTCACTTTGCACTTTAGTTGAGGCAGACAACTTGTTCTCGGAGTGCTCGTACCGCTGCATACAGCCTGACTGCTGGCCCTAGCCTTAGCTTCAAAGCTGACGCTAGTTCTGAGCAGGAAGCCATGAGCAACTCTGGACCGGAGACACGAGCATCCGAGATGTAGCTAGACCACTTTGGTCCAATGATACGGACAATGAGGGCTGTTGTTTCGCTCTGGAATTAAATGTAATAGTTAAATGTCTGTCTGTTTTTTATCAATAAGGTGGCAAAGAAGCATACAGTCTGGCTGATGCAGTGACTGCAGCCTATGGACGTTTGTAATACCAGGGTAATCACATATGCATTGCCAACCCTGTATAAACTTTTTGTAATACTTTTGTTTAATTCTATTAGCATCTTATTACATGAGACGTAGTAGATTGTAGGTAATAAGTGAAAGCAAGGTAATGTTTTATACCACTAAGGTGGTAAACAAGCATACAGCCTGCTGATGGTAAGCAGTTACCATAAACTATGGACATTTCAAAATCAAAATGAATCACTTGACTGAAGTAATATTCAAATACAGCATACTATTATGTGTTAGTTAGTTAATAAGTGTTATTATAAAATTTAAGTAATGGTATAATGACCATGGTCCAGTGCGTGGGGTCGGCGGGCAGCCGCAGCGCCCGCACGAGCGCCAGCACGCGGCCCGCGGGCGGCGGCGGCGCTCGGCCGGGGCGCCACGCCGCGCTGCCGGGGCGCCACGCCGCGCTGCCGGGGCGCCACGCCGAGCTCACGGGGCGCCACGCCGCGCCACTCGTCACTGACTCCTCGTCCGATACCTGTTGCACAATTCAATCTTTAAAACAGACAAATCACAACACAAAGGACAGCACATTATTTGTATAGACTCTTGCATCGCAAGTGAACCGCGTGATTGCACCGCGCAACCACAGAAACAAATTGAGAAATCACTAGCGAAATAATGTTTATCTTTTAAAAATAAGCTTTAAAATTTTAAATATAATTTGGTTCTTATTAATTAAAGTACATATATTGAAAATCACACAAGTATCTACGAAAAACAAGTAAAAAGGCATAGCTCGGATATATCAAAATAAGATTACAATTGTACAATAAAGTTCACAAACTAATAAGGACTTAGTTCAAATTGAAAAAGTCTAAATAGTGAAACACCTTTATTTGAAATAAATGTTTATTAAAAACGAAAATGGACCTCAAGATCTGTTAAAAGAAAGTTAACTCACCACTTCATGTTTTGAGGTCTCTTCAACTCTCTTATGCTTTGGTGGCCTCCCTCTGCCTTGTCTAAAAAAAAACATATTTCATGTACAAAATACTTTTTATTTAGTTTTGTACTATTCAGGCTATTAGGTATGTGTAACCAATTTATTATTTAATTAATGTAATGGATGCATGTGCACCGTGTTAATAATATAAATTACTAGGTTTTCTATTATTTTTGTTTAAATAATGTTTTGTAGTTACAAATAGAATATTAATCTGTTGATACAACAATATTTTTAAGGTATACGCACCTCTCCTTGCCCGTATCGCTGGTTGGCGTACTCGTGTGTATCGACTTTGGTGCTTTACAAACCCTGTAAGAAAAAAATCGATTAAAAATTACTACCTTTTGTCTTTTAATTTTATTTTCTTATTGTGGACAAATATGTGGGAAATATAATGTGACCTAAAAAGAGGGACAGATTTGCCAAATGAAACGTGAAGTCCAGACGTGTGTACCGTGGCGGGTCGCCAGTATGCTACAGTGAGGAGCATCGTACCTGCGTGTCTTGGGCATCGCGTGGTGGTGGTGCTGCGGCGACAGGCGGTCGGCGGGCTCGGGCCGCGCGCCGGCGTACGGGCACAGCGACGCCGCCGCGTGCTGCAGTGAGGAGCATCGTACCTGCGTGTCTTGGGCATCGCGTGGTGGTGGTGCTGCGGCGACAGGCGGTCGGCGGGCTCGGGCCGCGCGCCGGCGTACGGGCACAGCGACGCCGCCGCGTGCTGCAGTGAGGAGCATCGTACCTGCGTGTCTTGGGCATCGCGTGGTGGTGGTGCTGCGGCGACAGGCGGTCGGCGGGCTCGGGCCGCGCGCCGGCGTACGGGCACAGCGACGCCGCCGCGTGCTGCAGTGAGGAGCATCGTACCTGCGTGTCTTGGGCATCGCGTGGTGGTGGTGCTGCGGCGACAGGCGGTCGGCGGGCTCGGGCCGCGCGCCGGCGTACGGGCACAGCGACGCCGCCGCGTGCTGCAGTGAGGAGCATCGTACCTGCGTGTCTTGGGCATCGCGTGGTGGTGGTGCTGCGGCGACAGGCGGTCGGCGGGCTCGGGCCGCGCGCCGGCGTACGGGCACAGCGACGCCGCCGCGTGCTGCAGTGAGGAGCATCGTACCTGCGTGTCTTGGGCATCGCGTGGTGGTGGTGCTGCGGCGACAGGCGGTCGGCGGGCTCGGGCCGCGCGCCGGCGTACGGGCACAGCGACGCCGCCGCGTGCTGCAGTGAGGAGCATCGTACCTGCGTGTCTTGGGCATCGCGTGGTGGTGGTGCTGCGGCGACAGGCGGTCGGCGGGCTCGGGCCGCGCGCCGGCGTACGGGCACAGCGACGCCGCCGCGTGCTGCAGTGAGGAGCATCGTACCTGCGTGTCTTGGGCATCGCGTGGTGGTGGTGCTGCGGCGACAGGCGGTCGGCGGGCTCGGGCCGCGCGCCGGCGTACGGGCACAGCGACGCCGCCGCGTGCTGCAGTGAGGAGCATCGTACCTGCGTGTCTTGGGCATCGCGTGGTGGTGGTGCTGCGGCGACAGGCGGTCGGCGGGCTCGGGCCGCGCGCCGGCGTACGGGCACAGCGACGCCGCCGCGTGCTGCTTGTGCGCGCCGCCTCGCAGCGAGCCCAGCCCGCGGCAGCCGCCCGTGCCGCACGAGCCCGCGCCCGACAGCTCCTCCGCCGCTGCAGGCATATACGCACAGGCAAGCTTACACTCCAGCTACGATTCCTTTTAACTTCTACCAATATGATATAATAATGTATGTACTGTTGGCCTAATAAATATCTAAAATGAATGGATAAAAAACCCAGAGTCGATATGGACTGAATGAGTATCAATAGGTTTGTTGTAATGCACAATTTATTCCATAAAAAGAGCACAAATAAAGATTTAATTTTATTATTAATGAGAATATTAATTTCCTATCTTTAACATAATTCCTTGACTTAATTAAATAAAGTAAATCCAGAAAAATAAGTCTAAATATTTACAACATTTAATTATATCCAACATTTAATTATATAAAATGTAACCAAAAGTATGTACTCACTCATGGGGGGCTCTAATGGGTGTCCAGTTTTGAGACACCAGCCAACAGGATGTATGTCCGGGGAGTCATCATCTAGCCAATGGGAATACTGCTCCGGCCAGCCGTCGTATGATATCTTTACCTGGTGAGCCTTCACCGCGCTGATGGTGGCCACTCGGATGAGGAACGGCACCTGGCAATACAGTTTTATTTAGAACACTTGATAGGTTAATTTTGATCAAACATATATTTAACGTAACACCAGGGCAGGCCCGGAGGCTGAGCTAGTGGCAGGGGCGCCGAAATACAAAACCTGAAAGTCTAAAAAACTAACGATCTAAAAAATAGGTCACCAGGGATAATCTGAAAGGCGCCGAAACAGTCACAATGCTCCATTACAATAACGTTATTTTTATTTTATTTTAATAATAAAATAATTGAAAAAACATTAGACTATGTGATATTGAAATAATAAAACTTCCAATTATCAAAGATTTTTATTTTAAAACTCACCCGTTTATCCACCACTTCGAGCTTCATTCCAGGTTTGAAACCCTGCGGGGGGCGAGCTTTGAACGCCCTGGGTGGCACCGCCGTCGCGTTTGTCTCGTTCAAATAGTTCTCCCATGAAAAAGAATCAGGATCCTTGTAGACTGGAAGGAAATAACATGTTATAGTGTTGCAATATAAATGTAGCGAGGAGTGTTGATGTGTACATTTACAATGGCAACACTGTCATCTATGGTTACCCTGTAGCAGTTCTAGAATGATGTCTGCCGGCTTAATTACTAGGGACAATAAATAAACAAACCACATCACGAAACATTGACTCAGCCCTGCAGTAAGTATCGTAAGAACTTGTGTCACAGGAACTAAGCAACGATATGGTATATACTAAACAGATAAGAATACAAAATCCCTGACCGGTAAGCGAAACAATGCGTCTTGGAAATAACACAAAGTCCCGACTCCGCCGTGATTCGAACCCGGAACCTCAAGCGTAGCAGTCGGCTGTTTACACCACTGCGCCACCGAGGTCGTCAAAAACAACAACAACAATAAAATACTAAAACACAATATTTAAAATGTATTATTAATGTTAAGAATATACTAAGTATAGTATATTCAGTCAGTCAGTCAGTAGTAACTGACCGTAAATAAATGTGTATGTTGGGTTTTTGTTACTCAATCACGCAAAAACGACTGAAGAGATTGAGATGAAATTACACACACAAATAGTTTATCACCTGGATAAACACATAGGATTATTATTATGAAAAAACAAATATAAGGTTCCTATTGGGATAAAAAATTACTGGATTCAATTAAATTCAGGCTACGCTAGAGGTTCCGGGTTCGAATCCCGGCGGGGGCGGGACTTTGTGTTATTTGCAAGACGCATTGTCTCGCTTACCGGTCTTGGATGTTGTATTCTTATTTATTTAGTATATACCATATCGTTGCTTAGCACCTGCGATACAAGTTCTTACGATACTTAGTGCAGGGCTGAGTCAATGCGTGTGTCGTGATGTGGTTATTTATGTATTATTTAAATTGTTTTAAATTAATGTTATCTAATCCAACCATATATTAGCAATTGAGGACAGATAGTTAAACAATCAATACAATGATTACTATAACCATCAATTAAAGATAGACGTGTGTGTCTTCAATAACATTGGAGTGTCCAATGAGCAATGACGAATGACACATCATAGATTTACCTTACTAAAGGTGACAGCATCGCTAAAACAATCTATCAAGATTTATTTCAATACTAGCTTCGGAACTTCGTCTGCGTAGATTTGACTTTTTTTTATAAATCAGAAACCTAATTTTTCTTGTCAAATTTTATCCGAATCTCTTCAGCCGTTTTTGCGTGATCGTATAAAAAAACATTCAAATTTTTTACATTCATAATATTAATCGTATTGGCATAGTCGTGTCAATAGGCGGTATCACTTTCCAATAGGTGAACCGTCTGCTTGTTTGTCCATTTGTTCTATAAAAATAGGAAGTAGGATAAAACATCTGTTCAACATTTTTTTAGGATGGGATGAAAAAGTATATATTCACCCTACCATAGTAAATGAAATAAATAAATAATAGATAGATAAATAATTGAAAACTAAAAATAATCACTGACCTAAATACCGTTAACAATCAGTCAACTATAAAGTACATATTCGTTCTTAGATTAGTTTGTTTCCATTTAAAGTCGATGACAATGTGTTTTTAACTCTACTAAAACAAAAGTTATTCAAAATTCTTTTTAATATTATATCTTCCCCTACACTTATTAAAGACTATATCTTTTTGATTCCATGTCAAATGCTTTATGATTTAAGGTTCATTTTACTTCCGTCTAATTAATAGATTGCAGCACCCAAATAAAATTGAGCTCTTCATAACAATAAAATCGCCGAAACACCTTCTGTCAAACGATATCTTAACGACATGTGGTCTGTTTACGTTTTTCACAATCATAAACTAACTCAAATTTGTCAAAGTCAAAATGTTTTTATTTCAAATAGACCTAAATTATGCACTTTCAAAACGTATTTTCTTACTAACACCGGTTCTTATTTGTACAGGGAGGAAACAAGCAAGAAACCTCTGTAGTTACTTTTTTTAATATTCAATATACAATATATTTTCTAGTACAACTAACAATTTGTAAAAACATAATCATTCAAATTTTCTACTTATCAAATAGAGTATATTATAAAGCTATGCTATTATTCTGTTAATTTTCCCTGTACATTTAAGCCCAACAAACACCATAGAATAAATCTATATCCACTAGGCATTTTAAGGTCCTCACCTGACATTAAATACACCATGACATTTAACTGAGGACACAAGTGATTAATACTGTAACAGTAGCAAAACTGAGATAATATAACAAGCAATGACCACAGCTATATATACGCGGCTGGTAATTAACATAATTCAGTTGATAACGTACTGTATACCATGCTTTGTTTACGTCTCAACAACAAACATTTGTCATAACATTGTATATTTGAAAATACTTCGCCTTTACATTTTTATGAATATATCTTTATGTAATATTTGTATAGAATAAAATGATTGAAAAAATTAGCGTTTACCATCACTAAATAGCATAAAGTCGCTTCCCGTTATCTGTCCCTATGTATGCTTAGATCTTTAAAACTACGCGACGCAATTTGGTGCGGTTTTTTTAATGTGATTCTAGAAGGTTTCATGTAGTACATGTATTATATCCGTTCGAAGCCGGAGCGGGTCACAAGTTTCTTATTTAGATTTTTTTAAATTTGACATGCAGGTTTTTTATGTTTTACAATACTTTTGTAAAGAAAAATTTAGTTCGATGCTTATTTATGTTTTAATCGTATATATATTTAACGTAATATTTAAATTTTGTACATGATTACACCTGGTTTGTTGGTCTGACAGGTAAATATTTGTCTCGCCGAAAATTACAAGTTAAATTAGCGTGGAATTCATCAGATTAATATTAATCCGATGGCGTAACTAGGTTGGATGGCAGAATAATGCCACCGTCCTGGACCGTAAAGAGCCCCCACTCGAGCGGTATAAGGGCCCCTAATTGGACTTTTTATATCCCCGGGCGGTCTAGTTACACCACTGTTTTCATCTTCAATTTATTAGTTTAATAAATTACTAGTTTGTTTTTTTTATATATTTATATTAAAGATTTTAGTTCTGAAGACAGTCGAATCGCGATCTTAATTACAAAGCTAACTTTTTACTTTGTAAAAGTTTTAGAGTAATTAAATTTAAACAGCGAAATTTAATTTAAACTGTAGCTACATCCGTCACCTAATTAATCTGTTAAGGTAAATAATGATCGTGAATTACAGCTGGTTTGTATTTAGAATCAGTTTCCATTTATTCCCAAATTGTTATACCCCTCTTCTTCACGTCAAACGTATTCAAACTGTATACAAAAGGAATACTTAGAAAAGCTACCAACAAATTGTATCCTAAAAATAGAAAAAACAAAAGGAGTTTGTAAAGCATTTGTTACTTACTACCTTTTCTAAAGTATTTATTTGTCTATTTTGATTATTTTTTTTCCTACAGGAACCTAGCATTTTTCCTACAGGAACCTAGCATTTTTCCTACAGGAACCTAGCATTTTTCAGTATTAACTGTATCCTATGTGTTAATCGAGGTGATCAACTATCATTGTGCCAAAGCTCAACCGTATCCGACAAGCCGTTTTTGCGTGATTGGGTAACATTAACACCTTTAAAATTTATATATATTTTTACTAACGAACGGCCCCGGCTTCGCACGGATGTTATGCATGTATTATGTACATATGAACCTTTTTGAATCACTATAAAAAACCTCATCAAAATCCGTTTAGTTTAGTTTTAAAAATCTAAGCATACGTAGGGTGATAGTTGGTCTGTGAAGGAGTGGAGTGGAATCACAGAGATTCATATCCGAAGTCATCATTCGCTGTTCAGTCGAGTCAGTTAAGACCCTACTGATGGCTACTGATTAAGTTCGTTGCGGGTCCCAAGACAGCCGGTAGCCTAGTCCGGGCACAGCCTGTGCATGATTGCTCAGCTGCATTATTGGTGGACTATTTGATCAAAGGACGCCACTGTTGATCCTGATAAACAGGAGTTGCAGTGGTGGGACAGAGTGGCGGGTGTGCCCCGAATACGTAGGGTGACTGACAGCGGGAAGCGACTTTGTTTTATACTATGTAGTGATGATACTTCTAACTAAATCAAAGCATGGCTGACTTGTTTTACAAAAACAAAACATAACCAACATTGTATAAACCTACTAGATTTGTATTATCATTAAAATTTCAAACTATATTTCTTCAACGAGGTTGGTTGAAGCCAACGACCTTCTTAAAATTTTGACCCATTGCATTGTATTTAAACTCTCTTCAAATTATATTTTCTATACCCGAGAGTAGGCCATGCATGTATTATTTTTTTTCGATTTTAGCTCACCGGCTTGTTATATTTTTACAGAATAAATATTAACAATAACGACATCACGACACACACATTGACTTAGCTCTGAACTTAGATATAATCTTGTATCGCTGGCACTAAGCAAAGATATGGTATAAACTACATAGATGAAAATGCAACATCCGAGACCGGTAAGCTAAACAATGCGTTTTGGAAATAACACAAAGCTCCGCTCCCGCCGGGATTCGAACCTCTAACGTAGCAGTCGGCTGATCAATCCAGTACACCATCGAGATCCTCAAAATAATCTCAATAAATGTATACTAGTATTATTGCTTTACTGTTTCAAGAAAAAACTACCTTTTTTTTGTATTCCGACCTGACCCAACAGGTTGAGAGTTCGAGTCTCAGGTTACGTACGTTTTAGCTGCCATGTTTCTCATTGTGCCCGGATTGTGGCGACAGATTCACAACCTGTCAAACTGTGAATACACCTCAACGAACCTCCCTCTCAAGGGATGCCTCTCGAGGGATTACGTCGTGATTTTATGTTATATGTTATTATATCCTAATCAATAGATATTCTTTCTTACTTGTGGCAATTTATTGCTATTTATAGAAGAAATTATTGAACATATTAAAGACTAGTTGACCCAATGGACTTCGTAGCTGTGACAGTTGCTTGGGATTTTCTTTTTTTTTAATTTAAAAATCCTTATTTTATAGCAAAGTAAAAAAATAATCTTTAAGAAAGTTAGAATATTTTCTAGTTTTTAGCCAGATTATTTTAATTAAGTATCGCAGAGATATTTAGAAAATAAACTACAGAGGTTTCTTGTTACCTGTACTTAGGCATTCCAAACCGGTGGTAGTTTTGAAAGAATTTCGTTTATTTAAAAGTACTTATGTTAACTCCATTTGAATAAATTTATTCAACTTTGACTAATGAAATGCAATACATTTTCATATTAAAGATTGCAGTTTAATTCAATACAGATAAATTGAAAATAATATGCTACAATATATTATATAGATGAAGGCGTTACAAAATGTCTTTGTTTGATGGATGTCTTTTGGACTTTAAAATAAATAAATAAACGACTCACAGTTAGGTGGTGTTAAAGGGATTCCGTTTTCCTCAGCCCAACCGACCGGGTGTATGTACGGGGAGGTGGGGTCCACCCAGAAGTCGTACATGTCGTCCCAGCTGTCGAAGTTGATGAGGATCCTGTTGTCTAGCATATCTGCTATAGTCGCCACGCAAAGCAGCTCGTTCTTACGGTCCTCGGCTTCTAACTTCATACCGATCCTGAAGCCGTTAGGTTTTATTGACTGAAAAAAATTGCTGGATTTAGCAAAGTTTCCTTACTTGTTTAAGTATTTTTTACAAAGTACTAGTTATTAGCTAGTAAATATGATTACACTGAGCGAGTTTACTAGCAGAAACTGAATTTTCTGGCTAGTGGCATGTAAAATGGCTTAATGTCATCAAAGCTTCATACTCATAAACATAAACTCACGCCGTATTTAAACCCTCGAGCAGGGTTGGCAGAGGTGTTAAAAGTCGCATTTCGCACATTTATGTTGAATCCCAGTGAGACAGGTTGCGAATCTGTCGCCACTATCCGGGCACAATGAGGAACATGGCAGCTCCATTACACGGCAACCAGAGACTTAAACTCTAGACTTGTCGGATCGGGTCGATCTGTTAACCAAGGCACGTAACAAACTGAGCTACCACGTCGCTTAACACTATAAATTTTGTCAGGAAGGAACCTGTTTCACCAAGAATCATTTGCATATTAAATGTGTTATATAATTTTAACGAAGTAGCTCTGATAAGGTGTTTAGTCTAACCAGGCATAATTGAGGATTAAAATTAATAATAAATTAATTTAAAAACTCACCATAGAATTGATATGTGTAAATAATTGCCTCGGAGCGGCCACTGCCCGTATCTGCTTCAAATACATTGGCCAGGAGAAGTTCTCAGCGCTGTGTCCTTCGGGAGGCCGTAAAGATCTCCCATTCTTCTCACACCAGCCAACTGGGTAAATATCCACACAATCGGCATTCACCCAGTAGTCATACACGTCTGGGTACTCATCAAAATGCAACCGCATCCTGAAACCTTGGACTTCTGCTACTGAAACCACACAGAACAAAGCTGGATGGTGAGGGTCGATAGCTTCCATACGCATGCCAACTTTAAAACCATTACGGTTGTATGGGAATGGGTCTTTGAACAGTTTTACTGGTGCCGCTTTAGCCTTGCAGATGTCTAAGTACCTCATCCATGAAAACCCATTCTTCCCGCACATCCAAGGGTACTTCTCGTTTTCAACCATATCTTCGGTCATCTTTAAGAGTGTTGTCTCCGAAATTTGACTGTCACTTGGAGCAGAATCAAAATGCTTTAAAGAGACCTTCTCGTTCTCTTGAGCATCAGACTCCGACAGTTGCTTTCTCATCAGAATCTTCTTCATTTTATTCCTCTTTTTAAGGATCTCTATTCTTTCTCTGTTCTTTTTTATTTGTGCAGACTTTTGTACTTCACTTTGGCATGTTACGCTACAGAAGTTAGGTGTAATGAATTCAGCAGCCATACCGTGACAGCCACAGCCATCACATCGGTACATGTCCTCAGGGGAAGTTGGTTTCTTGTCCTTGCTATTCCTTTCCATCCTTTGTTTCATCGGCGTATGATATTTCGCATTGCGATTGACTGGCTCCACATTGTGGTCACTGTTTTCAATGAGGTCAATCATGCCAAACTCATTTGTCTGGAACTGCAATAAACTGCCTTGAAGCTGCGCTACTCCATTATTCCAAAGCAAACCTGGAGGATCTTCTTCTACTATGCTATCAGTGCTGTCCCGTTCTCTTTTCGTCCTTTTAGCCACTGATTCGTCATAATCTTCATCATTCATGAAATAGTGAATATCTTTTTTACTAATCGAATTCTTGTCGCCATCTTCAGACTCCAAATCAGCTAAATTAGTTTTAATCTCGAGATCCTTTTCCAATTTTTCGTCACAAAACAAAGATGGCACGCGATGATCGTCATTGCTTACGTGATTATTCTTCAGATCCTTTTTCTCAGGTGTTTTCTGATGGAACAGTGGTATCTTTCCATTCTTATTACTATAGTTTTCATTACACAGAGAAATACGACGTTTCAAGTTGGCATTAGCAATTTTTCGTTCACTGTTATCTGAGTTTGACCGCCTGAGAATAGCTGGTGCAGCTATTGTCACAGGATTCATTTCGTTCCTGTCAATCATATTTCTGTTTAGTAGACTCTTTCCCTTTTCAGGAATGGCCAAAGTAAATGACTTCTCATTGGATTGTCCCCCATCATCATCAGCTATAGACACTGTATAAATATCATCATTCATAGCTGCATTCGTTTCTGGTATAGAAAGAGTATACTCCCCCTGTTCTCCAGTTGGTTCTGCTCTTGAACCAGGAATCGAAATTGTAAAGGTCTTTTCCATCTTCCCACCTTCTTCTTTCCCATTCACTAATTTCCCAAAAGGTTGTAACGGTGGCAATTCTGATCCTTCCATCGGACCCGTGTCTCTCATCACAGTGATATTACCTTGAGGATCATTCTGGATCTGACCATTTGCAATTTGAAGATTAATTATCGGGCCTTTGGACGCCATCGTGGCAGGTAAAGATACAGGTAATATAAACTTTGTATTTTGCATTTTCGGCATGTTCATAGGTGTAAGGAAAAGTTTCTGATTCGGGCCTACACTTTGAACATTTGATTGGTTATTTGAAATTAATATTGATTGGTTTTCAGCAATGTTTTTGTTGTTGCTTTTCTTCACTGAGCTCAGGTAAGCAATGGCCTGTTTACCCTGAGATCCAGAAGCAATGCTAACTGGAACTATAACCTTGTCAGTTGACTTTGGTTTCTGTATGACTATAGGCTGAGTTGCATTACCCGGGGCCAAGATAGAGCACTTGTTCTGTCCAGGAACTTTTGGGGCAATATTTGTTTTGCTCATGTTTGATATAAGATGAATGTTTGCACTGTTACCAGTCTGAAAATAAAAACACAAATTAAATTCTAGTAATACTACCATAGTAAAAAGTTTTCTACAAACTAATTAAACATAACACATAATTACAAACTCATTTGTTAGATACTGCTCAATGAATGAACGGAAACCAAATTGATTTTTGTTAGTAACAAATACTCACTGGTCTTCTTACAATGATTTGTGGTGGGTTCCCGCTGGTACTGGCTTGAGTGATAACATCAGAGCTAGCAACGGGTTTGAGGCCAGATGGAGTCTGAATGTAGACAACATGGGGCATTGGCCGGGCAGCACCTCGCAGCTGTACTGTTCCTGTGTTACTCGAGCTAGGCAGAGTCAACTGGATAGAGTTGTTTGAAGAGTTCGGAATCTGAACTATAGAATTACTTCCAACTTGAGTGACTGATGTAGCATTATTCATTGAACTAGTCACCACCATATCTGTGCTGCCATCAATATTTGAAGGCCTCTGGTTTGTGCCCATATGAACATGAAAAATTGAACTCAACGGCTGAGTAGCGTTTTGCAGAAGAGGCATGGAAGGCAATGCAGATGTTGCTAGCTGAATGTTTTGACCAGCTGTTGGAATCTGAAGTGGGACATTTATTGTTTCACCAGCTGGTAACTGAACAGGTACATTAGTTGTACCAGATACTTGTATTGGAAGACTGACAGGTGTAATCTGTAACGGCATGCTGGTTTGCCCTGTCAGCTGTACGGGGACATTAATGTTAGAATTGGAGCCAGGGATCTGAACTGGCACATGTACCGTTGACAGCTGCAAGGGATAAGGAGAGTTGCTAGTGTGGATCTTGACGGGGGCTATAGAGTGAGTCACAAGGTTGTGGGTAATAGGCATGGAGTTCTGGGACGCCTGCACAGACGACACGATCATGCTGCTCGGTATAGGAGCCTGGAAATAATAAGCAATGTCACTGAGGCCTTTAATTGATTTTACTTCAATAAACATACTAAAAACTTTCAAACTTACGCGTAATGTGTTCAACAGCACATTCTGCTGTAAATTATTCTGCGGAGGGTTGATGTTTTGAGTGATATTGGCAGATTTTAACAATCTTTTTTTCAAAATTTCTGTTTTTGATTCACTAAAGTTTTGAAGTGTATTACATTGCTGTCTCTCCATTTCTCGTCCGAGAAAATGTTAGAGAACACATTACAGACTAATATTTAACTCACCAATTTCATTTTTGACGATCTGCAACGAAGATAAAAATAAAAATTAAAAGACGAAATCGTCAAGTGTGACTCGCATATTTATACAAGTTAATCAATTCGAAACTTTGCAACATACTATTGCTCCTGAAAATTAAATATAGTAAAATATTTGCGTGGAATGCTAAAAATATAAATTCAAAGAAACAAATTTTCTTTCGCGACTATCACACTATCAAATTGTGCAGCTACTTTTTACAGAACCACAACCTTCTACAAAAAGTTAACGAAAGATAGGAATAGGTAATTAATACTTACAATTTAGATGATAAAAATGTAGAGCGTAAGTCCACGTATTTTTCCGAAGACATTTACATTATTATCGTATTGAGAATTATCTAAGAAAAATAAAACAAATTCGACAAAGCGATGATATTTACCAGTTTAACACAACTGGTAATAATTCTGACTGACAACATTGCCAAAAAACCTAAAATGAAGAATTCGTTACGTTGGTACTTCCCGAAATATTCATCCAATCACAAATCAGCATTTTCAGAAATTAACTTTCGCGCTATCTTATTTCAAACAAGACCAAGTTCATTTACTTATTAATAGCAATTAAATGATTGAACTTATTTTTAATTTGAAACGAATAAATTTAGTATAACTAGGATTGACTAACACCAAAAAATTGTAATTGGTGTTTTGCATTTTGTTTTGTTATAGTATTTTGATAGGCATGGTTTTTTCACTATATTAAAGGAAAAGTAAATATAAACATCAAATGAAACCATTTTTTAAAATGAAAATTGTTGATTATGTTGTTTAAAGTACATTCAATACTTACATAATTTTTTCAAAGTTTCTTTTGACCGGAAGTTAAAAATATTTTATATTCGGCAACATTGGTCATTTTGGAGGGCTTTTGCTTTTTGCTATCTGTCTTCAGTATTCAGCCGGAGAAAATTTAAACAAACGAAGCAGCCAAATATTTATAATCAGAATTGGAAACTTATAATCACATTTTGAGAAAACTATTTAAATATAACTGGTTATGGAATAATTTTCATAACGAGTCAATATTCATGGGACAACAAAATTGAAGTTAAAGTAACCTTCACAATTTTACTTCAAAATTTCAGTCATTGTGTTATATTGATACGATGACTGAAATTTTATATTCAATCCATCAAACGACAATTTTATGAACAGGGTTGAAATTATGATGAGATAAATAATGACAGCACTACGGATAATCACTGGTGAAAACACTATGATTTTACTCATTTAATTATGTTAATATACAAATTATGAACATTTTTACCACCACTTCCCACTCCCGCCAAGAAACATCCCAAACGACAGTTGTTGACGGTGTCCTACTAACTAACAATATTGTCACGAAATATGCAGTACCTCGATCTAGTTTCAGTAAAATATTAAATATGAGATATTTTGAAATTTGCGTCCCTGGTAGTGTTGCGAGAAACTATGCATGTCATTTATGTTCAAGAAATTTGAAGCATTAAAAAACTGGCAACAGTTGCGTGGATTTTAGGTATTCAGTAGCCTTCCGAAACACACAGTATCCGTTAAATTTAAATTTTATAATTTTCTCTCTATGTTTAAAATTGACTAAACGTTTTAAAATTAATAAAAGTAGCATAAGGCAGTTACTTTATTTGTGGGGTTTTCATAAAAGTAATAAATTATCCAGACAGAATTTTGATGAGAAACAGCTGATGCAAGTCAATACGGGTATTAAATATTTGTGAATGAGAAGCGGACTGAATATTATATTCGGAAGGGGTTTCTCCCGTATATAATATTCAGTGCTCGCTTTATTTAAAAATATGACAGAACAGTAAATTTCCAGTACAATTTGGAATACAACTAAGAAAATCTAATTACCTGTAATGAATATATTTTTTTGTAAATCTACTTTAGGCATATTATTTTGTTTTATTTTTAATAATTTTCTTATTTAAAAAGCTCATACAAAATGTTTCATTCTAATAGTTTTTACGGAAAGGTTGATATTTCCGCACAATTAATCTTTAAAGGTATTGTTAGAAAAGAAAATTCAGATAATGAATAGTTGGTTAGGTTAGGTATTGTGACCATAACGCAAGAGCTGAGCAAACGAAACGGCCGCGGCGAGTACAGAACGACGCCAATTCCATATAAAAAATATCAATATAAATTGTTTTAGAATAATTATTTATAAGTTTAAGGTTGAACCCAGTATCAATAATGAAAATATTAAGTCGGTATGCAGATGTTACCTAAAATAAGATTTTCCCATTAAAATAATTTAGATACGACGACGAAGTGATGGGAGGACGTGATAGCTCAGTTTACGAGGGCTTGTTAATCGATTGACCCCAACCGACTGGTTGAGGGTTCGTGTCTCGGGTTGCCGTATGTTGTAGTTGTCGGATTCCTTATTGTGCCCGGATAATGGCGACAGATTCGAAATGCGGTGTGTAATACCTCTTTCTACCCCTCTTGAGGGATTAATTATGGCGTGAGTTTATGATGATAGATTTATAAGAACAAGATGATCGATTCACCCCATCCCTAACTTTTTGTCAATTCACTGGAACTTTGTAAGCACATAAACATTTGTTTACTAAAAATATTAAAGAGTTCAAAAATGAGATTGATTTTTCTGTTTTTATCAAGTAATTTTCATAAATTAAAAGGTTAAAAGTCATGTGTTGATTTTATATAGATTTACTAAATCGCTGGTTAAATTTTGTGTCATCGATCAGCGTTTTTGCTGTCATCCGTATTAAGTTATTTGGAACAAAGTATAGTTTAACGGATCATTTCCTTCCTAAATCTTGTAGTGATAAGCTTTTTGCTTTTGCAAAAAAAAAATTGGTCAGAGTGACAGCTCGAAGGTTGCCTGTGTGACAGTGACAACTGACAGTGTGTCGGAATCTGCGAAGTATGCGCTACGAAGTTCGATTATAATTAAATATTTTGAAATACAAAATTATAGCATTGAAAATATCGGTTTTAAACGATATCAGTAACTTTGCAATTAAAAATTTCTCAGGGATTATGATTTGAAATACCTATCGGAGCAGCGGTAAGAAACTTCTTCCTATACACACAACGTAGCGCAGAAATAAACAATAAATGTTATTATTTAGATAACTGTTTTAATTTGTGGGAACTTAAGCAGAATAAGTAATCGATTATATTTTTAAATGTATAAGTCAAACGAATTAGGATTATTTTAGAAGATCTGTGTTAAGTATGTCCTAAATAAAGTGGAAAGGTCAGACGGTGTTATTGCTTTTACGAGACATGAAACAGTCTTTCTTCGCGTTATATGACGAAACATTTACTACTTCAGTATAGTTACTTTGTTTATTCGAGTAAACAACAACAACTTAAATACCTACTGCCCATTATTTACCAGGATATGTTATGTATTGCAATACAACAAAGAAAGATATTGATCTGGTTAATGTCAACATTGCTGTATTTCGTAACTTTAACCACCTGAGCGTTAGTTAGTTTAATAACTCGCAAGAACACTACATTATGTTAAAAATACTTACAACAATTTTGTTTTAGACTGTAAATTGTTATTGGGATCTTAATAAATTCACTTGCATGGAGTTTATGGTAAATTATAAAGTTGTGTCACTTTCCATCAGGAGAACTATCTGCTTGTTTACCTGTGATGTATAAAATATTTGTATATTTTTAGCTGTAAATATAACAAAATATTTTATGTTGGCAGCATTAGCAGTTGTGCAGTGTTCCATGGTGGTGCTGTGAGAGTGTGGTGCCTGGTTCAAGATGAGCAGCCAGCACCAGTACATATCCGTCAATAACTCCACCAATACTAGGGTTGGAGACATTGAACATATCAGTAAGCAATAGCATATTATTAATTATTAATTTAACATTCTCTGCCAAAAACAGATACCAATTGTTACATTATAAAGTAAAATAAACATAAAGAATGCAGCTACACTGTTAATCCTTATAGTTGGACACAAGAATTTCATTATCAACAAATCACATTACTAAAAGTACTAAATAAAAACAAAGTAGGAACACATAAAACCTTTTTAAAATAATACATTAAAACTTTGACGTACTTCACTACTTACTTTAAGACTTTGAAAAGGAAACATGTTCTAATGTTACGGGCAGACATTTCTGCAGCAATTTCTTTATTTCAGGCATTAAAAACTAACAAAGTCTTGTATTGACGTGTTATGTTAGAATTTTCATGGAATAATTATATTTCTAAATTGCAGGGAAATTTTTAAATTTACAAACAGAATTAGTGAAAATTAGTTAAGACATTCTTGTTTTGCCAGTTTTGATAATTTAACTATGTTTCTTAGCAGAAATTTAATTCACATTTTTTAATTTACTTAATTTTCCATATTGTCAGTTTCACACATCCAAAAGCCACTACAATATCTAAGAAAATTTATTACCATAATTTATATCAGGTCACCTATCAGAGCACATAGGGTCTCTGTGCCTGTCATCAGAGTACTCGGATGTGACACTGGTAGTGGAAGGTCACAGGATACCGGCGCACAAGGTCATTCTTGCAGCCAGCAGTGACTACTTCAGAGCATTGCTGTACGGAGGGATGAGGGAATCCAGCCAGGTCTGTATTTTTTAATATAAGGCCACAATGGCCTGTTCACAGTGTACAACCACAGCCAGGTTTGTATTTTTTAATATAAGGGCCACAATGGCTCGCTCTCAGCGTATAAGCCCCCTCACATGGTAAATTAACTTCGATATGACGTAATCACAAACTAAAAGATACAATAACAGCTAACAGCCGGATGCGACGTCAAGTTGACGTCACCAAAATGGCTGCAAGGGGCGCTACCATTTGACTGGGCTTGTAGTATTATGCGGAGCGGGGATGCGCTGAAATCAATAGTGCAGCTGAGCACGTTCTGCTCGCCCAGCACTTGGGACACATTCATACGTTAGCATAAATTCGTGATACAAACGCTGCACGCCACGCTTCTCTGCCCCCCTCGCCAATACGTTCATACACCTACTTTTCTTGGTCACATTTGTCATTTCGTATGCCAATAAGGTAGAACATGCCACACTAACCATTGCCATAACAACTTCATTTTGAGATTTAGAATTTTTGAATATTTTTGAATTTTTAATACAATGCCATGTTCACATCACACCACAGGTTATCTGAATGTTGCTAATGACAATTTGGCCTATTTTTATATTATGTTAAGAAGGTAGCCGTGGCCAACACACACACTCACACATAACACTCTTACTTACAAGTACACCATAGATCTTGTATTGTTTTGTTTATTTAGACAAAATGTGTTTTTCTCCACCCCTGTAGCCTGAATAATGACAATTTTTCCGAATCAGATTAGTATTTTTGATGAACTTCTCTTTATAATACTTATTAGTTTAAGCTCAATTATAAAAACAAGGCGAAATACACATTTATGTAGAAATATATTAATTGGATTAAATTTTTCAGTCGGAAGTTGAGCTGCAGGCGCCGCTGCATGCCTTCAAAGCTCTCCTAAGATATGTCTACTCAGGTATGTTATGAATTAATTTTTTTTGACGGTCTCTTTGACAAAGTGGTGTAAAAAGCCGACTGCTACGCTAGAGGTCCTGGGTTTGAATCCCGGCGCGGGATGAACTTGTGTTATTTGTAAGAAGTTTCGCTTACTGTCTTGAATGTAGTATTCTTATATATGTAGTTTACCATATCGTTGCTTAGCACCTGTATTCTTTAATCTTACTGACGAGCTGAGTCAATGTGTGTGTCGTGATGTGGTTATTGTTGTTTGTAAAAGTACTGTCTGTTTGTTGTGGTAATTGAGCTCGAACTATCCAGTCTACGTAAACTTTAACCAGCAGCTTTGCCCCCATAGTACTACCAACTAGTATTCAAATTGTTTAGTGAAAAAATGTAGTGGCGAAATTTCACAGATTGCAATTTACATTTAAATCTGTTAAGCAGTTCAATTTTTATTGTAATTTCATTGTTTTTAGTAAAACTAACCAAATGTTGCGACAATACAGTTTGTTTTGCTATCTATGTGATCGCAATGAAGCTTCATACTTGTAAATCATGATGGGCAACAAACGAAAATAACTCTTAAGAAATTGAAGATAAGGTCGAAAGGTTTGCTAGTACACGTTATCGTTGCAAATCACGCGATTTCTTTGTATGACTGTGTATCAGTCCTTTGTATTGGAATATCGTAACACGGCTTACTTGTACTTGATAGGCGATGTTGCAAAACAGCGTAAATAGAAATGACAGAAAACCTTATGTAGCTAAAAAAAACGCAAAAAAATAAGTATTTTGAAAGACATTAATTAGTATTTTGACTAAATAACTGATAACCTTTTTTGGAAGTCGATTTAAAAATACCACATTTTTTTTTAAAGAAACTTAATACATTGAATTCAACACGACAATGGCCCAAATCACGTCGATATATTCTTTGTAGGGCCATATCAGGTTCATATCTTTTATTCTATTAATCTGTTTCCGTCCAGGTCACATGGGCCTCTCCTTACTCCGCGAGGAAACTGTGCTGGACATGCTGGGCCTGGCGCACCAGTTCAACTTCCAGGAGTTGGAGACGGCCATCTCTGACTACCTGAGGCAGGTGCTAGCGTTGAGGAATGTCTGCGCTGTGCTGGATACAGCCAGGTGAGGAGTTGGGGCATGGTTTTGTTCTTAAAAGAACCACTTTTTTAGTGGACCATTAGGGGTCGATGCGCGTGTCCAACTTGCCTTTTTTTTCTATGTAACTATAATAGAAAACATGTTAATGTATGGTTTTATGGTAATGGAATTGGTCACAACCTGCCAAGGTTTTCCCAAGGGACTACAGCATGGAGTTCTTCAAAAAGGGTGATAGAAAGTTTTTGCAGGGTCGCGTGCGTGATACCCCTGGTATTGCAAACGTCCATAGCCTACGGTGACTGCTTATCATCAGGCGGGCCGTATGCTTGTTTGCCGCCTTAGTGGTGTATAAAAAAACATATAGTGGTTATATATACCGAAGTCTAAAAATACAAGTTATATTTAGTGGCTTTTATACAAAGAGGCACCAAACTCTAATTTGTTAGTGTGTGTTTGCAGCGTCAAAGGTATAATGCGATATATTCAAAAACTAAGATAATTTTGACTATGTCACCATCACTTCCATAGGTTGTACGGACTGGAAGGCCTAATGGATTACTGCTATAATTTCCTGGACAAGAACGCGACTGAGATACTTCAGCATGAGTCATTCCTGCAGCTCTCCATAGTGAGTATTTCATATTCATATTCGATTTTTTCAGTTAAACTTCAGACCTAGAGACGTTCAAAAAAGAGTTTACTTCTTTTTAAAAAGGCGGTAACGCATCTGCTTACATTTTTATCTGTAGTTGTTCGGTATGAACGTCGGTATCACTTGCCATTAGGTGACCCTCCCGCCCGTTTGCCCCCAATTGAAATAAAAAAATGAATAACAACTTTAGTCATGTAGAATGTGTTTAAAAATATGTTGCCTGTAAAAACGGATAAATGTTTCATTTCTAATGTAAATGCACGCGAGACGAATGCACGTAAGTTCAGTTGGCGGGCTCATATACGTACGCTCCATTTAAAACCGTCCTTATTGCATATAGGATAGGGTTGATTCTCCTTCGTATTTTATTCCTTATCAACGGGAATCATCTTTCACGATTCTTATTGATGACAACAATAAGGTTCATTTTCCCTTGCCTTGTCTATAGGATTCCCTGCAAGGTGTAATCAAACGCGACTCGTTCTTCGCCCCGGAGGTGTCCGTATTCAAAGCCGTCTGCGCATGGTACAAAGCCAACCAGCACTTCTTCAAGACGGATGATGACCAGCAAGTTGTCGTGAGTTTACCTTTGATTTAATATGTGACAATACGTTACTTTGTCTTGATTGATTTGATTGACATGTATGCAAATTGTTGAAAATCAGTTTTCATTTAAGTTAAGTTTTAGAGGTGTAATATTTTATTTGATATAAATTCGGAATTTGTATTTAATTTTATTATGTATGTAATAATTAAGTAATGGGATTTCCCGATTAATTGTTAATAATAAATAAATAAAAATGAATAATATGTATTGGTACAGAAACATTATGCAGATTTAAGAGGAAAACTTAATGTCTTTCTAAAATATTTTTTTCAAAAACGACGCTTAAATCCGTCTTCATTAAAAGCTTTGTGGCCAGAGGCGTATCTTAACCTTTTGATGGGGCTCGTAGCAAACAACGGAGTGGGCCCTTAAAAAAAATAGGATACTTTTTTTTGTATCACCTAGGCCCGTAGCAAATTTGTCAGATGGGGACTTTCTTATTAAAAATTGCCTTTTTTTCTTGTCACTCTTTGAGGGGTCTTATGCCGCTTGCGTTATGTGCTATTGTTATTCAGTTTAAACATTACAAGGGAGGACTTAGAAAACAAAACGATGTGGATTATAAAAAAATCTGCCAAGTTGTGTTGGCAAGTACCACTGTCCGTGGCGTAACTACAAAAAGCCTAAGCCCATTTAGGCTGGCATTATAATCCACATCGTTTTGTTTTCTAAGTCCTACCTTGTAATGTTTAAACTGAATAACAATAATAATAACCACATCACAACCCACATATTGACTAAGCCATACAGTAAGAATCGTAAGAACTTGTATCTCGGGAACTAAGCAACGATATGGTATAAACTACATAGGTAAGAATACAACATCCAAAACCTTAAGCAAAACAATGCGTATTGCCAATAACACAAATTTCCGCCACTACCAGGATTTGAACGCAGGACCTCTAGCGTAGCAGTCGGCTGTTTACACCACTGCACCACAGAGGTCGTCAACAATCAAACAAGTTTCAATTTAACCTTTATTTTTATGTTAATACAGGATAAGATTCTATCCTGCGTCCGTTTGACCTTGATGAGCCTGGAGGAGCTGCTGACGGTGGTGCGCCCCTTCGCCCTGGTGACACCCGACATGCTGCTAGATGCCATACAGGAGAAAACACAGACGAAAAGCACGGACCTCAAGCACCGGGGGCTGTTGTGTGGGTGACTTTGACATGTGACGTTGACATTTGAAATGCTCTATTTTAGTCCATTGAGAAACCATTTCAACCAAACATAATGAATAAAAATGACGTTTAATTGTCATGTCATTGTGAACCTTCTATTGGCATTAAGGTTTGACATAGAAATGTCAAACCTTAATAATCAAAGAATATAAATTCTTGAAGATTATTTGCTCCTACTTACTATCTTCCACCTGTATAACTCAAATTTTATTTATATGGGTGCAATAGCTGTGAAATATGACGGTTAAATCATTGAAATAATATATTTAAAAAAATAATAATATTGTTAAATAAGTGGTATAGATATACCTAGCAGACTGCTACGCTAAAGGTTCCGGTTTCGTTTCCCGGCGGAGGCGGGACTTCGTGTTATTTGACTTATTGTTTCGCTTACCGGTCTTGGATGTTGCATTCTTATCTAAGAAGTATACATCATATTGTAGCTTATTGCTTGCGATACAAGATTATATCTTATTGTAGGGCTCAGTCGATCTTCCATCTGTTTATATCAGTTTATTGATCATTAAAAAAAAAACAAAATTAAAATATTGTTAAATTAAATCAGTGCCGGAAGAAAACGTGGCCACCCCTAAGCGCGGCGCCAGGGTCATCGCCGGCGACATGCGCTCCGCCTTACTGGACGGTGATACCGACAACTACGACATGGAGAGGGGATACACGCGACACACCATCACCGACGCGGGGGACAACCCCGGCATCCTGGTGCGGCTCAAGGTCTGCACCATCATAAACCATCTGCGGCTGCTGCTCTGGGACAGAGATAACAGGTAACTAAATCAAAATCAAAATAACTTTATTCCGTTATTTAAAAAAAAAGTACTAAGAATCGTCAAATGATTTTTTACTTTTTTTATTTCTCCACCGGTTCGGAAAATTTATATTCGAGAAGATACCGGCAAGCAACCCCAGATTATGTGAATTACTATATTGATATGTTGCTTGTACTTAGCCACTAATACATCTTACAGTCTAGGGTGAGAGAATGCGATAAAGCTCATGTCACAATGTACAAATAAAAATATTATTTCTAGTTTTGTAGTAACAAAACAAATATAAATTCTTTTGGCTAAACTTCTTCTCTTCTTAACTTAATTTCTTAAATCTCAAAAGATGAAGACAATAATGATAAATGTCAATGTCACCCAGGTCGTACGCGTACTACATCGAGGTGTCAGTGGACCAGAAGGAGTGGGTGCGAGTGATCGACCACAGCAACTACTTCTGCAGGTCCTGGCAGAACCTTTACTTTGAGCCGAGGGTCGTGCAGTTCATCAAAATTGTCGGCACCAGCAACACCGTCAACAAAGTAAGTTGACTACCCCTGATAAGAAGGAGGGAGGGTAAAAGTAAATCATAGTGGATGCGTTAAATCGAATTTTCTGGATTGTATTTGTGTTTCCGTAAACGTGCAAATAGTTTCACTAAGTTTTGGTTAAGCTATTTTGAATAGTTAATATTCTACTGGTTCACAATACTGGGGGTTCACAAATGCCTTTTTTCCGCAGCGCCGAACGCTCGGTGACCTCGAAAGGTTTCGGGCATCATACTCTGGTTTTGTCGATGAATAGTGTTTGACAGCTGTCAATAAGTTTTTCGCGCGAAAGATTTAACCATGATGGTGTGTATGACATACTTGAATAGACATTTTTACAAAGGATTCGTCCCAAATGTTGTTTCTTGACATAGGTGTATCATGAATCCGCTATATTTTAACGTAAAGCATCTTACGCTAGTGAGCATGAGGGTCGGAGGTGATGCTCCCGAAGCCAGTTTTTATGTTGTCAACCGTGGCAGTTGCCTAGCAATTGTAAATTATTTGTCTAAGCTCGTTGCTTGACGCCATGTTTATAATTTATGGTTTATTTCATCAATAAAGATTTTGAACAGCATCATCTCTCAAGTTAATGTCATTTTAATACATTGGATGTTCCGTAAGCGTTAACGTTTAAGCCCCACTAAGATGTAGCCGTTCGAAAAACCTCCGTAGTTGGTCTTTAAATGTGATTTTCAATTATTTTGTTTCTTTTTATAGTCTTAAATCTCTATTAAATAAAACTTATGGTATTAAATCGATATTTCCCATAGACAACTGTCACTATGACATTTTATTGAGTGGTATTTTTTCCACTAGGTGTTCCACTGCGTTGCATTGGAAGCGATGCACACGGCTCGCGTCCCACCACTCTGTCAAGGGCTTATAAAACCAGTGCATAACGTCGCCACTGTGGAACTGTCGGCCGTCGTGATCGAGGGTATCAGGTCAGTATACCACGATAGAATCCATAAATAATAAACCAAATCACGACACACACATTCCGCAGTAAGTATCGTATGAACTTGTGTCGCAGGCACTAAGCAACGATATGGTATAACCAGATTTGAATACTACTTATCTGGTTTTTGGAAATAATAACATTAACCACCTCACGACACACATTGTCTCAGCCCCGCAGTAAGTATCGTAAGATCTTGTTTCGCAGGCACTAAGCAACGATATGGTTTAACCAGATAATGATACGACAATCAAGACCGGTAAACGATACAAAGTTTCGCCCCCGCCGGGACTCGAACCCGGGACCACTTGCGTAGCAGTCGAGTGTTACTGCGCCACAGAGGCCGTCAAAATCTTAAATGAAAACGATTATAGACAGATAGAGGCTTTGTTTGCCCGAAAGCACGGTGCAAGTAGGACGTCAATATTAAGATAAATAAATAATAAATAAATAACCACATCACGACACACGCATTGACTCAGCCCTGCAGTAAGTATCGTAAGAACTTGTGTCGCAGGTGCTAAGCAACGATATGGTATATACTAAATAAATAAGAATACAACATCCAAGACCGGTAAGCGAAACAATGCGTCTTGCAAATAACACAAAGTCCCGCCCCCGCCGGGATTCGAACCCGGAACCTCTAGCGTAGCAGTCGGCTGTTTACACCACTGCGCCACCGAGGTCGTCAAGATGTGATGTAATTCAACACAATTTCGCCAGCGTCATCGATTTGTTAGGTCATGTGATTCACAAAGCTTTGTTATCTTTTAGTAGTGTTTCGATGTTTATCATTTATTGAGCATGAGGCATTTGTCGTCGCGTCGATAAGCGGCGGTATCACTTTCCATAAGGTGCATCATCTGTTTCTTTGCCTGTGTGTATAAAAGTAAATCAACCGGGAAGCATAATTAAAATACTGTCTAGTGCTAGGTTTATCCTAGTAGTTGAATATTTAAATTTAAGCAACAACGAATTAAACTAGGACACTGATACGACGATGCCCTCGATATCTGGAACGCCAAGAGCACCACCAATGCGTTACCCATGTAGAGGTAAAGATGTTGTACCTATCGTGCCGGTAATTACTTGAGATGAACCAAACAGTTTAAGACATGAATTTAAATACAAAGTCCAAATTCATACTTTTTCGATTTTCTATTTCAAATGCATAATATCAAATAGTTATGCTGACCCGAACCGACAAGTTGAGGGTTCCAGTCTCGGGCTGCCGTACTTTGTACCTGTCATATTCCTCACTGTGCCCGGATAGTGGCGACAGATTCGCGACCTGTCACACTTGGGACTAGACATAAACATGCGAAATGCGGTGTGTAACATCTCTGCCTACGCCTCTCGAGGGATTAATTACGGCGTGATTTTATGTTTAATAATTAATTTAATAATAAAACTCCAGCTAAAAATGTACTGGCATGTTTGTTTACGATTAATATTTGATTTGATTGTTACAGCCGCTCCCGCAACGCTCTACTGAACGGCGACACCTCCCACTACGACTGGGAGCAAGGCTACACCTGCCACCAGCTCGGCACTGGTGCTATTGTAGTACAGCTCGCCCAGCCGTACCTACTCGGATCGATACGGCTACTGCTCTGGGACTGCGACTACCGGCACTACAGCTACTACGTCGAAGTCAGCCTCAACAATTGGGACTGGGACTGCGTGGCCGACAGGAGCCGTGACGCTTGCAGGTAGACATTTTAAAATACGGTGGAAAAATGCTGATAAATATAACCTCTATGTCTTTATTTGCCTTTTTGAGTTTACATATATAGCTAAAGAATATGATAATCAGGTGAAATATATACTAGTTAACTAAATAATATATAATAGTTAACTAGACGTTTTGAATTAAGAAATGTTATATTTTTTTTATTGTTACCTTTTAATTTTTTTTAGAGTTTAATAAATAACCACATCACGACACACACATTGACTCAGCCCTGCACTAAGTATCGTAAGAACTTGTGTCGCAGGTGCTAAGCAACGATATGGTATATACTAAATAAATAAGAATACAACATCCAAGACCGGTAAGCGAAACAATGCGTCTTGTAAATAACACAAAGTCCCGCCCCCGCCGGGATTCGAACCCGGAACCTCTAGCGTAGCAGTCGGCTGTTTACACCACTGCGCCACCGAGGTCGAGGTCGAGGAGTTTGTTTGTTTCATCAAAAGCTATTTAGAGTAGAGTCATTTAAAACGGAAAACTGACTGCGTAACATAACATAACAACAATAATGCTGATCCTCTATATTGAATGCTTTACATGCCTACATACCTACGACATTATTTTTAGGGTTTGTTAAATATATTTAGTGCGGCTTATATAAATAAATAAATAACATAAACTCACGCCGTAATTAATCCCTCGAGAGGGATAGGCAGAGGTGTTACACACCGCATTTCGCATGTTTATGTTGAGTTCCGGTATGACAGGTTGCGAATCTGTCGTCACTATCCGGGCACAATGAGGAACATGACAGCTACAACGTACGGCGACCCGGGTCTGGAACCCTCGACCTGGACTGACTGGGTTCGGTATTTTGTTGCAGGTCGTGGCAGGTGATATACTTCGCGCCGAGGCCGGTCTCCATAATACGTATCGTCGGAACAAATAACTCCGTGAATGAGGTACGATAAGACCTTTTTTTTTTTACGTCATGAGCAAACAATCGGACGGTTCACAGTATTGAAAGTGACCTTCCCGTCTTTATCTCAAAGAGCAACTTGAAAAAATCCAAGGAGGCAAGTGGCGAAGTAAATACATACGAGAAAGTGGCGCGCTTTTTTTGTTTAGGTCTTGTTTGTCCATGTGTCCTTGTGACAGGCCCCTTTAGGTGCGAGGGCCTCTGTGGTCGCCGACCCCTAAAGCCGCCACTGAGGCCTTTATTCTATTTAGGAGACAGTTATTATAAAACAGCACAAATAAAGCAAATCATAACCAATTAAGAGTATGAATTAAAAAGGATAAGATTGAATAAATCATTTGAATATATGGTGTAAGATTAAAAAAAATAATCTTAAAAACGATATGACTTGGTTTTGATTCTTTGAAAACAACATTTGAACCGTCATCTTGGTCATTGGCAGGTTTTCCACCTGGTGCACTTGGAGTGTCCCGCCCAAGTTGAAGACACGAAGGAAGACAGCCACAGCGCAGACGGCACTACATACAGACACAACAACAACATTAACAACCCGACGCCAGCGCTCCCCGAGCTCGGCGCACCCCTCCGGTCGGCGTCCCTCCCCGAGATAGCCCCGCCCCCCGCTTTAGCCTCACCCCCTCCGGCTTCCCCACCGCCCCCTGGGGCGAGTCCACCCAGCCCTCCGCCCCCCGCAGAAACAGCTACCGAAGCAGAGGAGAGGTATAACGATTGATACTCCTCCACTCTACACGCACACTTGTAGATCAAAATACTAGCTATACATGAGCTATACGGAATTTACTCTTACACTAACATATAAGTAGTAGATGACATTCGAGATGCACACAATGTTCCTTACAAAACTCAAGTTGCTTAACCGATGAATACGGATGTATTGGTGAGGTACTATCAGTTGCGTAACTATATGGTGGCATGACATGTAAATGCCACGGACCCCCAGTGCCGCGAGCAATTCCGTGATAATCATAACGGCACATAAGTGGAGGGGGACCCCCAAAACCACATTGGAAAGAAAGACCTAAGAAAAAAGATCACCATTACGGTAGGGCCGAATTAAACAGTGGCGGCGTAGCGTAGGTTAGCAACCGGGGCGGATTTTATTTTATTTAGCCCCCCCCCCAGAATAAATAGCAAATCGGTATAAACTTTCCGAGATATGTGGGGTCGCGAGTTACCAGTTAAAACCGCTAGTAATTATTTGGAGAATTTCATAACTGCGCGTGTCGTTGTCACCGCCCTTACTCCCCTCTAACAGCGCTACTGCTCATTAACCTTTTAACCGCCAGACGTAATATCAGTTGTCGTGCCCTCAGTGCCAAGCACAGTAAAACGAAAAATAAATACCTACAACAATTTATCTAACTTTAGACATTATTTTTAAGTCTTCTAATTAAGAAACTAACGTGCAATCAATTGTAAATGAATACTTCATCAACTATTTACCAAATATCAACATTATTTTAATGCAACACAGTGCTATCGACCAGTAAGGCCGAAAACCGAGTAGTGGTATTTGATCGTAACTATCCGACCTTGGCAGTTAAAGGGTTAATTTCATTTGTCACGGGTCCCGCACATGCACACACGTTCGCGTGAGTTAATCTTTCTAATCTCGTTCTGACTTTAAAAATAATGTTTTGCAAGTAACCGTATCAAAGGCATGTCGTGGTGTAGTGGGTAAAAGCTTAAACGTAAATTACTAGTTGCATCTGTCAGTGAACATCGAATGTTTATTCTGTCTAATGTAAATCACGTTTAAAAATGTATTCATATAAGTTTAACATCTATTCGTAAGTCGTCCTTGTTATTATCTGATACCGTAATTTTGGATTTTTATTTAAATGCACAAATAATCGAATGTTTTTTTCAAAACATTCGATGCCGCCCCAGTGACATTTTGTCACTTCACATTTTGACATTTGGTGTCTTCGTTGGTGTGACATCACGGTGTAAGCGGGGTTCGCGGCGGGGTTGGGGGGGTCGGTGCTTGCGCACGCCCTCTTGGCCGTTGTGTTTGCGGCCTCCTCGGGACTCCTCGGTCTTCTAAAACCCTTTGAAAATATACTCTCAATATCTCAGGATAGTTTGAGTAAATTTTTAAATGTGTATGAACCATACATTTGTCTTTTTGTTTTTTTCATAAATCATGGGTATTAAATTATACCTTTTGCATAAACTTCAATGCCAAGAGAAATACAAAAATGTGAACGTTACTTGAGAACAAAATGTCATTTCAATTGATAGATTTTATATTTCTGTTGGTGTCAAGGTTTGCGGAAACTGACTTTTATTTCAAGTGGCTGGTTTTTAAATACATACATACAGTTATCGAGGCTTAAACTACATGTGGTCACTTGTGAGCAATCGAAAAGTTTCAATTTTTGCCTTCAAATTTTTATAACTATTCGAGTTAAATATCACTTGTAACGTAAAACTGATATGGTAGGTAGGAAACTCGTGTTCAATGTATCTTTTCATATTAACGTTTTATTAACCCAATTAAAGTTGTAACTATGTACAGAATTAACAATCCTTGGGATACGTCATCTGTGATTGTTATCAGTCACACTGATTGATAAAGAAAATGATTTATTTTTGCAATCTATTTTTCTACATTTGTAAATTAAAGTAGCTAATTATTGAATTGAATTGCTTCAATGAAACATTAAAAGACATGCTTTTATTAAGTAGAAGTAGATTGAAGTTTTGCTAAATTTATGCTTTCAAAATTGGAATTTATAGGTAAATAGTTAATTTAGATAAATATGTAAAGCTTTATGTAGAGATTAATTCAAAGTAGCCCCTAATGAGGTTTCCAAGTTGTAGAATGAAATGTTACTTTCTTTCATGACATTTCATTTATAGTTCACACTGTAATTCCCGCAAAATAATAAATCACCTGACTGTTATGTTGATCACGCTAAATTTGCGTGTCTTCCTTCCGCTAGCAACAATAGTCACGAGCATGACTTAAATATTTTTCTACTCATTTCATAAACAATATATCAATAAACTTAACAGCAGAAAATAACAAAATATTTTTTTAAATTCTTAACGGTGTACTAAGAGTTCAGTGACAGGAAGTGAAGCAAATTTGGCGTCAACACGGCTGTCAGGTTTTTATTATTTTGTGAGGATTATACGACTCCTGTAGTGCTATAGTGCTTTATGTTCTATAAGTTGAATTTTCGATTGTTAGAAATTAAAATACTGTGATAAGAATTGTTACATAGCATAAGATTGATGTAGAGTAAGAATATTATGGCAACACAATGATCGTTATTAGGGAGAAATTATAGCAAACTATGAGCTTTTTATTATGTTTCAATAAAGGATTATAAGTTTCAATAAGTTTTTTTATTTACAGTATAAACATTAATATATTCTTGTATTTACATGGTTTTCTAAATAAATCTTACAGTAGAATATTTCTAATTTTAACTATTTTGACATTGAAATTTATTACACTTGGATCATCATAGTTTTAATATCAATTTAATGTCAAAATAAAAAACCAAAATGTCAAAATTCCTGTTGTATTATTTAGGTTAAGGGGTCATTCTTTAATTACGTGAGGATGGTTTCAGCTATTTTTGACCTCCCCTGCCACTTCATAACAATACTTAAGATTTCTCTGTCTTCCCCTCCCCCTTACGTAAGATCCTATCTCGCTCTTCTAAACTATGAATTCTTTAAATAGTAATATGCAATGGAAAATTGAAATTTTTTATTTAAATTAAATATTTACTATGAAACGAAATATTGCTATTATATTATGAACTTGGATTTGTTAAATTTCGACTTACAAAACATTATGTAAGAATTGGTTTTGACCCTCCCCCTCCCTAACATAAGACTTGGAAAGATTTTTTTCACCCCATCCCCCATGAAACTTATGTTTTTAATGAATGCCCCCTAACTACAAGGCATCTTGGATTATTAATTAATTTCCTACAGATTCTTACGTAACTTTAGGTCCCTTTTCACCCATAACGGCTCTCGTCCGTCTCAGTAGGGTACTGGCATCTATTATATCAGGATTGGTTTCCTCATCCAATACATCCAATCGTTTCCTCACAATCACCTTGAGGTCCTCTATACTATCACTGTTATTTAAAGCAGAAATCCCGATAATATTATGGAACGAAACAACATTGTCTGGACGGATTTCCTCTGGGATTGTGTGTATAATCTGGTCAATGTTGTTCAGAGATTCTTTTACCTGTAGAAAGGTCTCTTCGGCACCATCCAAGTCCATTTTGTTGATAGCTAGAACAGCTGGCTTTTCTAACAAATCTGGGTTATATAGTTCCAACTCTTTGTTTAAAAGTAAGACTGTTTCTAAGCATGATCTTTTCCTGTGTTGTGGACTTAGTTGAAAGCCTTCTACGTCTGCTATGAATAGTAATAGTTTGGTCCTCTCTACATGTTTTAAGAATGAATGGCCGAGTCCAATGTTGACATGAGCACCCTCTATCAACCCAGGTAAGTCAGCAATGGAGATCTGCCGGAGATCTTTGTAAACAATCACACCTTTGTTTGGTTTTATAGTAGTGAAGGGATAGCTAGCTATTTTTGGCTTTGCTCTAGAAATGGCTTTTAAAAGTGAACTTTTCCCAGCGTTAGGGAACCCCACTAGCCCAATGTCAGCTATTAATTTTAAATCTAACCTAATGTGATGTGACTGTCCGAAATGACCAAGAAAACTGTTCTGTGGATTTCCACCAGGGCCACCCCTGGCTATAATAACGGATTCGTCCTCATTATTTATAGATCCCAGTACTTTCCCATCTTCTCTGTAGACTGTTACACCGACCGGGACTTCGAGTTTGACGTCAGCTCCGGGGTTGCCAACAATTTTAGTCTTTCTACTGTCTTCCCCGTGGCCAGCTGTTATTGTTTTGGCCCGGTACTTGGTCATGATGGACCGCAGGTTAGCTTTCTCCTTACCAACGCAGTACACGCATCCTCCTTGCCCACCAAGTCCTCCAAACTTAGGCAGGCCAGTCCCTCCAGTGCCCCCTTTGACATGAACCCTCACCGAATCAATGAATTTACTACGGAGAAAGTTGCGCGGCTTCTTAATCTCCTTCGCTAATAAATTTCTTAATATTTGCACCATATTTACAGCATTGAAAAAACGGATTTGTATTGTCCGTCCTGAAAATTTGAGGTTATGTTTTGAACTTGAGATGCACTACCTGTCATTTGTTATCAAAATAGTGAAACGAAACAAATGTTTTAATTTAATTTTTTGTTTAGCTTTTAAACATTAATCATATTAAGATGTAGAATAGTTTTCTTCTTAAATATACCAAAATTGGAACTTTTGTTACAATAAACCTATCTTTACTTATTAATATAGGCATCATACTTTTCTTTGTTCTCAAATAATTGGATGAAACAAAACGTAAACACGGCGATCGATCAGCTGTAAATTGACAATACTGTCCGGTTGTTTATAAATACGGCATTTATTAAAAAGATGGAACAAAATTATTAATTGATAAAACATGTTTTAAACGTCATAGACAAGAAACAAACTAGCTATGGACTATTTGAAATCAAATTTGTTTAATGTTTTATTCGCTTTGCTTTTAACTGTAACGATATCTACAGCAAGCGATGGCGACAGGTCACCGTTTTATCAAAATTGTTGTAAAAGCTGTATGAAACGGGAGTGTACAATAGGTAAGACATACACACAGACTTATGTTTTATTTTAGAATATACTAAAGTGTTTAAGGTAATTTGTGTGAAAAATCTCATTATATTCATGTTTTTATAGATGGAAAGTTTACAGTAGAAGCAGCTAAAAATCAAGATGTATGGTGTTCTTTGCTTATGTGGGGATGTCAGGATGAGTGCCGGTACAGTTGCATGTGGAAGACGGTGGAGGGATACCAGGAACGGGGGTATCAGATACCTAAATTTCATGGAAAGGTGAGGGTTCTGACAATAATAATATCCACTTTGAAACATTGACTAGCACTAAGATATAATCTTGTGTAGCAGGTACTAAGTAACAATGTGATATATACTTTAAAGATAACTATGTACATTGCAAATAACACATAGCTCTACTCCTATCAGGATTCAAACTCAGAACCTCTTGTGTAGAAGCCAGCTGTTACACAGCTGCACTACTGAGTCTGTCAAAGCAAAAATAGTTTGTATTACCTTTTCTCAAGAAAAGAACTAGCTACAAAACTTATTAATAAATTATTAAATAGAAAACTAAGAATTTTTTTAAAAAGGTGAACTCAACTAATAATTTCTCGTTTTCTTCAAAAGTATTCTATTAGAAATAGTGTTACAAATGAAAAGTAAAACAAGATGTTTTGTTTCGCAGTGGCCATTCAAAAGGGTACTAGGGCTGCAGGAGCCGGCATCAGTGTTTTCGTCTCTCCTGAACCTAGCCCCGCATTACTACAAGCACAAAGAGTTGCAATCATTGTTCCCAGTCAAAGACACTCCGCTTGTTTTGTTCTGGCATGCCTTTGCTTTTGTGAGTATACTTTTTAAAATATTTTAAAAATAATTGACAACACTTCTTGATTTTATTCTTCCCTTTTGTTCGAAAAGTCAAAGAGCACAAGCCCATACAGCACAAGTGTTGAAAAGAACTTGAAAACACACGTTTTGTTTTTGTTTTTTTAATTTAATGCGTGAGTGATGTGCTTGGTATTGCAAACATCCAGCTTAGGTAATTGTTTACGATCAGGCAGACCATAGTCATTTAGTGGTATAAAAGAATGTATAAGCAAGAACTCAAACCCCTAAACAGCATCATAAATTATGAATTATTTTGATAAGAGTATTATAAATAATATTTGTAATGATTTATAGATTTTTTTATATCATTTAATTTAAAAGTTTTTTTTCATTACAAAAGTCAGTCAGGATTTTTTTTTAGGAAAGACTGTGTTGAGTTTTCTTGCTCAAAATTGTTTGGGGATTCAGTGATATGTCTACTGTACTGATAGAATGTGACAAATTGCTTATGTTGACAACAGAACTAGTGGGAACAAAGAATAAAAGCATCTGTAGGCACATTCTTTCCTCACCATTACTGTACCCTTGCCATGTTATAGTTACGAAATTAATTTAGTCTGTGGTACCTGGTTGTGCAGGTATGCATGAATGCTTGGGGCTGGTCTGTGGTGTTCCATGCAAGAGACACGCCATTCACCGAGTTCATGGACTATGCATGTGCACTGTCCATGGTGATGGCACTCTTCGTGGCTGCGGTTGTCAGGTTTACACTTTATTTTATTTAGCTATGTATCAGCAAATAGACCGTCCTGATCCCTCGGCAAATAAATAGAACGGGGCCCGTAAAAAACAGGCTACCTTATTATTATTATTTTAGTAAAAGCGCCAACATGCCATGTTGTTGATGTGATGTTATTCTGGGGCTGGGGCTCATTGTCAAAGATTTCGGGGCGGATTTCAAATTTATTGAGTAACCCTAGGGGGTTACTGGGGGGTAAAAATTAAACCCGCCCCTAGAGCTAACCTACGCTACGCCGCCATAGGAGTGAGATAGACATTGGTATTCTCTATCGCTCTCTTTCTACCGCTTCACAATTGCAAAGAAGATGCTTCTTCCAGTATTATATGCTATAACTGTCTATCACATCTTAAAATAGTTTGTTATTTGTTGTTCCAGAATCTTCCACCGGAAACGGAAGCTAACGTGCGCCATATTGTTATTCCCATTGCTGTACTACATTAAGCATGTGATGTATTTATATTCTGGCAGAGTGGACTACAATTATAACATGGCTGTTAATATAGTTTTCGGTGAGTTAGTAGATAAAGGATAAGGACTCTATATATACGGTGGTTAAGGCCCTAATGCTATTAAATTATGGTTTTTGGAAATAATAACAACAACCACATCACGACACACACATTGACACAGCGCAGCATTCAGTTATAATCTTGTATCTCGGGCACTAAGCAACGTTATGGTATAAACTACATAGATAAGAATACAACATCTAAGACCGGTAAGCGAAACAATGCGTCTTGCAAATAACACAAAGTCTCGTCTCCGCCGGGATTCGAATCCGGAACCGACTGTTTACACTACTGCGCCACTAAATACACTTCCAATAACATCAAAGGATGCTCTCTTGTTTTACGCAGTCTAGACACATATTATGACACAAGAGTTAAAACAATTTTGTAATGTTTTCCTACGTAGGTGTGGCGGGCTCAGTGCTCTGGCAGCTATGGTCGCTGTACCAGTTACGTGCTGGTGGCGTATACGCGTGGCGGATCCTGCTGTTCACGCTGCTATCTGGAGCAGTTCTCGTTCTGGAGGTATTCGACTTCCCCCCCTACCGGTTCGCGTGGGACGCGCACGCACTTTGGCACTTGTCTACTGCACCTCTACCGCTGATCTTCTACAGGTATACAGTTTCTCAAGTCTGGCTGATTTAGATGAGAGGAAAAAACTTAGCTATAGCTCCTTTAGTTTTTTGTAGTTTTTTATTAGGACTCAATTCTAATTCAATTCCCTGCAAATTATCCAGCAGTCGGTAGTATTTCCCCTCTTGGGCTTCATTGCTAAGCTTATTTATTGGATGCCATAGTTGATCCTCGTTGATAGGAGTTGGACTGCTGGGACAGAGTGGTGGGCGTGCCCAGTTACACATACACAATACACATTAAGAAACTGGTCGCAAGTACCAAAAAATCGATAAGCATACTCCGAGCGAATAGCACCATCACCACCACCACCACCAGTACTAACACCAGTTCTGATGACTCAAGTATCTAAGTCATGTCTAACTCAACTCAAGTCCAAAATATTTGGGTTCATTGAAAATACTGGGCATTTCACATTTCATATAGTTTTTTTTTCTTCATCGACGAGTGCTGCGGCCCGGAGGCCTTAGCAGCTTTACCGTGACTTTACCGTGGCTATCGTTCCCTATACAATCGGTCAGACTGTATCGTCTTTATAAAGACAACGCAACAAGACGTGAAGCATAGATACGACCGGCGTACCTGTCCGCCCCCACATCGAGCCTGACCTAGTATACTCGTATGAACCTCGATCTCATGACGATCTCGGTGGCGCAGTGTTGTAAAAGGCCGACTGCTACGCTAGAGGTTCCGGGTTCGAATCCCGGCGGGGGCGGGACTTTGTGTTATTTGCAAGACGCATTGTCTCGCTTACCGGTCTTGGATGTTGTATTCTTATTTATTCAGTATATACCATATCGTTGCTTAGCACCTGCGATACAAGTTCTTACGGTACTTAGTGCAGGGCTGAGTCATTCTGTGTGTCGTGATGTGGTTATTATTTATTTATTTTATTTTATGAAAGTTAATTTTTGTTTCAGGTTCGTCATAGATGACCTGAACTATTTACGGAAAAGTTCTCTAAACGAAAAAAGTGATTTAAAGATAACATAAGGAGTATTTATTTTATGTAGAAAAAGTGTAGAGTGAATTAGACATTTATTGATTTAACTATAGTATGTTTAAGAAATGTTTGCACGAATAGGGAATATGCATGAAATTTAATTTGACTATTCAATAAATTTATCGTAAAGGATGTGGAAATAGTTTATTTACAGTGAAAACAGAATTAAAATTAAACGATAAACTAGGGAGATATAACCATTAAAAGAAAATATATCTATCTCGCTCATGAATGAATGAATGAATGATGATGTATTTTAAGAAAGTTGTATGGCGCCCGTGTACTTTGACGTCATTGTACATATCGGATCTCTCTGTCTAACCAACGACTTTGAAGCTTTATAACTTAGTTGATAAGTCAGATAATGTAATAAATAAATAAAAAGCAATGCATATTCCCTATCGGCATATACCAGCGATGCTCTTTAAGATCCATGTATTACAGATGTTTTGCAATAATCAATAAAAAAATGTCTTCCTTCAAAATCGATTTTTTGAAAATGTTTGACGTTAAAAGAACGCAATGTTGAACGCGACGCTATAACGCGGCGCTTTGCACACGTTCTCTTTGGAGAAGCCTTAAATATATAATTGACGTGGTTTAGTCATTTTTATATTTACCATAGTCTATAAAATATTTTTCTTGTATATAGATATGGTGAATCCGTTTTATTTCTATTTCACTTTACAGAAGCTATAAGTCATCAAAATCATATAGATCTAGGACATCTATAATTTTATAATAATCAACATACTAAATATTTAGTCAAATGAAATCTCTCATCTTGTTAACATTAAAGTTGAAATAAAGACTCATTTTGATTTATGGGAAGTTTTATTAATCAAAAAGTATTTAACCTCACAATTTCAAAAACTCAAAGGACAGAACAATAACGTATACTTTCAACTTTCTGCTATAAACTTCATCCAATCTTCTCCACATTTATAAACCCCTTGCTTTCGTTTTTTCAGCCATTTAAGACCAATCTTCTTAGGCTTCGATGGCATATCAACCTGTCGCGATGGGTTTTGGCCACGCATTGGCGTTTTATATTGACAAAAAGCACTCTTAGCGTCAAAATCATTGTAGTACACTGGTTGCCGCACCATGTTAGGCCTGTTATAGGGCCCAGGGTAAATCGCATGCTCGTTCCACCGTAACCGGTCGTGGTCTATAACAGATCTCTTTCGCCTCTCATTCCTTAGGTGCTGGAGTATTTTCGACCTCGTGACTATTATCCTGGGCTTGGAAGGATTCTTATTCTTCCGGATATGCCGTGGTGGGTAGGAGAAGTGGATAGTGGGGTTGGGTTTGATGACCGGTTCTCTGTATATCGTTTCATAATCGGAATCCGTGCCACTGTCCCCTGAATTCTCATATTCAGTTTTAGTTTCGGACGAACTATTCTTACTTTTCTTCCCTTTGAACATGCTTATCACTCTTTTGAATATGCCAGCCTCCTAAATGGACAAAAAAAGTGAACTGCTAAATCAAGAACACTTCTTGATGAGCCTGAAGAGGGGCAAATTACTATCTGATCTATATAACCTTAAATTAGTACGTAAAATAAAATTATCTACAATTTAAATCCGTACAGCTTTAGTCATGGCACATAATATATTTGATAAAACTAGTTAAAAAACCTGACCCTAAATATTTCTACTTACTCAAATCACTAGTGATTTAGCAGTCCTAATTCTGTTCCCAAATTAAAACCACCCGTCAAATGAGACCGACGAAGACAATAAAAAGTGACAAGAAAACTTTTTGAATGTTAACCTGTACAAATTGAGTCTGTTGTAAGACATACCTTTCGGGGTTGATCGCTGGAAAGTTGTGTAGTGGTTACCACTGTATCGCATTCACTCTCGCTGTTGCTCTCCGACTCTGCTCGTTCATCTATTTGCGTGATACCACTCTGTTTCCCCGTTGTTGTTTCCATTTCTGTACTGGTCGAACGGTAACTGCTCTTGCTTATAACATCACTAAATTTCTTCCCTCGATCCGTGTCCGTAGAAAAACTCACTTTTTCAGAAGGATTTCTGGATTTCATTGTTGTGTCCTTCGACACACTTCGACTGTTGACAGACATATTGGCTACATATCTGTTTACTGCCGGAACAGTTTTAACTTCTCTCGCTTTAGGTATTTTAAATAAGTCCGATCCGTCAAAAATTCCGGTCGCGACCAAAGGCGTTTTCCTATCGTCGGCCATCTTTGTTGAATTGTCATTGTTTAATGCTAATGATTTGTAGATTTCCTTGATCAGCCTGTTCGTTTCAGTACTACGTTTGTCCTTTGCAGGAGTATGAACTTCATGTCGGTTGGTATTTGTTTGTTGTTTACAAAATGCATGGCAAGTGTGTTTGCCATTTCCAGGGACTAACACCGGGTAGTGCTGACATTGAGCTCCGGGGTAATGGAGACTAGGCGCGTGGTAAAAAGGGCAATTTGTAGATGCTTGAGGGGCAAAATTGGCGTTAGGATCAGAATTATAAGGACTGTTTAAAAAGCTATCAATAATATTGGAACTTCCTATTATGTTGCTCTGAGACAAACCTTTCTGAACGACCGCATCTTTTGTTAATATAATTTTAGCTTGATTCTTAGTTTCGGCATTAGTTTTGACTTCAATGAGTACTGTTTGAAGAATTGTTTTAATTTGATTCAGTGTTTCTTCAGTTTTATTATCTTCTTCTCTAATAGGTTTGTCATCATCAATTACGACAGTTTTTTCTGTAACAGTCTGACACTCGTTGTTTTTGGTGGATGACATTAAAATCGATCGCGAAGTTGAAATGTTAACATCTCTACAAGGCAAAAAGCTCATTGGTTGTATTTTTTTGGCATAAACGCTTCCGCACTGGACGTAGCAACATTTGCTTGAGTTTGATGAATCTGGACTGGCAAATTCATTCTGTACATGTCTACCTTTTGACAACAGTTTTCGTTCAAACAAAAGCTTATCGGGAGATCGTTTTGGAGAAACGGTTTGGTAGTTGACGATGTATTGGCGTGTTCGCGGAGAGTTTCTGATTCTGCTGCCTTCAGGATTGCACAACATGTCCACAAGGCCTTGGAAGTCATTCCTTTTGTCAGTGTCCTTCTTACATTTAATCGTTTTCTCTTTAACCGGGACCACATCATATAAAGTGGAGTCGTAGTAATTGCCTCTATTGTTGACGTATTCTTCTGTTGCAATCGCAAGCATTGGATCCAGTATGGCGTCATGATGATTTAACATATGGTCATCAAGGTTCTGGAAATTATCGCAACAACACGAGCACAAATCTGATTTGTTAGTACAATTTCGGCAACGACTGCTTTCGTCTCTTAACACCGGAGATGAAAATCTACTAGCATCTGGTAAAGTTCCAGCTAAAGGTTTTTGAACTTGAACTTCTTGAATTTTATCTTTACATTTCAAAATTGGTCTGTGCAGACGACTTTTCAATGGATCCACCTCAGTTTGTGCATGGTAAACGAATTGATTCTGATTTGGGAACTTCTTTTTGAACAGTTTTTTCTTTTTATCGAAAACAGTGTTTTTGTTGCAGCAAGTTTCAATGTTTTCAGTATTGGTCATAGCGTAAGAATGTTGGACGGGTGTGGTTGATCCGGCAAATGATTTATTATCCTGAATTTCAGTACTTTTAGGGTCCGTATCTTCTTCAGGTGGGGATCCGAAATCGCAATTAGAATAGTAATGACTTCGGATTGCGTGTGCGTTGGGAGTACTCACGGGTAGTGTTATTTGTTTTGTTTTGACACCGTGGCCTGCCTTGGCACATTCTAGTTCTTTTTCCAATGACGTAATACGTTCATGAAGATCGGACACGTCTATAGGTATGCAAGATATAATTTTGACTTCAGTTTGAGATGGTGTGTTTCCTACGATAGGAATTTGAATTAGTAGGACCTAGTCAAACGTGTATCCACTAAGAGATGTGAAGATCATACATACCTAGATTGTAAGCTATTTTTCGCAGAAAATTTTCTACACCTTTAAATGATTTTTTCGTAAAGCTTGGGGGAGCACACGGATTAGACATTCTGAAAAATATTTTGATTGTTGTAAAGAATAAATCAAAATAATTATTAGTTCAACATCAATATGTGCATTATATGAATATATGAATTAGTAGATTGAAACTTCTAAGACATGCATGTCCTGTGGTACTTATCAAAGAAGAACCATACCTCCTTACATACGCCATTATAATATTTCGAAGTAGATAATTTATTTGTGGTTTTAACGTTAAAAGGATATATTAAAGTCGAAAGTAAATTCTCAAAAATTACCAGGCTTGCATAGACAAGTGTTTTTTACCCAAGGAATGTAACAAATCAAGCGGTCTTGGTTTTTGTGACAAAGTCGTGAGACATTTAATTTTGACCTAAAAAGGGAGCCAGTCCCCCAAATACGGGACGGGACGACTAGCAACGCTGGCATCAAGTCAGTTATTAGGTTGCACATGGGTCACGATTTACTAAATGGTTTGTGAATTCACTACTTCGGATCACTATTGATTCTGGTGCAAGGATAATGTAACCTGCAGTCAGCTGCATTTTATGCATCATAAAAAACCTTACCTGCCACCTACTTCTGTCTTGCAAATAGCACAATTTTACTTTAACTTGACACTATAAAATAATTTCATTGTAGGTTGTTTACCAAAACGCTGAACTTTTATTTACAATTTTAATAAAGGAAAATATAAAACTAGGCTGTTACACGTTCATGTTTCTTCTTAAAGGTTGTCATATTGGCAGCAATAGTCATAGAAGCACTAGTGTATGCTGTCATCAGTAAGATATTCAAAGGTTTTATTCAAAATACCAAAACTACACACATACAAACATAAATTAACTTTTTACTAGACTATTGCAGAACTAAAAGGGAAATCAAAGAAAAAGGAGTTTTGATTTTAATAGTCAATAGGTGTCAATTGGTTCTTAATGATTGGTTGTCGCCGTGCTCGTCGCAGCGGAGTCCAATCATTAATCAATGCATAGACTTAATTTCATAAAATAAAGGGCCAATTTATACTCACCAAGCCATGGTGTATGCAATACGGATCTTTTAAGCTAACATTTAAATTATTTCGACTTCAGTTTCTTGGATTATGATCCAAGACTGGATCATTGGACTGGACTGGATTTGATGATTTGACTCTACAATCTTTCTGCAGGACTGAGTCAATGTGTGTCGTGATGTGGTTATTACTATTATTAATGGGTCGGTTTATTTTTCGTATCGTATTTCGTAAGCGCAAGGCTGTGGACCACAACTAGTATAGGTAAATGTAATAATAATAAAAAACAAAGTTACGTTTTGAAAATAATTCTTCCCAATATTAAAATACGTTACAAAATTAACAGCAAAACAAACAAAACAAACTGAGCGAACGTTACACAAACATGGAAACTTTCGTGTTAATCTTGGGGCGATTTCCATAACTAGACTCGTCTTTCCCGAGTAAAGTCCTTATTATCAAGTTGTTTGGAGAAAAAGGATTCCTCTTGTAAAACAGTTTATTGACCATCGTATTCTTTATCCTAAAGTCCCGGTCTGCCAGCTCCCGTTGAGTCTTCTTCTGAAATTTTTCGGCGTCCATGCGATCGGCTAATGCCTTCTCCTGCCAACTCTGCCAAAAGCTCGGCCCCTTTTTCGTTGGCTCTAGTTTATTTGTGCCTGGAGTTTGTGTGGAGTACGTTCTCAGTCTACCCTGATTTGCGTCTGGAATTTTTTTTGCCGGAGATTTACCAGCAAACCTCCTGAAAAAACCTAATTTTCTCTCGCTCTGAGTAGCACTGCTTCTAACTTCGATTTCTTTTAGGCATAGAGGTGGAGGTATTTGATGGTAGTAGGGATCGTGTGAAGTGCTGTACGGCAGGGTCGCAGGGTGATAAGGATCAGGTGGTACGTGACCATAAGGTCGCTCCATATAATGGTGATAGGGTGGAGCATATCGACCATCTCCACGAGGTGGACTTGCATAACCAGGACTAAGTGAGTGCCTCCCTATGTACCCTTGATCGTGAGGCTTTTTTTGATGAGAACAATGCAGTGTTGGATAAGGTGGACGCTGAAAATATTCTTGACCATGCATCGAATAGGTGGCAATGTTTTGTTTGTATGGTGCCCTCTTCATGGGAGGATCAGTCACTTCTGTTGTGCTATTACTTTCGCTGAGTTCTTCAATCACATCCTTCTTTTTGTTTTTCTTCAAATATCCAAACGACTGCAAGACATTTTTAAATCTGCTCTGTCTGCTATTTTTATTCTGAAATGAAGACACGATTTTAATAATAATGTTGTCAAATGAATCCATTGTAACATTAACATTTTAAAGTTATTTATAACATTAATTAATCTAAATTCCTAAAGCAAATGTGTTTATATGTATACCTTTTCAGAGACTGTGCCGCTATTGTATGAGTCGGTAGTTGGTGTCGCATATTGACTTGTTTTAGTAGATTCAGAATAGTTACTTGTCTCAGTAGTAACTACATTGGTTGCTATATGCGATACAATAGCCTCACAACTTTTAGAATAACATTTGAGAGGGTGAGTACCGATCTTTGCGTTCTGTTTTGTAACTTTGTTACAGCTTCCAACACTTCTTGTGGTGTATAGTTTTGGCGTAGGTTTATTCGTTTGTAGATTTTCATCTTCTCTATCACGAAATGATTTTTGTGCAACGAATTTATAGATCTCTTTTATTAGTACTTCCGTTTCGTTGGTATCGCAGTTGACATTTTGATTTTCAGCTTTTGGAAATTGACCTAAGCTCGTTGTTTCTTTAGCTGCATTTGCGCATGCCTGACATGTGCTAGAGGAGGGTAACACGCAGCTATTTGGCATGTAGCCGACGTGACAAACAGGCATTACCGGATAAACGCAAGGATTTACAAAAGGAGGAATGAATTGCGACGGACTCATGGTGCTCTGAGGAATATTATTCATATTATTATATGCCACATTACTGTTATTAGTATATTTCGAGAAGAAATTGGAACAGTCTCGTTTCTGTTCAGAAACATTTGGTTGTGCGAAATTAGACTTTGTTTCAAATACTACGCTTTCTTTTTTGATCTCTTCTAAAAAGTTTTCAAGTAAATTTTTGATTTCATTAAGAGCAACACCAGTTTTGTTCTCTTCAGCCAAGTTATTACATTTACTAGGTTCTGTAGAGGAGCTTGCTGGTATATTCTTTTCACAAGTACTTTGTACATAATCGTCAGTGTTAGTATCGCAACTTTGCCTTACTGTTTTAAAGTTACTTTTTGTAATCGGAACATCAGTACAATGTTTACTTTCTAGCATATCTCTGTAAACCTGACGTCTTTTAAGTTTGTTTGGAGAACGGTCATTAGAATGTTTAGGTTCGACAAAGTTTTCGTAGTCATTGTAATGTGCGTCAAGGTTTAGACGTGGTCTCAGCGTTCGAGGTGAAGGAGGTACCTCTATATATTTATCATAGTTCATCAAAGCATCTTCTGCGTATTTCCTTCGTGTTTTCGGGCTCTGCTTTTCTTTAACAGGAACTATATCGTAATACATGGAGTCATTGTAAACGTCCGTGTTTTGTTCACGTCTTTTGGAACTAACATTTTTGACTGTACTATATAGATGAGTGTCGCAAAGGCTTCTCATGTCGCTAACGTTTTTGTGACGAGGATATTTGGGCCTTCTTTTATGTTCATATGCATATGGATCATTTTGAGTATTCTCACTCAAACAATGTTCCTGATCACGACAAACTGGCGCTGAAAATTGACTTATTTCTGAATCCTTTATACCAAAAAGTTCAAGAGGCTTATATTGTCTCCGTATTATTTCGTTAATGAAATCATTATTCACACTTAATTTATTATCCTTGGTCCTTCGTTGTTTTGGCGGTTTTAAGTCATAATTTTCAAGATGTTTAGGATGTTTCCTATATTTCCTAGCAGAAGCACGGGTTTGAAAGTTATGTAACATTTCTTTATGCACAAATTCCCAATTTTTTTGTTTTCGTAAGTATTTTGGAATATTTGGAGAATAGCTATTTTCGGAATACATTGAACACTCGTCGATCCTTCTCTGATGTGTAAACGATTTAGGGTATGAGTTTTTACTATCATTTACTTGAGGTTGTGTAAAGCTAGGTCTGCCAACTTTACCGTGTTCGAGAACGTTGTCTGTGTCAAATTGAAATTTATGATGATGATTTGGATTGAATTCGTTGGTGTTACCATCAAGTCTTTCGTATTCAATCTTAGGTTTTTTATACAGAACCCTTGTATTTGGTGTGATGCTTTGTGTACTGTTTACATATTGAACTTTGTCCGCTAAGATTGTATCTTGATCTACTGTTCTCTTGTCGTATTCTTCCTTAGTTTCAAATTCTTCAACACAACGGGATAAACTTGGTGTACTCGCCCCCTCAAATTTATCTTCCTCACAATTGGACTCTGTCGATAAAGTTTCGTTTGATGTTGAAGATTTGGATGTTTTAATTTCTGTACGAGATTGGTTCCCTGTAAACACGAGTTAATTAAAAAAAAAAAAGGTAAAATAATAATTGCATTATGTTTCTCTGTACCTATGGCTCTACTGAAAAAGTTTTTGATGGCTCGATATTTGAGCTTTGTTTGTGGTGATATACGACGTCTTGGAGTGCGTAGAACCATTACCACGGACGATCTTACTCACTCTGGAAACGATATGAGACAAACAAACAATGTTATTAACAGTTTTAGGCAACGTCATTGAAGAAAAGGGAGTTCCTCATTGAAAAATTAGAAAGTGCAATATAGGAATGCTAATGCAAAAGGTTTAATTAAAATTTACCTAACCATAAAATCGGCGGAGTATATAAAAAGTTACTGAAAAGAAGTTAATTGATTTGTCATGGGGATTTTAACTAATACCAAGTATTAATTTAACAATTTTGTTGTTTATTCATGATTTACCTTTTTTTCTTTGAAATCTACAGAATTTGTCGAGGCGTCATCGCGGTCGGAATTATTATAGAATATATTCATTGATTTAGTAAATAAAAATTAAATTAAGTTTGACTTTTCATCTTCAAAACGATTTGACATGTTTTGGCGGAAGAAATATTAATGACTTGTCAAAATCGATTTCTAGATAGCAGACTGGCTGAAGTAGTTAATTATTTTGAAGTTTTTATTTATTAAATCCTTATTTCATTTTAATTAATTAAATAGGTAAAGTTTGAATGTTAATTTTGGAACCTAAGCATCCAGTTTTAAAACATCTTCAACGTAATTATCTGGGAGGGCCTCTATGTTAGATTGGCGATTAGGCTACATTTTGTCGAAGGTAATTTTGATTAAGTAACAGGTAAGTAACCACATTGTTTTAACATAATTAAAACGTTTAAATTAAACGTTTTTCACTTGAAACGATATAAATACACTATAGATACCGTAAAACTTTAGAGTATTTCTATAATCTGAGATAGAAACGATATTGTCCTATCGACTTAGTTCTTTTCAGCATATACACTCTATGGTTCTTTTTCTGGTTTGACAAACTATCAACAATCTTTGCCACAATTTTTATAATATTTTATTTTGTTACATACTATTTCAAAATTAACGATGCTGTCGAAATTTCTGCGTCCAGTTTGTTCTGTTCTCCATCGCCCACAGCAGTTATTGGTGACGAGGAGGTCGTTTAATTTTATTCCAAGGGACCAGTATGACTATCCTCTTTCCAAACGGTTCCACATCGGCCATGTCCTATCAGTCTACTGGGAGACAATACCACTCTTCGTATGTAGCGCGATCGCTATTGGAGTTTGCCTCGCTGCTATTTTGAGCAGTATTAGGAATAAGGTGCGTATGATAATGATATATTAACATAGAGTTAATAATAAATCAAGATAGAGATTAAAAATTGCCAAGTGTGAGTTGGAATCGCACGTGAAGGGTTCCGTAGCATCGCACAAGATCAAAATAATATACTTTACTACTACTTTTCCTTTGTACTTTTGAGGTACTTTAGTAATCGAAACACGAGCAAGCAAATAATGTATGTGTGATATTAGGGGCCGAGTATACAAGAAACGTGACATTTTCGTCCTTTTCACCTTTAATTTGTTTACATTTTTTGTATTTGTTGTCAAAGCGACAACAGAAATAAATATTTTCTGAAAATTTCAAAAGTCTAGCTGCTACGGTTTATGAGATATAGCCCGTAAACAGTTGAACGGCAGACGGACAGCGGAGTCTTAGTCATAAGGTCCCGTTTTTCACCCCTCGAGTAAGGATCCTAAAACCATTTCGTCATTGCTAACATCGTTGAGAGACCATTTATTTAATTATCTATTTAAAACTAAGTCGACAGGATACCTTAACCTTCTTGGAATATATTCATCCACCTCTCACAAAACATTTAATAGTAATAATAAACCACGACACATATAAGAACTTGTGTCACAGGAACCAAGCAACGATATGGTTAAACTACATAGATACAATGCGTCTTGCAAATAACACATTGTAAGGTCCGGCCCCGTTGGAATTCGAACCCAGAACCTCTAGTGTAGCAGTCGGTTGTTTACACCACTGCACCACAGAGATCTTCAAAAGGACTAACTCAACTTCAAGATCACGACGTAATAATATATCTTGCATTCAGGTGGACGTTGTCTTCACGGTTCGAAGCAGGAACAATATATCTAGAACCATGGATCTCCACCACCCCACCATCCACAAGCTTGTAACAATAAACCAGACATACCCACCCTGGGACCAAATGCAGGACGTCCTAGACAAGATGAAGGATGCTGAGAAAAGAGTATTGACAAGAGCTGAGTCTTGTAATGTTCCCTAGATGCTAAAAACAAGAACCGAGAAACTGCTCCATGAATTACCATTTGTGTTGCCGCCGCTGATGATCAAATAAAAAAGTATAGTTCAAAGAATGCTTAGTGTTCGTAACGGAAATTCTCTTTTAATTTAAAATAATCCATCCTTCAACGTACGAACACGGTCTCGTTCCAATTTACATTACAAATGTAACTTGTGATCTTATTTTTATTTATTTAGGGACGTCTAAAACAAGTGCATTGCACAGACATATAAAATAAACCATTTTATTAACAAAAAACTGATGTAAATGCCTATAACAGACGAACGCAACATTCAAACAGGTTACACACACAGTGTACTAAAACAAAAACAGGCAACAAAGAAAATTACAATGATTTTGGTTAAAACATTGCAGGTCATTACACGAAAGAGAAAAAAATCACACATGAGGGTGATACTTAAACCACAATCGAGTTGGCCTCATCTATTTCCAATTTGTTCTCCATTTTTTTTAACACGCGATGCTTTCAAAATTTTTGAGCTCTTGCCGAAGCCACAAGTTGGCGGTGGCCAAGAAATTTGCAACGGTCCATATCCCAAGAAGATCAGGGTACTTCATCAAACCGACGCAGTATGCAACGAGTTCAAAAAGATTCAGGATCGGATATTTGATCAAGCATAATTGGGAGTTACTTCCTCTATTTGCTGTCTGTGCCGCTGCCATTAAAATAATGGTCTTTTCTATTGCTTGGACGATCTTACATAAGGTACGTTGTTTGTTTCGGTATACTACAGATCAGTGGTGACAGATTCGCAACCTATCATACTGGGACTCAACCTAAACATCCGAAATGCGGTGTGTAACTCGCCTCCCAACCTCTCGAGGGAATACGGCGTGAGTTTATGTTTTATGACTAAATAAAAAAAGCTTTAAAATACTTAGAGACTCATGGCGAATATTGGCTTATCACAACATCTTGCAACACGAAAAAATTGTCTATTCATCACACCAGCATAAGAGTCGGCTCAAACCGAGACGAAAGGCGATACAACGTGGAGAGGCCTTTTTAAGATAGCCGTACAAAAATAACTATTTAACATTGCCTCCGCTGCGCTGCGTCATGCAAAGCTGCGCGCCGTAGCGCGATGCATCACGATGCTGCGATGATTGCTGAGCGATGATCAGAACGGTCCTGTGCCTCGCGTTGTATCGGTGCAAAGCGAGGCGTAGTGCTGTCATCGATTTCACGATGCGCCTCGCGTGCGCTACCACTGGCCTCTTCAAGCATCGTCGCGTCATGTCGCATCTTAGTGAGAACTGACTCTTACGCTTGAGTTATGAGCAAAAGTAGTGACAACAGTTGCTTCTACTCTCTCCTGCAAATAAAACGAAACAATTACTTTTGTGAATTCAGTTTGCCCCTAGAACCATGCCAGCATCTAGACCTACAGACACATTTTCAGGTGGACGTCACGTTCTTAACACATGAATCACAAAATTCCCTCTCAAGAACCATGGATCTTAACAACCCCACCATCCACAAACTGTTCACCATCAACCAGGAGTACCCACCTTGGCCCCAAATGCAAGCAGTGCTGGACAAAATGAAACGAGCTGAGGAAAGACTTGAAGAAAATGAAATGTGAAACATGAAATGATCGCCTCGTATGTCACCTTTTTGAGTAAAATTATGAAAAATAAAAGAATAATATTTTTCCGCCATTTTGGTTTTGTTTCAGTAAGCGAACAACTAAAAGTAGTAAAATCGGAAAATTTATTATCAAACGTGTCCGAAAAGCCTACATAGAAATATGAAAGTGGACAGCTCGGCCACGGATCAATTTTTTTGTACCCAATTTATGCCCAAGGCCCATTTAAATGAATAGGATGTGCATAGAAAAAATAACCACCGACCTGATGCTGGCCGACTGCTTTTTGCCACCTCTGTCAAAGAAATCTTCTAAAACTTTTTACAGTAAAACGTTGAAGACCTGATTATCCTCTCCAGTGTTCATGTATGACGCAGGCTTTTGGTTCGAGTCACGCAAAGGGTTTTAATTAGACACAGTAAGGAGAGCGTGATGAAGTGGCCCTAAGCTTGCGTTTGGAGGGTCACGGGAAGACGTCTCAAGTGGCCCTTTACGATGTTTATCTTTCAGCGATTTTTTTTCTCGGGTGTTATACGGTCCACCTGATATGAAATCATATTGGCCAGTTTTGCAAAAAAAAAAAAACATAACCTCTGTGGCGCAGTGGTGTAAACAGCCGACTGCTACGTTAGAGGTTCTGCGATAGAATCCTGGCGGGGCGGAAATTTGTTTCGCTTTGATGTAGTATTCATATCTATTGAATTTATACAATATCGTTGCTTAGTTCCTATTACACAAGTTCTTACGAAACTTACTGCAGGGCTGAGTCAATTTGTGTGTCGCGATGTGATTTTTTTATTATTTATTAATTGCAGCGTAACCAAAACTCAAAGACACACATTTTAAACACTATTCAACGTCGCTTTGGTATAAATATCTGAGCTTAATAAACATTCCGATTTGAGATGTATTTTCACTGATTTATCAGAAAACGAAAATATTTGTATTCCGCTATGTATTCTACAACTTCATTTAGTCGGCACAGCTGATACACAGGTTCGTGGTAAATTAGATCAGCAAAGTGCATATTACTGGTATCACAGGCTTGTAAATCATTTAACGGTAATTGAACAGGTATCACTGTTTGCTTGTCTGATCAGAGTCATAGGCGTCTTTAAAGGTTCGACGGATAAATTTTTTTTTTTTTCGAAATAAATGTTTTTTTTCTATGATTTTATTTATAAAGGATTTCATTTAAGAAAAAACCTGCTAAATGACGCCCCTCTCAGCCTGACGCCCCTGGCCATGGGTTCTTTGGCGCTAGAGTAAATAATGGGTGTCATGGTGAAGGGTAAAATAGTTTACGTTACGGGAATGACTTGCAAAATTATGTTAAGGGAATATGATTTGATTTGTTAATGTATGAAAATTAACACGACCTTCCAAAAATGTAGCTTCGTCAAACTTTATAAACTTAAATTCATTTAAATCAATCAAGGTTTTCCAAGTTTGAAATATCATTATTATTAAAGACACAAAATGTAAAAACAAATGAAAAACGTGATCATTTCCAATATTTTTATTTATATTAGTGGCAGTGAAGTTATTCGGGTATGCCATCGCAAACTGAACCATTAGCCGTCGGATCCTGGAGGGCGCCACCAGAACCCTACAATGGAGCACGACTGGCAGCACCCGAGGGTTCTGCTGGCGCGAGGCCGAAGTCAAGGTTGGCCAGATACAAAAATAACTCGGACTTAGAATCTTACATGATTTCGTGAAGTTGAATGAAAATAAGTTGCGTTGTGACCTTCTGATCTATTGGTGAGTATAGACGAGCTTGCAGATAGGGGCAGTAAAACAAGGAATCATTTACTATTTTGTTATAGTTAACGTAAGTACGAAAGGTTTAGCGTACGGTTGTTATATAAAAAGTCCGCTGTTTGTAAATTGGCAGATTCAGTACTTAAAATAATTCAAAATGCCTCTTCGTTTTTTTTTCGTAATTTGTTTTTACTTTAAACTAAAATTATAACAACTTTTACCATTTTCAAATGCTTCTTGGCTAGGAAAGTATATCAGTCTAGTCTATTTACACCATTAGATCGCTTTGTAAAACTAATAACAGTGTAGGAATCGGCAACATTACGTCTGGATCATCGATCTATTACCTCACAGATACACAATCCCATAGGAAGCTTCACTTTAAAAGTGGCATCAATTTAGGACTCGACTGATAGTTTTATTTGAAACACTAATTAAAGCAAATTCAACCTTAACAACAGTACAGAAAGGTTTATCAACTATCTTACTAAAAAAACAAAAATGTACTGACGAATGTTACTTGGGATTCATACAAAAAATCCATCCAAATGTTCGATTGGATTGACATTTGATGAGGACGTTTCCTGTCATTCGATTGTGTATCGTAGAAATAATAGAACAATGATATAAAAAGTTTTTTTAAGGATGGATGAAGTTAATCTGACATTAGCTAGCACATGCGAGATCTGTGCGCCTACCATGAGTTTTACCTTCGATTACCGCTTGCGACTGCAGTTACAAATTTTTATGTATCTTTGTAAAGCGCTAAACGGATAGAAGTATATTTAGGAATGCTAATACAAAGTCACTGTAGTGATCTACGTTACGAGTACCTTACGTGTCGACAAACTGTATGAAGTCATGATAGACACACAGAGCTCGAAATAGAGCAAAGTCTTTATTTTAGTGTAGTGTAGACTTTGTCAGATCATTTTTTACAACAGACTTTGCCTAGCTTGTAAGAGTTTGTTCAAGATTATGAAACGTCGTTCATTATTCACACCAAAAACAATGATAACACTTGTATTCTATTATTACCAGGTATCGTCGTGGTATGGATATGAATATTCAAATCTATAAGAGGAAATATATGACTGGAAATTGAGGACAAATCATCTAAAGAGACGCTCAAAGTTGATTGCTTCGATGTCGACTTGCTACGCGGTCTACGATCGTCTACGGATACTACGAATAATAGCCGTAGTCTCGTAGTCAAGATTTTGATTAGTCATTAATTATGGTTTCTCTTGAACAAACTCTTTTAATGAAATTCAAACAATTAAACTCTAAAAACAGGTCATTAGTTAAGCGTCATATTGCTATAAAAACGAACAATTAATTAATACTTAAGAACGCTGATCATTACACATTTATAAAACTTTATTTGGCACGTTATAGTAATAAAAAAACGCTAATAGACTGTTAAAGTTATGTTTTAGCTAACATTCATATTATTTTACGTATTTCCATATTTTATTTTTCGCAATGAAATTATTAAAAAAAACGTCGGTTATTAAAAATGACAGTAGGTCGGACCTACTCTTGTAAACCTGCCGTTATATTTAAAAAATGTCTACATTAATCTTCATGTTATTTTTATCAATATATTAATTCAATAAAAAACACTAAAGAGTAATTAATATAGACTACTAAAATTATTTTCAACGTGAGCGAATCCAATTAACTATTTTATTGATTTTTATATTTTTTGTTGATCGACAATATTTTTTTAATTTTTAATTCGAAATTAACATGTTTGTGGTACAACGAGCGCTCTAGACAAGAATGTGTTAAACAAAATTAAAAACCAAGTCAACGGATAGGCATATAAAATATATATTTTTAGAACATATCAGCAAACAGGGATGAAATGAAAATTTTAGGCAAATTCTCTATTTATGTTGGAAACCTTACAGAAACAGTTGCAAATCACCTGACCATCTCAACCTGTCTCGACAGCCAAATTCTCCATTCTAAAAACACTTTTAAACAACCTAGCCCCAAGGTCTAATTTTGCCTAAAACGGTCCTGTTTGAATAGATAATAATTTTAAACGCTCGGTGTACGATCAGTATTAGAATTGCCCACTTTTTAGATTCAAAACGGATTCATCGATCAAACAATCACAGGCCCCTAATAACTTAGCAATTATAATTAAATTAATTAACGTTAGGACAAATCACAATATCAAAACTTTAAAAGAAAGATCGTTCGATACGCAAACAACATTGAAAAGAGGTGTCGCCTTGGTTCATGAAAATTAAAAAAAAACTATACAAGTCAAAGCCTCGTTCACGGTAGAGAAGTTCGTGCGGCTGCATATGGTGAATATTTTGACAAACACATCACAATTTGATGGAAAAGATTTTTTCTTCCACAGGAATTAAGCAAACGTGCAAGAAAGAGATACAAGTAGCTAAAATATGTAACTTTCATGAACCCCTGGCGACATTACTAAGAAAAGAGACAGTACGCAAAATACATACATCTTGAAGGTTACGTCAAAAAGTATAACAATTGCTCATTGCTTCAAACAGAAGAATTAACGCCACCGGTAATGAGCGCATTACCTTTGTATCCAATGACAATAATAATTCAATTTTAATTGTTAATGGTATATCTTAAATAACTATACAATTCGTACTGCGATCTCACGCACGCGGCCTCTAGTTAAAGACAGGTCGTTTTACACAAATCAAACACTCTCTCAGAGTCAATATACATTGTATTAGTGAACTTGAAAATACTTTTAAGGTTCGTCATTATTTGTTTTAACAAATAAGGAATAAACACGTGAATGACATCGCGTCGCGTGAGAACGCCGCCTCCGACACCCCATGGGGTTGTAAAACTTATTAAACTTTTATACATTAGTGTGTGTGACTCGATCACGTACGATATCTGTACTATACAAAAATTAAAAACGTTATACATTAAAACTACGGTACTTTAGACCTAGTTAATATTATAAGATTCAATCTTACTTGCTACCAATACCCATTGGCATGATGTTCTGATGCGGCGACGGTATACTCGTATTTTAGTTACAACCTCGTTTATAACATTCAATTTAATATATATGTATATATTTATATATCTATTGTAGTAATATTAATATGTGATCTCTCTGAAACGTCTCATTTTTGAGCTCATTAGAGGCGTCCGAAGCTACTGGCGTACTGACTCACGCACTCATTCGTACAAGTAGAAATATCAAAAAAGTAGCTCTCGACACTCGTGACAGTACTGAGGCAGTCACTCGCCCGAACACTCGCATCGTGTAGACAAACCGACGACTCGCTTCAAGCACAAACTTGCCTCGGCCTTCAATACATTACTCTCATTTTTTCACAATTTACTTTCTTACAAACACGTTTATTTATTTAAACAGTTATGAGCAATTTTGCTTCGTCAATTCTATTATGTATATTCCAACATGTCCTATACATGCGTGTATTTACTAGACATACTACTAATACTAGTATTTATACGCTTGAGTCTTGATCACATTGTAGGTTAATAGTTGTGTCGAGTTTCATAACTTGGCATCGACATAGTTTGAAACGCGGTATTCAAGGAAATCAGTAAATTATTAGGCCAAGTTTGAACAAAACACGACAACACGAGGTGGGAGAGTAGGGTCGAGCCAGGTCCACGGCGACCTGGCCACGACACGGGAACGAGCAGGGAGGGCAACGGTACGGGGGTCGACCGGCGTCACCACACCTCCTATACAAATTTACTCAAAAATTGTCGCTAACACGTGTATAATTTATTATTTACCTAAACATTGATGATGACTCGATGAATATTTGTGCTGTTTGTTGTCTCCGACGACATCAGATATATTACATAATACGTTATTCTACAATAAGTATCTGAGCAAGTCGCGCGGCGCGGCAGGCTCGCTCGGCCTCGCGCTCTACAGTCGCCTTAGAAATCGATAGGAAGTCAGTTTTACTTACAATAATTCCGCTATTTAATAACTAGGGTTCAGCGGCGCTCGCCCCGTGAATTGACGGGTCGGCTCGACGGAGGCGGGGCCGCAACGAATTTCATAAAGTCTCTAGTGTGTCCGCGGTGCGGTGCGGCGTGAGCGGTGCAGGCCATCAGCGTGCGGCGGCGGTCAGCGCGCCGACACGCGGCACAGCGCTGAGCGCAGCGCCGCCGCCGCGGCCGGCACACGCGCGCCGCACAGGCCGGATCAGAGCCGATCTTCCTCCTCTTCCTCTTCCGCCTCGTCCCCCGCCTCCTCGTTCTCCTCCCGGTATCCCGGGTGCTCGCTTATGGCGTAGTAGTTGCCGTTGTAGATCACGCCGAGCTCGCGCAGCGCATCCCCACGGATCGTGGCCTTTATCGTCCAGTTGTAACAGTCGTCCGACTCCGACTCGCGGTCGAGCCGCTCCACGTCCAGGATCTTCGAGCTGAGGCGCTCGAGGATAATGCCGATGTCCTTGATCGTGAGATGCCTCTTCTGGTCGACGCTTAATTGATCTATCAGCAGCAGAAACTTCTCGGAGGTAACTGCCTCGTCCTCGACGAGCGTGTTCTCAGTCTCGGACTCGGAGGAGTCCCGCTCGCCACCGCGTCGCGCTGCCTCGGCATCCAGGAAGCGCACGTGGCCTTTAGGGCGACCCTGCGGCGAGGCACGCGGCTGCGAGTCCTGGATGGGTGAGGTGGCGACGCTCTTGTGCACGGCGATGCGGCGACCCTCCTCGTGCAGCGCGCAGCAATGGAAGTCGCACTCGTCGGGCGGCGGGCGCGATGCGCGGCACTCGGGCGTGTGCACGTGGTCCAGCGAGGAGGGCGCGCGGTGCAGGCGGCGGGGCGCGGGGCCGGGGTCGTCGTGGTTGACGACGGTGATGTGCGGCGGTGGCGGCGCGGCGGCGCGGTCCAGCGACGTCTGGATCACGAGCGACGGCCGGCGGTCGGGCTTGGCCTGGCGCGACGGCGACCGCGCGGCCGGGGACGCCGCCGGCCGCTGGTCCCAGTGCAGCACCACCGTGACGCGCCCCTTGTTGTCCATGATCTTCCATGAAGGTGTTTCATCGTGCAATTCGAGCGCGTGGATCGTCTCGCATACTATTTTTGGAATTGCCGATATCGCTGGAATATGGAAATGGTTCTTTATAATTCTATTTATGCAAAGTCAATGTGGTGAGGAAGTAAGTGTGACTGACCAGCCTTGATTACGTCGACGCCGGTGGGGTACCATCGCTCGCCCTGCCGCAGCAGCAGCAGCACAGTGTTCGGCGGGAGGGTCCTCCAGTAGTCTCCGTCCTCGACCTGGGTGCCGTCACTCTCCAACACTAACCGCACAGGCTCGCCTACTGCTACTGATAACTTTTCTTTACCTGAAAACGTTTGGGAGAATTGTATTATGATGTTTACCTTAAAGAGCTCTTACAATTAATATGCGACAGTTGTGTGAGTGTAAATCAATACATAACACACATACATGAAATAGAAGATTTAAAAGAAATAGAGCTATCGACTGAGTATTTATGATTTAAAAAAAACTATTTGCCAATCGTTCATTAATATTGAATAAAATTAAATATTCCTGACTAGTTTGTAATTGCTTCAAAGTATGACCTTTATATCTAAGGAAAAAAAATCAATTCAACTTGAACTGCCGCGGTGTTACCTTTTGGTATATTATCTCGTATATTGGGTAGTTATATCGGGATCGACTGTTAAATCTGTTGCAGAGCAGTTGAAAGCAGCTGTTACCTACAATATTCCCCGAGAAGTATGATGGCGCAAAAACCAATAGCCATCCCTGTGATCCGACTATCTCACCACTTTTATAACTAATGCCAAATATACACACGCCTCTAAAACTACTCAAGGAAACCTCGACTCAACGTTGAGGAATCAAGGTAGGTTTTAGGCTGTACAATTTTACATGGATATCTGATGCTTCGACTGTCCGATGTATGTATGTGTGTGTATGAAGCGAAGTTTTTATTAAACCGCGATTTGTGATTCAGACCGGCATCGGCATTGGGAAGGCCGAAGATGGGGTGTATTACAGATTAACCTGTAAAATGAGGTCAGATCCAGTTAACTACTTGTTACCGAATGAAAATTATTAACCCTTTTTATTATGTCAAAAGTTTCACCTGTTATTTGGGTAACCAATTAAATTTATTGAACAGAAATATAAAACTACAAAGTTTTTTTCTTACTTTGAGTCGAGTTGTGTAGTGGTAAGACATGCTGACTAATTAATCTTAAAGCTTAAAATCTTCTTCTAATGGCTCTTATAAAGCTGCTCTATTTAATTAACAGACATAAACTGTTAACCTTTAATTGGCTAATGCATACATTTTAAAGTTTTGTATTTTTGTCTTGTGCTGTGGGATTTGTAAATCACAACATAGTGTAAAACAAAGTCGCTTCCCGCTATCTGTCTCTACGTACGCTTAGATCTTTAAAACTACGCAACGGATTTTTATGCGGTTTTTTATAATTATAATACAAGAGGGAGATTTATGCGTACATAATAAATACATGTAAAACATCCATGCGAAGCCGGGAAGTGTCGCTGGTAAAATAAAATAAATCAAGGGTAATAAAATAAGCTAACCTCTATGAATAAGTTCCTCGAAGCTAGTAACAACCAATCCTTTCCTCACGACCCTCGAACTGTCCCATATCTTAAAAGGCCTCTTTCCTCTACTGACCTCCTGCGAAACAAAAACACAGGATAAGCAACAGTGACAGACTACGACTATACTACCTTTCGGCAATCTGAAGGGACTGCTGGACTTCTGGGAGTGCTTGGGATGGCTGAAATAGGGAACAAACAAACGACACGCACAATGGCCCAATTAAGCGGCTAAGTGCGAGATGTGCCCATTTAACCTAACCTAACGTAACTACCTTGAATATTTGTACCTTATATATTTAAAATAGTTGTTAAAGATCAGTGCCCAGCCATAGCCGAAGAGTTTCGAATTTTGGTATGTAGGCTCTTCATGAACTGCCAAGGTGCACTAATAATGGATCTTTCGTCATTCTTAAGTTAAATAAGTAGAAAAATTGTACTATGGCCTGAATTGATTCTAAATTTTATTAATAATCGTAATAACCGCGTTATTGAATACGACTACAAGAGATAGGTAAGGGAAAGACTCAACCCATAGGCTGATGGTGAATATCTTTATTGTATGTACATCTGGATTAAGTAAGTTTATTGCCCTCAACTTATTTTGCTTTAAACTGAAAAATTATATGTTTATTTCAATATTGACTTGACTAATTTTGACTAAATTTGGAGATTATCGAAAGATAAAAGAAGATAATTTTCAAGAAGAAAAAAAAATACTTGAGTTTGATTTCAAATAGTAGCGGCATATCTGAGGCTTAAAGACAAGAAAATAAATCTTTAATTAATAAAAATAATTTGTAGAAGGTATTAAATTCGGCTGATTGTAATTTGATACGAGATATAGGTTTGGTACTTAATTGTGCTTTTATACTTGAAAAGATTTCTGGTTAGTTCCATGTTATACTAATGCGGTCAAGATGCAGGCCACGAAAGTATAAAACAAAAACGTTATAGATTTGAAAAATCGTAACGTTCTATAAAATATTCATAGGCAAAAATAGTTATCAAAAAAATTATTTAATAAATTTGGAAATGAAAGTTCTAGCTTAATGTAGATAACTCATTTCTATTGATTATAAGTTTAGCGTTTTTAGTATTAACTCATTTTCGTAATGTTTTAAAACTCGGTTTGGTCTTTAGAGACAAAAGTTTCATGATTTAATTTATTTAGTCTGCTTAGTATTCAGTATAACGACCGTTTGCTAACATGATAAATTGGATGTGTAATGAATTTAATTGTTTAGTATCCTAAATTTACGATCACGTTTCACTTTTCATAACACCATATATTGAATCAACTATTTCATTTCAAATAATTCCTTTACAACTACGTGACTATACCAGATGTGACATGTTAGATTTCAAGATAACAAGCTGTGGTATAAAACAGGTTGTTATTTTGTAATAAGATAACACTGACAGCTTGCTAAAGTTCATATCCCACGTCATTCCCACGCAACAATCACTACCCTCATTCGACACCAACACAAACCTTCAATTACTATAATTAAGTTACCTTGCACATAACACTTGTTTAGCACCCGCCTATGTTAATCACTACAAAAGATTTATTAGTCAGGATAATTGATTTTTTACTTTGCTTACAACACTTTTTTCGCTACCACATGAACGATATTTAATACTGAAACAGATTCACTAAGTGTAAAAGGTGCTACGCCCCGAGGGGACAAACGGGTGACCCGGAGTAGTCGGTCGTAGTGCGTAGCCCCGGCCTGTGGCGGCCCTGCACTGGCTGCAGCGGTGCAACGCCCGTGCGACCTGACCCCCGGTGCTCCCCCCCCCGTGCACCCTCGCCCCCGTCCTACCCCGCCCCCGCGCCCCACGCAACGTGCGTTGACCCACTGACATGACATCCCTGCCCTGCACTATCTTTAATATAGATAGACTGTTCGATATATTACGCTCCATTAGTCTATTGTAAATATTGTAACACGGTTATGACACATGTAGTGTAGGGATCAGGTGTTAATTCTAGTATCTCATAGTTTACAAATGATTAGGCTAAGGTTTCATTTTAATAAGACTTTGTGAATTCTAGAATGATTGCTTTCGTGTGTCGTTTTTGTAAGTTTGTACATTAGTATTGCAGTACGTTTTAACTAATGATTTCACTGTTTTTCATATCAAGGCATTATCGATACGATCATTTGATAAGACCCTGTCCTGGCTCGTTCCATTCCTAAATGGGCGCCTGAAAACGCGACACTCACTATTTATCCAGTAAACATCATACCTCTTGGATCTCGACTATCATTTTCCTAGCACTGGAACACTAAGAAAATATAATTCTAAATTTCTTTCGTGATACTTCTTTTTACGATTTATTTGTCATATTTTAGTGAGAGTTATAAAGCAGTATTGAGAGGTGTTGAGGCGCCGTGCGCGCCGGCGGAGCGCCGCGGCCGCACTGGGTGCGTGCCGTGACCGGGTCGCGGCCCCCCCGCATGCCTCCGTGTTCCCTCCGCACGCTCCCGGCTCACCCCGCGCCCCCGCCACACCACGCCCCACTACACCCCCGCCCGCACTGCAGCGCTCGCTCGTAATCTCTTGATGCCGTAAGTTTTTGAAATTAGCAACGTCGATTATGCATTTTCGAAGTGTCTCGAACACGTTGCTTGATCTTAAACCAGGCCACTTGGCGCTTACTTATTTCACAGGAATCTTGAAAATTGAAAATATACTATAATAAATTTTAAAGTTCAATGCCCTCCGCTAATGATATTAAATTTTGCTCACTGGGTATGAAACAACTCTATTTATTAATATTAAAAAGTCGGAAAACTTGGAAGTTACACCGAAGCGTACCGTAGTATGTCGTAGCACATTCGTAGCACAACCGTAGTAAACGTAGTAAGTTTTACGACAGCGAATCGAAGCATAATTAAAACGTTTAACGCACACACACGAATAATAAATACTCAAATAACAAACAAATAAACTAACATTCAGTTACTACTTATTTACTTATTTTTTATTAATTTAATTAGACAATAAATTTTAAAAAAGGGTTTTTGTGAATTCAAATAAGAGGGCTAGATGACTTGAAGTTCAGTGTAAGGTTTTAAAATGTTTGCATTATAATACAAATAATTACAACACAACTCACACATTGACTCAGCCCTGCACTAAGATAATCTTGTGTCGCAGGCACTAAGCAACGATATGGTATAAACTACAAAGATAAGAACACTACATCCAAGACTTATGAATTTATTAATGCGTCTTGCAAATAACAATAAGTTCCGCCCCACCGTGGATAGTTGAAAATAGCAAAAACACAGGGTTTTTTTGTCTGTTCATAAAATTTTCACAAGATGAAAAATGAAAAACCAAAGAAAAACATTTCATTTTTCAGAATAATACGCGAAAAATTGACGATCCGTTCTTGATAATATCATATTTCCTCTGGGGGAGATGATTTGCGCATCCAAAGATAAATATTGGGTGAGATCAAAAATAATTTTATACGTGTATTGTCTATATTTAATAAGCATTCCCTCTGTTTTAGCTTAAATTGAAATAAAATTTGAGCTACATTTCCTACAAAATTTTAGCTCCAAAGCTCATCGATATAAAATTTTATATTTACCCAATCAGGTAACAGAAATGTCAACGCAATCGAATGTTTTGGTGAACTTTTTGTAAGTTTTTTATTGTGATCGGTTGATACACCATTCAATTGTGTTTTCTTAAAGAAGTTAAATTTGCTTTAACATGTGTTTATTTCTAATAGAATTATCAATTTCTCTGTCTCTATTCAATGTTGATGCAATTTTTACGTGAAGTTTTTTATGAAATTATGTACCTATCTATAAAATAATCGATGGTCAAGAATTAAGTAATTCGTTAGTATAATGTCATAGGCAAACGAGCTGACAGTTCACCTGATGGAAAGTGATACCGCCTATTGACACGACGATGCCCTTGATGTCTGGGAAGCCAGGAGCACCACCGATGTGTTGCCCGTGTAGAGGTAAAGATTTTATTTATTTATTAATATACACTATTATAACAGTTACATACCAATTCGATAGTGCAGTGAACAATAATAGATACAATTAAATTAAATAAAAGATAATAAGATCACATTATACAACATTACAAATTATATTCAACTTAAGTATAGAAATAAAAAATGATTAATTGTTCTAATTGTTTTGATTACGATGGAAGTCCGGATTCACAAAAGCCTCCACCACAACTTAAAAACACAAAATAAATAAAAAATCTAATAATTATAATAGCTAATTATAAATGTAGCCACTTCCGTGAATTCGCTCAACGAACAATGATGTCTGTCAATTTCATGATCCACCCTGTTAAGATGCTACAGCGCTCGTGTGAGTGGGGCTATCGACAGCAAGTTAGTTCTACTTTCAGGAGTAGCAAAAGTAAGTTTCCGCCGAAATCGGTAGATGTAATGCCTCTCGTGCCGGTAATTACACTGGCTCTCCAATCCTTCGAATCGAAACACAGCGAACTGCTTCACGGCAGAAACAGAAAGGAGCTGGGTGCCAACCCAGGAAACAGTCCTAATTAATAAATATTTGAAGGATACACAAGTTTATTATGTATTAAAGTCCTGTATAAAATTGCCAAAGATTCTAGTTATTTTGAAAATGCGTTTGCATTTGGTGGCATTGGCAATATAATGTGCATGTTTTTTATTTACTTAAATTGTATATCAGATAAATACACTAGTCTGTTAGATTTTTCCAAATATCTGACTCATAAAGAAAGTTATTAATCTTCAAAGTCGATGGTTAGACAGAGAGATCCGATATGTAACATGACGTCAAATCACACGGTCACCATACAACTTCCATAGAAAAGGATGTTCTGATGAGTGAGATAGATATATTTACTTTTAAAGGTCATATCTACCTGGTTTATCGTACAATTCTAATTCTGTTTTCACTGTTAATATATTATTTTCACATACTTTACGATAAATTCACTGAATAGCCAAAGTAAATGTCATGCATATTCCCTATTGTTGGAGTTATAGTTACTTTATGTACATAACATTGTAAATAAAGAGTAACTACGGAGGTTTCGTGCCGGATCTCTCAAGCCGGTGGTAGTTCAAAAGTTGACAACTAAGAATAATTTATTATAAGTTTTATTTAAATAAAACCTTTAGACTTTAACTGTATGGTATGGGTTTTGCCTTCCTAACCAAGTGGTTCACAATGTCCTTAATTGGGTAGACAATGCATGTTTCCATCGATACAAATTTATTTATAAATAGTCTGAAACCGCTTTCTTACTACCTCCAATTCTTCTAATTAAGTTCGATGCGGATCCCAAGTCAGCCGGTAGGTTGTCCGCGCACAGCCTGTGCGTCATTGCACAGCTGCATTATTAGTTGATTATTCGATCAAAGGACGCCACTGTTGATCCTGGTGAACAGGAGTTGCAGTGATAGGACAGAGTGACGGGTGTGCCCCGATAAAAAAATGATAAACAGTTGCTGCTGAGTGAAAACCTCTTATGTCTAAAACTAAATTTTACACGAGGAAAAATATTCTCGCCTAAAAATGTTTGAACGGGCCAAGTCTTCCATTTCTTTTGTTTTGTTTTCATGTATACTCTTTTTAATATCTAAATCCGAAGCCTACAATACAATCATAGACAAATTCAGCTTTTTTTAAATACAAAAGGTTGGTAAAAAAATGCGATATACTAGTTATTCTCCTTATTCAAATTCAAATTTAAAAATGTTTTATTTAAGTCGACTTAAAACTAAGTGCTTACAAATCGTCATTTTTTTAATCTACCACCGGTTCAGAATGCTATCTACGGGGAAGAAGCCGGCAAGAAACCTGCGTTGTTGCTTTTAAAAATTAATAATAATAATAATTCATAACATTTAAATTAAATTTAAAATTTGTGTTGTTTTGGAGATTGACGTTCTCTTATACATCTACAATGGTCTGACAATGTCGGCCAGTTGCCCATTATTTAGTTATGAAGATAGGAGATAAGTAACTGCAAAAAAATATATATCAGAGGGAATATTTATTACTTAAAACCGGCTCCCTTTTATAATCGGAATACTAGACGTAGGTTGAAGCTGCATCCTTTTGTGGTAGATATTCCGACCATCCGGACTAAACACTTCGGTAGTTCCTTTATTATGTGTACTGCAAGGGTTCTTTGCCTACCGATGTGTTCCCTGACCAATATAACTTGGGCCTCTTTAAGGTAAGAGTGAATAGGTTTCTCCTTAGACCTCATCGCCGCTTAACATCAGGCGGGTTTGGGGTCAAATGCCTGCCTGGTCTTGAATAAAAAATTAAAAAAATCAAACTCCGCAATCCTCTGATGATTTTCAAAATTTATAGGCGGTAGATCTACATGCAAGATCGTCTGGGTTGGTACCACCCTCTTTTCTATTTACAACGTGAAATAGTTCGCTGTGTTTCGGTTCCAAGGATTGGAGAGCCAGTGTAATTACCGGCACGGGAGGTATTACATCTTTACCTCTACATGGGGAATGCATTGGCGGTGCTCTCGGCGTTCTAGACATCAAAGGCACCGCCATGTCAGTAGGCGGTATCAGGTAAATCGTTAGCCCATAGTATAAAATAAAAATAAAACATAATCGGTGTGTCTAACATGATTTTGTATAGTTTATACAAACGATTACTACAGTGATTTTGTATGAGCAATCTTAATTCCTCATCAATCCGTTACAGGCGCTTTTTTAAAATCAAAACACACCCTGCAGATAAACACCAACTGATGGGTTCCACGCTGCATTGCAAAACCAGTTGAAGGACGACGCCACTGTTGATCCTGGCTAACAGGAGTTGCAGTGGTGGGACAGAGTGGCGGGTGTGCTGAACCAGTTGTTTTTCGGAATAAACGCGTTTGTGACAATCTAACTCATGTTGTGCTTACTTATTTATTGTCATTGCATTATTCAATTTTACGTTCGATCGAATTACTTTTCCTACGTAATATTTGTGAATTTTTGTTGAATAAAAATTAAAATAAAGGTTTAGACGAATTTGTAACTACAATCCCAAGCGACAATCGAAGGCAGGATTCGGTTCAAACGCATGTGTGAACTGCTGGAGTTTACGGGGTTTCAGGTCATTTACGTCCCACGTGGGAGGGGATGACAAAAGAGAAGGTGCGAACATAAAAGTGACGCATCTCCAAATTATCCTCAGCACAGTATTAAGAATACCAAAGCAATGTAATGAGATGAGCTGCTACAAAGTCACCTACCTACTTCACTTCACTACATAGTATAAAACAAATTCGCTTCCCGCTGTCCCTATGTACGATTAGATCTTTAAAACTACGCAACGGATTTTGATGCGGTTTTTAAAGAAAGAGTGATTCAAGAGGTAGATTATATGTGTATAATATATGCATAATATCCGTGCGAAACCGGGGCGGGTCTCTGGTAATCCAATATAAAAGAGAACGAAACAAATACACCTCATCTAGGGTAAGGAGGAAGATGTTAATTATTTTCAATACTTTCATTCCATTAAAAATTTAAAAGAAGAAAAGAATATGAATCTCATTGGTAGATAAAAATAAATGGAATGCAAAGTTAGTAATGATATTAAATTAAAAACTCACTTTTAAATTAAAAAGTATTTATAAAGTAGGTGCTTTATCAGTGCTAACGTACACCTACTCTATATAAAAGATGGTTAGGAACAAATTAACATTGCGTTTGTATGTGTAATCAATATGAAGATTTTATGCAAAACTATTTTGGATAAATCATTTGAAAGCGAATAAAAATTCCGTATATTACGTTTCTGTAATTGCAATAACTTCGATTATTTTGCCAGTGTCAAGTAATATTTATATCAAGTTTTGATGGATAAATTGAAAGAAGAAATGTGAAAATGATAGATGAAATGATGAATCTGCTTACAGTAACATGCTAGTACGGTTACTGATGGAGTTACATGGGAGACGATAAGAGCAGCCAAATCGTCGTACTTCACTTTTTACACTTTTACAGCACTACAGATATTCAGTGGTTAAAACACTAACATTAGCAAAAAAAGAAATTGATAAAATTTAACTGACACTTCTCGTTCACGCCAACCATCTCCTTGAAGTGTACGATTTTAGTTTTCGGTTGCTGATTATTTTGTTCTGGAAACATAGTTCCTATTGTTTTCTGACATTAGGATGTTGGTCTGTCAATATATTTTAAAGTGGATTATGATACCAGTGACAAATAATTTTGAGATATCAATACCGTAATAGAAGACTTTAATGTTCTGACTTTTAAATTTTTATAATGTAACTATTGAATTGTAAAATGGTCCAATTTAATTTAATTTTTTTTTAATACATTCAACTAATTTGTGTTTTGTTAGATTTTATTTTATGTAAGCTGTGATTACCTTTAATTGGATAAACACAGGGAATGTTATTAGTCTCTAAGTTGTATTGCATGCATGTGTATTATTTGTTGGTAATCCAAATAAATAAATGAAATGAAATGAAATTTATCTCTTTGATACGATTTTAAAATCCATCAACACTGATTAATAGTTAGTGAGTTGACTAGCAATATATGACGTCATATCAAAGCTGTGCCATACAAAGTCTATGAAGGAATCATGTTTTGACAGATATTTAAAAGTATCTCAATTGATATAGCAGTCTTGACCCCTACTGTTTTTTTTTTAATTATAATGTTTTCCTGCGTACATACGTATAAGGGGATACTAGACAAAAATTATTTTGTTAGTTGTACATTTAAGATGTTACATAAATAAATCGTTACGAATCAAAAGCAACTTGAATTCAATAGCTTTGTTTTATTGGACTTAAATGACCGACATACCCACTGCTCACTATAAATAAATCCTTCCTATAATATTATAAAAGCGAAAGTTTGTAATGATGTATGGATAAATGTTATACCTATGCACTGACAAAAACTCGTACTTCATCTTTATAAATCAAGTATTTTAGTTTTAGTTTACACGTTATTTAATAAAGATTATTATTACAAAATAGTGAATAATCAGAAAAGACGATTCTAGAGTTTTTTTGTTCGAGTTTTTTTTTTGTTAGAGTTGTTGATCTATGAAAATAATGAAAGTAGGTCAAAAGTCTATTAATTGAATTTTTATGTTTATCATGTCAAAAAAACACCTTCACTAGAGGATCCAGGGGAAGCTAGGGGGCTCGAGCCCTTCCGAAAAGAAGTGTTCCTTGGAATTTCAACCTTTACTTAGTTAATACCCAAAATTAGTAAGCCCAATCCCCCTCTCTGAGAAGCGTTTTTAAAATTAAGTCCCCCCAAACTTCATTACTGCATCGATCACTGAACACCACTATACTTAATGCATATGACTTTGCATATTTGTAAAAGGATTTTTAAATGTTTATGTCCGTCTCTTTGTTCTGGCTAATCTCCGAAACCGCCGGACCGATTTCGTCAAGACTTTCACTAGCAAATAGTTGATGTAATAACGAGTAAAACTTATATAATGTCAGTATGAAGGACGTTAATGCAAAGCTTAAGCGGTTCGTTTTAATAAACTATTTATAAGACTTTGGATATTTAAGGAAATTATTGACTTTGACTATAGTTGTTTAATTAAATAAATGTTTATGAGTTTGTTAGTCCTATAGCGAACTAATCATATCTGGTATCTAATCATCTAACCCAAAGAGTTAGTTTTAGATTAAGACAAAGAATGCTTTGGATATTTTGGAATTAGTTTCAGTGTAAACGTGAAAACAACACTTTCGCCTGTACTAGACAAATAGAATTATTCAAGGTATAATGTACCGGTTATTACGAACATTTACTTATAAACAAGTGAAGAGAAACTACTTTTGTATATTTTAATACATCACTATGTAAATTCAGTTTTCGTTAAATAAAAAAATAATCCCGAAGTCACTCACGTAGTCTGACAAATATTTTTGTCCGATCGAACGCTACGAGGGGCTACGGATTTTACTACGTCTGCTACGTAACTGCTACGGCATGCTGATGGTTTATTTTGCTATGTTTCTGATCAATGGTTTTTGAAAAGTATATTTAAACGAGTTTAAGGGAGTGTTAGTTGCACTATTTTGTTTTTTATTAATGCGTAATTAAATTCTAATGTTAATTTCATCACCAATAACACGAGATCGATCTGCGGAGAGCATTAAAAATTCCAATGTACAAAGACACTATGTATGTAAGTTGGCACAGATTTTGAATTATGCAGGTTGCATGTGCAACCCGGGCTACGGCAGAGCGAGCGGGACGGCGCTATACGCTGCGCCATGCGTGCGAGCGAGACCGCGCCGGGCTGCGGCAACCGCCTCCGTCATCATCACAGCCTATTCACATCATCACAATCATCACCCACTATGATTGAATCACAAGTAGAGCCAGGTGCTTGGAGGTGGTTGGAGCGAGGGGTTAGGTTGAGGTGTGGATGGTTAGAGGTGGGTAGGTTGATGTGGTTACCTCTCTGGCCATCGCGGCATGTCCGCGGCAGGCCCGTGGCGGCGCTGCCTCACGCCGCCATGCTCGGGGCCTTCACCGACCGCCTCGGACTCACAGCTCGCTGGGTTGCCAGCGCCACACTACCGCCTCCCGAGTCAACACGACGCCTCCTCGACGCAACCTAAGCTCCCACTTTTTAGGGAAAATCTGAACTTTGTTTTATTTTTTTTAGATTTTTTTAATTGGATGGTTTTAAGTGATTTAATATTTTATTCGAATTTAATAATCTGTAAAAAACTGTATGTCAAGATAATACAAAATCTCTTTATGAAGAAAATATTGATGATTTTTGTTTCTCATTATAATTTTTCAATAGTATTTATAAGTTGCATCACAGCATTAAACCACGATAATAATGAGTAATGATGAATCAAATACTGCAGGGATCAAATGGATGATATTAATTTTTATATATTTATTTTAACGAAATTAACAAATACTTGAAAAACCTAGCCTTGAGTCGATGAGTGATTGATTTGTTTTAAAGGAATTAATTTGATACTTAATTCCTATTTTCTCAATTTTGATCCTGCAGGCCTTTAACCAATCCACTTTAAACGTTATACTAAAAAACTTTCATCGACATTATTCCAGTTTTTTTTAAAACAACAATTATTATTTTCTTAAGTCGGTTAAAATGTAAAATAAATGGAGATTTTAGTAAAACTGGCAACCCATTTTTCCCACGACTAGAGGCGGCGCGCGTGGGCGACGATCGATGCATGCGTCGCGCCTGCGCGGCCGAGCTCTCACGAACATACTCGACCTCCTGCGAAGGCCTTGGTGCATCCGCCCTGACCCACTTCTAGCGCACACTGACCTGCTTCCCACCTCCCTATTCCCTAAACTTCATCTCACTGTATCGTACTCCCATCCCTCCCTAGCAAATTATAAATGCGCTTCGCAGAAAAGGGACAGCTGCTTTATGGGGAGTAAATTCTTTAGTGAGGTATAAATCGTGTTGTCGGTTGATCCAATAGACTGAGAGTTAGGTACTAGGGTACCAGGGACAAGAGGTGGTTCGTAGTGAGCTAGGTAAAGATGTTAGCTCTCGATAACTCTGTTGATAACCCCTTATGCAATGCTCGTATGCTTGTAGTTGAGCATATCTTGACTACTGATCTAAGTACTTTTAAGTTAAGCTTCTTATTGTGAGTTTTTGTGTATTTTTAAACGAACTATCGAAGGCATTAGCACATGAAACTAAAGCTTGAGACAAAAATATAATAATTGATATTAGTTTAACAAAAATAAACGCAAACTTACCTACAATATGTTTGGTTTTGGTTATTGCTAACTCAACAAAAATATCATTTAAAAACACCGTTTTATTTGGTTAGGTTTTTTCTTATAGAAGAGTTTAGTCGAAGAGTATTGTTATAGTTACAAAGTAATTAGTTAAATGACTCTTTTACTAGTTATTGCTAGTCTCGGCAGATGGAGCTAGGGGTTGGTAACGACAGCAAAAGTCGTGACAGCAAAAAAGTTTCAAGCGATCTTAAGCAACGCCAGCAGCATACCAATACGGGCCGTATCATTATTTGCCAAAATAATATTAGGCTAATATATTTTTTAATTAATTAGAAAAATATTTCTATTTTATCGAGATATTTAAAGTGCTAAAAAATAAATCGTTAAAGCAATGGTACCATACTGTATCTAATCTCTTAGATACAGGGGATGTACCATACCGGATACCAGAGGGCGTGTGGTAATATGGGCCTTGAAGTATATACGTACTTACTTTTGCTAAACAATGATGACCTGGCCAATGCTCATCAATCATACAAAGTTGCACTGCCATGGTAGCATTCAGCTCCAGTCTCGACCTGGGTAGAGCGGAAACGTATTTCCTTCGTTAAAGGACTTTTTTAGATCTTGCATTGGTTTTTGGGTGTCCTCTATCTTACAGTTTTGTGTCCTCTATAGTAAAGCTCCTAAAGCGGGTGGTCCACTACCATGCGGTATTAGAATGCAATAAGTCCCCGGCCCGGTTCTGGTTCTTATTTATGGTGACGTTAAGAACATGCAGAGTCAAAGCAGGGGCACACTACAATCGGTCTGTGTGCGGTGCGGCGCGCTAGCGTGCTTGCGGCGCTGGTGTGACGTACAGTAATGACTCGACTTACGCGATTTCAAGGTTACGTGGTTTTCAAATTTAGTGCCTTCTCTTTTTTGTGTCTAATTAATAAACTTAAGGATATAAATTCAACAAAAAAAAAAATGCATTTTGTTTATAAAACAAGGGATAAAGCCTCCCTTTCTCACCAATTTGTTATAAATTATTATTTTTATTAATTTTCTAAAAGTTTCAGTCTTTTTTTACATTTTGCTCCGATTTACGTGAAATCGACTTACGCGGTTAAGGCTCGGTTCCATCAATCGCGTACGTTCGGAGTATTACTGTATTTCATTGAGCTGTATTCTATATTCATTAAGCGGGCGCATTCACCATTGGGCTGCTCGTCCCGGCGGAAGTCTGTGAATTTCTCCTTTAGGAAACCGCTGGCACTGTTCCGTACCGCAACTGAATTCGTTGTGCTCCAGCCTTGATAGCTTCTATGCACGCTAGCGACTGCAGTTTCATTCTAAGTATCTTTGTAATGGTGACGTATAGAAAAGGAAATTATATCGCTAATACAAATCACTGTAGTCTAGTCTACCATATCTGAATTGTGGAAAAGTAATCCAAAACCAATCCATGGTAGACACACTGTACTTATTATAAACACGGATGCTGTCGTAACGGCACTAGATGCAAAAAATCATAAATTATAGTAGACACACTGAACTTGACCCTCGACACTGAACTTTTGGTGGTCGTTCTTATCTTGTGGTGGACACACTTAACTTGTAGTAGACACATTGAGCTTATAGTAGACACACAGATTTTAATGTGAGTTCAAAAAGCGCGCTGTCATTCAGGCACTAAGTATTTTTGGTACTCACTCCAACTTTATTCTAGTGAAAAAGTACTTAATTTTAGTGTGAAAGTCCAACGGCGATCGTTCTAGAAAGGGAGTAATTAACTTAGGGAACCGTATCTCAAGAATCTAATTATGCCACTGATTGCACCTCTAGAGTGCCAAGTGTAGTCGCTTCTTTATTGATGCACTTATTTAACATTCTTAGCTTAAATCAGAACATTATAGGCACAATAATAATAATCATAATTTTTACTCTACTTATATTTAAAAGTTGTAAGAATCATAACTAAGAATTAAGATAAATTAAGAGAATTTAGAAATTAAAATAATAACTACGTCACGACACACACATTGACTCAGCTCTGTAGCAACGATATGGTATAAACTACATTGATACGAATACCTCATCCGAGATCGGTAAGCGAAACAATGCATTTTGCAAATAACACAAAGTTCCGCCTCAGTCGGGATTCGACTACGTAGTCCAGTCATTACGTCGGAAAAGTCGAGTTAGAAATGCAAATGAACCGAGAAAGCTAAATTTTGGATATTATGTGAGGGGGGGGGGGCTAGAAAAGCTTAACTTCAAAATTGTGGCCAAAATGACCTTGTGCATTTTCCGCAATATCGCAAAGAAAGCAACAAAAAAGTATTCTATAAAAAATTTCGTATCTCAAGAACCGAGTTATGATGAAAAAACTGAATTTAACCCTTTTGTCAAGATGGCGGAAAATGCACAAGGTCATTTTGGTCACAATTTTGAAGTTAAGCTTTTCTAGCCCCCCCCCCGCATAATATCCAAAATTTAGCTTTCTCGATTCATTTGCATTTCCAAATGTATATAATGACTGGACTAACGGGAATGCTCATTATTTTTTTGAGTTGACCGTGTTGACGCTAGGGATTTATTGGCTACCACACAAAGGAATGAATATCAATATGTTAGTACATACAACTTGACTTTTAAAACTTTGATTTACTTCTATAATCTGAAGTTTAAAAGAGGTCGTAATGTACAGCTTGTTTGAATAAAACCTTTTTGGCTTTCACTTAGGTATGTATTTAAAAAACTTGATGCAAAGGCTCATTCACTTGAAAGAAATAAAATGCTATGCAAAGGTATTTACAACCTTTTTTAAATAGGAGGACTTACACAAGTGATGCCGTACTTATAGTTTTTTTTTGGTTAAATTATAATAAATTTTTTGCAGCCCTATCAATGACCCATTGAAGCGATGACGTCCAGCAAGCAGGCACCTTATTGTATTTGTTTTAATAGTAGGTAAGGTTAAAGACAGGTCCTAGGTGGATAAGTCTGCTAACGATTTTGAAATTGATTAATTTCGTTATTCAAATAAGCAGTCAGGTAAGAGGCCTGTGAATGCCATAGTAAAAATATACCTACACAAACCGTTACAAAACCACATCAACTCACGATAATATGGCGTCCTTATTCACTCGAGAGAACATTATTGCTACTTACTAGCTCCAGTCATTTGTATTGAAATGGTTCCTCCCTAGTAATATAAAATTCAAATTCAAAATGTTTTTATTTAAATAGACTTTAAATAAGTGCTTTTTAATTACATTCGTCAATGCTTGTTGAACGTTCGGCAATGAAAATTTTAAACATTTGGTCTTATCGGCATTTAGCAGTAAATTATTATTTGCAAACCAATCCGTCACGCGATCTAATGATTGATCAGATTGGTTCTCTCTTCTATTTTCTCTAATATATTTTTGCAATAGATTTAAATGATCTACTTAATTTTGCAACAGTTCGTAAGTTAATTAAATTCTGATGTTCTATATCCTGATTTGTATACTACTCAAAACAAAATAAGGGCCACGAGGTATACCATGAAAATAATAAAACCAACATATTTTTTTGTCTCCATAACGAAAACTAATGTTTTACTGTGTAGACCAATAAACTTATTCCAATAATAATGATTAAAAAGTTTATTTGCTTTTGAAAGAAAAAATCTCATTTAAGGTTAAAAATAAAAACAATGTAAAGTTACTGAAAACAAGAGAAAATACTCCATACTCATCTTGTAGTAACGAGCATGCCCTCCTCGTTTTGCTACGCACTCCTGAAGCCTGGAGTGCATGCTCTCAATCAAATGCTTGACATTTTCCATTGGAATCTCTTCCCAGGCCCTTTTAACAGCGTTGATGAGTTGCTGTTGTTTGTGGATTTCCTGATCACCGTCTCTAACTCTTCGTTTCAACCGATCCCACATGTGCTCTATTGGATTTTAGTCCGGACTGTTCGCCGGCCACGGCAAGACTTGAATTTGAGACGCTTCCAGTACAAACCGAGTCGCTTGAGCCGTGTGTGCACGAGCATTGTCTTGCATCAAGATGAATCCAGGACCCGCTCGCTGGTCAAATGGGATCACATTTGGTCTGACAACTTCCTCAATATACCACTGAGCAGTAACAGTACCCCCATTTAAAATAGCGAGCTCAGTTTTGCCGTGTAAGCTTATCCCGCCCCAAATCATTACATTTGGACCACCAAAACGATCGAATTCATGGATGCAGGCTTCTGAAAATTTCTCGCCGCGTCTTCTCCATACTCTAATACGCCGATCGTCGTTAAAAAATTTAACTTTGCATTCGTCTGGAAAGAGCACCATTGGTTTATGTCCCAGTCCAAATGTTGACGGGTAAATCTTAAACGATTTGCACGATGATTTCTGGTTAATGGAACACGGACAACTCGCCTTCTTGATGCCTGCTGGTCTTCATGCAATCGATTACGAATAGTTTGGTCACTGACACGAGTACCCGCTGTGAGCCGTAAACGATTTTGCACCTTGCGGGCCGTCGTTGTGCGATCTCGGCGCGCACTTAATCGAATGTAACGATCCTCTTGAGCTGTTGTAATGCGAACTCTGCCCGAACCAGGTCTTCTTCTAACACTGCCGGTCTCTAGGAAACATTCCATAGATTTTGAATAGCTCTTCCAGAAAATCCAAATTGCAAACCCTCAGATCGCTGCGAATGACCTTCTTCATTCATTGTAACGGCTCTGGTTGCTGTCAGCGAGTCCATATGACGCCTGCGTGCTTGTGGCATATTGCAAAAGATGTTTCTGACTCGAGATATCAATGAACTCTGATAATTTCTAATAAACCAAGAAGCTAAGGAAAGCAAAACGACAAAGAAAATGGAATCAAAATTTTCAAAAATAATTAAATCAAATTTTATTTAAAATTGTTGCCAGCATTAGATGAATACTACAATCTTAAAAAGTTTAGGTATCAATGAGTTTGTATACTCAATATTTTACTACTTTCAATACGTAAATGTTTAATAATTTACACCAAAATGAAAAAATACCTGGTGGCCCTTATTTTGTTTTGAGTAGTATATATTTTTATGTAATTGTTTGGTTTATTTTTCAATTTTTATTTAATGTAATTTTTCGATAGAATCGAAAAACTAATGTGCATCGAAGTTACTGAACGAATCTGCGTTCGGTTAAACGAAATAAGCGCTTTCCATAAAATTTCGCTCGCTCGTTTCGTGGACCGAACGAAACGGAACGTAACTGTCAAACTATTCTCAGCTGCAAAAGAGATCGAACTGCTCGTACTGTTAATCATAAATATTATCATTTTACAAATAATCAACAGTGAGTTTAGATCGGAACCTTAGGTTGTGATGTTTAAGATGTGACTTAAAAAGTTTATATGAAAACTGTGGATTTAATAGTGTTAAAACATCGTAAAGACGGACGGAATGCCGCTGTATGGTACTCTAGAGTGAGTAATTATGTAAATAAAACTTTTAAACATGTATACGTTGCCTTTACTGTCGGCAGAATGTCTTAGTTGTTAGAGATGGTGAAATTGGCGTCATTGACACTGATGTCAGGGTCGTATGTGGTGGGTGGGTGTTAGTGCTGCAGAGTTTTCCGCCCACGTAAAGTGCAGTGAAGGGCCGGTTGTGTCTCATACCTCCCGCTATATTTAGCTTAAATAAGATCGATATGTTAATACGTTCCTTGACTCTAAAATTCCAGAGCAAGTTCTTTAGAAATCCTAGAAAAATATGTTTTTGTTGACAAAACATGTCTTGTTGTATGTTTGACAACAACTTTGGAACAAAAAATAAGTTTTAATTTGAAAAAAAGGTTAGTTTTGGTATCATTTGTTATAAGAATATATTTTATTACTCAAAATTGTGTTAATAGATAGCTATTGAAAATAACACAAATGCACATATGTATGGTGGTAAAGCAAATATGTATTATTAAATACAATATTTCTGTATTTGAGCAAAATAAAGTAAAAAAGAATCATTTAAATCTTCTTACAATGAATAGAAGAATTATATTTAGTGTTTCTTCTATGTACAGTAATACCTCAAACTTACGCCATACCCTGACCATGTAAGTTGAATTTGCATAAGTAATCATTCATTTATAATTATCATTTGTAGTCATATTAAATTAAAATAATTGTAGTAAAATAAAACAAAATAATATTTTGAAATGAAATGTTATTTTATGCCTTGTTTTGTAGGAAAAAAATAAAAAAATTCTCAAATATTTTATTTGTGCCTAAAAAGGCTATTAATCTTCCAAATTGAAAACCATATGAATCGTAGGTTGGGGTAGTGTAAGTCGAGGTATTACTGTACATAGAAGAAACACTAAATATAATTCTTCTATTCATTGTAAGAAGATTTAAATGATTCTTTTTTACTTTATTTTCCTAAAAATGTTATTGTTAATGTTGTTGTTAAGTTTGCACAGTAATCAAACATTTTGTTTATCTTGTAGTAATGATATAACCAATTTGACATTCCGGTTTTTAGGACTTTTTATAAGCCTAGTTGTACACACACTGGTACAACTATATACTTGTTTGCGTTTGCAGTCTACCTTGTCACCTTGTATGTGGATAGGTTTAAACACTCCTAACATTTTAGCTCATTTGTTTAAATTTCTTAATTAACAACTGAACCAGTTGCGTTTACCTCATTTTTCATTGTTTTGTGTGTTTGTGACTGGACTAGTTTTATGGTATTCATTGATTTTTTTGTTTGGAGAAAGTTTTTTTTTTAATTGATACAGTCCATTTTAATAGTTTTATAAACATAAATTTGATAGTGTAGTATTGGGTAGTTTACAGTCAAATGCTGCAGTAGTCAGGGCAGTCCACCCCTGGCACCAGGCATAAGGGGGTGACAACAACAACAGACATGTGACTCGCACAGTCATAAAATCACTTTCCAAATAAGAATTAGCAGTTTAACTGGTAACTCTCGACCCCACATATCTTGGAAATCTTTGACCAATTTATTGTTATTCTGGGGGGGGGGGAGGAGTTCGTAATAAAAATATAATTTGCCCCAGGTCATTTGCCTGATGAAGCTCCAACTGTCAAATATACTGTCCATTTTTATATGCTCCCTGTAATGTCATATTTCAACTGTATTAAGGTTAGGGTTGTGTGTGATGTAATTATTAATTGATGAGGCAGAACACCCTGATGATGGTGATGCGCGTGAACCTGCGAGTTGCGCTGTGCGCGTTATGCGCCGGAGTATTGCTGGCCACAGTTCTGTGGAGTCAGTGCGGGGAGCTGTCCCGAAGACCAGGTCAGTGTGGGCACATTTGTACTTAGCATAGTTAGTTTATTTACTATAATGATCTTTTGTTATGTACTTCCCAAAACAATCATATCCACTTTTAATTTGATTTCGAATTGTGATTTGTATTCATTGTTAACAAAAAATCCAGTATTGTACAAATTTAACAATCATCCCAGTATCGTCAAGTACATCTCAACAAACATCCCAGTACTGTCAAGTACATCCCATACCGTCAAATACAAAGTTAACATCCCGGCAGGGTCAATGTTGTCAGCGGCGCTTTCAGATCGGAGCGACGCGTCGGACGACATCGAATGCTCCATCAACGGAGAGTACTCTGTCTCCTGCAGGAGGGAGCGAGACGAAGTATTTGTGCCCTTCTCCTTCCTCCACAAGTACTTCGAGGTCAGTTGTTTATTCCTTATTAAGTTAAACGCCAAAATGTTAACAAATATAAAATTATTATATATTTAAATTTAACTTTATACAGGTACATAGCAGATACGAAGGTTTCTTCCCCGTAGATATAGCATTCCGAACCGGTGGTAGTAAAAAAAGACGATTTGAAAGTGCTTATTTTAAGTCTATTCGAATAAAAACATTTTGACTTTGACTTTGATATAGTGCAATATGTAACTAACCATACAGTTACATATTGCACACTTTAAAGAAAAACTTGTCATCAAAAAAATATGTCATCTAGTCAGTTCTTGTAATAACTAATTAAGTTATCGTCAATTAATGAAGTTTCTATCTTAATGTTTGTGTTTTGTTACATTTTATTAATTGATTCCCGATTTTTTTTTTCTACCATTTGACAGTTCCATTGTGTTCATATCTACTATTTGACCGTTCCTTGGTGGTTAAAAAACAAAGTTTCTACCTGTTTTTAGGGTTCCATATCCAAAGGGATACCCAAAAAATGGAACTCCATTGATAAGCATTCGCTGTCCGTCTGTGAATCCGTCAGCGGGTTGTATCTCATAAATCATTACAAATAGCTACTCTTGAAATTTTTATATAATGTCTATTTCTGTTTCTGATTTTATAGATATTTTTTCTTATATTGAAATTATCTTGAAAGTACATAATATTCAATCTTATAAGATGGTACGGTACCCATCATGTGCTAGTCCGACTAACACTTGACCCGTTTAAAAAAATATACCATTTTCTGACATAATTTTTAACGTCATTAAACCTACAGGTGTACGGAAAAATATCCGTCCAAGACGGAGTGGACCGCTTTGAATGGTCGCACAGTTACAGCAAGATATATCACCCGAAGAGGATATACGACCCACGTGGCACCTTCACCACCTTCGAGAACTACAACGTGGAAGTCAGGGATAGGGTCAAATGTATTAGCGGCACAGAAGGGGTCCCGGTATCAACGCAATGGGAGCCCCGTGGTTTCTATTACCCAACGCAGATAGCTCAATTCGGCTTGGCACATTATTCCAAGAACTTGACTGAGGCTGAACCGAGAAGGAAGGTTATTGATGATGGAGAGACGAAGCTGGATACATGGATTGTCACCAAGGATGCCTCTATTAATCGAGATTTCGATTCTCAGTTGAAGACCAACGTGGTAAGGTTTACCACTTCTGATTTAGTATCAAGCCAGGTCTGGCTCAAAGTGAACGTGTCCCAGGACTTCGTGCTGAGCTTGGATCTGATGCTGAAGCCGAACTCCTCGCTGACAGTGGTCCTCCAGAACAAGGATAAGAAGGAGACGGTGTATCTACACTACGTCACGAGTACTAACTTGATATATTCTCAGGTAGATTGAATAATTAAAACTAAATTTTTATTTATTGTTCGGTAGCTTATCTGTTTTTTCTCCTCGACGACCTTGGTTGTGCAGTGGTGAAAACAGAAAACAGCTACGCTAGAGGTTCCGGGTTCGAAATCCGCCGGGGCCGGAACTTTGTGTTGTTTGCAAGACGCATTGTTTCGCTTACCGGTCTTGGATGTTGTATTCTTATCTATTTAGTATATACAATATCGTTGCTTAGTGCCTGCGACACAAGATTCTACAATCTTACTGCAGCGCTGAGTCAATGTGTGTGTCGTAATGTGTTTATTATTATCAATTGTTGCCAAGTGGATACGAGTCTTGCCAAACATTGATTGATTATCATCAAAATATAGCGTTAAAATAAAACTATAGGCTTAGTTTAACTATATATAAATGGTGGTGTCTGTCAGGATGACCACATATACTACGGTATCGGCGTGGAGGCGGAGTGGCGGCGGCTGACGCGGGACCTCATCATAGATATGCAGAAAGGCTGGGCGCTGCAGGACAGGCCTAAGAGGAAGTGGCTCCGCAATAAGTTCAAGGTACCATAATAACATAACAAGGGAATATGCATGACTTTTTTTTAAATTCATTATAATTGGATAGCACATAAATACACGAATCTGTTAGATTTTCTCAAATATCTGACTCATTAACTAAGTCGATGGTTAGACAGAGAGATCCGATAAGTAACATGACGTCAAAGTACACGGGCCCCATACAACTACCAAAGAAAAGGTGTTTCTGATGAGCGAGATAGATGTATTTATTTATAATGATCATATCTCCCTGGTTTATCGTTCAATTCCAATGCTGTTTTCACTGTTAATATACTATTTCCATATGCTCTATGGTTAAATGAATGAATAACCGAAGTAAATTTTATATACTGTATATATTACTTTATTATCTGCTACAAGTATACATAACATTGATATAAAAAATTAATTCGCCTTCTTACTAAGGCAATCTTGAGGGATAAGGTGGAACTTTAAGTACCTAACATCCATTTACGCATCATTTTCATACAAGCACTAGCTTTTGCCCGCGACTTCGTCTTCCTTTCTAGGAAAATGGTTCTAATAGGATTTTTAATTACTTGACATTTATCGTTATTTGTTCGGAAAATTTACACAATATCTTTATAAATTATAGCTGTTATGTTAGTTTGTTGTATAAGCTCTATTATTGTAAAGTTTTATTAAAATCCATTCATTAGTTTTTGCGTGAAAGAGTAACAAATATTCATACACACATACATCCTTTCAGACTTTCGCGTTTATGAAGTAAGGATTTGTTATTTTATATGCATTTAGATATCAAGTTTGATACTGAGCGGTTCGGGGTCAGTGGACAACGTGACGGTGTCATCCAGCGAGCACATGGCGCACTTCTACTCGGCGGCTCGCTGGCTCGTTGGCTCGCAACGCTCGCGGTCCGGCGGCTGGCCGATACCGGTGCGCAGGCGCATCGCGGCCGGCGTGGCGGAACTTAAAACTGGATGGTGAGGATTTATTATCACTATTACCATTCACCTGTGGTCACCATCGGGAGGCAGTACGCTTTGCTACCTTACTTTTAAACAACGAATTGTGATTTAATATTTTACTATCAATTTAGAAAAATATATATTAAACGGCATCCGTAGCGCAGCGGTTTAAATCGTTAGCCACACATGTGAGGTATCGAGTTCGAGTCCCGGCTCGGGCAGATGTTTGTGTCAGAAACACGAGTATTTTCTCTGAGCAGTCATAGAAGCCCAAAAGCCCGGCTTGCCCTATCAAACTAAAATAAGTTCGCGCTCTTATTCATTCATTAACAAATCAAACGACTCTTTTAAAGCCACCCAAATTGTGGGTTTGCTGACATGTTCGCAAACTTCTGAGTATTTTGCTGAGCTCGTCCACGCCAGCAAGTCCACAACGGAAGAATGAAGTATATCTCTCGGCTTGCCCTGTACTCTAGACACGCCACTGGCTCTGAGGTCGTGTTTTTTTTTCAATCATTTAAATAGAGATATATATATATCACTAAGCCAAAGGCTTGTGTTATGGGCATATATACACACACATATATATATATATATATATCTATCTATATATATATATATATCTATATGTGTATATATATATTATATCTATATCTATCTATATATATATCTATATGTGTATATATATATATTTGTGTATATATGCCCATAACACAAGCCTTTGGCTTAGTTATAAATATTTATAGTTAATGCACCACTCGTGGGTATATATATAAAAGCATTTATTATCAAATGAAGGCAGATAAATAATTAATTCTAATTATTATCATCAAATGTCATTGCGGACGCGTCTCCGTAATTATGCAAATCTGTTTTGAATAAACATAGATATTAATTTCTTAGAAATTTCTAGACTTTTTGCCGCCGTAATTTGACTTACGATAGATAAAAATAAGAGTTTATAAAAAATCCATTTAAATATAGTATTTTTTGCTGGCTATCTGAAAATAAGATTATTTTTTGATTGTTTTTCGTTTTGAAATTTATTGGTTCCGTGTTCGAATACCGGCGGGAGCGGAACTTCGTGTTATTTTCAAGACGCATTGTTTCGCATACCGGTCTTGGATGTAGTATTCTTATATATGTAGTTTATATAATATCGTTGCTTAGTACCTGCGACACAAGATTCTTCAATTTTACTGCAGGGCTGAATCAATGATAAATTACGTATCCCTACAGTTAGATTAGCAAAAACTAGTAAGTAATTTATTGGAAATTGTGTCCGTTTTATAATAAAATTGCAAGAAACAGAACAGAAATGTCAGATATGAAATTTAAGCAATATGTTAAACAAATTTTAATTAAGAAGGCTCACTATAAAATTCAAAATTATGTAGAGGATAAAGATATATGGAAGTAATTTAATTAGCTGCACAGGTTTATCTTATTGACAGTTGGAGTGTAGCTAAAATTATTATGTCGAAAAATTGTAATTTGTAGTAGAAAATATTGTAATTGAATATTTAAAAAAGCAACTGCGGAGGTTTCTTGCCGGATTCTTCCCCGTAGAAATAGCATTCCGAACCGGTCGATCGAGTGGTTATTTTAAGTCTATTCAAATAAAAAACATTTTGACTTTGACTTTGAATGTGTGTGTCGTGATGTGGTTATTATTTATTCATACTTTACAATACAATTACTTTTTTTTTTACTTTATTAATGTTCAATAACACAGTAAAATATAACTAAAATAAAAAGGGCAAAAGCTACTTTAGTAAAAGTTTTAACATTGTATTGAAATATACGCTGGTACGTTTTAAAATAGTAACTCTTAAGTTAATTTAAATGCTCTACAAATGTCTCGAGATGATTGACGACTGAGTTAATGAGTTAAACACGTGTGAAATAGCCCTTATCTCTGGCACGCCGACGCTCCGGTACATCTGTTTTAATGTATACATGTCATTAGGTACAGTTTGTGATAAAACTGCTATCAAATTAATAGTAATAAACCACATCACGACACACACATTGACTCAGCCCTGCAGTAAGTATCGCAAGAACTTGTGTCACAGGAACTAAGCAACGATATTGTGTATACAGATAAGAATTTCAAGACCGGTAAGCGAAACAATGCGTCTTGTAGAACACAACGTTCCGCCCCGGCGGGATTCGAACTCGGAAACTCTAGCATAGCAGCCGGCTACACCACTGAGCCACAGAGGCTGTGGGTTTAAGTATTATGAAGCAATCAAAATATAACACGGTAGCATTTGGTACACAGTGTTGAAACACTTTTGTATTTAACTGTAATTTTCTATAAATTATAATTATGATTTTCATTGAGTTGATATTATTAATAAATCGTATTATTTTTGTATACATTAGTTTTATAAGATTTAACTAGCGACCCGCCCCGGCTTCGCACGGATATTATGCATGTATTATATACATATAAAGCTTCCTATTGAATCACTCGATCTAATTAAAAAAACGCATCATAATCCGTTGCGTAGTTTTAAAGATCTAAGCATACATAGGGACAGACAGCGGGAAGCGACTTTGTTTTGTACTGTGTAGTGATATAAGAATTGTTTTGAAAATAGAGATCGTGTTCAATTTGTTGTAGTCTTAACTACAATCAAGGTTTATCATTGTGTACCTTATTATTATGATTAACTATTAAATTTCTCAATCAATAAACAAATTATGTATTAAATGTTTAATTCTAAAACTGTTTTAAAAATTAGAATTGATAATAATTGTATCTTAAAATAGTTATCCTTGTTGGATAACAAAAAAAAAAAAAAATGATTGCTGTTGTTGCTTTGAAATCTCTTAATTCTTTGGCCTCTGGGCCATTTCAATTGCTGTCTCCGCTTTGCCGGGAGGCAAGTCTGAAATCGGTTTCTTACTACCTCCTATTTCTTCTGATTAAGTTCGTTGCGGGTCCCAAGACAGCCGGTAGTGTGTCCGGGCACAGCCTGTGCGTCATTGCACAGCTGCATTATTAGTTGATTATTCGATCAAAGGATGCCACTGTTGATCCTGGTGAACAGGAGTTGCAGTGATGGGACAGAGTGGTGGGTGTGCCCTGAAATTAAAATTGTTTTGAGACCAATAGGTTCTGGGTTGGAATCCCGGCGGGGGTGGAACTTTATGTTATTTGTAAGACGAATTGTTTCACTTAAAGGTCTGAGAGGACGTTGTATTGTTATCTAATTAGTTTATACCATATCGTTGCTTAGTTCCTGTGACACAAGTTCTTACGATACTTACTGCGGGGTTGAGTCAATGTGTGTGTCGTGATGTGGTTTATTATTATTATAAATTTCAACATGGCAGGCACTCCGCCATGAGTCAAGGTCACGCTATATCAGTCCTCGCCCGGGCGTACCACCGCAGCGGCGACGCCAAGTACCTGCAGGCCGCCAAGAGAGCCCTATATCTACTGGACGTACCGAGCCACGCGGGCGGTGTCAAAGCTATGTGGATGGATAAATACGTTTGGTGAGATCTCTTACTCTATGCATAATTCTTTCTTAATAAAAATATATGAAAGTCGAAATTTTCTCAACGCTTATTCACATAAACATAAACTCACGCCGTAATTAATCCCTCGAGAGGGGTTGGCAGAGGTGTTACACACCGCATTTCGCATGTTTATGTTGACTCTTAGTATGACAGGTTACGAACCTGCCTCGACAATCCGGCCACAATGAGGATAATGACACCTACAATGTACGGAAACCTGAGACTCGAACCCTCTACCTGTCAGGTCGGGTCGGTCGGTTAACCGAGGCACGTCACACACGCGCGCAGCTTGCGAATTGCGAAAATCTATTTTGAATAAGTATCAATAAATACGCAACAATATAATCTTGTGTATTGATTAATAATTTTGATGTTATACGTAATGTTGTCATTCCTAAATAAATTTAAAAAAAACTAAGCGATAAAGGTTTCCGGAAGTGTTACTATTGAGAAAAACATAAAGCTTAGGTACTGCGGTTCAAATTGAATAACACTTTCCAATTTCAAGTCTCGCGTTGAATGCCACCATTTGTATTAAATCATAATTTTTATTGTTGTAATACTATTGTGTTGCTATAACGCCTTACAAACATAACATTTGCTAAATGTTACTATTGATTAAATTAATTAAAAAAAAAAATCTTAAAAATGACTCGACAATGGTTTGGAAAATTTTAGTTGGTGAATGTCAACCTCAGATCCTGTTATTTAACACCTCACTTGTATCTTCCAGGTACGAGGAATATCCGACGAAGCCGCCTTTGTTCGTCCTTAACGGGTTCATATACACACTTCTCGGTCTGTACGATCTCCACGTGATTGAGGGGGAGAACTCCATCTCCCTCGCGAAGAAGATGTTCGATGACGGTATGACCTCTCTCAAATCCCTTCTCCCTCTCTTTGACACCGGCAGCGGCAGTTTCTACGACCTCCGACACTTCACCTTAGGTGTAAGTCCAAATATAGCTCGTTGGGATTACCACGCAACCCATGTCAACCAGCTATATCTTCTAGCTGGTCTGGACAATGATCCGATATTGATAAACACGGCCAAACGTTGGGAGGGATACATGCAGGGCAAAAGGGCGGCGCACAATTGAAACTGTACTATACTTTGGTGGTTATAGTACAGTTATAGCACGGTATAGTAAAAGTCGTGATCAGCCGAAATTTAGTAGAGATATGTGATGGGAAAACGAGCAGCGCGTAATTGAAACTGTACTACTTTTTTCTGGTTATATAGTACAGTGATGACGGTTATAGTACAGTTATAGCACGGTATAGTAAAAGTCATGATTATAGCACTTGTGATCATGACAAATGTGCGTTGTTTTGTAAATGAGGGTATTAGATAAAGACTGAACGCGCCATTTGGATGATGAGGGTAGTATGACTACGGAATCTTATGAAATACGACTTGTCAATTGTCTTCTCGAAACTTACGGACGGACAGTGCGAAGCAGCGTTAGCGATATTTCCCGAAGAAGGTAGTTTAAGTATAGAAGTCTGTCCCTTTCTGTAGGTTTAATTCGTAAAGGAGTGCAATATTCGAATGTAGATATTCTTTTTTTATGTAAATAATTTATTTTGTTCTTCGTATGAAATCCGAGTGATTTATAGAAAAAACATTGGAACAAGCACTTTCATTGAAAGGTGTATGTTGTATGTAATAGTTTTTTGTGAAAGGAAGTCGGATTCAAGGAATTCACACAAATTTTTTTAAAAATAAATGACATGGATGTGTGGCGAAATAGTTCAAAAATATCGTGACTAATAATGATCACTTTAGGTTCACCATAATGAAATGGTCATACTTTCTGGTGTACTGTGGTCAGAAATTATTTAAAAAGGCAAAAAAAAAAAATTTTTTTTTGTTTCAATGGTCCACTGATTACACCCATTTGCTTACCAACTTACCTGTATTTTCGTTATGGTTTTGATTTGATAAAAGGGCCAATTAAAAAAAAAAAACCTCCATCAAGACTGAATAAAAAAAAAACAAAGAAAAAATCACGTTTAGAACGCTCGAAGTAAATAAAACGTACCTTGTTACTAATTTTAATTAATTTTGTACTTAAACTATGAGTATTATAAAAAGTAGGTATTGTAGGAGAATCGTTAGGTTTTTTTTCTTCTTTTTTTTAAAAAATATTTATTCAAAAATCTTCTTGCCATATTTTAACGTTCGAAATTCAAAGACTAACCTCTTGCCTGAATTAAAAAATAAATTTATAATTGCACAGTAATAATATGACGTTGACAGTAGCAAAGTAATATGAATCTTATTGTTAACATTTTAAAGTTCAAGATATCGTTGTAGGCTATAACTTTGCACCTTTTTTTTTTACTTTCCACTAAAACCCTAAAGGTCTTATAATCAGACAAATGACTGTCTCTAATAAGTATCATATCAACGGAATTTTTTTTAAATTGAATATTTAAATATATTTGTAAATAGTGAATTAAAACAAATGTACATTGTTAAATGTAGTTGATAGTAAATGTAGATGTTGGAATTTAAAACTAATGGAGCAAAAACATTTTTTTTTTATTCTCTTCATTTGTGAAATTCGACCGAAATCCCCTAACTTTAAGGTTGAAAATCATTTGCTCGTAAAATAATTTGGATTAATTCTTTTTATCTGAAGTCGCTAACGGCAATAGAAGCGAACTCATATAAATGTTGTCATCTACCCCAGCTTCCGTTTTCTATTTATATATAAAAATAAATTAACGAAGCAAATTTTAAGTTTACAAAATTTTTAATTTTGTCATTTGAACGCACTAAAGACATAAGCGTAGATTTCAACAAAATGAGATTTTGTAAAAAAAAAACAAGTATACACACATTTTTGGCTTTGTCATCTATTTGACTGTTTTGTAATGATAACGATAAATGAACACTACTTAATTGAAAAAATTCTGGATAAAAAAATTATATCTAAGCGTCTAATTAGTAAAATTACATTATCTTATTTTCGTAATAACACAAAACACCTTCGGCTGTGACCGAATGCACTAATATATTTAATATAGTGTCAATTTGTAATTAGAATGATAAAAAGGTTTCATGTTCTTTTTTACCAGCTAAAGGTTGAATTTTTCTTCATATCATAAATGTAATATAGTTTTGTGTTACTTACCGTGAATTAACTTGGTTTCGTTCTTAAGGCATACGACATAAGGTTAAAATTGCGTTTGTACGTAAACTGTCGTAAATAGTGCTTTTTAATTTAATTTTGTTCGGAAACGAAAGTTTAAAAAAACCTGAGAAAAGACATATTAATTAGGATGTTTAGTATTTTTGTTATAGCGTCGGTGTAAGTACGTATCAGAAAAATAATGCTTTTGTGATTTATTATTATTTATCGTTTATACAAGAAAATTCTCGAATGCTTTTTAGCAAAAAATTCTGAAAGATTATGAAGAAGATTTTTTTTTTTTTTTCCTTTTGTGAAAATATCGATTTACGCGGTTTCGTAGTATCATTGACGGCGGCTACGTACTGCAATAAATCATTTTAAAAAACATTCCAGTGTTATATAAAAGAGCTTAGTAACTAGTATATTTATATATGTAATCGGATTTGTTATGTTTTTGCGTTGTTGTTTGTTGCATATTGCGTTACGGTCAGTGTAAATATTTAGTTACAATTTAAATGACTGATTAAGAACCTGCCTAGATATTGCCAAGGGTTCTGTATCCGTTTATATGCAGTGGCATATTCAGGGGGCAGGGGGGTATAGCGCCCCCCAAAATCATCTGCATCCCTTGGCGATAAATTTACAAGTGAACTTTAGAATTTTTTGATTTGATTAAACTTTTTAGTGAGTATTTTTAACTAAATTGGGGTTTGTTGCTACTGAACTACTTAAAATTATTATTATAAAATATCCAATGACAACCCTCAATCCGCCACTGTCTAAATGGGATGTTAGAAAGGTTATAGGTACAGTTATTACAGCTCACGAAGGCACTTCGGTTACAGTGATAATACGTTTAAACACACCCGCCACTCTGTCTCACCACTGCAACTCCTGTTCACCAGGATCAACAGTGGCGTCAACGAATAATGCAGCTGTGCAATGACGCACAGGCTGTGCCCGGACACACTACCGGCTGTCTTAGGACCCGGAACGAACTTAATCAGAAGAAATAGGAGGTAGTAAGAAAGCGATTTCAGACTTTCCTCCCAGCAAAGCGGAGACAGCAATGGAAACGGCCCAGAGGCTAAAAGCTAAAGGGATCTACGGTCAGGAGACCTGACCAGCCTGACCGTCAAAACACCACGGCATGCCACTAACTAATAGGGGATAAATTAAATACTAACCTAAATCTTACACCAGTAATATTGGTGACAAAACTTTTTAAAGGCGCGGAAGTTTCCCTTCGTTTTCACAAGATCTAGGTAATAAATAGGACCACACGCGGAGAACTGAATCGGATGATGTGATACATGTATATGTATATTGTTCTAGTGTGATACAACGTGCACGTGCACGCCTGTAGAAAATAACAACAACCTTAGGCAACTTTCTTCTGATTAAGTTCGTTGCGGGTCCCGCGACAGCCGGCAGTGTGTCCGGGCACAGCCTGTGCGTCATTGCACAGCTGCATTATTCGATCAAAGGACGCCACTGTTGTTCCCGGTGAACAGGAGTTGCAGTGGTGGGACAAAGTGACGGGTGTGCCCGAACATTAGGCGAACGGCCTTCATGAGAAGAATTTACTTTACCTCTATTCGATGATATTAATGGTTTCTCATACTCTTTAATTATATTAAGTTTCATTAACATGAGAAACTTTAGATCTGCACTGATGTAAATTGGTCCAAATAGTGTTAACTCTTTGGTTGTCTGTTGGTATTATTTTTAAGTTTCTATTTAAACTGTTATTTGATTCTTCAACTGTTATTTAGCTGTGCAATTTGTTTCAATTTAGTTGTGCAATTTGATTTGAACTTTATTGCCTTACAGTTATAGTCGCATTTTAGTTTTTAAAAAAATATGCGGATAGCGCCTTCTGTACTTTAGTATTAATTTAATATATGTGGTACTAAATTAAAATTATTTGTAATAATTGATATTGTTAAACTATATGAATAACCGCAGCTACCAACAAAAAGCCTCGATCTTAAATTCGTTTTTTTAATTTTTTATTTAAAGTTGCTCGTCTTTGGCATTCCCTGGCATAGACAAGCAATTAAAAAAAAAACATTTTAAGTACAACATACTGACTGTTATGGACCTCTATATACTACAAAATCTATAAAATAATCTAGTTTTATTTTAAAATTGAATAATGTTTTTAAACTAAACTAATTTATAATAATAATAACCTACAATTTTTTTTGTTAATTAAAAGCTTCGATTAAATGATATTAACCTGGAATTTCTTAATAATGTAATGGTCAATCCTTTGAAACTTACTGGCAAATAATTTTAATTATGTATATTGTCTGTTATAAATGAATAGTTACAAAAATATTATCCAATAAAATGTAAATGATTTTTTTTTGTATTAAAACAGTTTTCTTAGCCCTGAGCTGAGGCTATGCAAGTTGAAGTCCTTTCTTTGTACAATGTACTTTTGAGCAGGGGTGCAACAACCTTAAAAAGTCTGGGGTGTCCAATCTTCCACCACTTTCTACCACCGGCTAAAAACAAAAATGATTAAATTTCAAAAATCACTGGAGGATTTGGTTTACATTAAGATTTTTTTAGGCAAAACGTTTTGCGATGTGTTTTAATTTTTTTTTTAAGATTTGACTTAAAATAAATAAATAAAATTGGAAATCTCCGTTGTTGAAATGTAAATGGAACACGTTTGGAACTTATTTAAGAGCTTATAGTTGATTGTACGGACCCTAACAGCGTTGTTATAAGACTTAGACTAAAGCCATAACTAAAAAGACCAGGAATATTTCGAATTTCGAAGCTAGTTCCTGTATAAAAAAGCATATATATCGGCGGGAAACTGCTAAATGACATGTGACATTTCAGCATGGTTTAGAGCCTAGTTTATTTTAGTCCACGTCTTATAAAATGGCAGTATGTAGGTATCTATGTTTTCAAAGGTGTAGTGGTAGTATGATAGTGTATGCACTCGTGAATGACAATAAAAGTCTCAACAAATGGATTTTTTTTTTTTTGTGTTTCAAACGATAAAATAAAAAAACGTAATCCCTGTAGAATCACTTTGTTGTCCATCCTTCCTTCTTATACCATTTTTATCACGAATGCGAGGAGGTGTCGAGCTGAAACCAACGTAATCAAAAGATTTATGCTTACGGTTTATGCTCCGTTTTTGTCTGACATCTTCAAAAGCAACAAAACTCATAGGGTACTACCCGGTTGACCCAGAATCATAAAATTTGGCAAGAAGCATTGGCGGATCCATGGGCCCCCCAGTACTAAGGGGCTCAAGTAACTCAATAAAGCTTACACTAACAGCTTAAATGATAAAACTAAAGTTTAGTTTAGTTCTATGATCTCAGAATAACAGTACTAGCATGTTACTATAGGCAGATTAATCATTCTATCTTTCAATTTCATATTTTATTGCTCCCCTTATCACAATTATAATTATCTCACCTCACCTTCAGGAATGAAGATAATAAAAATACGGTAGACTTGTGCTGTATTAACTAATGCTCTTTGCCTTTTCCGATATACAAGAAAAACCGAAACAAAAAAAAATCGTCGTCATGACGTCATCCATCATTCCCATCCAGTCAGCTGTCAATGTCAACTAGAGACCTGTTAGCTTTCCTGTTGCTCTAACACGGGTTTTCCAATTTCCCGCTGGCCCAAAGTCTTGTTCAGCGCTGATGTTTGTGTGTATGAGTGGTGTTGTGTTTACTGAACTATCCATATCCTTAAAGCAGTAGACACTTGCACCATGGATATCGTGAATAGCATTTCTGGTTTCCCACTTTCAAGGCTTAGCTGTGAATCCAGAAATTTGCTGTCCTTCCTACTAAATGCTAAGAAGGTTTTGCCTAGCGATACACCGGAGAAGCTACCAAGGTATTTTACCAAGTGTTTAATATAACATCTTATTCATTGGCCCATAATAATAAGTTCAGAATGTACATACAAAGCTGTTTGAAATTGATTAATATTTAGTTACAAAGTGATACTTTATTTCTTGACGGAATCTGGCGCGGTAGTGTAACAGCTGACATGCTATACAACAGGTCCTGGGTTTGAATCCCAGTGGGTTGGAGCTTTGTGATATGTGCTTTGTAAGACAATACTAGTACTATTATTATTGTTCAAAATTTTACGAAAATTTACGAAATTGTTTATGTTGTTAAATCCATTTTTATGATCAGTCTGTTTTCTTTGACATTTGTGTAAAATGCTTCAGATGTTAGTCAACCACTTCATAATATTAAAAACCCAAGGTTACCCTGAATTTGTAAAAATAATGACATTACATTAAAGAGCTTCTGTATAAGAATGATCATTAGTTTTGGATTTTAACTCATTCCAATTCATTATAAGACACGGACTATGTTGGGTTTATACCAAAGCTTTTATAAGCTTTAATAATTGTGGCCATAAGGCCATAAGGCCACAATTATTTTAATTTTAAAGTTATTACCAGATACCAATACACTTTAAGAATATACTTTTAAGTGAACCAATCTCTGATAGTCGGATCTTACATCCAAGTTGGAAACAGTTTATGATTTTATGAAATTAAATAAATAACCACAACATGACACACACATTGACTCAGCCCTGCACTAAGTATTGTAAGAACTTGTATCGCAGGTGCTAAGCAATGATATGGTATTTACTAAATAAGTATGAATACAAAATCCAAGACCGGTAAGCGAAACAATGTGTCTTGCAAATAACACAAAGTCCTGCCTCCGCCGGAATTCTATCCCGGAACCTCTAGCGTAGCAGTCGGCTGTTTACACCACTAAACCACCAAGGTCGTTAAATTATAACAATCTTATAGTAATAATAAATTGCTGTCCATCTTTTTTGTCTGCTACAAGCAAACACTTGGGGCTTGACTTGAGGTTAACAACTGAGATAAAATCTTCATCATGTACAAAAATTGACATAAAATAAAATCTGATAAAATAATTGAATCCGATAGTGTGATCAGAAAATGCACTAACTCTTATATCGATATACCAACCTTAATAGTAATTCTTATTAGTCCATGTCATATATTAAAATAGTGTGTGGTTTAAGAAAAATCTGGCAAAAAATGATTAAGTCATTTGTACTGAACTGTAAAAGTTACATTATGAATGGGCAATACATTTTTAAATGTTAATTTAAGTTAAAATAAGAATACCTTCATCAAATACATTAAATATATAAGATTTTTTTATAGATTTGTTTATTTCCCTTACCATACAAGCATTGATCTACGCTAAATAAATTATATACATATTACTAATACAAAAAACTACTCGGTAAAAAAAATGGTTTTATTCCAGAGATTGGAGGGGATTAGCACATTTAATCAACATTTCTTCTGAAGTTGCCAGCGGGCTTAGTGATTACCAGGACCATGCGAAGGTGTCCAAAATACTTGACTTATGGGTGCAAAAGAATGATGGCTCAGCTGTTGTCGGGCAACTGTTCCACTACCTGCAACGTATAGACAGACACGACATATTAGATGACTTGTTGGAACTCGCTAAAACTGGGAAACTTGTAGGTAAGCCAAAATTAGTTGTAAAGATTAATTAATTTAGCTAAAGCTATAATTTTTTTAGTAATTTTATTGTTTTTTGTGTAAAGTATATGTCATTGTTCTGCAATGAAAATAATTTTATGGAATCCATAGCAATTCAAAACAAGCAATTTACAAAAAAAAACAATAATATTACAAAAGTTAAAATTCTTAAATAAGGGTTTTGAAAAAAATCTGTCTGATATCTGAATGAGAGGTTTTATTATTTATAAGATGTGTTAAGTGATATCCTATTTAAGAAGCACTTACCTTAAAACCCATTACCCACCATTAAATACCCACTGGAAAAGGCCTAAATATAAAAAAATGTAACTGGATAATTTGTTCTATGTATTTACTTTTTAGATCAAAACTCGAAGATAGAGCGGATACCGCAGAGTCCGTCTGAGAATGTGAGCGAGAGGATCACGTTTGATGACCTTGGGAACCAGCTGCAGTATTACTCAGCGTACGTACTGTACGCTAAGGAGGACCAGGGCTTCGTCAATGAACTCATACATAGGATGAGTCAGGACAACCACAAGGTGTGTGTTACATTGTTTTTGTACAAATGAATGTCTGTTTTGTTCCAAACAATCTTATTTAGCCTATATCTTTTAATTACAATACAATAGAAATTACAGTTTTCCCTTGATTGCCGCTTGCAATTGCAGTTTCAAATTTGTATGAATCATTGTAAAGCGCCCCTAATGGATTAAGATTGCTGTCGTAATCTATGTTACCTTACCTGAAAACTACATAATATCATTCGTCTCCGTAGACTCACAGTTCAGAATGCCTATCTACAAAATTGGTCCCCTGATTAAGTAACTCGCCGCTGCCAATATCCGGTCCATAACTTTACAAATAGATGCTTAAATTAATAAAAATCCAAAAGACCCCTGTTTTTAATAAAAGAATTGACCCTGCAAGAAATGCTTACTCAACTTTTTTTATTTCACTGTTACTATTCCAGATTTGCACAGAAGATGACATTCTACCGGGTTTCTCGACTCAGTTCGCTCCGGTGATGGAGCTGATCAAGGAGAGGTGCTACAAGACAATCCTGATCCTGTCTCCTGACTTCCTCTCCAGCCCAGCCAACAAGTTCTTCATGAACTTCGTCCAGGCTTTATCTATACGTTAGTGCTGTTATTAATTACTTGTTTTAAATCTTGGGTTGAGTGTTTGGATGCTAGTTCACTGTCAAAAGATACAGTGATTTATTCAATGTAAGAACGCTTGGATGCTGTAAACACACACACACAAAAAACAATTCTCAAAAAACTAAACCTGTGTTCAAAAGTTGTAACAGGCAATTAATTCAGATTTAAGAAAAAACAATTTTTGAATTTTTGAATAAGTAAAAAGGTAAATAAAGATAAAACAATCAATTAATTTAATAGTACACACACACACACTTTTGTATGGTCTGGACATTTGTTTGCTCATTGTTTGAATTTTACTAGTTTCCTACTACTTTTTTAATTCCTCCCTGTAGATCAATCAGCATGTATAATCTTATTATTTAATAAAGATAATTTTGATCTTTGCAGAACAGCAAATAGAGTCGCTATTGCCTTGCGTGGTGAGGCCTTGTAGCAGTCAAGACATGCCGATACAAATGGAGTTCTATTTCAAATTATACTACAACCCCAACGAGGAGAAACCTTCGTACAACTTCTGGAACCGCCTCAGCTTAGCACTGAAGATACCACCAGCTATCCAAACCACTGATAGGTTAAGGTAAATAACTCAAAATTATTATGAATACGTTTATTTGTAGGGTTCCGTACCCAATGGTTGAAAATGGGACCCTATTACTAAGACTCCGATGTCCAGTGGCGTGCCTAGAGTTTTACTACACGGCAAGCCGAGAGATACGTTATTGTAGTTTTTATTATTCATTTAGATAAATGTCCTTGTTACCCATTACTCTTCAATCTACACTTCATACTTCCGTTGCGGACTTGCTGGCGTGAACGAGCTGTTATGAAAGGCATATTGAATTTTGATTTTATAATTAATTAATGAATGAAAGCACGATCTTATCTTAGTTCGATAGGGCAAGCCGGACTTTTGGGCTTCTATGACAGTACCGCCACTGCCGCTGTCTGTCCGTCCATCCGTCTCTCTGTCAGCGGGCTGTATCTCATAAACCATAACAGCTAGACTCTTGAAATTTTCAGAGAATACCTATTTCTGTTGCCGCTGTAACAACCACTACTAAAAAAAAAAAAACATTAAAGGTGGCACCCATTCAGGAAACATTTTTTTTCCACATATTATGTCCTTGTTTCTTTTAAAAAGTATATCTAAAATGCAAAATATTCAAGTGAATCCAAGTTTTTTTGGGATGCTGTTTTCTGCTACGCCTACTTTTTAAACTATTTCCAATTTTATGAAAACTGTCTGACCTCTTTCTTTTTGTACGTTATATCTATTGTAATTTTATTTTTAAATGGTTTTTTAAAGGAAAATGTCCGAAATGTATGACCATAAACCCAGAATCGATATCGACTTAATGGTTGTCAATAGATTCATTGTACTGCACAATTTATTCGACCGAAACGGCATGGCCGAAAACAAAGGGTTTAAGGAGCTATAGGCTTGAAATGTTTGAAAAAATGTATGGAATAATCTTGATCAATGACGGTTTTTTTTTGTAAATTATACTTAGGATGAACTACATCAAAAATATAATGATAATTAAGACAGGATTAGTTCCAACCATTTATTACTAATACTAATGTTTTAGGGAAAAATATTCACGATTTCATTGGGATTGGTTTTCTCCATATATTATTTATTAGTTTATAGCTCCAAAACCCTATTGTTTTCGGCCTTGCCATTTTGGTAGAATGAATTGAACATTAATACGAACCTATTGACACCAAATTAGTCCATATTGATCCTGGTGTTTTTTAACCATCTCCTTTATTCTCGCATATTTGTCTGCAATCACATCAAACTTCATTTCAGATTACATTCCGGTTCATCATCAGTGCATTCCTCAATGAACATAATGGAGATTAAAAACAATACCACATCAAGGAGTATTGCCGCCAACTCCTCAACCCAAGTCCTCGCTTTACCCAGCATACCTTCCTGCCAGTTGGATTCAGTGAGCTTACCTGACACTGGCAGATCACAAAACAACGAACATGACAGCTGCTCCTTACCTCTAACTCAGGGTAAAAGAGAGAAGAAGAAGAACGCTATAAAGTCGATCGTCAACTGCATCTTCCAAGGTAGGAGTAAAAAGAAAGGCGTCAAACTCACGAACTGACGCTGACGTTTCGATCTCGAATGGACTGGATATTCGTTGCTGACAGGGTTTTTCAAAGGTGCCTTTATTGGTCTTAGTGCAAAACTGAAGCCATTTACCACTTTTAGGGTAGGGTAAAATGTCACTAAGTGTCATATGTCATACGCTACTGTCATGTAACGTTTTGCTCTTAAGGCTCTTGTCTTATCTTCTAAAATGTATATATTTTGTATAATTGATATTTTCAATTGAAAATATTTTTATGACATAAAATGTCAGAAAAAATTGTCTTCCAAGGTTCAAAGATGCCTTCCAAAATATATTTAAAAAATACAATATTTTGAATATTGACGTATGCATGTTGCTTTATTGTTAGTGAATAAGGTTAGAATTAAAATAAATTATATAAAAACTATGGTTTCGCAATTTTTTTATTGACTATGGTATTAAACATAAAGCAAAGCTGCATATTTTAGGACCTAAGGAGGTTGTAATGGACTCTATATATTGATGAAGACACTTGTGATGCTGCTTGTTGCCTGAGGAGGTTGTAATGGACTCTACTAATTGATGTAGAGCTACTTTCGAGAGACTCATGCCAAATATGTACTTGGATAAAATGAGGGTGCTGTCTCATTGGCTGATCACAGCTGTGTTGCCAGAAATTCAACACTGAGCTGTATGTTTTAGTCGATATTTAATTTAATTCAACATGTTTATTGTTTTAGTGAGGGATCTTAAAATTATTATCATGATTTTTTTTTCATTTCATTTATTTTTAATTCAAAATATTATTTTGCAGTAAAGAAAAAAGCTACAATAGTTAATTAAACACAGAGTACTCATAGATCTGGCGAGAACTACAATAGCGTCCCTTAAATGCGAACATAGCATTGCAGCTTGCACTTTTGTACTGATTGTAAATATAACAAACAAGTGCATTTGTCAGTTCTGTACCCACATAATTAAATGCTATGTCTAATAGCTTTTTAAATACATACTAAAAACGTGGTGGAATACATCTTTTTGAGAATAGCCCCACGTTGTTACTGTTGATTGGTGAATGCAATACCGGGATTGGATTTTTTTGTCGGGATTGCATCCCCTAATGTTGAATGCTGTAATTTTTTTTATGTTAACGGTGGGTTTCCTGATGAAGTAAAATGTTATTATTATTTTTGCATAGCTGGGTTCATTAAGTAGTTAAACGAAGTTAATAATTCCTTAATCCAATACTAAAAAGTTAATAAAGACAGAAATTAAAGAATAATGTTTCTCAATGTGCCCGGATAGTGGCGACAGATTCGCAACCTGTCACACTGGGACTCAACATAAACATGCGAAATGCGGTGTTTAACACCTCTGCCAAAATCTCGAGGGATAAAAGAATAATATAACTTGTCAGAATCAGTTATTTTGTTGTAAAAAGCAGTTGAATGTCGTTAATTAACGATTAGCGAACTTATGGAATGTTAACATAAGTAATTTTAAATGTTAACATAAAAGTTATCCGTTACTTGATGTGTTAATTTGGTTAAATTCTGTTCCATGTTGTACCCAGTAATGCTATGTACAACAAAAAAGTACATAATATTCATAAGAATAAAAACAACTTCTGTATGTATTAGCGACTTTTGAAAATTACTTATTTCAATGTCCAAATTAGCACAAATGCTGTTTGTGTTTTTGAAAAATATATATTCTATATATTATATAAAAATGAAACGCAAAATGTGTTGGTAAGCGCATAACTCAACAGTGCCTGGACCAATTTGGCCATTTTTTTAAAATATTCGTTGAAGTTCAAGGATGGTTTTTACGGCGACAAAAAATCGAATAATTGCCGGAAAAACTATAAAAACAGCCCTTTTCTCTTTCCCATACAAATGTCTTCTAACTAAAACGTAGTCAATTTGAGATTTATTGTACTGCCACATTACAAATCTATATGACAGGACGAAGTCTGTCGGGTCCGATAGTTTTTTATATAATTTTAGAAATGTAAATAAATATTATGTGATGCATTTTAAATGAAAAAAACAATATTTTAAGGTTAACTGTGATTCTTAAAGAACAATAAAGAGATAATAATTTTTAAGATTATTTTAAAATATACTAGAATTCTATAGCTGGTTACTTATTTGTATTTTACATCTTATTAAATGTTTAAATGTGTGTTTTTTTTTTATTTATTCAAACTTTCTGCCCCGCACCATAAAATTGTGGAATGAGTTGCCGCATGCGGTATTTCCGGACAGATATGACCTGCAGACCTTCAAGAAAAGAGTGTACTCTTGTTTAAAGCTCCTCTTGTGTTGCAAATGTCCATGGGCGGCAGTATTCACTTTTCATCAGGTGATCTGTCAGCTCTGCCCCCTATCTTGTAAAAAAATCGGTATCCCACAAGCTTCTTGAACTTTACAGCCAAAGTAATTGACGCCTTAATGTTTATCTATAAGATGGATGATTTTAAGTAAAAACTGGTCAAGTGTGTGTCGTACTCGCATAAAGGGCTCCGTATCGTGCAAGATGAATCAATAAATACTTGATGAAAGTACTTTTTAATTTGGTTAAAGAAACGGAACAAGCTAAATATTCGGAAAAATCACTGTTCATTTGTTGGAGCCATTTTTATTTTTTTGTAAAAGGCTCAGTAAGAGGGTCCCGTTTTTGGCCCTTTGGGTACTGAACACTAAAAAGTCGATTGGTATATTTTTAAATACCAATATTAGTCACTTGGTTTATATTTGTTTTAAATAACATTATAAAGATTTTTGGTATCTTTTTTCAAGTGGCTGTTAAAATTAAGGTTTTTTCATTTAAAATTTGGGATAATGTGATGTTGCCAGTAAAAAAATCGTTTTTATAAATAAAAATATATTTGAACTTTTCTAAGATAAGAATTCAATGGTCAATAGTAATTCTGTGTATTCTAACAAAGTGGTCGGAGGCGCAGCTAGCTAGCAACATGTCCTTGCTTAACTTGTCTTCTGACCCTCGCGGTTGGAATGTCAGACGTTTAACTGTCAGGTGGTGTGCCATACTGAAAAAATTATGTCTATTATTAAAGTAATTTTTGATTGGTTAAAATTAACATTTAATTTTTTATTTACAAACTAACCTATTCATTTATTAGAAAGTTGTAAGTTTTTTAAAGATTCTAGTTTCAAATCTCTCCACCCACTGTTAATCTAACTTCGAGAAAACTATTAAACTATTATTTCTCCTATAAAGTCAAAGTCAAAGTAATCATAAATACCGATAATGAGAGAACATCATACCTATTGTCTAATTCCTTCAGTAAACTCCACTCTCCATTAAAGGTATATATTCTGATGATACCAGATTCAAAACCTGTAGCTATTATTCTGGACTCCTGCACCATTTTCTGCGCAAACGTGACAGCCGTCACGGAAGTATTGGCCAGCTCTAAGGGCTTCCCTAATACGCCGTATTCGCCGAGCGAACTTTGCGATGGCGTTTCAATTTTCGACCAAGCGCAGACCTGAAAAAAGTTGCTTATTAAATAATAATAACAATAAACCACATCACGACACACACATTGACTCAGCCCTGCAGTAATTATCGTAAGGTCTTGTCACAGGAACTAAGTAACGATATGGTATAAACCATATATAATAACTGATAAGAATACAACATCCAAGCGAAACAATGCGTCTCACAAATAAGACTATATTCCGCCCCCGCTGGGATTAGAACCCAGAACCACTAGCGCAGCAGTCAAGCTGTTTAATGGCTGAGTCGATGTGTGTGGTGTGTTTGATATAAATATTTTAATTACCTTCCCATCTCTAGATCCAGTAGCGAACACTTGACTGTCGTGATCCCAGGCACAGCACCAAATAATCCTACCATGTACACCATTGGTCTTATCAGTGTTAGCGACGACGTCAAACTGACTCGACCCTTGCCGCCTTCGGGATAAGAACCACCGCCTGTCACGTGACACTGACAGTAAGTATTGGCTGTCAGGGCTGAATGACAGCTGCGTGACTGTCAATTGGTGGGAGGGGAGCTTCTGCACCTGCTGCCATGTTGACGTGTCCCTGTAGGTTTAATAATAATAATAATAGATTTATTCACTGAAACATGTGTTACAAAGGTCTAATTAAAACATAATACATTCAATAAAATAATAATACAGTCCACCATGTTTTGCCAGGAAGCATAGGCGTGTAAATGTTAAAGTATTTAATATTGAATTTTCATGTCACATTATTTGAGAATCCTACAATCAATTAATTAATATATGTTTAGTTTTTGAAATTATTGAACAGTACCTACTTTAGGATGACATATAACATAATATATAACATACTGTAGTAGTGATTAAAAATATGCAATGTACAATATTTACTAAAATTGTAATAATTGAACTAAATTAGGCGCACGGCAATCAGATTTTAATATTCAATGAAATCTGATTGAAATCTAAAATCTGACTGCACCAAAGTCGTATACGCACGTAAAACGTGCACACTTCGATTACGCCTTGATTGAAACAGTCAAAAACTCCCTTTTAAAACAAAAGGGAGTCATTTACCAGAGTACAATCTCATTATTTGACACAAAACAAATGTTATTTTCAAAGAACTGCGAACTCATCGTATGAGACTGCAAACAAATAGTTAAGAAGTATCGTATAAAATCGATGTATATCGATTCTAGTTATCTAGTTCTAGGTATCTTATTTACAGGTACTATATATACTCATACTATTTTTATTTAAATACTAAGTAAGCTTACCATATGACAGGTGCTGCGTGTTCAGCATTGGTAGCCCGGCAGGCGGAGGCGAGTACTGTACCGTCGCTGGCCGCGTCCAGTGCGTGCACCTCGTACCCATGCCCGTACACTTTGTGCTGCTCCCACCATAGAGTGTTCTGCATCAGGGTCTCCTCGGTCGGGGGCTCTGATGTGATAAAGCACTAAGTCATTAATTTTTATCCCGCGCCTGTAATAGTTACGTGAATAAAATTTATTGAGGTAGATGTTTTAATAGAATCACTTACTCCTTTTAAAAAAATGATAAGGGGCTGTCCATTTATCACGTGATGTTATTTTAACATTTTTTAACCCCTCCCTCCCCCATGGTGATACGCACTATACCCTCACCCCCTTGTGATATTTCGTGATTTTTTCCGAACACCACCCCCCGCTTTCGAACCTCACGTGATTAATGGACAGTCCCTAAGATGGATTGATACAGGCTAGAAGATGTATTATTTTTTGTGCACATTTTTTTTTATTTCTCTTTATAATACCTAAAGTTCTAATTAACGTTTATCAATTTTATTAAATAGTGGAAACTTTGTCGGTGTACATATGAATTGTAGTCGTGTTATTTGTTAATATTAAAAATTAAATGTTTCCTAAATATATGTAAAAATAAGATGAGTTATGGTTACCATTTCTTTTTTTGAAGTTTGTAAGATCAAATTTTTTAAAGTCTAACAATAATTAAAAATTTAAAAAGTTCGACTAGGAGAAGGCTAACTTATTACAAACAAAATACAAGCTTCTTATATAAAGGAAGTATGTATAAAAATGAAATCCTTTTTTAAAACATTCAATTAAATTTCAATATTTCAGAACGTAACTAAACCTACAGTATGTACTGTTAGTTTTGTATTTTATTTATTTATTTTACCACACCACTTATTATATACATTAGCTCAGCCCTACAGTAAGATTGCAGAATATTGTGCCTCAGGTGCTAAGCAATTATATGGTGTAAACTACATATATAAGAATACAACATTCGAGACCGGTAAGCGAAACAATGTGTCTTGCAAACAGCACAAATTTCCGCCGCCGCAGGGATTCGAACCCATGACTTGTTGGGTAGCAGTAAGCTGTTTCATTTCATTTATTTATTTGGATTACCAACACATGCATGCAATACAACTTAGAGACTAATAACATTCCCTGTGTTTAACCAATTAAAGGTAATCACAGCTTACATAAAATTTAATCTAACAAAACACAAATTAGTTGAATGTATTAAAAAAATTTAAATTAAATTGTACCATTTTACAATTAAATAGTTACATTATAAAAAAATTAAAAAGTCACAGACATTATGAAATAGTAGGTGTCAGAATAAAAAAATTATATCAAAATAAGGAATTGCAAAAATACTTAATTAACTCATCTGAAAAACTAAATATGCTATCGTTAAATAAGTCGATGTCTAGTGATTTAGGAATGCTATTATAGAGCCTGGTCATTCTATTTATAGGCGAATTGAATGAAAGCTTTGTATTTGTATGACGGCTAGAGAAAAGCATATATGTGCTATGCCTTGGAAGTCTGGTGGGAGCAAACATACTGATCATTGACAAAAGAGTAGAACTATCAATTTGGTTATTAAGAAGCTTGAAAATAAATTTTAGGTCTAAGAGTTTGCGCCTACTTGTCAGGGTCATAATTGAAAGTGTTTCAATCTATCACTATTAGACTTATTTTTCACTCTCTGTCCATACGATAGAAAATGTACAAACCTTCTCTGTATACTTTCAACTCTACTTTTATGGACGTCAAATAATGGGCACCACACTGAAGAACAGCATTCCAAATGACTTCTAACATAAGCATTGAAAAGAATAAGCTTAGTCTCAACATTTCTGAACTGTTTTGAGTTTCTGATAATGAAGCCCATCATTTTTGAAGCCATTCTAGTCAAATCATCAGCCAGTCGCCAAAATCACAAACAGTCGGTACATCATCAAGGTAAGAATCACCTATTTTATATTCATATTGTATAAGCCGTTTATTACGAGAAAAGGAAATTGTCTGACATTGTCATTGCACCAATCAGCCAAGATACTCAAGTTTTCCTGCAGAATAAATGCGTCGTTGTAACTCCCTATCTCTTTAACAATTTTGAGGTCGTCAGCGAACAAGTATGTCTTGACTTTACATAGTCTGTTACACCACTACGTCACAGAGGTTGAATTAAACTTGCAGTCACAATGGCAGGGAGGTGTCAGTCTCTCCATATTTAAGGTATGTTCGGGCCACACAGCTACTGGGGGCATATGACAGGGTCACTGCTCGAATATGAATGCTCGTGTCACTGGATAAGTTGCGATTTCGCTTGCAAACAAGTGACGTTTGTAAGTTGGCTTTGAATTTTCATTGAAATTAATTCTACTGTACGCCATTGTTACTTTTTCTGTGACAATGGAGCATTTTTAAAAGATCATCTCTATGGCATATGTATAACGACTCACGTGTCAAGTTGACAGGCACGAAGTATCCGTCGTCGTCTCCGAGGCTGGTTGCGTCCTCGTCGTCAGTAAAAACAGCCTTGTTCGACAGCCCCAGCGATGGCACTGATGCGCCTTCGGGTTCTGGAAACGAGGGGACACATCATAACTGTTGTGTGCATTGGATCACCAGGCGTACGTGATTTATCATCTGTCACATATTTTTCGCGAAGCTAAACCTGTCGCTTGTGAAACTTGTGGCTGATAATTTAACAGTTCAATTCATTTCATATTATAACAAACTGGTCTGATCCTCTGAAATCCATTACGAAATGTTCCCAAGAGTATTGATGGCCCAAGGGGTTCACATATAGATTTGTATTGCTACTATTGTTCGGTTTCACAGATGCTACGGAACCCATCATGTGCGAGTCCGACTCACACTTGACCGGATTTTTGACAAACCTTTTTCCGATCCGCCGCCGCCATCTTGGAACTCCTGTCCGACAATGTTCTTGAAGTTCGATGCGAAGTTGTGCGGCGCTTTGAACACCCTGATGACTTTCTCCTCAGCTGCTGATGCGTAGATGGAACTTGAGACCATTGCCAGCGAAGCCATGTCGTAACCATGGACTTGAGGACGTGCTATCTCGTGCCATTCTTCGCCTGAGAGGGAAAGAAAAAGATGTTCATTGAAATTTATTTAAGGATTCATCTAAGGGAAAGTGATACCGCCGCCTATTGACAAGACGATGCCCCTGATCCCTTGTTATACCAAGAGCACCGCCAATGCGTTGCCCATGTACAGGTAAAGATGTTACATCTCTCGTGCCGGTAATTACACTGGCTCTCCAATCCTTCGGACTGAAACACAGTGAACTGATTCAAGGCAAAAATCCTCGGAGGGTGGTACCAACCCAGACAAAGATCTACCACCTTAAAAATTGAATAGTCAAAAAGATCAACGACGGAGGTCTCATGCCGGATGCCTTCCCGTAGATGAGCATCCCGAACCAGTGGTAATTTTAAAAAGTTATAATTTAATAACCGTTGACCGGCACGAGAGGTTTAATACCTTTAACCTCTGCAAGGACAACGTATTGGCGTTCTTGGCGTTACGACATCAAGAGGATCGTCGTGTCAATAGGCAGCGGTAACACTTAATAATAATAATAAACCACATTACGACACACACATTGACTCAGCCCTGCGTAAGTTTCGTAAGAACTTGTGTCACAGGAACTAAGCAACGATATGGTATATACTACATAGATAGGTAAGCGAAACAATGCGTCTTGCAAATAACGCAAAGTCTCGCCCCCGCCAGGATTCGAACCCGGAACCTCAAGCGTAGCAGTCGGCTGTTTACACCACTGCGCCACCGACGTCGTCACAAACACTTAACATTAAGGACCGTCTCTTCTTTTTTCCTCTTTTTGTAATGTTTTTCATCATAATGGCAATAGTTAAAGAACTTAGTATTTTTATATTGAGTATCAAGTTTTGATGATGAAGAGAGAATGATAGATGGAATAATGAATCTGCCTACAGTAACATGCTATTACGGTTACTGTACCCTCCAATAGGTTACTTGGGAGATGACGAAAAGAGCAGCCAAATCGTCGTATCTCACTTTCTCTACACTTGTAAAGAACTACAGATATTCACTGGTTAAAACACTAGCATTTTACACATTAAATTCTGTTGATATACGAGGAGAGAAAATAAAATAAGAAAATTTCAACTGACACTTCCCGTTCCCGCCAAGCATCCTCCAACCGCATCTCTGTTTTGCCAATGAAGTCAAACAAAATAAGGTGTTCTCACCATGCTCGGTGGTCCAGGGTGCATGTGCCCGAGCTGTTTGATCAGAGGACACCGAGATGAGGTATCTCCCGAGGTTCGGTTCCCAGCGTACATCTTCCACCGGCCCGAAGTGACCTCCGGGAACAACTTGCGGCTGCCATTGCTGAGAATCCTGGTTTAGATGAAAAAAAAAACACAAACATCACACATACACATAAACTCACGCTGTAATTAATTCCTCGAGAGGGTTAGGCAGAGGTGTTTAACACTGCACTTCGCATGTGTTGAGTCTCAGTGAGACAGGTTGCGAATCTATCGCCACTAGGCACATCATCTAGGCACAATGCAGAACATGGCTGCTACAATGTAGCCTCGACCTGCCAGGTCGGATCGGCCGGTTAACCAAAGCACGTAACAGACTGAGCTACCACCCTCAATAAAGAAGTAAAAAATAATAGGTCAACTGCTTTATTTTACCTAATCTAAGTTTTGGTATTTTATTGAAATTGAATGGAGGTTTTCACAATCATGTCACTTCAGTCAGATTAATGTATTAATTCTTTTTTTTGTCAATTAATTATTTCATTCATGATCTCACACATCAAGAAGAAATAAATTAAAATGACTAGGCTGTATAGGCTAATACTCTTTGCCTTTCTCAACAAACGGAAGAATTTAAAAAATATATCTATGGTAAATTGTTGCACCTCATTTAATTTCCATATATGAAAAGATCCATTATAGCCGTGTCCCAGGAAAGAGGTCCCGTTGGGTCCAAACCTGCTGCCGTAGAACCTATGGAAGATATAAATAATAAAATAAGAAATCCTTATTTTATTCTGTCTTTATAATAATAATAAACCACATCACGACACGCACATTGACTCAGCCCTGCAGTAAGTATCGTAAGAACTTGTGTCACAGGAACTAACCAATGATATGGTATAAACTACATAGATAAGAATATAACATCCAAGACCGGTAAGCGAAACAATGCGTCTTGCAAATAACACAAATTCCGCCCCCGCCGGGATTCCAACCTGGAACCTTAAGCGCAGCAGTCGGCTATTTACACCAATGCGCCAACGAGGTCTTTGTCTAAGTTCAGTGGATTATGAAAAATAAAAATTTATTAAAAAAAGAAAGTAAGTTCCGGTACTGGTACAGAAATTCGCAGAGCGACCTTAAAAGCTACTCATCTTTTTCTCTCGAACAATTATATTATCTGTCTAGCTCATTTCTTTTGACTTGGAAGCGAGACAGCAATATCAATGCGGGCGAGCGAAAAGGACGGGCAGCTTACTTAAGGTCATTGTTCGAGTTTCTTTCTGTTAAAACACGGCTTTTAGTGTCGTAGCATACCCAAGTCCATTCCCCCCCACCTCCCCCACTCGGACCCTCTCTTGCCACGCGCCCTCCGCCCCTCCTACGGTGATCTCCGGCTCCCAAACTATCAGGGTCTTGTCCAAAGATGACGATAGTAGACGGTAGATTGGGGAGGTTCTCTCTGTTAAGTAATATTGGATTTATTCAAAATGAAAATGTTGATTTTAAATAACTAACTTTCTTTTGTAAAAATTAATACTTTTACTTGACATTTCGTTTTAGAAGATGTTCTTTCTCAGGATAATATTAATCTCCATTAATAGCAAAATTGTATCAAAATCTGTTTAGCGATTTAAGCATAACATAGAGAGTTTTTCGAATCTATAATATTAGACATATACCTTTCCCTCTAATGTTTGGTTGCCACTGAACTCCATAAACCCAGCCTTCATGTCCAGCCAGCACAGCTTCCAGCTTGACTGACCACTCCGCTCCATTAGCTTGGAACACCTTCTCTTCCACCTTAATATCAGATGCAGTAACCTCTGAGACATGTTGCTGGATCCTCCACAGCCGGATGTATGTGTCTTGGGAAGCTGATGCCAAAAGTATTGTGGAGTCATCTGTAATTTGAAAGTGGATGGTATACAATAATAAACCACATCACGAAACACACATCAACTTAGCCCTGCATTAAGATATAATCTTATCACAGGCACTAAGCAACGATATGGTATATACTACATAGATAAGAATACAAGATCCAAGACCGGTAAACGAAACAATGCGTCTTGCGAATAACACAAAGTTTATATAAACACAAAACATATTTTTAGCATGAACAGAAGTTTTAACAACATGTTAAGGATAATTTTAAAGTTTTAATTAATTAAGGCAGGGCTGTCCAAACACTATTCCTTCTACACGTAAATGATCTGCTAGTTCCTGGAACAGTAGGTTATGCAGATGACACTACTGTTACGGACAGATACTTCTCCAGTTCTCGGGCCAGAATGAAACTCAGTCTTGTCGAGAGTCTCTAGTTGAGCGCCTTGAATCTGGCACTTCAGGCAGTCTCAGTCTGGGGTGAAGCCAATCTTGTTGGATTCAATGCAGCCAAAACACAGGCGTCTGTTTTTTCCGCCAAACGGAGTCCCTTCCAGCTGACTCCAACTATCCGGGGTGTATCAATACCGATAACTAATCAAATGCAACTTCTTGCCCTCGTCGAACATGAATTTCGGCTTCTACATTGAGTCTATAGCCAAAACGGCGGCTAAAAAGCTTGGTGTTCTATCCCGTGTTAGGCGATACTTCACGCCCAAACAACGGCTTGTCCTGTATAAGGCGCAAATTCGGCCTTGTTTGGAATATTGTTGTCACCTTTGGGATGGTTGAACAAAGCTTTAGACTCTGTTGAAAAACGAGCCCGAAGAATCATCGGGATTGACGATGATATTGCTAACTTTCATGACCTCAGCCACCGCCGCGAAGTTGCGTGACTATCGGTATTTTATAGGATACATTTCGGAGAGTGTGCGCAGGAATTGCACAATTTAATTCCACCTTTTATAATCCCTTTTATAATCGGAATACAAGACGTAGGCTGAAGTTGCATCCTTTTGTGGTAGATATTCCGACCATCCGGACTAAACGCTTCGATAGCTCCTTCATAATGCGTACTGCAAGGGTGTGGAATTCTTTGCCAGCCGATGTGTTCCCTGACCAATATAACTTGGGCCTCTTTAAGGCAAGAGTGAATAGGTTTCTCCTAGGCAGGCATGATCCACCTTAGACCTCATCGCCGCTTAACAACAGGCGGGCTTGGGGTCAAATGCCTGCCTGGTCATGAATTAAAATAAAAAAAAGTTGTTGATAAATAAGAAATCAAACTTAATCAATGAAGAACTAATAACATTAAGTGTAACAAATGTATAGAATATTTTTCTTCATTTTTTTATTTATTATTTTTCCGTCTATTAGGAAGTTGAAAATGACCCTTGATTATATTTGCCCTGATTTGAGAGATTTATTTTATTTTTTGAATAAACTCTAAAAATTTTTAATTAACATTAAGTCTTTATGTGTCTTATTAGTAATAATATTTTGTCTCATGTCGGGTTCTCTTACCGATATCCAGTACATCAAGTCCTCTGACCCAGTCCTCGTGACCAATTAAAGTGTGGACTCTGTGGTATTCGTCACCGGAGAACACGTGTATCTTGTGGTCGTCAAGTGCACAGAGTAATATAGGTCTCCCTTCTCTTAGAATGTGAGCATGCAAGGTGAGGCACAGGCCAGAGTTCAGGCTTATAGTTTGAATACAGCTGAAGGTCCCTAGAAAAAAAACAGCCTTTAAAAAAAACAAGAAGCTATAATGATATGTGTTACTAATTTAGTTAGAACAACCTTTTTGTTAAAAAAGGATAAAAAAAAGGAGATTTATTAACTAAGTTTTGTTTATAAATAATGTTAGAAAGGAAAAAAAAATGGTTAATGTGGTTTTTTTTTAATATTTTCAGACTAAAGAGGCTGTAAGAGCATAGAAAACAATGTATGTCTGATTTGGAATTTACTCTTAGTCCATGATAATTTTTTTTTTTTTTTTTTTTTTTTTTAACATAATATCTAATTATATTATGTTAACACACATATTATATATATATGCCACATTTTTTTTTTAAACATAATATCTAATTATATTATGTTAACACACATATTATATATATGCCACATATATTTATTTTTTTAACATAATATCTAATTATATTATCACACATATTATATATATGCGACATATTTTTGTATGTTTCGAATCGACCAGCGTTTTTTTCTGGAGTTATAATGTTTTCCATTTTTCAAAGTGATGTACTTAAATATAAAAAATGAAACTATATTTTTTTTTGACGTGTGAAAAATTCTCAAGTGAGATAAAAGAATGAATTTCATTCTCAAAAAAGTACTACGATGACTATGTTCCGGTTATGAAAATGGAATAAGGTCTTGTTTCATAACCCCTTATTCGTAACCAGTTTAGAATCATAATTAATGAATGTGGACAAAGTGGATTTTCCTCATAGATTTTTCAATGTTTTAAACTAAAAATAGTTAACAAATTTATGACAGTTACCATTTTTCCTCTCCCACACTTTAACAGTAGAGTCTATTGATCCAGTGAAGACTATGAGATCACTTTCTTCTGCTGTATAGACTCCGTATACACAAGTAACGCCATTTGTATGACCAGCCAATTTACTGGTCACTTTCCATTCTCCAGTAGATAACAACCAGACTGCAGCAGTTTTGTCTGCAGATGCCGAGACCAGTTCATAGCATGATCCATTGGGATTACGCAGCCATTTAACAGAGTTTACTCTTGAGCTGTGATGACTGAGTACCGTTAGGGGATTCTTGTTTCTTACAGTCTAGAAATAAATTGTAATTAGTATTAATTATTAATACTTTTGTGTATATACTATAATGATAAATAACAACAACAATGATATTTTTATTAACTCTTTTTGCAAAATTTGTTGATCTGATGTTTTTGGGTTTAAAACTTAAATATACTGACTTACTGATACAACTTCAGAATTACTAATTGAGGAAGTTTGGTTTTAAGACGAATCTATTTATTATTTATTTATTTTATTTTATTTATTTACGTCTACAGCAAGTACATTACACAAACATATAAAAATCACATATTATAAACAGAAACTGATGTACATGCCTATAACAGACGAACACAACATTTACAAAGGTTACACACATATACTAAAATAAAAACAGGTCACAATGAAAAATAACATTGGTTTAGATTAATCCATTATACAAAAGAAATTAAAAAAGAAAAATATATATATATAGGAATTGAAATCTAAAGATCCTGAACCTAATGAGAACTATTTCATTCAACTTATAAAATATTGAAAAAATTTGCATCTGAAACTTGCCAACGAAAGAAAAAAGATATCAAGGTCTTCCACCTTTGAGTTCATGTCATTGTATACCTTACATATTCTAGTAATTGGAGAGAAATGGCCTAGATTGGTTCATGCAGGAAAGAAACTAAATGTTCTCGTCACTGGATGTCGAGGAATGTGGTAGGGTACCGACAACAAGATGCGCTCAATCAGAGTGTCGCATTTGATAGCGCCATTTATAATTTTATGCAGAACGGTAAGATCATGCATCGTTCGACGATCGAAATCTATTATCGAAATGTTGGGAATCTTTAAAATATGAACACTTATCATAATATGGGCATATGTCTCATAGAACAGGAAGGAAGCTCATTGCAAACAGCTTGTAGGAATGAAATAGCTGATGAAAACATAATCCTAGCAAACTTATTCGACCACTTAAACTAGGAACCAAAACTCGTCGCCAGTTAAATTACCGTATCGCAAATAACAACAGCGTTACAGGCTCCGTAGCACAGGATGCCGTCGCTGTTCCAATCTACTATTTCCGGAGTCCGGTTGCAAGCCGCAGACGTATACACCTGGTCCCAGGTCAACTTCATTTTTTTCAAATTAAAAATACGTTTTTTTTGGTTATTAAATTTTGTTTATTTTGTTTCTGATTCCAATGTATTTGTAGGTTATGTTATCATATGGTGTCAGATGTGCAGACTGACAGTAAAGTTTCAGTTCGTAATTATAAAACGCAATCAAAAACGTTATTTGATGTAAATATATCTGAACACAATCCAATCTGTCATCGATTTACGTTTCATGTGGTTGGCGCCTTGGCGGAAACTTAATTATTTATTATTTACAAATCAGTTGTTTACTAGAATTCAACTAGATTTGGTGGATAAGTAATTTATTGAGGCACTTGCAAATGTTAATAGCTAATCATGCCGGATGTAATGATAGGAGGCATTCCTGTGAGCTTTCCTTTTGATCCTTACGATGTTCAGAAAGCTTACATGGAGCGAGTTATCGAGAGCTTGCAGAACAACACCAATGCTCTTCTAGAATCTCCCACTGGCACTGGTAAAACCTTGAGTCTTCTTTGTTCGTCTTTGGCTTGGTTGATGGTGAAAAAAGCACAGTTGCAGATGAATGCCCAGCTCGGAAACTTTTCTGAGCACAGCAGTAGTTTTGGAGGATCTCTGCGTGACAAACTCAAAACAGGAGCTGGTAAAGGCAAAGACAATGTAGCCTGGGGTATGCCGAAGATTATTTACTCATCCCGCACACATTCTCAACTCACTCAAGCAATGCAGGAGTTGAAGAGGTCCAGCTATCGCCATGTAAAGGCAGCAGTGCTAGGTTCCCGAGACCAAATGTGCATACACCCTGAAGTGTCCAAAGAGACCAACAATATGAACAAAGTTCACATGTGCCAGTTAAGAGTCAAGTCAAGGACTTGTCATTTTTACAACAATGTTGAATCAAAGAAAGAAGACAAATCCATTAGAGGTGATGAGATATTAGACATAGAAGATCTAGTTTCTTACGGAAAGAAACTGAAATGCTGTCCTTATTACTTAGCTAAAGAATTAAAGCAAGATGCAGACATAATATTTATGCCATATAATTATTTACTAGATCCAAAATCAAGAAAAGCTAATGGAGTTGAACTCTTAAACAATATAGTCATACTTGATGAGGCTCACAATGTTGAGAAGATGTGTGAGGAGTCAGCATCATTACAGATCAGATCAACTGATGTGGCGCTTTGTATAGATGAAATAACTCATGTCATGAAGTCTTTTAGTGAAAATATAGAGGAACAGATGGATGCTACAATGGAAAGCAATCAACCGAAAGATTTTACTTGTGATGACTTATGTGTGCTCAAAGAAATGATGCTGGAGTTGGAAAAAGCCATTGATGACATCAATGTAGGTAAAGAAGGCACCACTTTTCCCGGGGGGTTCATATTTGAATTGCTTGCAAAAGCTGAAATCAAAGATCACAATCAGATGGCAGTGATAACTCTAATAGAGAATCTAATACAGTATCTATCAACAGCAAGTGCATCTCCATTTCAGAAAAAAGGTGTGGGTCTACAGAAAATTGTTGATCTTCTTAATGTTGTGTTCTGCGGAACTTCTCATGCGTACAAAGAAAGGGTCAAACTTTGTTATAAGGTCCATATCCAAATAGAAGATAAAAAGAATAACAAAAAGACTGATGGCTGGGGTGCCCTAAAATCTTCAAATGCAAAAACAGCTGAAAGAGTCCTCAGCTATTGGTGCTTCAGTCCAGGATTTGGAATGAAACAGCTGATAGAACAAAATGTTAGAAGCATCATCCTTACCAGCGGTACATTGGCTCCGTTAAAACCCCTGATATCAGAGTTGGCTATCCCAATTGGAGTCCAGTTAGAAAACCCACATATAGTAAAAAGCAGTCAAATTTGCGTCAAAATCATTGGGCAAGGTCCTGATGGGGTACAACTTAACTCTAATTATCAGAATAGGGATAATCCAAAATACATAGCATCACTGGGAAGGACTATTCTTACATTTTCAAGAGTTGTTCCAGATGGACTGTTAGTATTTTTCCCATCATATCCAATTATGAGTAAATGTCAAGAACTATGGCAGTCGGAAGGTATTTGGTCAAGTATAAACAACATCAAACAAATTTATGTAGAGCCTCAACGAAAAGATACTTTCAATACTATCATGAGTGAATTTTACAGCAAGATAAATGATCCAAACACTAGAGGTGCCTGTTTCATGGCAGTTTGTAGAGGCAAGGTGTCTGAAGGGCTTGATTTTGCTGATATGAATGGAAGAGCTGTTATTATCACAGGACTACCATTTCCACCTCTGAAGGATCCAAGAATAATTTTAAAGAAAAAATATTTGGAAGAACTCCGGATAAACAACAAAGATTTCTTATCAGGTGATGACTGGTATTCACTAGAAGCCACAAGAGCTGTAAATCAAGCTATTGGCAGGGTAATAAGACATCAGAATGATTACGGAGCCATTCTGCTGTGTGATACCAGATTCAACAATCCTAAACTAAAAAACCAGCTGTCAGCATGGTTAAGAGATTACATAAATGTATCGAATAAATTTGGTGAAACTGTCAGTGAGATTTGTAGGTTTTTCAAAAATGCTGAAGCAACTTTACCTGCACCAAAATTAAAGCCTTCGTTACCTAATGAATCAAATAGTAATATTAGAGAATGCAGTAACGTCAATTTAAGTGGTGTCTCCTTCACACTTCCAAATACAAGAGTTGTTAAAAACAGTAACAAAAAGTCGGTTGATCAGTATCCAAATTCAAATGAAGTTTATGCAGATTTTGCAATGGACTTCTACAAGAATGCTAAGGCTTCCGCATATGTCAGTGAATTTAAGCCAAAAGAAACAAAAGATTTGTTTTCTGCTCTGGATTCAAGTTCAGAAAGTAGCTCATCCAGCTTAGTTGCAATACATAAGAGGAATGTTGAAGAAGTTGAAGTTCCAGCTACAGTTAAGAGAAAGAAACTGAAAATTAAGCCTTTTGGATTTGAGGAGAATTTAATTATTGCAAAAAGCAGCATTCCTGAAAAGATAGCACCAGCATCTCTCATAGACTTTGTTAAGGAAATCAAGACTTTATTGATTGCGGAGGATTACAAGCTTTTTCAACTGTCCATATCAGCTTACAAGAAAGAAGGCAAATATCAGGAGTTCTTAAAAACACTTTCTGGACTCTTAGAGAATAAGAAACTGTTTTATTTACTCAAAGGGATGAAGAGATTTCTGAAAGAGGAGCACAAACCCATGTTCCAAAAGTATTGTGATAATGTAAAATTTGACTAATTCTAATAATATTTAATAACAAATAATAAAATTAAACTAATATATAATTTTACAACTATCTTTTATTATTCTAAATGCCTTAAATACATTTGTTTATTAGTACACATTTTTATTATCTTCATTAATTTTGTTTGCTATCTCAACCGAGTTAATTCTTAAAATAGTTTGCTGTGCTCTTTGGAAGTTAGTTCTCATGAACTGCTTCCTTCTTTTCTTTTTGAAGTGTACCCTGGTGTGGGAGAGACCTTTCGAAATAATGGTTGCAGTGACATCAACAAGCCCAGGTTGTACCAATGGTCTGCCAACCAAAGAGAAGTCTTTATTAGCAGCTAGCAACACCTTATCTAGCTTAATCTGATCTCCGATGTTTGGTGGCCAGTATCCTTCAACCACCAGCAAGTCACCGTCAGTGACGCGCCATTGCTTTCCCAGTAAATGTATAATAGCAAAGTTACGAGACGAATTCTGTTCGATAAGCCTATTGCATGTTGCTATGACGTCTTTCGTCTCTTCTGACTCTGATTTTTTTTCTGTTATTGCTGAGTTTGTGAAAAATCTTGAGAAAATGCCAGCTGTAATGAAAAATAACATAGTTTGTAATATTGTATTACGGTTTCTAATAGCTTTTTTATTTTTAAGGTTTTAGTGTGAGTAGTATCTTTATACCTTGCCCATTAGTTAAAGCTCCAGCAATCTTTTGTAATCCAGCCCTTATCATGGCCATTTTTGTATTAGATTATAACTTTTTTAGACAATATTTTACAATTTTGGACAAACCATTCTCGATAACATAACCTCAATACAGGATAAATGACAACGACAGGTTTGAGAAATAATTTGACATCTATGTATTCGTTCCTAAACGCACTTGATAAAATTATTAAAAAGCTTTTTCAAAATGACAATCAGATTGACATCGTTAAAAGTCAAACTAATACAATATCTGCAAGAGCGTTTAATCCCAAATTTCAAAGACTGGAAAAACTATAAATGCAAGGTACCACGTAGGAACGTAATATTATAAAAATGCTTGTACTGTTACCTAGATTTTTTTTTTGTAATGTAAATGATTAGGATTCTGCACTCTTTTGGACAAGATAGAGCGAGAATGGGTTTTACAGTGCTTTTTGATGTCGTTTCGCTGGTGGCCTTTTTTGACATTTTATTTATTATTAATAGTACCGACGAATTTTAAGATGTTCTTTGAATCTCACGCCTTTTATTTTGTATTTTGACGTCAAAAGTACAAAAAGAGTATCCGCTGTACTCGCTTTACCCTAGCACTGACTCTACATGTCCAGAAAAAGAGTCAACGCTATTCTATTTAATTTATTAAGCTTCAGGTGTTCATCCGTTTGTCTGGTAGTGGGTTGTCTTCTGAACCGAAGTAGGTAGAGAGAGAAGAGAGTTGAAATTCTAAATAATCAGTGTATCTCTTGAACTGTAGTAGTTGGTACGAAACGTGCCTACTCTAAATGTGCAAGTTAATTAAAAAATCACGTAAACGTACTAAAGGTACTAAAGGTAAGTAAATTTTTGTTGTCGTCTGTGAAATTATGGCAGATATAAAACACTATTAGGCGCTGCGTAAACTTGTCTCCGGTGTCGGTACCAGCAACTAGCTACCGAGATATTTTCAAACTAGATAAACGATTAGATGGAGCGCCCCGACTACCAATAATTAATCTAAGTTTCATACAAATCAGTAAACTTGACTCCGAAACTTGTAGCAGCGATTGCGTCAAATTTTCGCCAACGGACACCGCAACTACATTTTCTTATGGTGGGTGGGTGTGCACACCCACACATTATTATGCCCACACATTATTATACTTGCCAACGCTGCAGACATGTGTTATTGTACCGATAGTTGTTTCAGCGAACGGTCTCATAGCGAAGAGTCTCGACCAACACCTGAAGAGACTCTCGCTAGATAGCTGGATCAAGGGTCAGATACAGAAGGCAGTACTCCTAGACACGGCGCGCATTGTCCGGAGGTTCCTCTCTCTGCAGCCCTAACCACCGGTAGTTAGGTGTCTCAACAAAAATCTGCCCTTCTGGCGTACAAATATTAGATTGTCAAATACATATTAAATAATACAAATACATTTTTAAAATTACTACAATTAAATAATGATGTCAAACTTAAAAAAACTAAATCCAAATCATTCATTTTTTAAAATCAAAATATTGCTGTATGTCATAAAAACATTGCTGTAGTAGCCATTTATTAAGTTTTATTTTTAATTGGTTCAATGGGATATCTCTTAATTCCTTAGGCAACGCATTAAAAATTCTGACACACATTCCATAAACATTATTTTTTAAAAGCATATTAGCTTTTGGAAGGGTTAACAAGTATTTATGTCTGGTAGTCCCCTTTATCCAATCTGAATGTTTGAGAAATAGGTCCTCATTATTCCTAACAAAAATACAAATTTCCCTAATATACATACATGGGAGTGGGAGAACGCCAAGTCTCTGAAACAGGGGCTTACAACTTTCTAGAAAATGGACCCTACATATTGCCCTGATACACTTTTTTTGTATCTTAAACGCTCTTACCATATCCACCGAGTTTCCCCACAGTATAATTCCATAGGAAAGTATTAAAGATACATATCCATGGTAAGCAGTGAGAGCTGCTTCCTCAGACACTGTCTCTGTTAATTTTCTTAGAGCATAAACGAAACGGTCTAATTTATCACATTTATAAGTGACACAGTGGTCCGACACCGAAAACACGTTTGCGCAGCGCCTAGTTCGAGTGAAGTGATTGTGATGTAAGGTCAGACGGGTGGTCAGTGAATTATAAAATATCATGGTCAAACAACCAGACGGGTTACCTAATGGAAACTGATACCGCCGCCTATTGACATGTTATCGCCCTTGCTGTCTGAAAACGCCAAGGGATCACACGTAGATCTACCACCTGTCAACACAAAAAACGCACTAACACAGTAACTGTAATATTGCCATTTGACTACAAAATCTTATGAAACCCTTTTTTTACATATATTTTCTACATAGCTATGATATGTAGGTACATATTGTGTTCAAATTACCTACCATGTAATTATTAACATTAATTTGTAATTAAATCCTTATAATTTTAAATTAAATATCAAATTTAAAAGACAGCAGAGTTCAAAAGTTGTTTATTTATATGAAAGCAACGATGACAATTAACTGACAGTACTAGTGAAAAGCATTTTAATAATAAAATTCTGATAGTGCAGCATAACCTGATATCTGAAATTGTAAAATGAATTATACTCATATTTCAAAGATGCCTGTTACCTGATCTAAAGAACAGGCAAAGTGCGAGTTGGACTCGCATACAAATGGTTCCGTACCATTGTTAAATATTTAATATTGCGCCTTAAACTTTTAAATGACTTCGTAAAAAAGAGCAAGCAAAGCAACGCAGAATTCAACACGTTTCCTGCATGGAGGCGTTTATGGATTTATCTATTAGATTTTTAATCGTCTTCATAATATATTTTGTCGTCATAGCAGCAATAAAAATATGCAAAGAAATATATAATATACTCTATATTTTCAACTTTAGATACTTATTACTACTGTTCATAAGATATAGCCTCTGACAGCGGTCGCTATGACTATGGTCGGACGAAAAGAAGTACAGCGAAGGCTTAGTAACAGGGTTTTGTTATCACCCTTTTTGATACGGAACCCTAATTAGCATCTCAGGCCCGCGAGCTTCGTTCTCTGAAACCCGATTCAACGCGATTCTATTAACGTCATTTACGTGTAGCTCCAGTAGTTTACAGGTTAAAATTTGAAAATCCAGGTCTGTTGGGTGAACAATTCTAGGTCCCTGATGTCGGGGTTCTTCGGAAGTGCTCGGGCACGCTCGGCGGCGTCTGGGGCGCGTTGCTATGGCGACGGGCGGGAACACGCCACCCGCGGCCGCAGCCGAAAACAAACACCGAGCAAAGTGGAGGTTCACTTCGAAGTAAGGGAGCTAGGGATATATAACAGAATCAATTTAGTTTGTTAGGGTTCCTTAACCAAAGGGTGTTAATGGGATTCCTGAGTCTTTGTCGTCAGTGGCCTGTAGGAATCTTTTACCTAAACCGAAATATTTTGTTGTAATACATATTTTTTTGTGAGTCTTTCTGTTGCCGTTATATTAACTTTCCTGAAACAATAGATAGGTAAAATGATTGGCGCACTGTAAAAAGTTCGCTAAAAACTGGTGTATTTAGTGAAGCTTTGCTTAGCTCGGCTCCAATGAAAAAAAACCGCTAATTTCAAATATTTTTACTAAGATGTGGTGACATCATTTGGTTATCCATATTCCATTAACCGCAACACACTGGTGGGTTCCCAAAGGAATCTTCGGATTTGTAGTGTTTAGTTGATTCTAGTCTACCGCTTTTCTTACTTCCACGTGCACACTTAGAATTCTCTTCATCCCTCCGCACCACATCGTCGTGCCACCGTCCGCGAATAGCTTTTCAACTACGGGTGCTAAATAGAAAATGGTCAAAGCAGATTTTTCCGAACCCTAGCTCCCACGCTACGGAATAGCAGTTCCAGGCCGGGGGAGGTGTGGTGTTGTGGAGGGGTGCGGGGCGAGTGTGCCGCGGGGGGGTGTCGGACTGCGCGCGCAAGGATCCCGCGTCAGTCGCAGGGCGGCGCGCGGCCGGCGCACGGTCGATAGCTGCACGCGGCACGAGGCACGGCCATGCTGCACGAAGCGTGCTCGCGCGAGCCGCCAGCACGCGCTGTCGAGTGAGTGAAGTGAGTGGCACTTTCCGCCGACGCCGGCCTCCCCCCCCAGTCACAGGACCTCGTGACGGCATGTGTTTACCTAGATCTAGAAGTGGCCGGTCCCATTTTGAAAAGGAAAGCACGGACATGCGCTGATGAAGGATTGGCAGTGGTCCTGTCACTTTGAAGGTGGGTATAATATTTATGACCCGTCCACGCTCGAGCCGGTTCGCGCCCGTCCCGGCCGCGTCCCGTACCTACCTACCCTAGATATTACTTACAGTGAATCAGGCTGGTCCGAGATCCGGGCAATCAATCAGAAAACTAATCCAGCGGGTTGATTCGATTGCAGTACGGCATTACATGTAGTTGTGTCGATTAACGTCTAAGCCTGCAACAATCTACCCCGACACGCTGTGTCCTATTGCACGTAGATACGACACATGAGATTGCCCTAAGCCCTAAGACGAGATAATACAGCTGTGTCGTATGTAATGGACATAACTACATGTGTTCACTTTATGTTGATGAGATATTGACGAATAACCTGATTGCTTTAGTGGTAAACCTATAGGTTTGTAGCTATTACATGATGAACTAGGATAATGCTTCTAGCAATATACCTGTTTGTGAATATATATAAACTTACTTAGGTATATCCCTATCACGTACCAGCGTCATATAAAGTAAATGATTTATACTGTTTAAGTTTTTTACACCGGAAATACACATGCCACACACACATGGGTTTTTACATGCCACATCAACCTTGTCTAGTTTAAGGATACTAAAAGGCAAGTCATTAATTACAAATGGCTAACATATAGATATGAATAAATTTACTTTCTAAATACAAGTAAAGTTAAACCAAACATCCACCTGAAACACAGAATTTCGATCACCCCTTATGTAGGTTAGGTACTTAATTTGTGCCTCAGTTAATTACCATGTCTTCATTGGTTTATTACTAAAGCACCGATAAAATATTTAATTCAATATAAAATGTTTGTAAACCCATCTTTAAAGCTCATCAAGCCGTGACGTAATTAAACGTAATTGAGGTAGCTGTAAAAGATGAAATGAAAAAAAAACATTCGGTTTGCTGGGAAATGTCAATAGATGGCGTTATATGTTTACGAATTTAAATTTTTCGATTTCTTCTATATCATAATTAATCTAGAGAATGTACAAACTGTTTTTATTTAATTAGTAATCGAGTTGAAAAACAAGATTTAATCGGTAATTGTAATCATTCGACAGTGATGTTTCTTTTTGTTGCACATACATTTTAAAAGGTCGTATTATGGCATATTATCTCTGCTTTTTAAGTGTTGTTTTTTATTTAGTGAATTTGTAATCAGTACAATCTTTAATGTTTATTTCAACTCGTAGGTTTAGATATGAATCTAGGTAGGTTTGTATGAACAAACTATACAGAGTAGATTTTTTATTCTTATCAAACATAAAAATGCTTAAAAGCCGTACCATACATAGCTATGGTTTTATCGTGGACATTAAAACTGTTCGAATGTCTAGTTATTTTGAAGCACACCCGTCTCTATCCCATCACTGCATCTTCTACGAATAATGTAGCTTAGTATATTGCACAGGCTGTGCCGGACACCCTACCGGTCTATGCTATGCCTGGTTAGTTTGATTTTGTTGTTTGTGAAAGGAATTTTGGTTAAATACATTTTCTTGTTGGTACATTGACGATCTAGGTTATGAAAGTAGTAATTCTATGAGGATACTGTCTATAAATGGACCATGAAATCTATAAGTTGTACCGAAAGTACCCACTCTTAGTTCGGAATTTTAATTTTTATACAACATTATGGGCAAAGAAGCAGATGGTTCACCTAATGGAAAGTGATACCGCCGCCTAACACGTTGACACGACGATGTCTGGAACGCCAAGAGCACCGTCAATGCGTTGCCCATGTATATATAGTTATACCTCTCGTCCTGGTAATTACACAGGCTCTACAATCCTTCGAACCGAAACGCAGCGAACTGCTTCACAGTAGAAATAGAAAGGAGGGTGCCAACCCAGACGATCTCGAACGCAGATTTACCATCTATCATGAACCTCATAATCCCTGTCATGGATGTCATGGACTACATGCATATTTGTGCGTTTTTGTTTGTGGATAAATATAATTGAAATAAATAGTTTTTTTATTTTTCGATTAAAGATATCTCACAGCAAAGTGCTTGGTTTCTAAGATAAAAGAAATTTTAAACAAGGTTTGGTTAGAAATTAAAAAAGTAACCAAAAAAATCTGTTACCTGATTCGCTCGTAAATTTCGTCCAGAGTTAGTTCTTATTCACCAGAATAATGGTGTAAGAAGGTAATAAATTCACCTCGCCCCCAGAGATATGTTGCAAGTAATCCTGGAGAGAACTTATTTGAGTTTTGCCACGTTTTGAGTCGAGTTTAGCTACATTTTGAAGTTTCCCTTCAACATTATGAATATTGATTTCCAGTTAAAGTCATCCTAGTTGATATCTTTGCATGCCTAAATCTTTGCTTTGTTATGTGTAAACTGTAATAATTATTTTACATTGAAATATCTTACTTAATTTTATTTGTGTGCATTTATTGTCAGTTATCTTTAAAACTAAATTTATCGTTCAATTATTGATACCTAGTATTAGGTTTTTTTGTATTTATTTAGCGGCATTGGTTTTAGTACCATACTGCCAAATCTTTAGTATATATATCTATAATTATAATTTCTTCATTTTTGAAGGTGATGAGATGATGATGGGATGAACAATGAAAGTCAAAGTCAAAATGTTTTTTATTCGAATAGACGTAAAATAAACACCTTAAAATCGTCATTTTTTTTAATTTACTACCACCGGTTCGGAATGCTATTTCTACGGGGAAGAATCCGGCAAGAATCCACGTAGTTGCTTTTTTCAATATTCGAATACAATATTTTCTACTACAACTTAAAAATTCTAGCTACACTTCAACTGTAAACCTGTGCACCTGATTAAATTAATTCCATATGTCTTTATCCTCTACATAATTTTGATCTACAATGAATCTACAGTAACATGCTGGTACGGTTACTGTTGGTCTTAAGGGTTACTTGGAGATGACGAAAAGAGCGGCCAATTCGTCGAATTTCTCTTTCTCCACACTTGTAAAGCACTACTGATATTCATTGGTTAAAACACTAGCATTTTACACATTCAATTCAGCTGAAATACAAGACAATAAAATTGTAACTGACACTACTCGTCCTCGCCAAGAATCGTCATGAGTTATTAACTTTATAATTCATTTAATTCGTGCACAATAACTTAGGTAAAGAATGAAAGACATTAAGTCTGATGCGTGGAGTCAATTGGCATACGAAAGTCATTTAATTTTTTTGAATAAAATCAAATGATCAAGTAAAAAGAATTAAAATTAGTAATAAAATTACAGTTTGGAATAATTAAAAATTATAGTTATGTGTAAACTGTAATAATTATTTTACAAGACTATCTAGTTTAAAATTAAACCATCTAATTTTATTAAACTCTTGCACTGCCATGTCTTAACCTCGCTTAGTATAAATTAAATTAGATAACTTGTACGAATAATATTAATATTATCATTCAGATAATTAAATTTTTAACTAGATAGTCTTGTAAAATTAGATAATTTAATTATAAACTAAATCTTGCCTTGTTAAATAATTATTACACTTTATATATATATATATATATATAACATACACATAACCACATAACCTAAAATTAAATTATCCAATTTAATTATAGAGCACTAGTATTTTATGATCTATCTCTTATTTTAGGTTACTGATACCAGTTTCAGAGCACAAGTGTTTTTGGCTCAGGTTTCCGATCCTAAAATTAAATTGGATTAAATTGGATTATTTAATTTTAGGTTATAAAAGCGAGGTTAAGACAATATGGTAGTGCAAGAGTTTTCTAGCTTAAATTTAAGCAGTTAAAGCATAAGTAAGTGATGCCATGTTGCAAGTCAGAAGGCTTTTTTTTTATAAATGTTTTAATGGCTCCGGATACGAGTCCTTCTGAGCCTTATCGTTATAATTTATTCTTGAAGATGATAAATGAGATGAAGATGATATGATGAACAATGAAAATGATGAATCTGCCTACAGTAACATGTAACACTATGGTTACAGCAGGCTCTAAGGAGTTACTTGGGAGATGACGAAAAGCGCAGCCAAATCGTTCTATTTCACTTTCTCCACACTTGTACAGCACTACAGATGTTTACTGGTTAAAATACTTGCATTTTACACATTAAATTCTGCTGATATATAAGAAAAGACAACAAAATAGGATAATTCTAACTGAAACTTCCCGCTCCCGCCAAGTAACTCAAGGCTACGGTAATTGGTTATTAGATTGCCCCCATACTACAATAAATGTTTGCTCAAAATCTTCTTTTGATTAATGTGATATTAGGAAAATAGATTATATATTTAATGCTTTATTAAAACTAATTAAAAAGAGGACACAGTTAATATTATCACGCGGTATTGCGATCCTACGTAAATATTTTTGTATTGATACTTTAATATCACGATATGGTATCGATGTAGGCGTTGGCCCAGTCCAAATAACATTCAAATTTAAAGTATTAATTTATCGTCTTTTATTGACAACTAGCGGACCCGACAGACTTCGTCCTGTCATATACAAAACAAAACCTTTTGTATGGGAAAGAGAAAAGGGCTTTTTATAGTTTTTCCGGCAATTATTCGAATTTTTGTCGCCGTAAAAACCATCCTTGAACTTCAACGAATATTAAAAAAAAAGAATTGGCCAAATTGGTCCGGGCGTTGTTGAGTTATGCGCTTACCAACACATTTTGCGATTCATTTTATATCATAAGATTATTGACAACATAAATGACACCACCCAACGGTCACCTAGTGCCCGTCATCTCACCGTCATGTCAGCGGAGGTCATGATGCTTTTTAAAAAGTGAATCCTTTAAGGTTTCATATGATCATTTTAATATAATAATTTATTGTTTGAGCCAATAATATGAATCATTCTGACTTATAACAAATGTATCTAAAATCACCTCAAGAAAAACTTAAATAACATAATAATGGTGTACTAAAATGAAAAGCAAATTTTGTAACGGGATACCTACTTTGCCAGAACAGCAATAAAATGGCTTGTAAAACCTAAGAAATGCTCCAAGTCTTCAGCAACTATAGTAAAATTGTTTTATAACGTTTAATGACCGAAGTTGGGTTTATGGATGCTTAAATGATTTATTTGATGCACGGCTGTATACCTACCCATACTTAAAATGAAACTTTGTGGCTATCGATTTTTACCTAGCTATTTTGAGGTTAGAGGTTATGAAAATTGTTTCAATTGTTTAGACTTTAACCTGTTTCTAAACCACCGACTCAAAAAGAGAGCATAAGTTTAATGCGTCTGTCGTGTCATCATGACTCTCGGACGAATGAAGCGATTTTGATGCAGTTTTTTTTTGTTTGAAGGGTTACTTAATCGAGCGTGTTCTTAGCTCTGTTTGATCGATATCGGTTCCGTTTAAAAATGTATGGGTTTTGAAAGTGGGGATGAACAATCGAATGTACGCAAACATGTCCAATGGGGGGTTTTTAAATTTGTAATTTAAGTTTTATAGCTGTAACTAGATAAGTAAAAAGAGCAAATCCAAACGTAACGACTAAGTAAGATACCTAGTTATATATTTACAAAATTAATCAACGACCTCGGTGGCGCAGTGACATAAACAGCTGACTTCTACCTTTTTGTTTGAATCCCGGTTGTGGCGGAACTTTGTGTTATTTGCAAGACGCATTGTTTCGATTACCAGTCTTGGATATTGTATTCTCATCTATGTAGTACATACCATATCGTTGTTTAGTGCCTGCGATACAAAATAACATCTTACTACAGGGCTGAGACAATGTTTTTGTCGTTATGTGATAATAATTTTTATTATTTGTAATTGTACTTAAGAGGCATAGACGGCAAAGTTCTATCATGCAAACCTATTGATCATTGTTATTTTTTGTAAGTCTGGCATTGCAAGGGGTTTTATTAAAAAAACTTTGAAAAACTCTCCCACGTTGTCTAGAAAATTTTAGTACGAATTTAACGTCGTGAACAACAGTGCGTGCGAACATCTAAGTCATTTTTAATTATTAATATATTTATTCACTTCAACTTGTTTCCACCATGTTTTGTCAGGAAGTATTCAAATTGTTTAATCTTAAAATAAAAGATTAAATTCATGAACCATCACTTGGGTATCTCATCATAATTTGTATTTGTATCGTTACAATTTCAATAATAATGTATGTCATAAAAGCATCTGTAAAGGATAAAATTAATTACAATATTTAAATACTATATCTGCAGGTATTGTATTTTATACAATATTTTCGAGCTTACTGAACATTTTTAACGTGGCTAAAACAATCTTAATCGGACGTTCCGTTTAGTAGTTTCCCCACAGAATGGCAAACAGACGGACGAACGTTTCGAATCCTCGAAGCAGTAGTTCAGTAACTAGTTGTTGCCCCCTGTTTGTCTTCACATTGTTGTAAAGCAATGTCCAATATCAAAGTTTAATGAAGTCTGCCCTTGATAACGGATCTCTGGCACTGCTCTGAGATGAGGGTACTTGGGCCTGTCAATGTTATACTTACCATTTGACAGGTCGCTACTCTGATAATCTGGCTGATTTATTTAATTAAAATATCTATCCTTAATGTCATCTGGCAATACCAGTTCGTTAGAAGTTTCCGTCCATTGTTTTCTGTTCTTGGATGTTGTATTCTTATCTATGTAGTATATTCCATATCGGTGCTTAGTGCCTCCGATACAAGATTATATTTAAGTGCAGGGCTGAGTCAATGTGTGTGTCGTGATGTGGTTATTGTTATAGGTTTTTATCCGATACGTAGCGGTTTACTTGTTGCCATGGGAAATTCCCATAATTTTGTTTTAGTCGTCTTTCTTTAGTTTAATTTAGTAAAACTAGTTAGTTCTTTAGTTTTAGGTCTGAAAATGTCTGATTTTTGCTTTATATTATTTTCTATTTGCTATAATTAATTTAAAGATATTTAAAATATTTTTTTTTCTCTTTGTTAAATATTTAAACTTTTATTTGCATAAAATTTTTGGTTTTTGTAATAATATTTTAATTTGATTTGTTGAATATTATGGGATTGAGTGTAGGTCCTTTTAATTATTATAATGAAAAAGTTTTTTTTTAAATTGTAATTTTAAAGTTTAATAGATTCGATCCTATATGGCTTTACATTCAAGACAACTTTTTTAACTTAACAAATTGATGAATTAATACTTTGATAAGTCTCTAAAAATATAATTCATATAAAGGGATCTTATAAAATTTGTTTTATAAATAAATTATTAAGAGAAACTAAATTCTCAGTATTACAAAGGTCCAGATTATGTAGGCCTTCTTCTTGAATTGGTTATTTAATTTGGAATTCTCGTTTCGTTGGAGAGTAGGTATTCCAGAAATTATAAAACCTTTTTGACAAAAAAACTGCTGTTATATTGGTTTGTAAAAAATATTCTCACAAACCAATATAACAGCAGTGAGCTCTTATCCAATATATCTTTTGCTACCCCAAAAAAAATAACATGGCGTACACCTTTTCTACATAGTCCAATGTCCTTGACTAATTCTGGCTCTAGGAAACCCTTAAGACGGATGTGAGACTGCTATAATACACATTTCTCTGATCTTGATATCATTTTCATTTCCATGTCTCATTTTAAGAAAGAAGTTTTGTTTCAACTATCTAGGGTTGTCATAACGGTTTGTTTAATGGAATTTAATTTTATCAGTTTTTATCTTAATTTAAATAATTTTTTATGGTTTAAATTTTTTCATATACCTTTTTTTGCATTGGAATGGGAAGAGTGACAGTAACGGTTTTTGCTCTAATATATTTATTGTTTTTTTTTCGTGTTTTAATATGTCTTTGTTATCATGTTTGTTCTTTCCCTCTATGTATGTAGCGTTATTTTGAGTATTTGTATATTGTGTTCTAGTGAGATATGTTCATGGTTGTCAGATTTATGTTTGTGATATGTTTTCTATTTTTTTGTATTATTATTTGCAATCTGTCCACTGTTTTATCTCTAAATAAAGAAATAAAAAAAAAAAAGAAAAATGTGTCCTTTTTAAATATTGTTCGTTGCTAACTAATTTAATGATAATAATAATAGATTTACTAACTGAAACGTGTGTTACAAAGGTCGTGCTTAATTGTAATATAATACGGTCCAACATGTTTTGTCAGGAGGTATAGAAATAACCACATCACGACACGCACATTGACTCAGCCCTGCAGTAAGTATCGTAAGAACTTGTGTCACAGGAACTAAGCAACGATATGGTATATAATACATAGATAAGAATACAAAATCCAAGACCGGTAAGCGAAACAATGCGTCTTGCAAATAACATAAAATCCCGCCCCCGCCGAGATTCGAACCCGGAACCACTAGCGTAGCAGTCGGCTGTTTACAGCACTGCGCCACCGAGGTCGTTAAAAATTTAAAATATTTATAATAAAATTAAAAATTACACCTGTTGTCTTCACATGTGTGCATTAGTCTTATTTACACTCACAGATGCATCACACACATGCTTTTATACGTTTTGTTTCTGTACTATAAATAGTTCTGTAAATTCTTTGTCTTTTTGTCGGAGTTTTACTCCGTAACGGCTTAACTTATTTTGATGGGATTCATTGTAATAAAAAACGAAAATAAGGCTGTTTTATAAAATAGAAGTCGTGGGTGGATGCTTGTTATATACAAGTGTAGGAGTTAAGCTTTACTTGCATAAAACGTCGATTGTTAAAATAAATTAGTTAAAAATACGTAAGCTGTTACTATTTCTACGTATTCTATTTTTAATAAAGAATAGCTTTAATTTACTATAAATAAAATCTTCAAAACTTTTCTATAAAAATTGGAACACAATTCTAATGTAAGTAATAAAGTCGTATTACGCGTAGATTATTCTTTCAACATGATACTTACACTAATGGAGACACACACTCTACTCACGCTATTGGATGTGCGATATAAAGAATTATCTACGAAATGTATTGATGCATATTTAAGGTTAAACTAAAGTGTCTTCCAAATTTTTATTCTTGCATCCATTTTGAAACAAAAAAAATAAATCAAAGTTAAATCAATTAAGCCAGGCTATTGTTTGTCAATAAACAAATTTCCTAGATCCAAGCATAATAAGCTTCAAGGTAGAGGTGGTTAAACGTAAAAAAATGTGTTCATTGCTCCCCTTAGCTTAGCTTTGATCGGTTTGAGGAGATGCTTTGCCGGAGGCTGTGCCTCAGGTTAGCTTCTACCTAGATGCAAACTGCCTTACTGCCAAATTTAATTACAACGCTCCAGTGAGCTTCAGGCTGAAGACAAGTCTGCCAGCCACACGTGACTCACTTACTTGTTAATACGATAAAATAGGTATGTATATTTTAAACCCGCCCCGGCATCGCTCGGATAATATCCAAAAACTATATACATATAAACCTTCTTCTTGAATTACTCTATCTATTACAAAAAACCGCATCATAATCCGTTGCGTAGTTTTAAAGATCTAAGCATACATAGGGACAGACAGCGGGAAGCGAATTTGTTTTAAACTATGTAGTGATGTGTGTCATTGACTGTTTAATATTAAATGCGGATAATTGTTATTGTCGTGTACAAAATGGTTTCCAACTTGTTCCACGCTATAATTATTGATTTCAAATTAAAATAGTTAAAGAAATAAGTCTAGGGCCATTGTTTAGAGTTTCCGAAAATGCGTATTACCTCATCTATCCCTATGAAAATCGGTTCCATAGACCACGAGATTTACAAGAGGTGAGTGAACAAAATTTAAAGGTACATAGGTTTTCCACTCTCTTAGGTTTTATTTTGTAGTTTTTAATACAAGGTTCAATTAATAAATTAACTAATTAAATTTAACTATATGGATGTTGCTAAGTGTAATTATTAGAAAAAAGTTTGTATTTTAAAATATTATTAAAATTGCAATTGAATTAAAAATATAATTAATTTTCTTGTTTCCTGACTTAACATTAATTTGTCGTTGAAATCTTTAAGGGATTGTAAAGGTACTTTGGGGTCGCTACTCGAGAATAAATCTTAAATTGACGGAGGTCCAGAGGCTGAGGTTTTATGGCCAGCAACTGATGACTAGAACTAATGGAATCAGAGCATTTTGTCCATCACTGAGACCTACTTACTTGTCTGCCTACACACCTGTCAGCTACGCACTAGGTGACGCAAACGACGCGGTTTTCTAAACGCTTGATCTAAAAAAAATATAAAATTAACTGTTGCGAATTGAGGTTTGCTTTTAGGTTTCAGATATAGAAACTAGCTGACCAGGTGGACTTTGTTCCACTTTTAGTTATAAGCTAAATATAGGAGCGCCATCTACCGAGTCCAATTGAGTTTTCAAACCATCCAGGAACCCATTGAAATATGCACACAAAATTTCATCCAAATAGGTCAAGCCGTTTTGGACGAGTCGGGTGACAAACACATTTATAGAAAAATTATATAAAGATATGAGTATGCTCAGAGTTCAATGTCACTTTGTAGTTGTTTTTTGTTGGGTTTGATTACAGTTTGAATAAAATAATAGCAAAATTTTTGAAAACTTTTCTTTAGATCCGTTTAAACTGTGTACTTGTTTAAATATAAACAGAAGATAATAAATACTCTAAAACGATTTAAACTTTATGCTCATTATTTAGAATACTCGTATTTAGATATAAAATTATTTTAATGATTTAAATTATCGAAATTTTAACCTCTCTCAGCTGAGGCTTGAGGTTTCTAGCTGGATCCTTGCCCGGGGACCACCAGATCCCGAATTGCTTTTTTATTCAAAAGAGTATACAATGAGACTATTAACATTTGAATAAAAAGAAATATTCAAATCTGCCAAAATGTTCGAGTAATCGAGTAATCACGTAATAAAAAACTCAAAGACTTTAAGAACTTCCTTCATTTTTTAAGTCGGTCAAAAACATTTAACTAAAGTGACGTGTTAAAAATGTGTAATTAAAATTTATTTCCGGTTAACATAGCCTTGCTGATTGAGTCGTTTTTTTTGCCGCGTCGTTTTCTCCGTCAAGTCCGTAGGTCAAGTTATAATGAAGGTAGATCATTAAGGCGTCGTAGGGCCAGTATCGCATCGAATAGTCTCGGAGTTCCTTAAGAGCTTTCGGTCGTTAGGACCACGCCCTTACCTTCCCTTACAATAATTATAATCATCTTACTTCTGACAACGATTCCGTTTCTCAGAACATCTATTCTTACGTCATAATTCCATGTACTCTCTGTTAAATACTTAACCTGTTTACTATTATTTACTATAGTATATTTCTAATAACTATGAGGTTATTTATAAACAGTAAAGATTATGTTTTGACTTGGTAAATAGTTATTCTTTATATACAGAATATTCTAGTTTGACTCAAAGTTTTCAGTAAATAGCTCCTGAAGGTTGGATGCGATTCCTTCGCTGTTGCAAGCGTCTATTTATCGTGATACACCCGCCACTCTGGCCCACCACTGCAACTCCTGTTCACCAGGATCAACAGCGGCGTCCTTTGATCGAATAATCAACGAATAATGCAGCTGTGCAATGACGAACTTCAATCTTATTATTGCTATTACGACTATGATAATATCTCGTGATTTATTGAAGTGCATTTTTCTTCTAAGCCACTTTTTAACAAAATTTCGTTTTAGCTTTGTTAAATTGTTTTGTTTTAATTATATTATTTAGCTTACTAACATAAATTAAGTTGTTACTCACGGCTTAAGACATGCATACTTGTAATTTGCATGCATAAAATGTACTAACCCATTTTCAATAATACTAAAACAATAAGAATGTTATGTTATGCTGTTTGTATGACAAATAAATAAATTTTAAAAAATCCCGTAAGCCCCTTCCACTCCCCCCCCTCCCTCCCTTAACGTGTGTAAAATCGATACCTCTTTCTATAATCCGGTTGTTAATGTTTCGATTTTTTACATGTTCCATGGTGTCAAGGACTGCAGCATGTTTATCTTTGATTGAAGACAAATGGCTTTTAGAAAAGCTGCCTATCCTTAAATCTACCAAATTGCCTAGTCCCTAATACAATTACCTATTAATATGTTATTTCAATTAATCTCTGCGTTACATGTTGATAATGATTTTAATTTGGCCATGTTTGGTTTTAATTCAATTATGTTTTTACATATAGAGATACAATCTAGGTCAGTTGTATCACTGTAACAAATATTATTTATATTGTCATGTTTGTATCTTGTTTTTGTGCAAAAAAAGGTTTAACATTTAATGTAATTACTTCAAATAGCTCTCTTTTCGATTTTTTTTTGCGAATAAAGATACTGATTCTGTATGCAGTCTCTGGTCAAAGTAATTCCAGTCCGACCAGTTATTGGTGAGTTTCCTTCCAGTTCCACCGGGTTGGTTCACAGCTGATCTGAATTCAGTCAGCAAGCGGTACGCCTGCAGCCTTTCGTTGCAAATAATTACAAGAGCGAACCGCTTTCTTTACACCGGGTTCCGTTGAATTTAAGTGAAAAAACCCCGCCTGATTGGTGCGTAAGACGATTGTTACATGGCATTAATTTGTGAAAAATTACCTCAATTCTGAGAACTTACGCTACAGCTATATGCTTTTTTACGTACAAAAAAAACGAGACAAAATTAATTTTATGAATTTAAAACAACATAAACAGCTTTTTATCTAGTATAATGAAATAAATAGGCAAGCAATCTTCAGCAGGTCCAATTGACACGTTTTTAACATTAAATTGACAAATTCTGAATCTTTACCTGTTTTTTATTCAATGCAATACAATATGGATAGCTGAAAACTAGAGGCATGGCAGTTACAAACGAATTCTAAAGGAATAACTGTGGTTTCTTGCCGGTATCTTCCCAGACATAAATTTTCCTAACCGGTGGTCGAGTCATTTTTAAGAATTTATTAAATTCATTTGACGATTCTAAGTAATTTCTTTGAAGTTTATGGTGTAAAGTTATTTTGATTTTGAATAGTGTGTCAATAAAGCAGGTTTTCGCTAACCACGGAACCCTGAAAAGTTGCACCGAGTTGCGTCACTGAGTGATGACGTCACTACGGAAATAGGACATGCCCCCGACCGTACAGACGATAGCGAAATTAGAACTTCTCCCTCACACCTCGACAATTTCACTTTGAACATTGCATTAATAACTTGACAGTGTATTTTTTTAAATACAAAAAGGTAATCTGTATTTCAAATTAGTAATTAGCTTGATTTTCGTGCGATTGTTTTTTCCGAAAGTTACCGAGGATTCCTCGTTACGTTCGAATTAGCGACGGGATAAATTTAAATTAATTAAATGCGTTCTAAAACTTGGGCATCGGCATGCTGGCGAGAATAACATTGGGTACACGGTAACTTAATATTTGTTTCAAGTTCCATGTAAACATTTAATGTATTATTTACCAATTAACTTTAATTTTATACAAGAATAGAATCATTTATTTGTCTCGTTTTTGGTACAACTTGTGTCACAGAGAACATGAAGTTTCATAAGTATTTGAAGTACAAGTACATAAACTCACGCCGTAATCCCTCGAAAGGGGTTGGCAGGGGTGTTAAACACCGCATTTCGCGTGTTTAAGTTAAGTCCCAATGTGACAGGTTTCGAATCTGTCGCCACTATCCGGGCACATTGAGAAACATGGCAGCTACAACTTACGGCAACCCAAGACTCGGACCCGCGATCTGTTGCGTCGGATCGGTCGGTTAACCAAGGCACGTAACAAACTGAGCTACCGGGAAATTTTTGGAGGAAACACTAGTAAAAAATAAAGTACCTATTAAATAAATCTACTCGTGCTTTGCTTATACATTAAATATCAAGAGGAAAAAGTAAGAATTCAATAACATGTCTATTTACTGTTTTATATGAAATCCATTTGTAGTAATAGATTCTTCTGTCAGTGACAAGTATGCAGCTCTGTCAGAAATAACTCTGTCCAAGAGGGAGGCGGGGTCATGGGCGTAGTACATATGTTTATATACTTCAGTTATATACCTAGCTTCTGACATGAAAATAAATGAGTTCTTTAAGCTGCAAAAGGGCACAGTTGCTCGAAGTTTTTGATATGAATTTATCTTTAGTTTTCTGTTCAAGAAATGTAAAGTGAGTTTCGTGTAATTAATGAGAATGCGTGCTTTACTTTTTATTTCAAATTATTACAAAGCAAATTATTTATAATTGCCATTTGTTCAATAATAAAAACCGTGTTCTTTGAAATTAAATTTTCCCGTAAAAAAATTATTCTCGTTTCATGGAAGCCAATACTGTTTTGAGCAGTTTCGTGAAAATCCTCGGGTTGATTTCGTGAACTTGACTTGTTTGAAATAGCCGTGTTTTGATCGCGGGGACGTGGGTTCGATACTTTCACTGCCTCCTCCTATTCTATTTCAATCCACGAGCTTAAAGCGAGGGGGGGGGGAAGAGTGGGAGCGAAATAGAGCTGTGAACGGAAAAGTAATTAGTTTTGTTTGTTGAAGGTTTTTCCCCGTTTTTTTTAACTTCTGCACCGGGGGTATAGAAGTTTTTTTTTACGCTCGAATCGTATCTATGGCACTAGGATTAAAGAGTTCTCCTTCACAGTTGATTCAGTTTGAATTATTCTTGGAGTGCATAAATACATTTTTTAGCGTTAATCCTTTTCAGGGGGTTCTAAGCTTGAAAGGTTTTTTAGTTACTTAAAAATAGCTTTTAAATAAAGTTTTTATTATACAACTAATTATATGAACCTTTTATTTATGAGCAATGTAATTTTAAATCAAGACTCCAGTTTTACTTCGCCTGTTAACCGTAGCACGAGGCGTAGTAACCGTAGCAACAACCGTAGCACCTTAGGCTTTTGTTTCTTAGAACTGATGCAGATGCCATTATCCTGTTTCCAAAAATATCCGCTATGGCCAGCGCTTGATTTGATTGTTTTTGGTATTTGTTGTTGTAGCAAGGCAATAGAAATTGTAATTTTCTGAAATTTTCATGAGTCCAGATATAATGGTTCATGAGATACAGCCTGCTGACAGACAGACGGACAGCGGAGGTTTGCACACTTTGAGTACAGAACTCTAAAAAACACAAATTTATTAATATATACAAACATATTATACATCTACGAAAAAAACTATTTTCTTTAACAGATATACGGAAAATCATCTACTTTGGGGATTCGTTAAATATTTGCTCTCGACACTTAACTAAGAAAACTTCTTTGTCTCAACTTTTATATTTACTATAGGTCGTGTCAACTTGCTCAAATAAAGCTACATATTCGGCCTGAAACAGTTTTGAACTAATGTACTTATTAATAGTTTAAAAGGCATTTATTTTCATAAAGAGGACGTGGTAGCTCAGTTTGCTACGTGCCTTGGTTAACCGACCGACCTGACCCGACAGGTCGAGGGTTCGAGTCTCGGGTTACCGTACGTTGTAGCTGCCATGTTCCTCATTGTGCCTGGATAGTGGTGACAGATACGCAACCTCACACTGGGACTCAACATAAACATGCGAACCCCTCTCTAGGGATTACGGCGTGAGTTTATGAATGTGATGTACGAACAAACAAAGTTAGAAACTTACCCCCATAGATTAATGATTTTTCTCCGACCACGAATCATTAATCTGTGCTTACCTATTTATAAAAAAATACTTCTACTATTATTACTATGTAATATATCATCAGATTGTTTCCATTTAATAAACACATAATCAGCTGCCGACTACAAGTTTGACGGTAAATTTGTATGGAAAAATATAACTCAAAACGCTTTCTCCAATGAAATCTCGTAAACGTTGGGGCATTATTAAAATTACCCTCGAAACATTTCAGCCGGTCATTGCTGGGGTGAGTCGTAAAACACCGATCACACTCACGGGCGTCGGAAAAACGCTGCGATTGAAAAATTGGTCGCAAAGATACAGGTGATAGCATCTAGTCTTAAATTAAGTTTCTGACATTAAAATTGGATTGGAAAAGACAGACAAATTTCTGACAGTTAAAAAAAAGGAAGATTTTATATTGATTTTACAACTTAAAAAAAATGACACCTGGTGATTTTCGAGCTTTGACTAGTCTCATACAGCGGCCCAGCGTCAGTGTTCGTGAAACGTTTTTTGGCAACAGGTAAAATCATGCTATCTCGCTCTGTTCAACAGCGCGCGAGCGGGTGATACGGCTGCTGGTGGCAACAATTTTTTTTTTGTATTTGATTGTACGGTGGCGGTCAGCGGTTGTGCCACCGCTCAAAAACTACCAGGTGGCACAGGGGCCTTAAACAAACCTAATAAAATTTTTGAAGATGACCGAAGAGCAGTTTTAGACGGTAGTTTTAAAAACCTCCCGTGTGTACGCGTTCAAAAGTTTCGGCAAGCACAGCACACCCCCGGCGCCCGTGTGATGCCCGCGAACGTTGCAACTCTAGATTTCACCAAACTTTTCTTGTGTATTTCTCTCGTAATACTTTTTTAGGGTTCCACACCAATTCCTAACAACCCGAATACTTAGCCTTCTCTGTCCGTCCGTGTTTTTTTTAATTAATTTTATTTGCAGACCAGTAAGTAGGTAGGACTATAATGTCTTAGAACAATCCAGAACCTAAGCGTTGTCTATGTAGAGGGAAATCACTTTATGGCGGTAATTATAACTGTCAGTTGTGTATAAACTTTAATCGGCAGTAATTTTTTGTAAAAATATTTATTTCTGTTACTTTAAAGCAACAAATACTTATTTAGATATGCTGAACTGTAACAATTTTTCTTTTTTAAACTGTAATAGGTAGAAGGTACGGAACCATTCGTCTGTAAGGTTGATTTGTACTTGTCTGTTTTTTTTTGTTTCTTAAACGACAGAGTCCGAGCGGTTGATGGTGATGAGTTGACACTAGAAACTGCGGTTGAAAATATAACCTTATCATGAAGAAAAATTCATTTCGATGGATGTAAAAAAGCATTGGAATGAACAATGTTTGGTTTTCTCTTAAAGAGGTCAAGATTTTATTTTTCTTCATTATATCTTTATTTGGAGATGAAACAGTGGACAAATTACAGTTAAATAAATAAAAAACAAATATAAATCTGATAACCATGAACATATATCACTGGAACACAATAAACAAACACTCAAAATAACGCTACATACACACAACAAAAGAACAAACATGATAACAGGGACTTAAAAACACATTGAGAAAAAACACAAAAACAAAATATAAAAATCAGGGCAAATCATTGTATGTACCAACATTTTATATTGAATAAATAAATATTGATTTATAAAGTTATATTGTTTTCATAGGGATTGTTATCATTCTTCTTACCTCAATGGAAAAAATGAGGTAGATGAAAGAAACAAGAACACTAAAAGAATAATTAATAAAAAAAAAGGATATGACGATAAAAAAAAAAACTATAAATCATTTCAGTTCTAAATAGCAATTAATGTGACATTGTATTCATATTTTTAAATAATGAAATAGTCTAGTTCAATTTCTACAATGTATCTTACTGTGAATAATGAATTACGTAGTTGTAATTGAGTTCTAACGATACTTGCTGCTAAGCCGAGTCAATGTGCATGTCGTGATGTGGAGGTATATTTATTATTAATGTAAGACTTGTACTGACTTTAAAATCAATTATTTCACCAAAGAAAACGGTTGGGTTTACGAAAAAATCGTAAGAGACCTTTTTTGTAGAGCATTCAATTTCCTACAAAATCTAAGGAACAAGATATATTTTCAAGTAGTTGGAAGCGAGATATAAATTTTTCTATCTGATAATAAGAAAAAATAGAAAACTGTAAGAAAGAGGACCTTCCCGTTACAATTAAGAACTCATGCTTGGAGAGGCTTTCTTAGAGGTGTCTAGGAACCTATTTTTCAGAGTACCAAACGAAAAAAAAAAAGTCTTTTTTACTGCCTACCCTATTAATTACGGCGTGAGTTTATGTTTAAAAATCTGCTAAAGTTAATAACGTTTCGCAAATTTATTGAAAAAGATTTTACGATTCAAAAAACATCCCTCCACCCTTAACATGAAGATTTTAAAGCCAAACAATTTGTTGCAGGAAAGTTTGGTTCAATTATTTCATTGTTTGATTTTATCGCCTATAAACTTCTTGAATTTGGCTTCGGATGCTGTTCGTCCGTCTCCATTGGATTCAATTGTTTATTTCTGAAGTATTTTAATGCATTTGAGTCGCAATATTAAAACATTTGATACATTATAAACACCACATATATGACCACCTCGGTGGCGCAGTGGTAAACAGCCGACTGCTAAGCTAGAGGTTCCGGGTTCGAATCCCAGCGGGGGCGGGACTTTGTGTTATTTGCAAGACGCATTGTTTTGCTAACCTGGTCTTGGATGTTGTATTCTTATTTATTTAGGATATACCATATCGTTGCTTAGCGCCTGCGATACAAGTTCTTACGATACAAAGTGTAGTGTCAATGTGTGTGTCGTGATGTGGTTATTTATTTATATGTTTAAAGGTGGTGGATCTATGTGCGTGTTCGTCTAGGTGGGTGCCACCCTCCATCCTATTAATATCGCGAAGCAGTTCACAATGTTTCGGTTCTTTTGGCAAACCAGTTGTATGTAACCGGCACGAGAGGTATACCAACGTATTGGCGATCCTTCTCAGACGTCAAGGGCATCTTTGTATCAATAGGCGGCGGTATTACTTTCCATCGGGTGAACCGTCAGCTATCACCTGTCCTTCAAACCGAAACATTGCGAACCGCTTTTCGGCAGGAATTAAATACTGCTAATACTGTACATGTATTCTTTTTCCATTTCATAACGGCTTGATCCTGTTTAACAGGAGTTGCAGTGGTGAGACAGAGTTGCGGGCGTGCCCCGAAACAGCGCTGATTTCGAATAACTTGTCAAGGGAATAACTTTTATTCGAAATTTACGCATTACACGAAACTTTCAAGTTTCACCCGGTTAAAACGAAACTCAATGAAACGTATATTTAATTAAAGTAATTCTTAAGTATTTCATTAAGTACCCTCCCTTCGATATTGTTTATTATGATTGATCATCGAACTTTCCCGGACTTTTGTATCCATATTTCATTTCGTTTAATTAATCTTCAATGAAGCAATATTTCGGTTTATCGTGGATAACAGATTTGTTATTAATCGATTTGGTTTTCAAGTTGTTTGTGAAGTTTCACCGAATCTGAAGGTAATTGATGTACACCTATGAATTTAATGAGCTTCTATGTTGGGTGTGACCATGTTAATTTAGTTATTTCGCTATAGAAAACCGTATATAAGTCATGTCAAAGAGCTTTAATGCAACAGACAGACAAAAATATACAAATACAGTGCAACCCTAATATAACGTACCTCAAATAACGACTTCCTCGATTTAACAAATTCTTCGTAATCCCCTTGAGTTGTCCACAAGAGTCAATGTAAAATATACCTCTACATTGCGAAGATTTCTTATTAACGAATTTTGTCAACCCAAAACCTTTATATAAAGATCCCACCAATGTATGACTCTTAATCTCATAGTACGTGATTCATGTCGCGACAGGTTTCGACACGCTTTTTTTCGTAAAACAGTCATTTTTGCACAAAGCAACTATCAAGGCACAATATAATTGTGCACTGATAGTTGCAACAGATTCGCATCCTGTCACACTGAGACTCAACATAAACATGCGAAATGCGGTTTTTAACACCTCTGCTTACCCCCTTGAGGGATTAATACAGAGTTTATGTTTACGTACGTGTGTTATGTAATTTTATACATAAACAACAGTGCAATTATTTTCGTTACATATCCGTATAAAACGATCGCATCTTTAAACGCTGTAGTATTTGTACTGAGCATGTGTTAAATTCCAGAAACTTCTATAGTGAAGAACGGAGCTACGGGTAACAATACCAGTACAGTAATACACATAAAGCTTCACATAAAAAAGTGCGGAATCAATCCTTATGCTATACAACATAAGGACGGTACAAAGGTCAAAGCTGGGTTGATCCATGGCCGTGTGTACTGGAGTATCTGTTGAGTGGTTGCATGCCTTCACACGCTGGACCGAACGTGATGCCATCCAGCATAGCGACAGCTCTTTTTGAACAACTTACCCTTGTACCGTGTTTATCCTTTTAAAGAGATGTTTAATCCATATCTAAAATTCTATAATTTTAAGATTGAGTTTTTTTTTAAATATAAAACAAGGCCAAAGGTCAAATGACCTCAATCCCGAATGATTAAAAACGGCGATGAAGTCCAAGATGGAACATGACTACTCAAGAGAAGTCAATTCACTCTTGCCTTAAAGAGCCACAGGTTATATTTATGAGGGAACACATCAACAAAGAACTTCATTCACAAGAGTGACAGGGAATACAAGACAGAAACAGCTTCATATAGCTTCCCAAAAGTCTGCCAAAAAAAACCATCTCATAGAGCTGCGGTTTCAATCTACCAGAAGAATAATTTGGAGACACATACGGTTACATCAGTCAGGCATGAGTCTCGTAATCTGCAAAATATACAACGCTGAAATAAAAAATCAACGTCGAAGTTAGATCTACCTTTAATTACAATCAGAATTTATCACCCGTTTTACCCCCTGGGTGATGTCCGGTATCCTGCATAGTTTTTAAATTCACCTACTCTTATCTTAATGGAAAATCAACAAGCTTACATGTGCGATGGCGGGGCGGGCCGCTAGTGTGGCATACAGTTCTAGAAAATAAATTTCTATGTTTCGGCTACTTTTTTGGGTAGCATGTCTGGCAGATTTTGTTTAACTATGAGGGTTAATTGCTATATTTGCATGTCTGCTTGAGATGCCTCGTTTTATTTTATTTGCATGAGTACACGAACAAATAACGGTTAACTAAATTACAAAAGCATTTTGTAAATATACTCGTATTTATGTATAGTACGCATTGTTTCGCACAAAGGTCTTGGATGTAGTATTCTTATCTATGTAGCTTATTATATCGTTGCTTAGTGCCTGCGATACAAGAATATATATCAGTGCAGGGCTGAGTCAATGTGTGTAGTGATGCGGTTGTTATTATTCTTTTTAAAATAAATTAACGTTTTAAGTTATTTATTTCTGATTTTTCTTTTGAAATACTTTGTAGCATAGTATTTTGAAAATGTACTTACGTATCATGTGCATTGTTTCGCTTACCGGTCTTGGATGTAGTATTCTTATCTATGTAGTTTATACCATATCGTTGCTTAATACCTGCGACACAAATTCTTGCGATACTCACTGCAGGGCTGAGTCAATGCGCGTGTCGCGATGTGGTGGTGTTATTTTTTACAAACAAAATTAAACAAATATAGTGGCTTTGCGTATAAATCTTCGTCATTACAAACATTTATAGCACCTGGTAGTAATTAAGGCGACAGTTTTATTAAGATAGCTAGAGTTTTTTCCTGCGACTTCGTCCTCGTAGTAGTCGAAAATGGTTCTAATAAGATTTTTAATTATTTACCGTTTATTGTTAAATTTTGGACAATTCACACAATAACTTTATAAATTATAGCATACGTGTTGTTCTGATGTATAACCTATAATATTTTAAAGTTTCATTAAAATCCATTCAGTAGTTTTGGCGTGAAAGAGTAACAAACATCCGTACAAACTTTTGCGTTTATGATATTAGTAAGGATACTGGAAAGAAAAAGTTCTAAATTGACTATAACCACTAGCGTTGTTAGCAAACTAGTAGATTACCTACCAAATGTGTATATTAAATTAAATATTCACAACGAACATAACATTTAACCCCTTTCCGAGCTAAAAACACGACTCTCAACTTTATCTATAAACTTTTAAATCCCGCGACACCTATCAAAATTACCACCCGTTCCTGACCCCTGAACATTTGCCTGTCGAAGTAATTTGCGTTTACGATCCGCTCCAGCGGGGTCTCGTTATACTGGTAAATGAGTCCCATTTTACCCTCGGTCTGACCTGCGACTTACAAGGACTTGTTTTTAATATTTTTTAAACAAAAGTGTATAAAAGTGGCGCTAGTTTAAAGATCTCCTAATAGAGTAAAGCAAATAACTGACTTAGTATCAAAATAAGTCACATCTTGTTCAACGGTAAAAATATCCTTACTAATATTATAAAGTTTGTAATAGTGTATGGAATAATGGATGTTTGTTACTCTTTCGCGCAAAAACTACTGAATGGATTTTAATGAAACTCTACTATAATATAGAATCAGAAGGCACACACAGGAGGAAGGATCACATAAAGGTAATCATTTATAAAGATATTGAGTGAATTGTCCAAAATATTACGATAAATGTCAAGTAATTGAAAATCTCATTAGAACCGTTTTCGACTTACACGCTGACGAAGGCAAAAGTTAGTTTATACATACATAGATCAATAAAATACTTAACTAATAATAACTACATCACGACACACACATTGACTCAGCCCTGTAGTAAGTATCGTAAGAACTTGTGTCACAGGAACTGAGCAACGATATGGTATTTACTAAATAGATGAGAATACAACATCCAAGACCGGTAAGCGAAACAATGCGTCTTGCAAATAACACAAAGTCTCTAGCGTAGCAGTTGGCTGTTTACACCACTGCGCCACCGAGGTCGTCAAATACTTGAATACAAAGAAAACATCGTCTACTTCAGAAAAATAACTCAGAGCCGGGATTCGAACCTGGTATCTGAAATGTTACAGCCAGCGGCTTATACCGCTGCGCCACTGTCGACGACAAATCCATAGAAAGTGGCAAGCTTACTCACAATAGACACGGTACGAAGAACGTTCCTGAAAGCTCCTTTTCAGGCAATTAAAACTGATACATTTCACTTTAAAATGTAATTATTCCATTTCACGAAGACAGTTTGACTTAAGCTGTGTTAGTTTTAACATGCGTGTACGTACATGTTGTTTCAGTGTGCGGTTATGCATGAGTTCGCTCAGTAAAGACGACAAACGAATTAAAAAATTAATGTTTACCAAAACATGGGTACATTTTTGATGTTTAACAGATAAAATCATTAATCCTACATGGTTTCCTAGATTATGGCGTGCGATTTTTTAATTAATAATCAAAATAGCAATTAAAAAATCAATACATTCAACAGGAGACGAAAAGCATGAAAATTTTTTCTGACAACAATAATGCGGTATAAATAAATGTCAACACGACGTTTTTGGCCCTATTTTCGTCATCTCCCGAGTAATTCAATAAAGCCTACAGTAATAGTACTAGCATGTTACTGTAGGCTGATTCATGATTCCATTTATCATTTTGCATCCATTCATTATTCATCTTACATTTCATTTCTCATCAAAACCTGACAATAATTGTTATTTGACACTGTCAAAATACAAGTTATTGCCATGGTGATGTGAATGACATGAAAAGAAAAAAATGCCAAGCACATTACAACAGTAATAATAATAATAATAATCACATCACTATACACTGCAACAATGTGTATATAAAACAAAAACGTAGCCGAACTGTCTCCGTGAGTTGAAACAACTATGCAAGAGATCCGAGTGTGTAAGGCGGCCATCATAAAAATTCACTTTGTTTCTCACGGATTCAAGGTCAACAACTCCTCATCTCCAGACCGAAATAGACTCTAACGAGGCTCTTTAAAGCTGGTTCTTGCTTGGCAGAAGCAAATTACACGAGCGAGTTTAACTGCTGGTACAGTCATAACAGTAACTCCCTGAGCATGAACTTCTTCAATTGAAATTTAGCTTAGTTTCCAATACGCTTTATTTTTCTGTACCTACATCAGATACAAGGGATTTGGCAGTCTCATTCTAAACAGATTCTCTATAGGAATCAGTTCTTAATTGAATGTCTTGGTTGTTTGGTTACAACACGATTTCCTTGCACCATTTAAATTTCATTATTCTTTTAGATTTGATTGCGCTCATTTATAACACATTTTGTTTTCGAAAAATTCCATGTAATCTGTCTTCCATGTATACATAGATTTGTTTGTTAAAATAAGGTATAACAAGTTGGTAATTTATAACAATAGTTTCGCTTATTCTACCTATTTGGCGTGCAAATGCTTATTTATAACAACTACCTGAAATGAACTCCATGAATGCATTTAATACTAGATTTTTATACATCATGGACAAATAAGCTGACAGGTTTTTCTGATATCGCCGCCTACTTACACGACGATGCCCTCGATGTCATAGAACGCTAAAAGCACCTATGCGTTGCCTATGTAGATGTAAAGATATACCTCTCGTGCCGGTAATTACACCGGTTCTCCTATCCTGCCAAGCGAAACAGAGAACTGATTCACGTTGTAAATAGAAAGGAGGTTGGTAACAACCCAGACGATCTCGCACGTAGATCTACCACCTGTACTATAAACACTAGAGTAAGATTAAAATCCAATGTGGTAAAAATTTACCTGTGTTCTTTCTTTCTAACTGTACTTACACGTGTTTGGCTTCCTCGTATATTTTGAGGTTAACCTTCTCTTGTTTTGACTTGAGTATGGATTTTTAATGACAATGTAAATTTAAAAAAGTTGTGTCATTATTGTCTCAAACAATTTTCTAATGAGTCTGAAAATATTGCAATTCTGAGGCCCATCGGTGTAACAGCTGGCTGCTACGCTAGAGGTTTCAGGTTCTGATCCCGGTAGGTTCGGTAATTTGTGTTATTTGCAAGAGGCATTGTTTCGCTTACCGGTCTTGGATTTAGTGTTCTTATCTACAACTATAGTATAAACTACACGTTTATATCATATCGTTGTTTAGCACCTACGACACAAGATTCTACAATCCTACTATAGGGCTGAGTCAATTTGTGTGTCGTGATGTGCTTACTATTATAATTAGAAACAGTGACATCTTAAATATATTTGAATCAATTTGGAATTTAGCTTACACTTAAATAATGACTTTAATTATTTTTTTTGTCGCTGATGTCATCAACTAACCAACAAGTAAGATGTAGTAAGTCGTCGAAAACGGTAAAAATTCATGTTGTAATGGCAAACTTCCTCCTTTATTTGAAGTTGGTTAAATATCATTATTAAGCGGAACCATTAACATTAGCATGATTAAAACTTTACGTACGAGTACGTTCCTTGTTCATTATTCGTTTTCTTTTATCTAAGTTAGCAAGTTCTTTTGCGAGAACAGATAATAAATCTGACGATGATAAGGTGGGTCGTCCAAGCATCTCGTTTAAACGCTTTTGATTATTTTTACGTTTCGAATGACGTAAGGATTTTGGTTGGATGTTAAATTAAATAAAAATAAAATAAATAAATAACCACATCACGACACACACATTGACTCAGCCCTGCACTAAGTATCGTAAGAACTTGTATCGCAGGTGCTAAGCAACAATATGGTATATACTAAATAAATAAGAATACAACATCCAAGACCGGTAAGCGAAACAATGCGTCTTGCAAATAACACAAAGTCCCGCCCCCGCCGGGATTCGAACCCGGAACCTCTAGCGTAGCAGTCGGTTGTTCACACCACTGCGCCACCGAGGTCGTAAATTTACTGAAATTATTAACCTGTTAGTAATGTATTGTGTGTTCACATGTAATATGTACATGTTGATGCATGCTAATTAAAAGCACTTCTTTGTAATAAATTCAATAAAGGTTTCACTAGGAAATCAGGAGACATTTTATAGTAATAAAATTTAAGTTTGTGCAACATATTGTATTTTGAATAAGTTATTTTTGTTGTTATTTAAAATACATATAATGTTATTATTAATAGTTAGTAGGCCAAAGATGTGCTAATAATTAGCATGCATCAACGCTTGTGTACATATTACAAGTGAACACACAATAGTGCAGGCGTAAGCCCAGTCCAATTAACAGATTAATGTTCAAAGCTTTCATTTATCGCTTCTAATTGTGATATTTGCTTTGCAAGATATATTTCACCAACTCCAAACGGTCACCTAGTGACCGTGCTACTTAAATATTATATAAAGATTTATTTATATAACTTAGACTTAAAGAAAAAATTGGTTTATAAGAAAACTATTGTTTACAATTGTAATATAAGTTAATTTATAGCGATACTAATTATTCTAAATATCGTTTCAAAAGTGCATATTTTAAGTTAATTAAAAAAAATATCCATAGCATACATACAATCACGCCGTAATTAATCCCTCGAGAGGGGTAGGCCAGAGGTGTTCAACACCGCATTTCGTATGTTTATGTTGTGGTTGCGAATCTGTCGCCACCTTTCGGATGGCAACCCGAGACTCGAACCCAAGCCACGGAACAAACTGAGCTTTGTAGCTTAAAATTTTTTTTGACTTTGAATTAAAATTTAAACAAAATCTTTCTTCTAAGCTATGTAAACAAAGTTTCGTAAACTTTATTTTTAATTCTTTGTTTCTTTTTTTAATTTGTCCGTATACAGGTGGTAGATTTATGTGCGAGATCGTCTGGGTTGGTACCACCTTCCTTTCTATTTCAGCAGTTCACTGTTTTTGGTTTGAAGGATTGGAGAGCCACTGGCACGAGAGTTATAACAACTTTACCTTAACATTGGCAACGCATTGGCAGTGCTCTCGGCGTTACAGACATCAAGGGCATTGTTTCATAGGCGGTATCACTTTCCATAAGGTGAGCCGTGTGCTTGTTTGCCCGTGATGTATAAAAAGTGTTAAATCTACGTCTTACAGTCGTTAAGTGTTGTCGTTTAAAACGATAGCGATCGAACGCAATATCTTAACCACCGGCACTTTTATTATCTCCTGCATATTAATGGGCAGACTTTTTTTTCAAGTTTATTTAACAACTTGTAGTTGGTCTTTATTGTTTTATGGAAGTATGAATATTAAGTTATTGCAACATATATAATATCTCAAGAGCATATAATATGTCTTAGTAAATTGTTTGGGAATATTTCTCTTTCGAATATGTTATTATTAACGTATTAAAGACAGTTTATATTGAACTTAAAATAGTAGGTACTTGCCAAAAATAGAGACACAACATAAAAACATAAACCCACGCCGTAATTAATCTCTCGAGTGGGTAGGCAGTGTCACACACCGCATTTCGCATGTTTCTGTTGAGTCCCAGTGTGACAGGCTGCGAATCTGTCGCCATTATCCGGGCACAGTGAGGAACATGGCAACCCGAGACTTGAACCCTCGACGTGACGGGTCTGCTCGGTCAGTTAACAAAATGCGTTACCACATCCCCAACACAAAAATATATTCAACTTTGTTTTAAAGTTTTTTTACACATGATGAAATAAAATATTATTTAAATTTAACAAAAAAATTTTTTTGCCGCTGTATGTTTTTTTTCTTAATAGTACTGGTGAATCAACATGAAAAAAGCATACTTTATAATCATTATAACCACATCACGACACACACATTGACTCAGCCCTACAGTGAGATTAAATAATCTTGTGTCGTAGGCACTAGCAACGATATGGTATAAGCTACATAGATAAGAATACAACATCCAAGACCGGTAAGCGAAACAATGCGTCTTGCATGTAACACAAAGTACCGCCCCCGCCGGGAATCAAAACCGGTACCTCTAGCGTAGCAGTCAGCGGTTCAGACCACTTCGTCACAGAGGCCGTCAAACATAACAACATGATTTCAACACATACATACCTCAGCCCTGCATTAAGATAAATAATTAATTAACAATCAATTAGCAACATCATTGTCAATTGTAGTCAGCGATGGCATTTATTTAACTAGTTTGACTACCCAAAAAATAATGCACATAGTCTCTTTAGGCAAGAGTGAATAGGCTTCTCCTGGGTAGGCATGTTCCACCTTAGACTCCATCGCCGCTTAATATCAGGCGGTGTTGGGGTCAAATGCTTGCCTAGTTGTCAAATAAAACATTATTATTATTATTATTCTCTTTATTTATTTCAGTACATAGTTTAGATTTTTAGAATATTTATATAAAAGTAAAATAAAACACAGATACAAAATATAAAATACTATAAAAACCTAACCTAGAGTGCCGCCGGCAGCGGGGCAGTGCTCAAACTACCGGTGGTTAGGGCTGCAGAGAGAGGAACCTCCGGACAATGCGCGCCGTGTCTAGGAGTACTGCCTTCTGTATCTGACCCCTGATCCAGCTATCTAGCGAGAGTCTCTTCAGGTGTTGGTCGAGACTCTTCGCTATGAGACCGTTCGCTGAAACAACTATCGGTACAATAATCGTCGAATCAACATCCCACATGGCGGTCACCTCATGGGCCAAGTCAAGATACTTGCTGAGCTTGTCCTTCTCGGCTTTCACGAGGTTCTCGTCATGCGGGATGGTGATCTCGACGAGTATTGCACGACGCTGCGATCGGTCTGTCAGCACGATATCAGGTTTATTGGCTACAATAGTCCTGTCCGTGATGACAGATCGATCCCAATAAAGCGTAGCAAGACCATTTTCGAGAACTGGCGAAGGTACGTACTTATAGTACGGTACCTCGGTCTCCACAAGTCCGTATCGAAGTGCAAGTTGCTGGTGAATGATCCTAGCTACTAAGTTATGTCTGTGTAAGTGCTCACCGTTGGCCAGATGAGAACAACCGGAAATAATATGCCTGAGTGACTCTCCAGGACGGCGGAATTCCCGACAAATGTCGATCGTACCATCCCTCAGGATATACCTCCTATAATTGTTCGTCATCATGACCTCGTCAGCAATTGCACAGACAAAACCCTCGGTTTCTCCAAAGAGGTCCCCGAAGCGTAGCCAGTTCACCTATGCAAGCAGATCAACATCAGGCCCTGTTAGGACCCGGTAGAACCGCCCATGTAACTCCTTGCCCTTCCATACGTCCTTGCGGTTCTCAGTGCTAAGGACCTTTGGCATTTTATTATTAGTATGATAAAACATCTTGGATTTCTAATGTTAAGTCTATCATCTTGCTTGTACCATGTTACTCAGCAAATGAAGCATCTACCATCTAAAGCTAGTCGGGTTTTAGGGTTTCGTATCCAGCAGTTAAAAATCGAGACCTTGTAACTAAGCCTCTGCTGCCCGTCTGTCGGTCAGAGGGCTGTATCTCATGAATCTTAGTTAGAATCTGTCTATTTCTGTTGCCGTCACAACAACAAATGCTAAAAAATAGAAGGAAAAAAACAAGAAACGTGATTTATTCGATTTTTTTTTGGCTTGTTCTTGTTTCTTTTACGGAATTATCTACAAAGCATATAATTTTTGATCTTATACGATGGTACGGAACCCATCATGTGTGAGTCCGACTCACACTTGACCGGTTTTTAAGTTAGGAAAACTACTATGACTATGACTATGAAAACATCAACCACAATCTTCCGATATCAATATATAGTATTTGGGTGAGCGCCTCCGTTGAAATGAAAAAACTAACAACTTCTCGATACGCAAATTGATTGAATTTTCTTTGGAAATCGTATCCGCTATACATTCCCACCTGGAACCCTTCACTGTTATACCTACAGTCTTATATAAATCTTACATAAATGTATAGCATTTGCTCATACCTTCTTATATTTGTCCCGGGATATTGGTGTTTTCTGGGTTCCGTACGTAAAGGGTTAAAACGGAACCCTAGTACTAAGCCTTCGCTGTCTGTCTGTGTGTCAGCGAGTTGTGTCTCATAAAAGCTAGACATTTAAAATTTTACATGTATGTTTTACAACGAAAAGATTTTTTCAATTTAAATTTTCGCAGGGGACGTGGTAGCTCAGTTTGTTACGTATCTTGGTTAACCGACCGACCCGACCCGACAGGTCGAGGGTTCGAGGCTATACATTGTTGCTGCCATTTTCCTCATTGTACCCGGATAGTGGTGACAGATTCGCAACCTGTCACACTGAGACTCAACATAAACATGCGAAATGCGGTGTTTGACACCTCTGCCTACTCCTCTCGAGGGATTAATTAAAGCGTGAGCTTGTGTTTATGTGTTTATTTTCGCGTCTACATTTATTAGTTATTAAAATGAAGGAAAAATAAATATTACATTTCCTATGTAACGCACGCAATCATTCTTGGCGGTATCATTTTCCATCAGGTTTCATTCGAGAGCAGCCCCCATAGACCAATGCCATTATTCCGCAAGCGTTAACGCCGACAGAAAATAAAAATGTATTGAGATGACATTTCCGCGCGCTCGAGTTACGTCTTTGTAATGTCATTTCCATACAATTTTATTTTCTGTTGTCGTTAACGCTTGCGGAATTATGGCATTTGTCTAAGGGGCCAGTACTGCCTTTAAGCTTAAAGCTGTATTTACACATCAAACCAAACATCAAATATGTTTTTTGTAAAATAGTATTAATATGACAGTCTACAGTCATAAAATGTTGCTTGAAGCTCACCTTGGTTGAGATAAAAAAAAAAAGATATTCTTATAGAAGCTTAAACTTTAAGTTAAAAAATTCTACTCAATATTAACAAGGGTCAAATCAAATCAAATCTATTTATTTGTGAACATAAAATATTTACATGCAGATGTTGTTACATCAGGTAGTCCATATGTCCAGCCAGTCACTAGGCATAAAAATATTGTGGGTTTTCAAATTTGAAAGAGATATTTCGTTACAATTACCTACACCATTTCTATCCAAATAAATGTTCAAACCAAAATACTGAAATATTTATAAAAAGGATTTGCCACGTACAAGCGGGAGGCCCGCGTGGTTTTTGCCTCTATTCCCTTCTGCTGAAGCTCTGGTCGAGGGTTTCAAGGATGCGTGTCAATCAATAACTCCAGCTACTGCCTTTCTATTTCAAGATCTCCTGGTTCCCCAGGGGATCTACAGGCGAACGAGTGCTTTTATCATTCTTTTGGCTGACAAAAAGTGTAAATGCCTGGGTTGTTTTTCCAAGAGTTCTGTTATCGATGTGCTGAGTGTTAGTTCTGGTTTATAATGGTGTTAGATTGACTTGTGTTTGAGTTAGTCAATCAAAATCAAAATAACTTAATTCCATAAACTTAAAAGAAAGTACTTGGGATCGTCAAATGAATTTAAATTTTTCTTAAAAATGACTCGACCACCGGTTCGGAAAATTTATGTCGGGGAAGACACCGGCGAGAAACCCCAGATTCTGTAATTCGTTATATGAACATGTTTTTTATACTTACAGCAACTAATACATCTTACAGTCTATAAAACTCATGTGTAGTGGGTGTGGTTGCCTCGGACTATGGAGGAAAGATTATTCTAAATTGATGTCAATGATAGAGAGAATCGAAAAAAAACTGCACCAAATCCAAAAATACAAGTAAGGCGTTTAAAATAACAGTTTTTGTCATGTTCATTAAACATAAATTTAATGAAAATTGTTTTTATTTTTATTCAAGACCAGGCGGGCGTTTGACCCCAAACCCGCCTGATGTTAAGCGGCGATGAGGTCTAAAGTGGATCATGCCTGCCTAGGAGAAACCTATTCACTCTTGCCTTAAAGAGGCCCAAGTTATACTGGTCAGGGAACACATCAGCAGGCAAAGAATTCCACACCCTTGCAGTACGCATTATGAAGGAGCTATCGAAGCGTTTAGTCCGGATGGTCGGAATGCTCAATCGGTACACAATCGGTCGGAATGTTTAGACAAATTTTATTATTGCTGTATTTGTGACTCTCCCGTAGGATGATAATAATAATTGGAAAAAAACAATGAAAATAAATTATTAACCCTGAACCCGGTAACATATTACCTCCTATTTCTTCTGATTAAGTTCGTTGCGGGTCACGCGACAGCCGGTGTCCGGGCACAGCCTGTGCGTCATCGCACAGCTGCATTATTAGTTGATTATTCGATCAAAGGACGCCACTGTTGATCCTGGTGAACAGGAGTTGCAGTTGCGGGACAGAGTGGCGGGGTTGCTACGAAAAATAGGCCTGAGACTTAATTTTTTTTGCTAGTATTCCGTTTTAGATTTGTTCACGAAATCTTGACATCAGCGCCACCTATCGAATACAACTTGCTTTACTGAGTTTACTTATCGATCGTATATTCACAAAATTTCATTTAATTATATTGAGAGGTTCCTTTTATTTCCGTATATTCAAAGTGAAATGTGATTTAATATTGAAAAATCAATAAAATGTTCGAGACTTAGTGGCAAATGGGCCGTAATAAAATACATGCTCTACAATGTGCACCATGCCTTGGTTATGTGATTCTAAAGCTGTGGTGCCTGTCGGGGACAAGATATGCGACTTCAATATTCATGTCAGCAATAATGTATGAAGGCATATTTTTATGTACTTGCAACACTTATTGAAAATGAGGTTTTATTTACACATGTTTTTAAAGATCGTTTAACAAATAAATTAGGTTAAAACTATATACAATTTTTATTGAATACTAACAATAGTGAATTTACATAAATCATTATTATTTCCTAAAATATTTTTAGATATATAATAAATAATTTTACAAAATAATTTCTTGTCGATTTCTTTTCTTAAAATATTGACATCTCAAATAAACTAAGCAACAAGCTCGATAAGTACAAACTACATTTTAGTCAAAAATCTTAATAAACTATAAAAATTTATTCTTCATTTTCTTTTAATTTATTGATTTTCATTTGATTTATTAATTAATAAGTTTTTATTTTTGCGGTGATGGCTAATGTTATGTACACCGGTATAGTCATACATATCAGACCAAATAGTTACATATGATTTATTGTGTAAATTTGAATATGTATAATAATAACCACATCACGACACACACATTGACTCGGCCCTGCAGTATGTATCTTAAGAACTTGTATCGCAGGTGCTAAGCAACGATATGGTAATTACAAAATAAATAAGAATACAACATCCAAGACCGGTAAGCGAAACAATGCGACTTGCAAATTACACCAAGTCCCGCCCCCGCCGGGATTCGAACCCGGAACCTCTAGCGTAGCAGTCGGCTGTTTACACCACTGCGCCACCGGGGTCGTCAAAATGATATGTAGGTAGTACTATTAAATAAATAAATAAATTTCGACCGCAAACTGTAGGTTGTAAGAAAGCGTTCAGAAATATCGCCATGTTTTCGCTGTACTGTTTTAGTTTCGCTAAAAGTTAAGGAACAAACATCAGTCTAATCGAGAAACGTAGATTGTTTTTAGCCGGGGCCACCTGATGGATCACTTCCTATGCGATTAACAAGGATCCACTGAGGAAATGGAGTCGCCTATCTCGACCAGCGCGACCATTTATATACCATTCACAGACTACAAATGGTTGATTCGGTCCGTCGTTTAACCTAGATTTTTGTTTGTGAAACGTTTAATTGTCGGTTCGGGAATTTATTGATCTGTCAGCTCTTGAGTGATCGTGGATTACGTAGAAATGGTAGGTAGTAAAGATTTGTCTCCTCTTTTCTTCGGTTGCTTTTTAAATATTTGAAGTACAAAGAAAACTTTTACGTTTACCGCTCTATTAATGTCTGCTATTGCTATTGTCGAAAATTTATTGTTCTTTTATACAACTTTGGTGAACAAGCAAACGGTTCATGGAAAGTGATACCGCGGCCTTTTGTCACAATGTCTTGAAACCCCAAAAGCACCCTAAGGGTTGCTCATGTAGAGGCACAGATGTTATACCTCTCGTGTCGGTAGTTACACTGGTGCTCAAATTATCTTCGAACCGAAACACTGCGAACTGCTTCACGTTGGAAAGATTAAAATTATCCTAAATTAAATTTGGTAAGATATTGGTAACAGAACTTTAGTCTGTGACCAAAGCCTTGCTTGCAACAATACAAAGCATTTGTGATAATCAAATGTGTGTGTGTGTGTTACGGTTTTATTAATATTATAAACATTTAATCTCACAATCACAGCCTGTTCGTCATTGCACAGATGCATTGTTCGTTGATTATTCGATCAAAGGACGCCACTGTTGATCCTGATAAACAGGAGTTGCAGTGGTGGGACAGAGTGGCGGGTGTGCCTCATAATTTAATCTTTTACTAATTTTAAATTAATATATCGTTAAAGTAATACATTTATTACTATCTACATTTTTAAAATTTAATTTTCAACGTTTGCCGCATCCAAATAAATCTATATTCACTGTAAGCTAGGCGCCGCGAAGGCACATCCTGCGTTTACGTAACCTTCCCGCCAAAACGTTTATCGACCCCCTTCGATCCCCTTTCACCCCCCGTCCCCTACGACCCCCAAACCGAACCAAAGTGCCCTCAAACTATTTGACTCATTTTAATTGATGCGACAAATTTAATTCGAAATGAACAAACACTTGACATCAACCAAAAAAAAACCAACATTAACATTGCAATTTTTTTTTTTTTTATTAAAAAAGATCACCAACATAGTGTACACTCATTCATACAATTAAATAACAATCACAGTACAAAAACAAGTCAAATGTCACTATAAAAAAGGTGAAGACTGCATGCAAGAAAAAAAAAAAAAAAGTTAATAAAAAAAAATAAAAAAATATTGACATTGTATAATATTTTAATTGACAAGGCATAGTACTCTTTAAGGGAATTCTTCGATGGCAAAGCTATATAATTTATAACGTAACGTAACTTTACTGATATTAATGATTTGCTCACATATAAATATAATTATTTAAATATTTAATTGTAATTTATTATTAATATTTGCATGCTTGATTGTATGGCAAAATGTAGTGAAACATTTTATTGCAATAAGATCTGTAAGCGTATACATTTAGCAAATAAATGATTTGAATTTGAATCATTTTAGTCTAAAATATCTAGTCACTTACCTTAAAAAACCGGTCAAGTGTGTATATGCTACATTATGTACTTTATGGATAGTTTCGGTATAAAAACAAGGACGAGCAATATAAAGGGGGGCCCCTCTTTATTTTTAAGTATTTGATGTTATAGCGGCAACAGTAATAGATATACTCTTAATATTTCAATAGTCTAGCTATTACGGTTCATGAGATACAGCACGCTGACAGACGGACGGAAAGCGAGGGCTTGTTGATAGGATTCCATTTTTCATGGTTTTCGGCTGCGGAACCCTAAAAAGTATGGATTTTTACGAAAAATCTTCAACTTATTTATTTTATTAAGGCAAGCCAACAGTACATGCATCACAATTATATAAATACATTTACTTTTAACAGAGCATATACACATAGCAATTAAAGGCAAGCACAACATTTACAACAATAACGTAAACCAATCAAAAATCGAAACAGAAATTATTAAGAGAAATTACATCAGTAATAATACAGCAAAAACACATTAGCAGATATTTTCACTTAGATAAATTTAATTTATTTACGGATTTTGACTGTTGGTTTGAATTGAATATAAATTTTATAACTCTTAATTTAAATTTAACCAGTGAATAAATATATATCAACGTCTGGATCGGTTTCATTGCACGCTCTACAGATTCCCTGGAACGGGGAGTGGCTAAACATGTTTATTTTAAAATCTAGAAAGATTAAACATGTAAGACTGAAATGAGATTAACCGGTATTGTCGGAAAGATTCAACTTGTGACCAGTAAAATGTCTAGTATTTTATAACGTACCTGATTTAATGTTATACGTAATAAAGGTCATGAATTTTATGCTTTTCTGAGTTTAATATAAGGAGCCACTTTAAGAATTTCTGTGTCGTAAAACGGAACATGTAAAGTGAAGACTATACCTTGTTATGGAAACTAATAGTTTAACGTTCCCTTGCATCTATTGATATCCAGTGATATTTATAGAAATGGGAAATTATTTGTAAAGAATTCACCAGGAATGTTTACCTGTGTTGAGTTGTTCTAATAGAATACCTAACTTAACTTAAAGTATACCGTTAGTGTGTTAGTTTATTGATATATAATAAAATATAATAAATACATATAGAATAATAAATATAAATAAATACGTGACAAGGAAGTTTGGTAGCTCAGTTTGTTACGTGCCTTAGTTAGCCGACCGACACGACCCGACGAGGGTTTGAGGGGTTGCTGCCATGTACCCGGATAGTGGCGATAGATTCGCAACCTGTCACACTGGGACTCAACATAAACATGCGAAGTTCGGTGTTGAACACCTCCGCATAATCCTCTCGAGGGATTACGCCGTGGGTTTATGTTATCTTATCTATAAAATTCTCGTGTCACAATGTTCGTTCCCGTACTCCTCCGAAACGGCTTGATCGATTCTCATGAAATTTTGTGATATTGAGTAGGTCTGAGAATCGGCCAACATCTTTTTTTTTTTTTTTTTGATAAGGGTCATTTATATGGCAAAACAACGTTTGCGGGGGAGCTAGTATTTGTGTAAAAAATGAAAAGGAATCAATTAAAATTTTGTTTCAACGAAAAAAAAGTTTGCATAGACGAAAATTTTATAATCTTTGAAGATTTCTAACACATTTTAATTTTTGGCTTTTGACCGTGAAATCAAAAAAAAAAAAAAGGATTTTAGTCGTTAACTATACATCTTTTTTTAACAAAACGTCGAGAGGTTTTCAAAAAAAATGCTACTCACTATGCTTCGATTAGGTACAGCAAATATCAATAATTTTGATGATTATCAGCGTGGCTAAAAAGGCGGGTTGAAACATTTTAATGCGAAAAATCGCGCTTTTGACGTATCGTTAAATGGCCCTTAACTGCTTGGGAATTGTTCAATACTATGAGCGGCCATCTTGCAGAAATTTGAGATTTGAGAAATAAAACAGTAGTGTCAGTCAGTCTCACATGATGGATTCCGTATCGTGATTATGATGTTTTTTAAAGATATTTTAGTATATTAAACAAGAACAAACAAAAGCGTCGAAAAAATCACGTTCTTTGTATTGAAACGTCTTTAATTTTTATGTTTTTAGTATTTGTAGCTATTAGCGGTAACAGAAACAGACATTCTCTAAAATTTTCAAGATTCTAGTTGTTATGGTGGAGATACATCCCGCTGACAGACGGACGCACGGAGCGGAATTTCAGTAATAGCGTCCCGTTTTTTACCCTTTGAGTAAGGAACCCTAAAAATTTTATCTTTGAGAATAACTTTTAACCGTCTTTTCTAAGACCTGTATTCTGTTTCTGCTTAATCGTAACGAGTTAAAAGTTAACGTGTAATTGTAAAATTAATGCATTCCATTTGTAGTACAGGGACGTGTCCTCCGCATGCATCATGCATCATAAAATAAAGGTCACAAAGTGTTGCATAGTTTTATTGTTGCACATAAAATAACTCGCAACTGACAGACCTGGTGGCGTAAGATCAGCGGTCTCTGACAAAAGTTTACGTTTCTTCCGACGTTGACAAGTTGTGAAACTATTGATCGTATTTTCGAAACGCATTAGTGTTCAGTGTGGAAAAAATATTGAACGGATTTTGTTTTTAGTAAAGAAATATATTTATAACGTTCGATTACAAAAACATTGGATCTACCCGTATGATTTATATCCATATTCACCAAGTTATATTGCATTAGTCAAGTTAAATATAAATAAGAATAATTTTACCTTAGGTAAGTAGTTTTACATTTGTTTTCGTTCTGGCTTTATTTTAGCATAAGTAGTTTCTGATTAAAAAAATCAAGTTGATTTATTTAATTTTTGCAAAAAATACAGAAATTTCATCCTCACAAGTTTTACGGTCACACGCAATCAAAATCTCGCCAGCTCGAGAGTCCAACAAGGCAAGCATTTGACCCCAATCCCGCCTGATGTTAAGCCCCAAATATTTTTACCTTCTCCATGTTTTTAGTATTTTTTGTTATAGCGGCAACAGAAATACACAGATTCTCCAAGAATTTCATGAGTCTAGATACTATGGTTAATGAGATATAATCTGCTGACAGACGGACGGGCAGCGGAGGCTTAGTAATGGGGACCTGTTGTTTACCCGTTGGGTAAGGAACCCCAAAAACTAGCAACCCGACCCTGCTTTAGACAAATAGATGCTTCATTTGCTCAAAAACATGGTGCAAGCAAGATGACGGATTTAAGACAAGAAATCCAACGTATTTTATCACAATAACATTCTATTTAAAACTATTCAAGCATTTGACCCCAATCCCGCCTGATGTTAAGCGGCGATGGAGTCTAAGGTGTACCCTTCTCCAGAGAAGCCTATTCACTCTTGCCTTAAAGAGCCTCAGGTTATTTTTAACCAGAGTTAAAAAAAGATTTGCGTGGTCAAAACTCGCTGTTCATTGTAAAATTGATATGTTTGCGAGTATTTTATGGTCACGATGGTGATACAAATTACAATAAATGTTATTCATAGTCAATATTTGATTTATGGTGAGAGACAATTCAAAAACAGATGCCATGCATTTGATTTGACGGCCCAATTATTTCATCTGTAGTGCTTTATGTGTACAGTCGAGGTCTGCCACGGAGTATCATTTGCCATCGAAATTCCTCTGTACGCGATAATACTACGTTTTAGGGGTTGGATCGCAAGCGCCATCCTAATGGGCCGTAGTAAATCTCTATTACCAATGACGGTAAAGGAAGCAAATCATTCATTGAAATCATGATGTTGTTTTAAAAGTATGATAATCTCATCCATTCACAAATATAGTATGAAAGCCCCCAGCCGCAAAACCTGCAAGCAAAACTCGACCTTAAGGTGTGCGCCCGTGATTGTAAATATAAAAGAATTGGCTGGTCTGACAGTCAACGCTTCGCTGGATTGTCCTGTATTTTAAAACTTACTTTAATTTCAATTAAACATGTAATTTTAAGCGACTATACTAACTAGCATTTGAACAGCGAGGCGGTTAGACATTTTAATATGCAACTGCTAAAACATTTCAACCGCTGTATAAACTACATAGATAAGAATACAACATTCAATAATATACAAATAAATAAATAAATAACCACATCACGACACACACATTGACTCAGCCCTGCACTTTGTATCGTAAGAACTTTTATCACAGGTGCTAAGCCACGATATGGTATATACTAAATAAATAAGAATACAACATCCAAGATCGGTAAGCGAAACTATGCGTCTTGCAAATATCACAAAGTTCCGCCCCCGTCGGAATTCGAACCCAGAACCTCTAGCGTAGCAGTTGATTGTTAACATCACTGTCCCTCACCCTATGAACGAGTTAATGCTCTTGACAAGTAAATTAAGTGGATTCTTTAATAAATGTACTACATTTCCAAGAGGCCATGTTATCTTGGGCCTTATGGTCTATGTTTGTACCGTTCTAATGAGCAAAATCTTGTCCTTCACGTTAAAAACTATGCATAGCTGGCCATTTTTGTTACGTATTTTTTGGAAATTCATACCAAGTATATTGTAGATCCCATCACCCCCCATTTATACGGTTTGCTAGTTCCAATGTCTTCGTTCGTTTTTTTTGTCTTACAATAAATGTAGCCAATTGGCATGACATGATTTATTTATCATAATTCGATACCACGTTAATACACGAATCCTTTAGATTTTCTTATTAATTTATTTAAAAATGCTTTAAAGTCGTTGGTTAGACAGAGAGATTAAATATGTACAATGACGTCAAAGTACACGGGCGCCATACGACTTCCATAGAAAAGGTTGTTCTGATGAGCGATATTTATAGATATATTTACTTTTAATGGTCTATATCTCCCTGGTTTACCGTAAATTATATTTCTGTTTTCACTCAATAATCAAATAAAAATTTCATGCATGTTCCCTTATGCCAACGCTAGCAGTCCATTCTTGGAAAAATACAAAAAATAATCAAAATCAGACGAGTAGTTTTGAAGACAACCTCGTCCACACAAACATACAGACTGACAAAGTTAAAATCTTTGTAGTATTAGTATATAGATATACAAATTTGCATACAGATACACATTTTTTAATGCTGACTCGCGCAGTTATGCAGCGAACAAACCAAATTGAGCAGAAAAGAAAAACCTTTCTAGAGAATAAATTTCGCACCGGTCGCCTAGAAATGTTCTCTATCCCTGTGATATTTTACTAAGATGTATGTAAGTTAAAACAATTTAACGTCCCCCAAGAGCTACCACACGTTTAATACTGTCTCAAGATACATTTTGTAGTTTCCATTATATTTTGTTGTTAACTTCTGCTTCAGTTGTATCGACTTTAAAACAAATACTGTTATAAAACAGTATAATTCGTACATATTAATAATAAATTATAAATAACCACATCACGACACACACATTGACTCAGCCCTGCAGTAAGTATCGTAAGAACTTGTATCGCAGGTGCTAAGCAACGATACGGTATAAACTAAATAAATAAGAATACAACATCCAAGACCGGTAAGCGAAACAATGCGTCTTGCAAATAACACAAAGTCCCGCCCCCGCTGGGATTCGAACCCGGAACCTCTAGCGTAGCGGCTGTTTACACCACTGCGCCACCGAGGTCGTACATTTGCTTATTGAGTATCAAGAACCTGTATTGAAGTATAAAGTAGTGTAAAACCGGTCAAGTGCGAGTCGAACTCGCGCGACTCCAGGTTCTAGATAGTTCTTTACTCACTCGAATTAAATCTCGGTTTATTTCTGTTTTTTCGTATTTTTTTCGTTCGACAACAGGGTTCTTTTCCGAAACTTATGCTATAAGATGTTGCTTCTTGTCAAATTTAATGATTCTATAGTCAACGGGAAGTACCCTATAGGTTTTGATTCCCTTTGCGACTGTATGGGAAATGCGACAGTAACGGCCATATCTTCTGATTGTGTTGAATTAGCAGATTGATTTTCTTGATTTTTATTTGAGATGAAATCTCTTGCAATAGCATATGGCAAAATTGATAACTACTGTTAATTGTCAGCTCTGGAGAAGCTCTACCAAAAATCAATGTAATATGTGTATTAATGTAAAAAATTATTTGTCAGCCTTTTTTGTAACTGTTTGTCGATCTTCGAAAAAAAAAAAAATGCCAAAAATGTAGGTTCCAAGTGTTGTTAAAAGTTAAGAAAGACCCGTACATTACAACTCTCAGTACACCTCTGTACAAATATTAGCTTACAATAAAAATACAAAAAATTAAAGACAAGAGAATAAATAACTTTTAAATCGTGTAAATATTTTAACTAACAAACTATGTAATTACAAACAGGCTTTCATGGCGTTAAAATTATTTTGTTTGTACTTAATGCGCTCAAGTACTTTTCTGCCACTTTTTATTTTTCGTTTTCCAAATTCTTCCACTTCCTGATTCGTCTACTCCTTAACCGTTCACTTTAACGAGCCGTTTTCTAATTCCTATTCTGTCCACTTTCGAAAAAGTCCATTCTCCATAGCTGGTTACTGTGTTTCATTTTTAAGGAAAAAGGTTATTTAGTTTTTTTTAGTTTTTAGTTTTATGTTCATTGTTTTAGTATATATATTTATTTACATTTATATAAATGTTTTAATTTTATGTAATATAAATAACATTATATAAGGCACATGTTAAATAATTGTTTACGTGATATTCAGTTGAAAGTTGTTCTCTTGTTTTCATTTCCGAACGGTTAATTTCTTAATCTAATTAATTATCTGAACATACATTTTTGTTTCAGGATTATTTTCAAGAATGCTGCGCTTACACGGACTGTATATTTAGTAGCAACGAAGCTAGTAAGTTTATTTTTAATAATAATATAACTTAGGGTTCACAAATTTGCGCTATAATATATCTTAAGATATCACACAAACATCAGGAAATGGGTTCACAGTTAGAATAATAAATAGTAATAACAACCACATCATGATATATACATTGACTCAGTCCTACAAGTAGTAAGATTAGTAAGGTTGAAGAATCTTGTCTCGCAGGTGCTAAGCAACGATACGGTATAGACGTAGATAAGAATACTACATTTAAGACCGGTAAGCGAGACAATTCGTCTTGCAATAAGAACGAAGCATGGTTATAACAAGATGTCAATTTTTTTTTTTCTAAGTTTTGTCACAAATACATTCATTATTTGTTTTTGTTTGTTTGTTAACCATTATACTTATATATATATATATACTATTATACCTTTACATAGCGGTCATCTATGAACCGCTATTCCCGCTCTGTTTGTGATATCTTAAGATATCGCTATATATTATGGCATACGTTTGTGAATCCGTTAAAAACCAACCAACATATAACCGGACAAATAAAACAAGTACACAATGGTTATAAAATAATTTCAGTAACAATAAAAACTTTTTGTTACTGCATATGAGTTAAAGTGTCAAAGTTTATATTAAATCTAGTTATCATTTGCCCGAACTAGGTATCCCTGTGTTAAGTAAGAGGACTTATATACTAGTACTTACAAAAGTATTAAAATTTCTAAAAGTAAACCTATTATTACATATTTATAGATAAAAGTGGCATTTATATTCAGTATCAATCTTAGTGGACATCGACATTTAGTGTGACGTCTTCCTATTAATGTTCTAATAGAGTTTAATGCTATACGCGACGACCTGCACGAGAAGAAATAGCTCAGTTTGTTACGTGCCTTGGTTAACCGGCCAACCCGACCCGACAGTCAAGTTTGAGTCCCGGTTTGCCGTAAGTTCTAGCTGCCATGTTCCTCGTTGTGTCCGAATAGTGGCGACAGATTCGCAACTGTCATTCGCAACTGAACATAAACTTGCGATTTGCGGTTTGTTTAACACCTCTGCCTACCCCTCTCGAAGGATTATGTTTGATGTATATTCCTAACCACACAAAATGGATTAATTTAAAAACAGCTTTTATATAAATGTTTGAAGAAAGCACAGCTTCTTGACGACCTCGGTGGCGCAGTGGTGTTAACAGCCGACTGCTACGCTTTAGGTTCCGGGTTCGCCTTCCGGCGGAGGCGGGACTTTGTGTTATTTGCAAGACGTTTTGTTTCGCTTACCGGTCTTGGATGTTGTATTCTTATCTATGTAGTTTATACCATATTGTTGCTTAGTTCCTGTGACACAAGGTCTTACGATACTTACTGCAGGGTTGAGTCAATGTGTGTGTCGTGATATGGTTATTATTATCATTATAGCTAAGTTCAATATCAAGATAAGCGCTAATAATTCAGCGTGTTTTACTATTTTAGCTCTATCGTTTTTTTTTTCGTAATGTATTTTCACAATATCACGTAAAAGCCTCCCCACTTCCTGCTAGTAAATCAGGTCAGAACACAAAAGCTATTGGACAATGATTGATTGAATACCCTCAGTTCTCCGATGCAACCAGCTAAGACGTTTTAATAAATGATTTGCTCCTACACAAGTATCTCGTCTTTCACTGATCGTAGCTGGTACGTTTTTTTTACCATTTTCACACACCAAGTTATTCAAAGACAAAGTCTAAATATTTTTTTAGGAAAGATTTTAAATAAGCACTTTGAAGTCGTCATGTTTTTCACTACCATCGGTTTAAAAGGAACCTGGTGAAGGTTCCGGAAGAGGGGCAGAAATAGGAAAATTGTCATTTTAGAAAATGCTTTGTGATTTTACGATTTCCATAATATAATTTGTTTTAATATTTAACAGTATTTTTTCTAATTGGAATTTAAATAAAATCAATGAAAATATGCTTTAAAAGTACTTATTTTAAATAAATTTGAAGAAAAAATATTTTGACTTTGAATTGATAAATAAGATCGTGTGACGATTTAGTAGATTCTGCTATAACGACATACGACTTCGGTTGAAAGCCGTAGATTCTAAAGTTATTGGTCACAGTCAGGAAAAAAAAAAAAAAATCCGTTCATTTTTATCTCGGCCTACCAACTGATTAAAAATAAAGTCCAGTAGCCCATAACCAGCGAGTACAGGCTAGGCGTTTTCGCGTCTTGTTACAAGTACCGACAATACCTCAATCATGATTAGTTAAAGTTATGTAAGAAAAGAGAGAAAACTTGAAACCTCCTTTTGGTTTCACCTTTGTCGATTTAGAATATAATAGAATAGAATGATGTCGTTTCCAGGCGTGCTTGTATTTCTCAAGAGATCTCTTAGTGTCGTAAAGTTTCTCATGCGACTCAGGTAGCAAACAATTAAGTCCATAAAACAAGGAGCGGAGGGGAAATAAAATTAGCTAAACATTTGAATTGTAACTTGACACCCGGTTCGCTGGCATGGAGGAGGGGAGGCGGGCTGCGGGGGGCGCAGGGGGGATCTCTGAGAACAGCCAATCAATCACAAGCTGACGTAATGACGTCATCCATTATCAATTTATTGACAGTAGGTACAAGGAAGGTCTGGATTTTACAAGTCCCCGGGTTATTCATGGTGGCTTTTGTTATGAGGTGAGGTACTGCTGCGACCCTGGGATGTACGGAAGGGATGACGGATTAAAAGATATAAAATTACCAAGTTTCTAATGTGGTAGATCTACGTGCGAGATCGTCTGGGTTGGTACCGCCGTGCTTTTATTTTCAACGTGAAGCAGTTCGCTGTATTTCGGTTCGAAAGATTGGCGAGCCAGTGTTATTACCGGCACAAGAGGTATAACATTCTTACCTCTATGGGTGGCGGTGTTTTTGGTGCTAAACGTAATCAGGAGCATCGTATAGGCTGCGTTATCTGTAAGATGAACCGTTTGTTTCTTTGCCCATGGCGTAGTACAAAAAAATATCAATTGATATGATGATCAACACAACACAAAATTACTAACACACACAAACCCTGAATCTGACATACACAGGTGTTTGAATGTATATTTTTTTGACTTGTTTGAAATGAGCAGGTAACTGATAAACACATATTGAAAAGACCATTCATCGATTGAGAATCAGACTTTGGGACAAAATAACTAACTCAAACCCAACACAGGCCAGTGAGCTGTGTGCTTAATTTATACACACTGTGCCCGGTTTGTCCTGCCGTCCCTGTCCGGCCCGAGCCGGGGCGGTTAACACCTCATTTCGGTATAAACGAGTTAACACGTGTGGCGAAGTGAGTTATGTTATGGTACTCCCCTTAAACCGAGTCACAGTGCAGTTATGGTGAGCTTAGCGAGTGGATTTAGATTTAGTGATTTTTTAATACGCGGTCTTTCTTTTGTTTTACCCGAATAACAGAGTCGAAAGGAAGGGTTATTGATGTTTGCTTTATATAGTTTGACTGTTAATTAACGTGGATTGGAAGAGGATTTAGAAAAAAAATTGTCCCAAAGTGTTTTGTTTAGCGTGTTAAAAACTTCGTAAACATTAAATTTCTTTTCACTTTTGGTGTACCTTCATATGAAGCAGAAACAGACGAATGCAACGATATGCCATCCATCAAAATTGGTTTAGCCGTTTAGTTGTTACGAGGGAAAATAGGAACGAACATACATACACAATTACACTTAACAGGTCAAGCACATACCTTAATTTTTTGGCTTCGCCGCAGTGGAGTAAAAAGTTATAAACAAAATTTTCTTTCACCTAATCGCATTAACTTTTCGTCCATAAATTTGGGGCACGGATTTGTGAAACAATGAATTTTAATTTTAATGAAATTAGGTCCGGGCAGTACCTAATTAATTTAGGTACACCTATTGTGCTGGCTTACTTTGGGTAATTTTGTAAAAAAATATCAACACTGAAGTAAGGTAAGACAAGGTAAGGCATAAGCATTTTGGAGTGTTTTGTCTTTTCTATTTTCTCTATTCTAAATAGCTATGATGTTTTGTTGGGGAAAACAGAAGAGGGTAGATTAAAAGAGTAGGTTAGCTGAAATTTTATCAAATAACTTCTGCCTGTTCTTCTTTCCTTCTCTTATTTTTGAACGTCGAATTTGATTTTTAAAAATAAAACACTGTCGTTAGTGTTCTTTTGCGACACTAATTTGCTTTCTTTGAATAAATTGCACTAAATAAGCCGTTAAATGATGTCCTATTACTACACCATGGAGTTCTTTAAAAAAGGTCTTAATAGGTTCTTACAGGGAAACGTCCTTAGGCTACGGTGACTGCTTCCCTTCAGGCGGGCTCTAGCTTGTTTGCCAACTTAGTGGTATTAAAACATAGCAGCAGATATTATGCCACTTGAAACCTTTAAATGAATAACTACCCTTTTTTTTGAGCCGTAAATGCCCAAACGACTTGTAAATTTTTTTTTACTTCAAGCGAAATTGTGACTTTGTTAAAATGAGATTGATCTAGACTTTTTACAAAGCTGAATATTATAATGTTAGAATAATGTGGACATGACTGATGGGTAGGTTCGGAGCGAGCGAATATTGTTACTTATCATGTACATTGTATGTTGGTTCATATAGGGTTGTCAAACTGATATTATTAATCCAACTGTTTTTACATTATGTAGTCTACATTTCTCGGAAGCTATTTTTAAATAAATAAATGTATTTTGCGGGAGGTTTCTTGCCGGATACTTCCCCGTAGAAATAGCATTCCGAACCGGTGGTAGGTTAAAAAAAAATGTCGATTTGAAAGTGCTTTTTAAGTTTTAAGTCTATTCGAATAAAAAACATTTTGACTTTGACTTTGACTTTGTATTTAATGTTTATCTATCTGTTAATCGGAGTTAAATCTATAGTTCTTCTTATATCTGATTTCTTTGTTGTTTTAGATTAATTTCACACATTTTTTTTTGCCTTTTGCGACCTGAATCAGTAGTTACAATAAATTACTTTCTTTAATAGTTTAACTAAAATATATTTTTTCCAAACAGTGCTGACCCTGATTCTAAAACAATTTTAAATGTACAAACAATTATGCAAGAGCTTGTAAATATATTAAAGTTACACGAGCATATTGGATTAAGCTCGGAAAAGAAAATAGAATTGTTGAAGTGATCTTTGTATGTCAGTCAGTCAGTTTTGTCATTGTTATGACGTTAGATGAATATTAAACAGACAGTTTAGTTTTTTTATATGTTTGTACTTTTTATACAAAATCATGGGTAAAAAATTCGACGAAGAACGAAGAAAGAAGAGGACGTGGTAGCTCCGTTTGTTACGTGCCTTGGTTAACCGAGGGTTCGAGTCTCGGGTTGCCGTAAGTTGAAGCTGCCGTGTTTCTCAATTTGCCAAGATAGTAGCGACAGATTCGCCACCAGTCACACTGGGACTAAACATAACCATGCGAATTGCGGTGTTTACCATCCCTGCCAACCCCTCTCGAGGGATTACGGCGTGAGTTTATGTATGTGTTACGTGTTTTATCTGTGATGATGGGTAAAAAAGCAGACAGCACATGAATGAAGTAATACCGCCGTCTATTGATCGGAACACCAAGAGCACCCTCAAACCGTTACCCATGTAGAGGTAAAAATGTTGTACCTCTCGTGCCGGTAGTTACACTAGCTCTCCAACCCTAAAAACCGAAATACAGCGAAAGCAGTTCACACGGCAGAAATAGAAAGGAGGGTGGTACCAACCCAGACGATTTCGTATGTAGATCTATCACCTGCATTATATGAGTAAGTAGCGAACAGTATTGTACTTCTATTGGCCTAAAATAATCTCTGGCTAAATGTCGAGTAGACCTAGGTTTACTGGGATATAATAAATAACCACATCACGACGCACACATTGAATCAGCCCTGCACTAAGATAATCTTGTATCGAAGGCACTAAGCAACGATATGGTATAAACTGCATAGATAAACATCCAAGACCGTAAGCGAAACAATGCGTCTTGCAAATAACACAAAGTTCCGCCCCGCGCTGTTTACACCACTGCGCCACTGAGGTCATCAAAATCGTCAAATATCTTCTGAAACGTGGTAGCTCAGTTTGTTACGTGCCTTGGTTGACCGATCGACCCGACAAGTCGAAGGTTCCTGTCTGGGTTTGCCGTACATTGTAGCTGCCATGTTCCTCATTGTGCCCGGATAGTCGCGACAGATTCGCAACCTGTCATACTGGGACTCAACATAAACATGCGAAATGCGGTGTTTAACCCCTCTTGAGGGATTAATAATAGCTGATGTTATATTTATGTATCTCCTTTTACACGCTGTATTAGCAATGAGCTGTAAGCTTGCTTTAATGGGTGAGCTTATCCATCCTAGGACAACAATGCCAAGTTTTATACTGAAGTTTTTGCAAGGTCATGAGTTGATATAGTTTTTCGATACGTCAGTGTATCTACCATGAGTTCGTATGACCATGAGTTCGTATAGTTTTTGTACACGTCAAGTAACATAGATTACTGCAGTGATATTGTATGAGCAATCTGAATTCCTCATCAATCCATTAGAGGCGTTTACAAAGATTCATACAAATTTGTTACTGCAGTCGCACGCGGCAATCGAAGGTAAAACTCACGGCATGAGGCATCAGGTATGTGGGAAAGAATTTTGTAACATGCTTGATGATAAGGTATGGGTATATTGCTTCTAAATTCTAGCAACACTTAAGGCATCATACCTAAACACTCTCGTAGTATTTCTTGAAACAATGTTGGGTAGATTTCAAAACATTGAAAACGTTTGCTTAGCGAAAATGAACTTTAAGTTGTTGGTATAAGATTCAGGGATGCAGGGTCGTTTAGTTATACTCGGCCCTTTGTTTCGTCCCTTGTGATTAATGTGCCTCAGTGGCGCCGCCGCTTCCCTGCAACGCGTTGTTACGTTAACTTTAAGCTGCGAAAACCGTGTAAAAACTTTTCGGGTATGTCACTTATTGATTTGTTCGCTGAAAAATGCACTTTTTTTCTACTACCTACTTACATGTACAGTTTTGGCCAATGTGTAGGGATACATTTTTTTACTGCCTCGTTCAGTGATCTAATCTGCATTTGTTCAGGACTTCCTTAGTAATAAAAATTATCATAATTTTCTTTGCCAAAACGTAGGTTACAATGTTGTTACACGTTAAGGAAGACCCGTAGATTTACCTCTGAAAGGGTGTGCAGTATTGTGAGCACACACAATAAAAAAGTAATTTTTAAAGTTTTTTGAATTCATAAATTAAAAATTTCCTATAGCTACCGCATTATTAAATAAGGATAACATACATGACGACCTTTGTGCTTTATTGGTGTAAACAACCGACTGCTACGCTAGTTTCTGGGTTTGAATCCCGTTTGGGGCGAAAGTTTGTGTTATTTACAAGACGCATCGTTTTTCTTACCGGTTTTGGATGTAGTATTCTTATCTATGTAGTATATACCGTATCGTTGCTTAGTGCCTGCGATACAAGATTGTCTTAGTGCAGGGCTGAGTCATCGTGTATGTCATCATGTGGTTATTATTATTATGAAAATACATTTTGGTGAGCAACACAATTTTTTTTTCGTAAAAGATTTAAAAAAAATCCGTGATTTGTAATAAGAAATGAAACAGTAAAAACAGGTAAATTGAAATGTATATTTTTAATCCCTTATATAACCCTTCAAAACATACTTCGGTTCGAGCTAGCGTCTTCATTGCCTTTGCAATTAATTAAATTCGATATCCAATCTATGCCTGATTTCGACATTTACCATGATTAGAAACTCGCATCCTTAAATATGAAATATCCAGACACACATAACAATAACAATAAAATAAGGTGTCACTTGTTATTTCTGTTTCATTCAATAATAGCTTTCGTTCGCGTAGAAGTCGAAAATGGTTCTAATAGGATTTTTAATTACTTAACATTTATCATTATATTTTGGACGATTCACACAATATCTTTATAAATTGTAGCCTTTGTATTATTTTGATGTATGAGCTATATTATTGTAAAGTTTCATTAAAATCCATTCAGTAGTTTTTGCGTGAAATTAAACATCCAGTCATCTATACATCCTTACAAACTTGTCATGTCTTCGATTTCAATCCCATAGTTCACTTGTTAGTCTTTAATCGGCATAATGTATCAGGCACATTTAACATACCATCATGCATTATAAGTCCCACGAGAGGCAGAGGGAGTGTCGTGGGTTACGGGTGCTAGGAATCAGACCAGCTCCTAGCGAACTGGTCTACTATGTAGAAACGGACCAAGAGATACAGGAGGCGTTCACCCGATGAGGGGTCCATAGTAACAATTTTTTTTAATTATAATTTAAATAAAATAATTACTGTAATTGCTTATTATGGAAATATAAGGCTTATTTATTGTATATTTTTTTTATTAAATTAAAAGTCAATGTATCATGTAGTCGCTTTGGATTTACCTTTTTAAATACAATAAAAACATAATCCTCAAAGAAGTGATTTATTCTGAAATATCTGTTGATTCAACTTGTAACACTAATTCTGTCGAAATAGGAGTTTAGTGAAATATAGTTATTTTAATAGGGAGAGAGAACTTTCAAGTATAAGGAGAACATTTAAGTATAAGTGCTTGCTTGGAAGTCTTGCAAAACATGTTTACAACGACGAGATGTACAGCCGACGACGATCGCGCTAACAATAGACGATTCAACATTCACCAACTTAACATTAAAAAGGAACGTCGCTATCAAAACTTCTTTCTATATTCCCATGACAGTCTTTAACCTTAAAATATAGGTTATTTTTGTCGTTTAATTTTGTAAGGGACGTATAATTATAAAATCTTTGATTCTTCATTAACACAAACGGTTATTAAAGTTTAACTTCTTAATTAAAGTTGTGAGTTTTTAAAGAGTTCTAATAAATTAAATGAAAAATGCTAGTGTTTTAACCAGTGAATATCAGTTTTGCCGTACAAGGGAAAAGTTAAATACGACGATTTGGCTGCTCTTTTCGTCATCTCCCAAGTAACTCAATAAAGCCTTCAGTAACATTACTAATATGTTACTATAGAAACAATTAAGAAAGAAGAAAAATATAACACTGAAGACTTGTGCTGTATGGGCTAAAGCTCTTTGCCTTTCCCAACAAAAGGGGAGAATGAAATCAAGAAGACTAGTGTCAAAAATACAATAAATTTAATCAAACATAACACAGAACGTTCAATTCTTCCTTTAATGTAGATTAAGTTGCAAATAGATTTTCAAACACCGCCATAACACAAACTTTTATTTCTCTTTGTTCATCGTTCGTAGTTAAATTCGAAGCGTTTAAAAAATATCGTTTGAAAAGTAACTTTTGTTATCGCCTGTACGCTGCATCTATGTTTTATTTGTACACTACTTGCCGCTACAATTCACTGCGTTTTAAAACTTATTCTTCTATTCTCCCTCCTCCCCCCTCTTAAATAAAAGCTCCTAAATTATTTTACTTCCCGTTTATCGTTCCAGTTTAACGCTCAGCCGATTTGAATGTTTTCTCACCGCGTACTTCTTCTGTTTTCTTTCTTTTTATGAATATTTAATCCTTTGCTTTTTCAAACAGTCATACTTATTGTCTATTGCAGTTTTTTTACCGTTTTTAAAAATCAAAGTCCATTGGAGGTGTAAGCCCAGTCAAAGTAAAAGGTTCATATTAAAATAATTCATTTATCGCCTTTAATTCATATTTTATTTACTTTTCAAAGATGTTAAAAAAATTGTCTTTTAAAGTTATCATAATTTTAATAGAAAATTTGATTTACTAAGCCAATAATATGACTCAATCTGAACATTATAACACATGCAACTAACAATAACTAAAGATTACCGCAACAAGAGGATGCCTACAATACGATACCTCTAGTTAAGTTATGGACGTCGCACCTATTTTGCAATGTTACTCTATCGACAACTGGACACGCACTTAATTATCTGGTGAAACCCAAACTATATTATTTGTTCTCATGTTGTTTGATGGCCATGCTTTTTTGATTGGAAAACTGTAATGTCAGCGACATACACTCCAAGTTTAAGAGGTAAACAGAATACCTTATTAACTAACGTTAATCGAACCAACCGTTGCGGAATTTCGATCTCATTTATCTTACACACTGCAACAATTGCAAAGCCCCCTTCAAAATTAACATGGTTATCCAGAAAGAATTCAAATTTCGACCTTACTAATGAAGCAACAACACAGGGCAGGGTCGGGGATCAAGTTGCCCGGTGTACGGCCCGTTTTATCATCGTGGCACATGTCCATGTTAATCCTGCGCCCATTGTCTTCGCCGGCGACGATATATTACAGCCGACTGGACACCCAACGACACCGGACCGGCTTACCGTGACATTGTCACTATACTGACAACATCACGCCGGAATTAATTGCCGTCATTTGTAACATTGACGACTGGTTTGCATAGCGTGGCCCTTGATGTCAGCTTAGCTGAGATAAGACGGACTGCTCAAAGTCTACAAGCGTGGCAGCCAATAACCCTCACCAAGAGCATCATCGTCCTCATAAATTGTAGGTACTTTATGGCTTTGTAAGATCTTATAAATGTGTATGCGTCGAGTGACCTTTCCGTGGTCTGTTCTGTTAAGAGTTCTTCGCTTGTACTCTATAATAAATAAAATAAAAATATCCTTTATTAATTAATAATAATAACCACATCACGACACACTTATTGACTCAGTCCCGCACTAAGATATAGATAATCTTGTGGCTCGGTTAAGTTGACCTCGGTGGCGCAGTGGTGTAAACAGCCGACTGCTACGCTAGAGGTTCCGGGTTCGAATCCCGGCGGGGGCGGGACTTTGTGTTATTTGCAAGACGCATTGTTTCGCTTACCGGTTTTGGATGTTGTACTTACTGCAGGGCTGAGTCAATGTGTGTGTCTTGATGTTGTTATTTATTTACTTGGTGAACGCGGTACCGAATGCTACCTAAAAAGTTAAAAGGCAAAAAGGCCATTTGGAGCGTTTCTGATTCGTGCGGTACCGATACCGAACTGAAAAATTAGGAAACGGCAGTAGGTGTTGTCTCTTTTTTGCCATATATTTATTTATTATTTATTTGTAACACAAATAGAGTACGAAACATTTTTATCAATAGGGTTTCAATACAAAAATTACTTATGACTAAATTGTATTCAACTTACTTGTATACACTACATAATCTGTATCACTGATGGAAGTCATGCATGTTTTTTAATGTAAAACAGTATGTAGTTATGGATATTAATTTTAAGCTATTACGGATTTCAAACTTACTCTTAGTTTTCTTATAAAATATATCTAACTTTATCGGAATAAAATCCACTACTGGACCTCAAAACAGCAATTGTCCATACTAATTCGTTTAACTATTATTTCATAATCAAAAATCAAAATTACTTTTTTTTTTTTAAATTTAGAATCGTCAAAGGAATTTAATTTTTTCTTAAAAATGACTCGACTACCGGTTCGGGGAAAATTTATATCGGGGAAGATACCGGCGATTCTGTAATTTGGTATACAAACATGTTAATACACTACACTAATACATCTTACAGTCTAGGGTGAGAGAATGCGATAAAGCTCATGTCACAATATATGAATTAAAATGAAATTATTTATAAATTACGTGTTGTAGTGACATAACAAATACGTACCATACCAGCCCGTAACATACATGCTACTCACATAGAACAAGTGATTATATGAGCAGAATGCATGCACCGCCGACTGTTCGGATCTTTATTAACCAATTTATCGTATATTCTTGGTTCTTTGCATCTCTTTGACGACCTCTGTGGCGCAGTGGTGTAAACAGCCAACTGCTACGCTAGGTTGTGCTTTCGAATCCCGGCGGGGGCGGAACTTTGTGTTTATTTGTGTTACTTGCAAGACGCATAGTCAATGTGTGTGTGGTGATGTGGTTTATTATTATTATTATCTTTCTAATCTTTTATTATTCATGCATGCATGCAGGGTGCATGCATTCAGGAACAAAACTTTTCGTTTTCGCTTTTGTTTCCTTAAAAATGTCGTGTTTTACTTTCAATATTTTATCTCCAACGAGAACTGATCATCGTCAATGCCTATTGAATGTCGTCCCGGCGACGTCCCGGCTCCGGCTCGTCATCGATATCCCCGATGCGTCTTCATAATGGATGTTCTTTAAAAGAAAATGTTTTATGTAAGGCAGAGAGATCGAAACCTATAAAACCGACCCTTGTGATGGTATGCAAGCTCTGTCTTATTTTTTAACATCTATCCAAATACATTTCGTTAGTATAAAATTTGGAATTAGAATTTTAATGTTATTTGTATGGGGACGTGGTAGCTCAGTTTGTTACGTGCCTTGGTTAACCGACTCGACAGGTTTAGGGCTCGAGTCAACGGGTTGCCGTAAGTTTTAGTGCCATGTTTTCCAATGTGGCGACATATTCGCAACCTGCCACACTGGGACTCAACATAAACATGCGAAAAGCGGTGTGTAGCACCACTGCCTACCCCTCTCGAGGGACTACGGCGTCAGTTTATGTTTATATTATGTTTTAATATATAATTTAACAGTTTTATAACATTTATAAATAATAATAATAATAATAACTACATCACGACACACACATTGACTCAGCTCTGTAGTAAGTATCGTAAGAACTTGTGTCACAGGAACTAAACAACGATATGGTATATACTAAATAGATAAGAATACAACATCCAAGACCGGTAAGCGAAACAATGCGTCTTGCAAATAACACAAAGTCCCGCGCCCGTCGGGATTCGAACCCGGAACCTCTAGCGTAGCAGTCGGCTGTTTACACCACTGCGCCACCGAGGTCGTCGAATAATAATAATTGTCATGAAAGATGTGAGGTGCATGATTTTGAAAAAAAAACTAACTACGGAGGTTTCTTGCCGGATTCTTCTCCGTAGATTCGCATTCCGAACCGGTGGTAGTTTCAAAGAATTTTTACGATTTACATACGATTTAAATTTTTAGTTTTAATCCATTTAAATAAAACTTTTTAACGTTATACTGCTTAACAAGTTTGGAAGTTAGAATGAAATTACAACCAAAGTTGTCAACCGTAAAGGGACAAGATATTTAACTGGTACAAGAAATAATGGAAATAAATTCACATCATTTGCTCTTCGGCAACAGGGATCGCTTTTGGGTTATCATGTGACACATCATCTAATTACTTTTTTACCTACGTTATATTATTTTTCGTAGTTTTTAGGGTTACACTCTTATTACTAAGCCTCCACTGTCCATCCGTCCGTTTGTTTGCTTAGGGGATTGTATCTCATGAACCATAACAGCTAGACTTTTGAAATTTTCATAGAATGTATTTCTTTTGACGCCATAACTACAAATACTAGAAACATCAAGAAACGTGATTTTTTAGACATTTTTTGCTTGATCTTGAAAGTATACAAAATTGTACTGAACCCATCATATGCGGGTCCGGGTCACACTTGACAGGTTTTTTTACTTGTCTGATTGCACTGATGTTTCACAGATATCTTAAGTAAACATTGACGATGCACCACGATCAATAGAAAAAAAAACTAGCTGTAACAAAGAAAATAATACCCAGCTATTACCTGACCTGTTAATAATTTAACTGTTTGTCAAACACAAGTTCCTGTGAACTAAGCAACTTCCAGTCTTAAGCCTTCGGTGCAAGGTCGGAAATGCAAGTTCCCAAGTCGAAAGTTACAGTTGCTAAATTGACAAGTTGTAACAGTGGAAGTTCGTGAAGTTAAACTGAATTCTCCTGTTAATTTTTAACGATATTGTTCGTTTACGCTGCTACTGGCTTCTCTTAGTCGTTGTTTAATTGAAGTTTGTTTTGAGCACTTGTCTCTCAGCTTTCTTTGTTCCCATGAAACTAATTGGCATATATTAGATTGGTTGACATGAAGTTTCAAATTTTACACATGATTATGTGGGTTTTTAAGTTTTCCCCAGTTACGGAATTGTATGTACTTTGTCAGTGATTGAAATTTTGTAGTTGGTGTTGAAGTTGTGATAGTGCACAGGAACAGCGAAAAGGGGATCGGGTCAGCAACATAATTTTATACTGACTGAAAAATTGAAAATTTTTGAAATCACCAGAGGACTGACTATGACTTACTTTATGATTGAGTTTGTTTTTAGGCAACAAGTTTTGCAATTTTTTTTTTCTTATTTCCCAAATAAGTACTTTCTTTCTATAATCATTTACCGAGTTAATAATATCAATATGATTCAAAATGTTATGTTTATTTTGTATTAATTCTTTTTTGTTATGTGTTTTGATTTGATTTTGAGCAAATAAATGATTGATTGATTGATTGATAATGATCTGGCTAAAATAAATAATTATATGGAAAAGGGTGTTAGAATCTTGAGCGGTTCGTTAGTCTCGCTTAAAATTGAAAATGGCTCAACCGATTTGAATAGTTCTTACTTTGTAAACTCAAATACAGGGAAGGATAAAATAATTTAAGAAATCGATCCCAAAAACGGCCACACAGTACGGCGTTCACGGGGCCGACTGGGATGCTTTAGTTATTTTGAATAATAACTCCGATTTTTGGTCAGATAAACCAAAAATTTAGTCTTTATTCGGATTAAACTGTCGTCTTGCCAGGGGAATCCCAAATCTTCAAAGTTTTTTTTCTAAGGTCAGCAAATAATTAGTACAAATGTAGAATAAAAATGCTTTTGAAAAAGATATAACCTCTTTTCATAGTGACCTCTATGTAAAGTAGCTTTATTACATTATGACCCCGAATGCGGCGAAGCATACGAAGATAGGATATTTGGTAGTTATATTTGGAGCGTGTACTGGCAACATTAAAATATTGCCATACTATTATTGCGCTTAGTTAAGCAGCAAATAATATATTAAACATACCCATGATTTATAGTCCTTGCCTTACAACGAAAAAAAAAACATTCGACATCATTTTAGGATTCAAAAGAAAATTTTTGTGATTATTTAATCTTTTTTTTTAAATAATCTTCGTTGCTTTTTATTGATATAGATTTTTTCCAATAGTTTTTTTAATCAAATGATCGTAATATTCGAAAGAAATGATTCTACTACCTCTTGTTATGTGTTAACGGCTCGCTTTTGATATGCAAGTTATAATGACTGGGATGACTGAGCACATGGCTCACACACCGTTCGTCCATTAAAAGTTGCCCTATTATTTAGCGAGGCTGGAGCAAATAAAGATACAGCTATTACCCGTCCACTTGACATCGGTACCTCTCTTGCATGTTGGTTTAATCTAAACCAATATTATTTTTCTTTGTGACCTGTTTTTATTTTAGTATATGTGTGTAACCTTTGTAAATGTTGTGTTCGTCTGTTATAGGCATGTACATCAGTTTCTGTTTATAATATGTGATTTTTATATGTTTGTGTAATGTACTTGCTGTAGACGTCCCTAAATAAATAAATAAAAAAAAAAAAAAAAGTTACACATTTATTTAACTATAAAATATGTACAGCGCAACATGGATTATTGTTTCCAATTATCGTTCGAAAAGATCTATCAATTGTAATAATTATGATATTTTGATGTAAATAAATAAATAAATAACCACATCACGACACACACATTGACTCAGCCCTATAGTAAGTATCGTAAGAACTTGTATCGCAGGTGCTAAGCAACGATATGGTATATACTAAATAAATAAGAATACAACATCCAAGACCGGTAAGCGAAACAATGCGTCTTGCAAATAACACAAAGTCCCGCCCCCGCCGGGATTCGGACCCGGAACCTCTAGCGTAGCAGTCGGCTGTTTACACCACTGCGCCACCGAGGTCGCAATTTAATGTGAAAATGAATGATTATTACGTTTATTAATAATTTATGTAAAATCTTAGTTAACTGACGGTATAATTTGCAAGTCACTACATTGTATAAAACAAAGTCGTTTGTCTGTCCATAAGTTTAAGCAACGGATTTTGATGCGGTTTTTTTAATAGAGTGATTCAATAGTAAGGTTTATATAAATAAAATCCGTGCGAAGCCGGGGCGGGTCGCTAGTTCCATATATACTCTTACAACTAGGTTACAAGGGTCCCTCAAAACTATTTTTTTAACTTTAAAATAATTTCTCGGTCGGCTTAATCTGAAGCAGTTGCGACGGAACGCACGTCATCAGTGTTCACAGTGGACTTAACTTTTTATCAACACACAGCCGCAGTAAAAAGTGACAAGTGTGTCACAGCGGAGTCCGGCATTAAAGTAGTCGGGCAGTACGGGCTTACCGTCGGAAACTTTTCCGAATACGTCAGGCTCGGGTTTTTGTAAAGATTAACTTGCTTCTTCTGTGCACAGCTCCAAAACTAGGGCGTAAGAGCGGTACAAAGTTTCATTTGTACAAGTAAAACTGTAGTATTGCCTGTCTGCACCTTTACCTCTGTATTTTAATCACTGATTAAGATTGAATTTTTCGCTGTCAGTCAATGAAAGATTCAAGGCCTTTAAATGAAAGGCGTTGATGAACAGAATATGCTTGAAAATTTATCTTTCGATTTTGAGTCATTCACGGCCACGAAATTTTGGAAGGTTTGGGAAGGAAGCATGAGCGATTGACACTCACCGCGAACACGTGATTCGCGCCTTTTCTGTGGGACGAGTTAAAAGTTTTTATTTATTTATTTGAATTAGAATTGAAATAGTTTTATTCTGTTTTATATCCTTAAAGTTTTTAACTCCTTTATTGTAAGTAAATGAAAATAAATTATTTGCGTAACTTTTTTTTTGTTTACCAAAAACCACAGCCTTAAGAAATAAAAAGTTACAGGAGAAATAAGCTTGTCTTATGCCAATAAAGGTTTTTCATTCATCAAAATAATAATTATGGTAATCCTATTACGTATTTTTTTAATTTAAATAATCTTGATTAGTTCGAATTGAGAATGTTTAAACTACGAAAAGTTAATTTCGATTCTAATTATTCTTCCATAGATAGGGTGAGTGAAACATATTGATTATCTATTTACATGAGTGGATTGGTTCTTATAGTGTTTTTGTAGGCACTAGAGATGTGGAATTCTTTTAATTAAATTTCGTCAAAAGCATTTTTTTCCAACAGGCAATTGTGGTCGCGACCACAATCGGCCAACCAAAGTCGATGGCGATATACGAGAATTTATGTATTTAAGGACTCATATTGTGAAAAAGAGAGCAATTTTTTTTTTCAATGTCTATTTTGACAAAATTCATAAAAACGTAATAAAAATCAAATGTAGAAGAGAGTATGGCAACAGCATTGGCATCATTTCAATGTAGTATACATGGCAATGCTATACCTATCGAAATGCAGACCAGCGCTACCTACGGGTACTCTCTTTTAAAAAACAATGAACCACAACACGACACACACATTGACTCAGCCCTGCAAGTAAGTATCGTAAGAACTTGTGTCGCAGGCGCTAAGCAACGATATGGTATAAACTACATAGATAAAGATACAACATCCAAGACCGGTAAGCGAAACATTGCGTCTAGTAAATAATACAAAATTCCGCCCCCACCGAAATTCGAAGGCAGAAAAATTAATTCTTCTTATTCATATCTTATTTTTTTCTCAATTTATTTAAAAATATGCAGCAATTTTATTTGTCACTACTTACATATTTGTTTTTCCTGTTCCTCCTACATCATTCACGCTGGGTTGCAGCCATTAGCTACACTACAAAATCGCCTAGTCTCGTGAGACTGCAAAACTGAAAACAGTACTGTTTGTCATAAAACATGGCGTTCACAGCGCGGCCACGTGCCAGCCTCTGTATAATTCAACAAGGCATGCTCTTGCATTATTGAATGTGCGCCTGCAGTAGCGTTCTGTAACAATTTGAATGTTTCTAACCTGTCCAACTCATTACAAACCTTTGTTTATATGTCATTACCAAGTTTGAGGCGTTTGCTTGAATTAGCCTCTAAACTATACTTAGATTTTACGTAATTGGAGATCCATTTGTAAACTTCGCCCATAGACTTTCATTTTATGTCAATTGTGAAATACTGAGATAAAAAGATCAACAGAGCAATTGAATTTTAAGTTTTATGTCAAATAACGAATCCCTAAACCTCTTCAGGTAAAATATAAATAACCGAGATAAGAATGTGCTGTATTAAGATCACTAATATAACACACACACACACACACATATCTATATTTACACAAATACATATATGATTATATTATGTTTGATACTGACACTTGCTATATATCCAAGTCTGAAATAAAGCATTTTAATTGTTTTTTTATATTTCGTATCAGAATTTATTAAGTTCTTGTCAATTAAGCGCGCTTTTTAATGACGTGATTTACCCGAAGTACCTGCAAAACTGAATTATTATCTATTTGTAACATGATGTCTAGAAATACATTTGTAAAACCATAGGCCAAAACGGACCGCGTACTAAAATTTCGACTCCTTAGAAAGATATACCGAGGTTCGATGGGGAGGCGGACAGGTATGGCGGTCGTGCCTATGCTTTCCGTCTTGTTGTGTTGCCTTTGTAAAGACGATACAGCCTGATCGATTGTATGGGGAACGATACTCACGGTAAAGCTGCTAAGGCACTCGTCGATAAGGGGAAAATACAATCAAAATTAATACAAGTCGATTCTGACTAATAAATGTGTGAGTCATAATTTGATCAAGTAAGATGGAACTTAAAGATTTCAAAGTTGAGCAGGATGTAAGGCGAGTAAATGGAACTAAAGTTTATGATCGACTGACTGATTATTTATGAAAACATATCTTATATACAGTACATCATCCCTGTTACGAAATTAAAATAAAATACGTTTAATTTTAATTAATTGATATACATGTGGTTATATCTTGTTACGTAGTTAAATAAAATGAGTACAAAATTAACAGGTAAAATAAGTGACGTAAATTGAATCATGCATTTAACGTAACGCTGGAATATGAGTACGTTGATTAACCATAAGTATTAAATTCCTCTCCACTTTTATATATAACAGAATGGCTAAGTCATGTGACATCAAAAACAATACCGTAAGACAGGCGAAGAATACAATTAAAAATTACCTTTCAACCCTTTCCTATATCGAGTCCGAGCAGTTTATGAAACCAATGAGCTAAAACTTACTTCCATACACACCCACACACACACTCCTACATATAATTTCCCGTTCATTAATTAACCCACTAATTCATATTTTCATGTTTTGCCATAATATCTATTTAATGTATCCATCTAGATTTATTATGTTATTGTATATTGTATTGTTTTGTGTACTGTATTTAAATTAAACTAATTCACAGCGTATTAAATTGGACGCCTGCGATACAGGCTCGCCTAGTGCAGGGTCCACGGTAAAATATTTTATGTTAAATGTTTTTAAGTAAATAAAGATATTATTATTCTCTTTATTTATTTTAATTCATAATTTAGGTTTTACAGTATTTATATAAAACACGGATACAAAATATAAAACACTATAAAACCTAACCTAGAGTGCCGCCGGCAGCGGGGCAGTGCTCAAGCTACCGGTGGTTAGGGCTGCAGAGAGAGGAACCTCCTGACAATGCGCGCCGTGTCTATTATTATTAAGATATCCTGGTAGGGTCGCCTTGTTAGGTTGTGGACGTCGGGAAAGGCGTGTAAATGAAACTATGGTTTACGATCGACTGACTCATTATTTATGAAAACATATCTTATGTATATACTACAAGGATGTAAAGTATTAATGTTTGCCGAAAGGAATGTTTGAATAATATTGTTAAACCTGGTAACAGGTTCCCTCGATACAGGCTTGCCTAGTGAGGGGACCAAAAGACATACTGCTGTTTATGTAACATGTTTTGGTGTAAATAAATATTTCATTTTCATTTTTCATGTCAAAAATTTTGCTATTTTGATGTAATCATCACCGGGATGTTTGGGTAGGAAGGTATTCGGTAGAT